>JANHMN010000007.1:32021304-32035777 GCA_030674055.1 Rhabdomys pumilio | reverse complement strand
CATCTCTTCATCTTGATGTATTTCCTTCTTTTTGTTCTAGTGTCAAACTATTCCACAAAACAGAAACAGAAGAAACACTACTAATTTGTTCTATGAAGCCACAATTATGCTCGTATCTAAACCACACAAAGACACAACAAAGAAAGAAAATCTCAGACAAATCTCCCTTATGAATATTAATGCAAAAATACTCAATAAAATCCTCACAAAACATATCCAAGAACACATCAAAACAATCATTCATCATGAACAAGCAGGCTTTATCCAAGGAATGCAGGGATGGTTCAATATTCAGAAATCCATCAATGTAATCCAATATTTAAACAAACTCAAAAACCACATGATCATCTCACTAGATGCTGAGGAAGTATTTGATAAAATTCAACATCCCTTCATGGTAAAAGTCTTGGAAAGATCAGGAAGTCAAGGCACATACCTAAACATAGTAAAAGCAATATACAGAAAGCCGATAGTCAACACCAAACTAAATGGAGAGAAACTTGAGGCAATTCCACTAAAATCAGGGACTAGACATGGCTGCCCACTCTCTACATGCATATTCAATATAGTACTGGAAGTCCTAGCCAGAGCAATTAGATCACAAATGGAAGTCAAAGGGATACAATTAGGAAAGGAAGAAGTCAAAATATCACTATTTTGATGTGATAGTACACTTAAGGGACCCTAAAACTGTCACCACACCAGAGAACTCCTAAACCTAATAAACAACTTCAGCAAAGTGGCTGGATATAAAATTAACTCAAACAAATTAGTAGCCTTCCTCTACTCAAAGAATAAGCAAAATGAGAAAGAAATCAGAGAAACGACACTTTTCACAATAGTCACAAATAATATAAAATACCTTCGTCTGAAACTAACCAAGCCAGTGAAAGATCTGCATGACAAGAACTTCAAGTCTCTGAAGAAAAAAACTGAAGAAGATCTCAGAAGATGGAAAGATCTCCCATGATAATGGATTGGCAGTATTAATATAGTAAAAATGGCCATCTTGCCAAAGGCAATCTACGCATTCAGTGCAATCCCCATCAAAATTCCAAAATAATTCTTCATAGAGATAGAAAGAGCAATTTGCATATTCATTTGGAAAAACAAAAAACCTGGGATAAAGAGAACTATTCTCAACAATAAAAGAACTTCTAGAGAAACCACCATCCCTGACCTCAAGCTGTACTACAGAGCAATAGTGAAAAAAAAAAAAAAAAACCTGCTTGGAATTGGTACAGAGAGAGGCAGGAAGATCAATGGAATAGAATTGAAGACCCAGAAATGAACCCACAGACCTATGGTCACCTGACAAATGGTGCTGGCTCAACTGGAGGTCAGCATGGTAGAAGAATGCAAATCAATCCATTCTTATCTCTTTGTACAAAGCTCAAGTCCGAGTGGATAAAGGACTTACACGTAAAATCAGATACACTGAAACTAATAGAAGAGAAGGTAGGGAAGACCCTCAAATATTTGAGCACAGGAGAAAAGTTCCCAAACAGACCACCAATGCCTTATGCTCTAAGAGCAAGAATTGACAAATGGGACCTCATAAAATTGCAAAGATTCTGTAAGGCAAAGGACCCTGTCAATAGGACAAACTAGCAGCCAACAGATTGGGAAAAGATCTTTACCAATCCTACATCTGATAGAGGGCTAATATCCAATATATACAAAGAACTCAAAAAATTAGACTACAGAAAACCAAATAGCCCTATTAAAAAATGGGGTACAGAGCTAAACAAAGAATTCTCAACTGAGGAAACTCGAATGGCCTAGAAGCACCTAAAGAAATGTTCAACATCTTTAGTCATCAGGAAAATGCAAATCAAAACAACCCTGAGATTCCACCTCACTCCAGTCAGGCTAAGATCAAGAATTCAGGTGATAGCAGATGGTGGTGAGAATGTGGAGAAAGAGGAATACTTCTCCATTGTTGAGATTTTAAACGGGTACAACCACTCTGGAAATCAGTCTGTCAATTCCTCAGAAAATTGGACATAGCATTACCTGAGGACCCAGTTATATCATTCCTGGGCATATATCCAGAAGACGCTTCAACATATAACATGTACATATGTTTCACTATGTTCATAGGAGCCTTATTTATAATAGCCAGAAGCTGGGAAGAACCCAGATGTCCTTCAACAGAGGAATAGATACAGAATAAGGTGGTAGATTTACACAATGGAGTATTATTCACCTATTAAAAACAATGAATTCATAAAATTCTTAGGCAAATGGATGGAACTATAAAATATCATTCAAATGGAGGTAACCCAATCACAAAAGAACACACAAGGTATGCACTCACTGATAAGTGGATATTAGGCGAAAGCTCGCAATACCGAAGATATAACTCACAGACCACATGAAGCTCATGAAGAAGGAAGAACAAATTGTGAGTGCCTCAGTCCTTCTTAGAAGGAGTAACAAAATTATCATGGGAGTAAATATGGAGACATAGTGTGGGACAGAAACTGAAGGAGGGCCTGTGTAGAGACTGTTCCACTTGGGTATCTATCCCATGTGTAGTCACTAAAGGTAGATGCTGATGTGGATGCCAGGGAGTGCATGCTGACTGGAGCCTGATATACCTATCTCCTTAGTGGTCTGCCAGAGCGTGACATATACAGAGGCAGATGCTCACAGCTAACCATTGAAGTGATCACAGGGTTTCCAATGGAGTAGTTAGAGTGAAGACTGAAGGAGCTGAAAGGGCTTGCGGCCCCATGGAGAGAGCAATAATACCAACCAACCAGAGCTCCCATGGTCTAAACCACCAGCCTGGGAGCACATAGGGAGAGACCAATGGATATGTAGGAGAGAATAGCCTTGTTGGGCATAGGTGGAAGAGGAAGTCCTTGGTCCACTGAAGGCTGGATTCCCCAGTGTGGGGGAATTCAAGGTCTTGGAGGTGGTAGTGGATGGATGGGTAGGGGCACATCCACATAGAAGCAGAGGAGGGGAGATGAGATAGGGGGTTTTTGAGTGGGGAGGAATAAGGAAAGGGAATAACATCTGAAATGTAAATAAAAAATCCAATAAAAAAGCTAAAGCTATAGATATTTGAAGAAAATATTAATATTCTCTGGTAAAACATGATTTTTTTCTTTTATTTTTCAATTAATGTGCTCAATAAACTAAAATTTAAACACCAAATGCATTTGATAATATGGACCTAGGAAACAATGAACCATGAAATAAATCTGTAGACTTTGACTTAAATTCACAACACACATCTGTATAAATCCATAACAGTCCATTACATGATCTATTTTAACATAACATTTGTTCCTATAACTGTTTTTACCATAACTATAACATTAGTCTTACAATGATTCATAATTATTCTTCTAGTTTTCCTTTTCAACAATAAGTATAGAATAATATCCTTGTGGCTATTATTTATCTCTGGTACACACTCCCAGTACCTAGTATATAGCAGCCACTCATTGATGGTTTATGAGTGAAGAAAGTTCTTTTTCATTTAATATTTATCATTCTAATTACTGTCAGGGATTCTAGATCTAGAATCTCTATATCTTGGAAATTATTGTTTGGTGGCAAAATCTTATTATTTTTAGTAATATTTCTCACCTTATGCTCTTGTTTATGGTTGCTGTTAATGTCATTTGTGATAAAACATGATACAAGAAGAATTATGAGCTTCCATATACTTGCCTTAATCGACTCTTACAGGTACTATACTGAAGCTTCATTTGCCATTGTCATAATTTCCTTTAACTACCATGACTTTTATATCACTGTTGCATAGTAACGCATGCTCTTAGTTAATACTCAGAATTTATTAGTCCATAAGATACTATATCGGTAAATAATTACTACTGGGAGATATATTTTTTTTCACAATCAAATGGAGTAGTTAAGATTTAATTACTACAGGCAAGACTGATACTGAGTGAAAGGAGCTAGCATAATCATTACATCAAGAACGTCTATAGTTTCTTAGTGGAATTGGAAAGAATATTTCCTGGACTATGAAAATAAGAATATGAAACACAGAAATATCATTGAATAGGATGTTGTGCCTCAATACGTGAACAAGGGAGCCCCTGTTGGAAACGTTGCCACCATTGAATATTATATCCAATCTTTAAAAGTCTGCCCTCAATAGCAATATCCAAACCTTCTCATCAAACTGAGTCCTTTTCTTTATCTGGATCATTTTGTATGTGCGTTTTATTATTGACAATATGAGAAAATAAATAACAACTGTGAAGTTCTAGACTCTCATTTTTTTTAAATGGGGATAATGTCACAAGTTATCTTGCCAAAAAATTAAGGAACTGGAGATTATAAAAATAAAAATTCTCTAATTCTTTCTCTCCAGATTTTGGATTTTTTTTCTGAGAAAATTTTTGTTACCCAATTTGAACTAGAACTCAAGATCTTCAGCTGTCCAGGTGTTAGGATGCAGATGTGAACCATCACACCCAGCTCTAACCTAATTGAAAATTTAAGTATATGCTAGAAGGTATGTTCATAACAATTACTCAGAATACGTGCATTGGTTTTAATGAAACAACACAATTTAACCAACTGCGATGATCTACTAAGTAATTCAAGTTTCCCACTGTCAATTTTTTGTATTTACCTTTCTGAGACTATCTTTCCCACAATGTTCCCCTTGGATTAGTCCTGTAAACCTGTCCTCAGGCTGTATCAAATTTTTACTTCTGTTACAATGAAACTCACACATTGTGGACAGGGCACTTAATAAGTCTAGAGGAGATCTGGATGAAGTATATCAGAAGTTCAAGTTTGTTCCAAATTCCTCATATCCCCAGACCCTGAGGGACATAATAGAATGAGCATTCTTTTGTGCTGCTGGATTCTGAAAATAAAGAAAATGATCTTTTTCAGAAAATAACCTTCCAATTATTGTTTAATATCCAGAAGGTTCCTCAAGATCATATATATGCAGGTAACATTAAAGCAAAAGGGAAGGTTCTGGGTATGTATTTAGAAATAAATGCTATATATACATTTAATTATACATTTAAGCAATGAGACTTTGAGTTTTTGTATTTTCTGTTATAACATTAGAAAATACTTTTGTTCATACCCCCTTGTTTTCTTACTATCCTCTCTTGCATGCTTTTAAGAAATGTGAAGTTATAATTTCAACTCAAAATCTAAACAGAACTTGCCTACAGCAAACCAATGAGTACTTACTAGCCAGGTTCTTACTGAAGTTTGTTCTGGAGGATATCAACAATATCTGAAAACCAGTTCCTAACTATAGTAATTCAAGAGACACATGATATTAACTCATTTAAAATTATTTATATGTCTTTCTTGTGATGTGTGATGCTTCAGAGGGTTGAGTGATTATTATTACAAAAAAAAATATTCCACTAACTATTACATTTTCACATTTTCATATGCCACAATGAGCAACAGGAAATCAGAAATTGAGCTTCTGAAATGAATCCAGACAGGCCTTCCTCTGCAAACTTAAAGATCTTGGAGTGATGATAATGTGGTCCAAATGACTGGATTAGAAAGAAAATCACCTGGTACAGAACTCATTGCCAAATTTAACAAATTGAGAGTGTTCTAGTAGAGGAGAGATAGCTGCAGGCTACAAAAACTGGCTCCTGTCCTTCTGCTGAAAACAAATAATTATTTCAAGACACAAATGAAGTCTTATTTATTGGCAGTAGGATTTGGATCCTTGGTGATTACTGGTGAAAAAAAAACTATGAAATTAATTTGTAGAAAGAAATCTGCATTCAGTCCAGCAGAGTTGTCCTTTGAATTTTTATCAAAATTTAGGAATTTTATTATTGCCTTTGGCTCTGTGAACACTATTTCTGGTGCCTGGGCAATTTCCGCACATGGCTTCGAGTTAAATGTTTTATTTTTAGGGTGTGCTAATCTACAGTATGTGATGAGAGACATTATCAATGATAGGAAATGATTACCTCATCTCAGCTGGTGAAAGACTCTAAAATTATATATTTATCTTCTGTGTTAATAAGAAAACCACTCAATGGTAGCTTTGAGTTCATTACTGCTATTTATTTTGAAGACTTCTAGAAAAGTTTAAAAAAATAATAAAACCATTCTGACAACTAAAAGAAACCGTACCATAATTTCATAATATAAAACAGTCTATTGTAAAGAAATGAAACACTTTTTTTCTTTGTTTGAATATTTTTTTCTTATTTTTATGGCATTACCCATACACAGATGTATAAAAATCTGTTTAGTGTTATGAGCACTATAGCCAGAATCTCCTCAGATGAAGCTGTGGTGTCATGAAACCCCCCTCTATTCATAATAGAAGGCTACTGAGCCCTATCTTATGCAGGTCTCATGCAGGTAACCACTACGGTTATGAGTTAGAGGAAAAATGTTGCAACATTCCTTCCCATCTGCCAGTTTGTATGTTAGTTTTGTTTTCTCCATGAGGATGGGCTCTGAGTCTTAGAGTGATGATATAGAATGTTCAGATACTGAACACCCAACAGTCATTTGCATAGGTATACGTCCCTTCAATTATTGCTGTCCACATGTTGGGAGCCACATTAATCTATGCATATATACAGTAATATTTAGGAAGCTGCTTGACAATAAGTCAAAGCTTGTTTAACAAAACATCAGTTATTATTTTCTCTTCCGGACCTTTGCTAACACCAAGAGGAGTATGCTTTCTCAGTTACCAGCAGTGGCTGACTGTGCTGTGCATCCGTGTCTATTATGCATTCCTCCTTTGGAACAGTAAGCACAAATGAACTCTGTCTTTGTTAAGTTGCCCTAGGCCATAGTGTTTGATCATTGCAATCGGGAAGTAATACTTCCCTCTACCTCTGTTCTCAGCAATTTTCTATCCCCATCCTCTTTAAGCCTTTTTACCACCATTTCCTCTGATGATGATATTTCCTACATTTTTCAAAAAAGTATTCTTTTTCCTTTTCTCTCAAGGTTCTAGATGCAACTATGTATTCTGACTTAATAAAAAAAAATAGAAACAAATGACATGTATTTAATACCTTCTTTGTGCTAAAATTGTTCTAATAAACTGTGTTTCTGTTTCTTCATCTGATCAGTGTTAGTATTGTCCCATTAAGTAAATGAGATAAAAATAAAAATGAAAAATACCAGATGAATGTGTCCTCTTTAATGTGTTTCTGTAAAGAATTTTGTCTCAACATTGAGAAAAATAAATAATAAAATTACACAGCAAATCAAAGAATCACGAGTTATGTGGGACATAATCCTGAATATATGGATATTTGAATCAAACTCTAAGACATGGTATAACTAGAGTTTGAAAACACATTAAAAAGGATATAGTCACATGGTAACAAATGAGTCAGGGCATAGGTACTACATGCTGTGGACTCGTGCCCAACAATATGTTTCCAGTAACCTACTGTGGAGGCTATGCTCATAGTCAACAGAACCAGAATTGGTAAGTACCCAGTGACCTAGAATTTAAACTATTCTACATGTACTGGCTTCCAAAATCTCCCCAGATGGTAGCACCACATGGAGAGCAAGCATTAGCGCATAAGCCTCTAAAGTATGTTTAACATTCAAACTGTATCAGGGAAACAAATTCACATCTCTTAATTATGGTCAGAGATCATGAATGGGCAAATCTGTCCAGTCCCTGACACAATATCTAGTATATATCAGTAACTCCGTTGTTGCTTACTAAATGATTCTATAAATTGTTCAAAAGACCTAACTTGAAGTTTTCAATTTTCAGTAAGCTGCTTTGAAATAGTTTAAATCTGGACTAAATTTCATTGAATGTGTGTAAAATCTTTGGCTTTTAATTGCACATGAAGGATTCTAACAAAAATAAATAAGAGAAAAAGAAAATAGAAGTGTTCTTATAAGCACAGTGAATATATTATACAAACCAGTAAATTTAAGAAGTTAAAATATCTGTATGCAACAGTGGGACTAGGAAAGGTGAAGAGACCACCTCCGGTAGCTCTCCTAGTGGAGGGATGGGAACACCATCCCACCTACAAATCTTTGGACTCAAAATTAGTTCTGTCTAAAAACATAAAGGGATGAAGATGGAGTGGAGAATGAAGGAATGGCTGACCAGTGACCAGTCTGTTTAAAGGCCCATCCCATGAACACACATCAATCCCTGAACACTATTAATAGTGTTGTTTTGTGCTTGCAGACAAGAGCCTAGCATAGCAGAGGCTCTACCCAGCGCTGACTGAGATAAAGGCAGATACCCAAAGAGAAACATTGAACTGAGGTCAGGAACCTCAATGGAAGAGTTAGGGGAAGGACTGAAGGAGCTGAGAGGGACGGCAACCCCACTGGAAGACAAAGCTTGACCCCTTGGACCTCCCAGAGACTGAAAGAACATATAGCAGCTGGTCCCAGGTCCAAGAACATGTGTAGCAGAAGGCTGCCTCTTCTGGCCTGAGTTGGAGATGTGCTAATCCTACAGAGGCATGCAGCCCCTGGGAGGGGGAGTTATGGGAAGATCCTTCTCAGAGGTGAAGGAAAGCATGTGGGGAAACTCCTAAAGGTGGGGACCAGGACAGGGGCAGCATTTGTGATGTAAATAAATAAATGAATAAATAAATATCTAAAGCTTAAAAAAAAAAAGAAAATGGCATAGAGACTAATGATTATCAGATAAATAATACAAGAGTGTATGACAGTAGGGAATGTGCCATTCATGAATGCAATGTATGAAAAGAGTACATCTCAATGTGTATGTATAAAAGAACTAAATGTCTGCTTTCTGTCAGCAACTAAAAAAATATCCCATATATTTCACTCAGCTCTTCAGACTTTATGTATCTCTCAGGAAGTTTAAAACATAATGCCTAATGCAAGATGACTCTATGGAGATTTTTCATGAAAAATAGATTGTATCTCAATGGTGATAGAAGAATATTGATGGAAATTTTGCTCTGCTCTCTGAGAAAAGTAGAATATGGGCCTCAAAGTATAACTGCACAACAGGTTCCAGAAGTTAAGGCGACATGAACAGTTTTCCGACTTTTGGTTGATAAGGAAGCCCACACATGCTGTAGCCGCAAGGATGATTTTAGTACCTTATTTAGCATAACCTGTGTGTGGAGCGTGGCGTGTATCAACAAAATCTCAGAAATGTATCGGTTAAAAACAAGTATTTGTTTTCCAATCACCTGAAGCAGTTGAACCCTGTGAACTCACATAAAGTCTTTCTGGTGAAGAACAGAAGTAATGGAGTCAGTAATGGAGGCAATTAATACCGGACAGATATCTGTGTGAGATATCTGGCACAGTCTCAATATCAGGAAATGTGTTTATTTAAATATCCAGATCCAGGTTCTGGTTACTTACCTATGGATAGTGAGACGTCCTGCTCTCAAGTCATTGATGATCTTCAAATATTGTGGAATCAACTGTTTTAGTATTATGAAGAATGTACAATGTTGACTACATGCCACTGCTAGGAGTCTGGTTAGAGTTTTGTAAAAAAGAGCGTAAGTATTAAGAAAATTTACCATAACCACATTTACCAACAAAATATATTTTAAACATATGGAAGAATAAATACTGAAAATATTCTGCCTTGCCTATATCTATAAACATTATCAATGGGTATGCAGAAAGTGTTAAATCATCAATGCTATAAGAACATAAAGAAATTGATTAGAGATTCATAAATTCTAAAACTAAAATTATTAGTTCTTTGAATAACTGTTTTAGAGCTTTTTCAAATGTTGTCATCTTAGTTCTTCTTATTTATTGGTGTGTGTGTGTGTGTGTATGTGTGTGTATGTATGTATATGTGTGTGTGTTGGTAGTGGTGGGAGTGATGGCACTCTCCTGTCTCATACTTTATTTGTTAGATCCACACAGTTGCATGACAAGTGAGATGCTAGATACCTCGTGGCCTCTTTTCTCTTGTCCCTTGTATCTCTGTTGGTCATTTCTCCCTTCTCTTCCTTTGTAGTTCTTAAAGAAAATGTCTGACATGCAAAAATATAAACCTGAAATGCTAGTATATGAAAGCCAATTTGCTTGTTGGCATTTTAAGACACTGAAATTCAGGATTCCATCTTTGCAAATGACAGCAGCTGCTGTTGAGGATGCAGGTGATGTGGAACACATATTCATTGCTGATGGTAGTGCAAAGTGGTACAGACACTGTAAAGATCAGGGTAGAGTTTGGGCAAAAAAAGAAAAAAAACCTCAAAAAAATAGGAAACTATAAATCAAAAGGTAGAGAAAGAAAGAGGCAAAATTCAAAAAGATATGAGGAGAAATTTAACATTTCAATGATCAAAGAATTGAGAGATCCTTAAAATTTACATGGTAAGAAAGTAGTTTTGGTTCTGTTTTCTTTTGTTTTGTTTCCTGCTTTCTTTATTCTGATATAAATTTCATGAATGATATGAACATGAGATACAAATTCTGAAAGTCATGCAGCGTGACCTAAATATTACACAAAATATGTTAGCAATGTAAAGTCAATTTGATGAATGAGAAATAGAAGTTATCTCCATCATTATGGTTCCTCATTATTTGATCTATTTTCCATAACTGGGGACTTGTTTTTAAGTGTGTGTACTTCTAGATTGGAAAGGGGTCTTCTGGATTTATCAGCCACTTATCAATTCTAGTGTTAACTGAATAATTCTTAGTGTTGTCCTCATTATATTTTAAGGTGAATATTTTAGCTATGTTGTTCTTTATTCCCAAAGAGATCTTTTCGGGTGTTGGATCTCCTTTTGGTCATCTGCCAGTCTGAAGATTCTTGAACTACACTGAAGGACTTTTACACCTTTCTTTTTATAGGCTTTGTACTTATGTTCCTATATCTCTCCTCATTTGCCTTTCTAGTAAGGGCACTTTTGCTTCATACTTACCAATCCAAGTTTTAGACTGAGAAACTTTATTTCCTATGCAAGTTAATAAGACAACCTAGTTTCACAGTGTATTTCTTTAAAAATTTAAATGCTATCCCCTATTGTCAACTTTTAAAACTGTATTGTCATATTTCATTGTGTGAATGCTTATGCCAAGTGTTATATAAAATAGGTTACATTTTGCTATATGCTACCTAGTATATTGATACAACTCTCGAAGATACTAAGGCTTATGATATCATGATTACTACTTCTCAGTTACAGACAAAGCAGGAACACCCTGCCCTGATTGTCATTTTGACACCTTTAACATGGAAACTGTAACATACATATTAGATTACACCTCATGTTATGGTGTGGATGGTTTGAGACTCTATATTTCTCCTTTCCAGTATCCCTACTTTCCTCTCTGTGTCTAACTTTTCCTCTGATAGTAGTCTATTCAGAAAAAAAAATCATGTAGACACAATGTAATTGGCCCCTTTACACAATAACAAACAACTACATTGAAGTTTTAGTGGAGTTTAGATTTTTAACTTCTCTGTATTAGAAGTGTTACTGTAAATGTAATTTCTTCCCCACTTGCTCAGGGGACTGCTGAAAGGACAAAGCCCCTCTGTCTTTATTTCCTTTCATAAATTAACAATGTTCTTTGTATGATTCATACTTATGCATGAAAGTAAGCAGATATGTCTTGAGATTCCCTAATTGGTTGGTACATCTGTATTAGCTAGCAAGTGTTAGATTTTTATGAACTATGATAATATTTCTTTAATTAGAAAATGTATTTCTAGCCTCTGGGTCCTGTTCATCCTGAAAAACCACCTTTAAACTCATTTCATCCTCACTCTCTCCCAAGAGCTCAGTAACCTATGACAACTGAGTTACTCTATTCTCAATGAAGGCTTCCTCTTACATTTGTTGTGCTTCTTTGAGTCCACTCTTCTCAAAGCAATTTATCATGTTCTTTTCTGAATTCTTACACTCTTTATATTGTTCCCTATTCAGCCACTTCTAATGAAGCCTTAATAGTATCAAAGGGAACACAGTCTTACACTCTGAACAGTCATTAAAACAATAAAAATAGCTTGTATAGTATAAACGAAGAATTAAACAGCAACTCTAACATTTAGAAAAGACCTCTTATACTAGCCAGCTAATTATCTACCTCTTAGCATATGTTGGCAGGCATCTGTTGTAGTTGACTTTGTCCTGACTCGCCTTCTCTGTTAAATAATTGGCATATATATAGTAGGAATTACATCTTATGCATTGTGTTCTTCATTGAAAGAATGATACTTCAGCAGATACATAAACACACAGTGTTTTGTTTGTTTGAACAATGGTACAATAGAATAAAATGTAAAACACTTAATGAGTAGTCTATCTAGCTAGAAAATGTAACTCATTAAAATTATGATTTTACAAAATATATAAAATGAAAATGATGTCAAGTAACCTTGTTGTTTATTTGAGAAATTTTTAGTAGAAACTCAAATATACATACTCAATATGCATAATTATTTTTAATTGGCACTTTCAAGCCACTGTGTGCTGGTATATTTGTTTTTCCTGTGCTTATTGCTGTCACGACATGAGTGTCATTTTCCTCATGTCAAGTGTACTTTGCAGAAATGTACTTGATGTGCTGAGGAGACAATGTGTGTATTTTTTGGTGCTCTTGAGGTTAAAACTCTGAAATGTGTTTTTCTGAGAAAGTATTTGAGATTTAACATCAGAAAGAAGAGTGCATTTAAAATACAAGAATATCAGATGGTTTGTGGGTAGTGTTTAAAGAGAGCATTTTTAAATATCAGCATCTAGATTTTCTATGAAGAAGATAGACAAAAATAAGGTTAACACTGTCTCATTTCATAACCTTTGAAAAATACTGTCTGGCTCTTAATTATGCATGTTGATTTTAGAACTTTTGGCTTACAGAACTATTATCTTGGCATAGATAGAAATAATAACACATTCTGTAGACATTAAGTGTAAATCAAATTAATAAAGCCCATATATACATTTCTCCATTCAATGAAGCTAATTCAACAAATAACCTCGTCTACTTTTTAGATGACATGTAGTTTTTAAAAAATATTTTTATTTTAAACATAATATCATCCCGTACAAAAAGTAAAATTGTATTTCAATGAGACCATAAAATTATCTTCCATTCGGCATTTACCTTGTATCTCTGTTTCTTGTCATTACCTATAGAATAACCTCAATATTACTATCATGAATTAATCTGGTATGGATAGGACACAGAAGAAGGATGGAAAAACCAGGCTTGTAAAGGGTGGATGAATAGACATGCTAATTTGTCAAGGAAAGACAATCATTCATGTTGATAATAAACTATGTAGAGAATTTTAATCCAACAACTTGTCTTCTGTGGCAAAGGATCACATCCAAAGACTATCTAAGTCTGTGTGATCTGCCTGGAATACAGACCCACCTTAAATTCCCTTGGCTGGAATAAAGACACACCCTTAGTACACAATTTTAAGACAAAATTATTTTGTAGATGGAAGCAGCCATGGTTAAAAGTGACATCTAATTGAGGGGCAGAAAAAAGTGATGAAGCAGAGAAAGATATGACAAAATGAGTCAGAGATAGGAAGCACCCAACTCTCACAAGAACATCCCAAGAAAAATAAATTTTTAAGAGCCATGTAGGGAAAGAGAACCAATCAGTTTATAAGTCAGTTTAGCTGACTGCAGTTTAATTTGGTGCAGTCAGTTGCGTGTCAGTGCAGTGAGTGCAGTGCCTTGGAGTTGAGTTTGTTTGTGACTTCATGTTGGTCAACTTGCAGAGGAGTTTGAGCAGAACAGCAGAGTTGAATCAACTAGCCAGAGTTAAAAAAAATATAACTAAAATGTCTGAGCTTTTTCAGCAGAAAATCGCCTAGAAAATAATTAAATATTATGAATAAAAGTTAGATTTGCAGATATACCTAAGGTGTAATATGGAATATAATGCTTGAAATTTCCTAATATTTTATCCTATTATCTATGTTACTGTAACAGACATTATCTAAAGATCTTTTGATAACTTTCTATTTCTCCTATAATAGAAGCCTTGTTTTTTTTTTCCTCTAAATTCCATATTTCTCTCTTCAATCCTTCATCAAATGAAATTTTCTTGGGTTAAGTAAAGTCTTACTGACAAGATCTATGTATGGTATATGAATTGGAATGCTGAGAATGAAACAACTATAAATCAAACATCTTTTATATTTAACTTCTGCTCTAAGTTTTCTTCTGTGATTTACTCATAAAATAGTTTTTGTATGAGGTAACTTTAAGTATTAATCAAACTCATAAGTTTTTATATGCAAGTCAAAATGTGAACTTGTTATTTTGACATTATCTCAATAATCCAGTCTGTCTAGCAACTTCCTTTTTACCATTTTATTTCTTTTATATATAAGCCATGTGTGATTTGTGTGGGGGAGTACATGCCTACCACCTATTGTATATGAATAAGGTAGAGGAAACGTAGTGGAAGTTGGTCCTCTGTGTCTATTATATTAAGTTCCACAAACCAAATTAAGATTGTCAACCTTAGAAGTAAGTGCTTTTATCCT
>JANHMN010000007.1:31972451-32021294 GCA_030674055.1 Rhabdomys pumilio | reverse complement strand
GTGTGTGTGTGTGTGTGTGTGTGTGTGTGTGTGTGTGTGTGAATGACTGTGACATACTTTTTACTTTTGTTAGTGTTTAGGGAGACCGATATTTATATCAAGTGTCTTTTGTATTCGTCCTCTACATTTTTTCTTGAGACAGAGTCTTTTGCTGATCATGGACCTTACTAATTGGATATACAGGCTGACTTGTAGGCTACAAGAATTCCCCTATTGGCTTGACTATTATTGAGATTACAAATACATACTCTGCTCTGACTTTATGTGAGTGCTAATAACTGAAGTAATGTTTTCATACTTGCTTGGGAAGCAATTCTCTAAAAAATATCTCCCCAAACTCTTCATCTAATAGCATATTGTTTGTCTAATAAAATATATCATATTCTCATTTATTACAGCCATGAAATACAAAGATCACTGATCCTAACTGATAGTTGTTTCTGTTCTGGTTTCTTTTGTTATTTGAAAATTTAGAGACTGTGAGTTTGACATTCTTTTAATCTATCTTGTACAACAGAATACATGAACTCTTCAAAGCAATGAGTAGAAAATGATTGTCTGTATATCATTGACTACAAGTAATAAATGACTTCTTTCTCTCTGTTTGCTCCAGAAATAGTTGATGATATTATCTGATATCACTCCTTTAAAATATCTAAGATAAGAAGGTTTTCTCAGTGAGTGCATATCATGTGTGTTCTTTTGTGATTGGGTTACCTCACTCAGGATGATATTTTGTAGTTCCATACATTTGCCTAAGAATTTCATGAAGTCATTGTTTTAATAGCTGAGTAATAGCCCATTGTGTAAATGTACCACATTTTCTGTATCCATTCCTCTGTTGAAGGACATCTGGGTTCCTTCCAGCTTCTGGTTATGATAAATAAAGCTGATATGAACTGATAGTGGAGCATGTGTCCTTGTTATATGTTCAAGCATCTTTGGGATACATGTCCAAAAGTGGTATCACTGGGTCATCAGGTCGTAATATGTCCAGTTTTCTGAGGAACTGCCAGACTGATTTCCAGAGTGGTTGTACCAGCTTACAATTTCACCAACAATGGAGGAGTGTTTATCTTTCCCCACATCCTTGGCAGCATCTGCTGTCACCTGAGTTGTTCTGAGTCATTCTGACTGGTATGAGGTGGAATCTAAGGGTTGTTTTAATTTGCATTTCCCTGATGACTAAGGAGGAAGAGGGTGACAAAGGGTGGCAGGATCAGGTATGGGAGCAGACAGGGATGATACACAGAGGGTCAGGAATTTGATTAGAGTTGTATAGCAGTGGGGGATGGGTACAGGGGGCAGCCACCAGCAAGACTCAGATGCCAGGAAAGTAAGAGGCTCCCAGGACCCAACAGGGATGAGATTAGCTGAAATAAACAACACAGGGGAGAGAGAAGCTGTAGAGACCATATTCAGATGTTAGGTAAGGCCCCTGGTTGGGACATTGGGCCACCCACTCATGTCTAAATTTTTAACCCAGAACTGTTCCTGTCTAAAGGAAATATTGGGTTAAAGTGTAGAGCAGAGACTGAAGGAAAGGCCATCCACAGACTGCCCCACCTCGGGATCCATCCCATATATAGACACCAAACCCAGACACTATTGCCTTATAGAGCTGTCTCCTGAGAGGCTCTGTCAGAGACTGACAAATACATATGCAGATGCTCTCAGTCAACCATTGAACTGAGCACAGGGAGCCCAATGATGGAGCTAGAGAAAGGACTGAAGGAGCTTAAGAGGTCTCATCCCCATAAAAAGAACAACAATATCAACCAACCAGACTCCCCAGAGCTCCCAGGGAGTAAACTACCAACCAAAGAGTACACATGGAGGGACCCACGGCTCCCAATGTAGCAGAGGATGGCCTTGTCTCTCATTAATGGGAGAAGAGGCCTTGTGTTCTGTGAAGGCTAGATGCCTCATTGTAGGGGAATTTGAGTATGGGGAGGCAGGAGTGGGTGAGTCATTGGGGGAAGCAGGGGAGGGTAGATGGGATAGAGGGTTTCTGAAGGAAACCAGGAAAAGGGATAAAATTTGAAATATAAATAAATGTAATATCCAATAAAAACAAAAAGAAGGTTTTCTCTTCCCATGGGCAATTCATGAGAAGACATGTATGAGGTTCAATAAATTATGGTTCAATATATCTCTATTGTCTTTTAAAACATACATGTGTTGGTTCAGTTTTCTTGCTTACCAATTAGCTTTGTAGTTATTATTGTGAGTGTATTGTCCAGATTTTGCAAGATGAAAAGAAAAAATAAAAACTTCTAACAAACTAAAGTATAAAACAACCAAACAAAAATGGATCAGATCTGGATGTATGTATGCTTTACTTTATGATTGCACATACAAATATATGAGTTGCAGTATTTGTTCTAAAAAATATCTCTAGTGGTTAGCACATTTCTTTTATTTAGTACTTTTACAGTTTCAGTTAAAGTAGAAGCATTTAAGTCATTGGTCTCATACTTGTTGTTTTCATCTTGAAGACAAGATATAAGAAGTTTGTAGTATGCTTGTTATGCTATTCAGTCATTTTCCTCCAACAAAAATATTATGAACATCCTGATGATTGATAGGCTGTAGTTCATACAGTATCACAATGTTATACCCATGAAAAAGAAGAAGCTGTTATATATAATTTCTGGTATCATAAAATGTAGACACTATTAGATATATTCCAGTGAAAATAAATCATGCAATGTTAAGAGTTGTATTTCTGGTATATAAGAGTTTTCATATTATTCATCAGTAATTTGATTAGTAAAAATAATTCTTTGAAGTTGCTCATATAACATGTATAACATGTATTGAATTAGGAAACACAGCAAAGTTATTTTTCATTTGGTCATCAAAAATAAAATTGTTTGATAGCTTTTATATTGCTGAAAGTTGTAATACAGGCAGCTGTATATCAGGTAGAAAGAAGTCAGTAATAGATTTTATTCACTTCAGACCTTATAAACTACAATTACAATTCTCCAGGCAAGAGGCATTCTCTAATGTAAGAGTGGCTTGGCTATTATAAAGTAACCAAGTGTTTTTTGATAGATCTCAGGCCTACTCTTAAGGGAGAAGGTCATTCTCAGAACAAGATGTAAGCATAATGTTTTTGAGCATTATGTAAAGGTTCTCCTTGGGATATTCAAATGCTTATTTCTCTGTCCTCATATCTTGTTTCAATGAGGACACAGCATTGTGATGCTTAGATATAGAAACTCCTGTCTCAAGTTTGTATAAAGAATTTTTACCATTTATTTTCTGATGATGAATGATGTTTACCCAATGGCTGGGCAGAAGATAGAATGAGACAAAATCTTCTGCCAGACAGAGCAAAGGGAGAGAAGAATGGAGATTGAAATGGGCCTAAAGGAAGAGAGGGTCCAAGAAAACAGCCTGAGAAGGAACATCTGAATCAGTGAGAGCTAGAACAATGTTAAATTTCAAGTATTATGGAGCTTGAGCTGAGAGGTAGCCAGATTAGCATAGGGAGTAAAAGGTAGGTCATTTAATTGTCCAGGTATTTAGGTGCAGCTTGAGATAAATCTTGGTTTCTCTGTGTGATTATTGGGACTAGCAAAGGTAAAAAAAAATATACAGCCATTGGATTAACTCACTGTTTATATTTATATTAAAATAATTCAGTTCACAACAAGGAGCCTGGTAAAATGTCCATGGCAAAAAAGTTAATGGAAACAGAGATGAAACTACTTCTATTGTTTTTCTATATAGACATATCAAACTTTCTCCTAAATGTTTATGTTGACATGTATAGCAGAGTGCTATTCTCAGATTTAGTCAAAGAAGCTTCTTTTGGAAGTGCATAGTGATTAGTTAAAATGAAAAAACAAACAAACAAACACCTCACACAGGTCAAAGTGGTGAATACTCATTCTTAAATAGGAAACCCAAATATGTCTCTGAAAATGTCCAGATCTAGACTTCCAAATGAAGACTGTTATTTCCAATATTGGATTGATTTCTAGACAAGTACATGATTGCGTCTGAATAATTGGTCACATTTAAAAACAATACAAGGGTCATTATAACTTCTCTTTTTAATTCTCTGTTCTATAAGGTCTAAAAGCTTGAGGCAAGGTGGCTTGTCTCATCATGGGAATAAGTAAGTAATGGTGGGTCAGAAACATATGTCCAGGACAGCATCACAATCACGATTGTCAAGGCACTCAGCAAGCTCACAGGTCAGCATCATTCTTTGTCCTGGCATCAGCATGTCTCCCCCATCGTTCTGGCAGCCACCATGCTCCTTCAGCATTCTGCAGACAAAACACAAACATGCGCTCTACTCCTTATTTAATACCTAATTGGGATCATACCTTATGCCAGTAAGTTGATCCTTCCCTTTTACCTATGCATAAGTCTTCCTAGTTGTAGAGTACATAGACCCTCTGCAGAAAGTTCCTTACCATCCACTTTTTTTAAAAAAAATTAAAATAAAAAGAACATAATTTGAATAAATTTATGGTATATGGGATTATGTCTTTCCCTTTTTTATTTTATGAAGATATTGTTTTAAAATTCCATGGACCCTTTCAACAGTCTCTTGTCCTTGACAATTATAACAAATCCCAGTAATATGGGTAATGTTAAATTGCTGCCAAAAAGTCTCAAATGGTCAACTGTCATAGCCAGTTCCATTATCGGGATTTTTTTTTTTTTTTAATTATTGGATACTTTATGTATCTCCATTTCAGATGTGATACCCTTTCCCTATTCCTTCCCCCAAGAAACCTCTTAACCCTCCTCCCTTATCTTATCTCTATGAGGGTGTGCCCCCACCCATCCACTCACTCCAACCTCCCCGTCCTCAAATTCCCCCTCACTGGGGCATCCAGTCTTTAAGGGTCCAAGGCCCTCCTCTCCCACTGATGCCCAACAAATCCATCCTCTACATTTACAGTTGGAGACATGGGTCTCTCCCTATGTGCTCCCTGGGAGCTTGTGGTTTAGACCCTGGGAATTCCGATGGGTTAGGAGTTGTAGCTCTCCAAGCCCCTTCAACTCCTTCAGTCTTCTCTCTATCTCCTCCACTGGAGAGACTCTGTGATCAGTTTGATGGTTAGCTGTAAGCATCCACTTCGGTGTATGTTAGGCACTGGCAGAGCTTTTCAAGAGACTGGCATATCAGGCAGGCTCCTGTCAGCATGGACTTCCGGACATCCAGAACAGTGTTTGCATATGGTGATTGTACCTGGGATGAATCCTTAGGTGGGGCAGTCTCTAGACAGTTCTTCATCCAGTTTCTGCCTCACACATCGTCTCATATTTTCTCCTGTGAGTATTGTGTTACTCCTTCAAAGAAGGACTGAAGCACCCACACTTTGGGTCATTCTTTTTCTTGTGCTTAATGTGGTCTGTGAATTATGTCTTGGGTATTGTGAGATTTTGGGGATAATATCCACTTGTCAATAAGTGCATACCATAGGTCTTCTTTTCTAATTGTTTTACCTCACTTTGGATGATATTTTATAGTTTCATTCATTTGCCTAAGAATTTCATAAATTCATTTTGTTTAATAGCTGAGTAGTACCCCATTGTATAAATGTATCACCTATTCTGTATCCATTCCTCTGTTGAAGTACATCTAGGTTCTTCCCAGCTTCTGGTTATTATAAATAAGGTTTTTATGAACATAGTAGAGCACATGTCCTTGTCATATGTTGGAACATCTTCAGGGTATATACCCAGGAGTGATATCACTGGATCCACAGGTAAAACTATGTCCAATTATTTGAGGAACCACCAGACTGATTTCCAGAGTGGTTGTACCAGCTTACAATCCCACTAACAATGGAGGAGTGTTTCTCTTTCTCCACATCCTCCCCAGCATCTACTATCACCTGAGTTTTTGATCATAGACATTCTGACTGGTGTAAGGTGAAATCTTGATTGTTTTCTGCTCCTTTGTCAAAGATCAAGTGACTGTAGATATGTGAGCTGATTTCTGGGTCTTCAATTCTGTTCCATTGATCTTCTTGCCTAACTCTGTACCAATACCATTCAGGTTATATTACTACTGCTCTGTAGTACAGCTTGAGGCCTGGGATGGAAATTCAGCCAGAAGTTCTATTATTGTTGATTATAGTTTTTGATATCCTGGGTTTTTCATTATTCCAAATGAATTTGAGAATTGGTCTTTCTATCTCTATGAAGAAATTGAGTTGGAATTTTGATGGGGATTGTACTGAATCTGTAGATTGCCTTGGGCAAGATAGCCATTTTTACTATATTAATCCTACCAATCCATGAGCATGGGAGATCTTTCCATCTTCTGAGATCTTCTATTTCTTTCTTCAGGAACTTGAAGTTCTTTTAATACAGATCTTTCATTTGCTTGGTTAGATTCACACTAAGGTACTTTATATTATTTGTGACTATTATGAATGGTATGGTTTCCCTAATTTCTTTCTCAGCCCACTTATCCTTAGAGTAGAGGAAGGCTACTGATTTGTTCGAGTTGATTTTATATCCAGCCACTTTGCTGAAATTGTTTATCAGGTTTAGGAGTTCTCTGTTGGAAGTTTTAGGGTCACTTAAAAATACTATTTTATCATCTGCAAATTGTGATATTTTGACTTCTTCTTTTCCTATTTATATCCCTTTGATCTCCTTTTGTTGTCTAATTGCTCTGGCCAGGACTTCGAGTACTATATTGAATAGGTAGGGAGAGAGTGGACAGTCTTGTCTAGTCTCTGATTTAATGGGATTGCTTTAAGTTTCTCTCCATTTAGTTTGATGTTGGCTACTGGTTTGATGTATATTGCTTTTACTATGTTTAGGTATGGGCCTTGACTTCCTGTTCTTTCCAAGTCTTTTACCATGAAGGGATGTTGAATTTTATCAAATGCTTTCTCAGCATCTAGTGAGATGATCATATGGTTCCTTCCAAGATTCAGTAAGCATTTTACATAAGGGAGTATAACAAATGTAAATAAGCTGATAAAGTGTTAAAGGGCAAGATAAATAAATAAATAAAAGTCATAAAGTCATGGGGTTTCTTCACAAACTTGTAAATATACAATGTTTCTGCATAGATTCTGCACAAGACTGAGGCAATAAACATCCATTCACAAATAAGACATGATTTTAGCAGCTTAACCCCATACACAGGAATTATTGACAGTCTTGGGAGGTCAAAAGAAATGTAATCAATGTTTATGTTAAAGCAGCCATTGGTACATTACTCATACCCTATTACTCAGTTTTATACTCATGTTCATACCAATATCCCTGTCTAAACCCAGTGGGTCACAAAGGAAATACAAAACCAAAGCAGAAAGACATGACAGTGGGATAGAGACTTGGAGGGAGGAGAGGTGCTGGTTCAGATAAAGGGAGATAAGAAAAGCTGGGGGAAGTAATTTTGACCAAAATATAATATAAGAAAGTATATAATTGTTAATTAACTAAGTAATTAATTAATTAAAAAGTAATGTTAAATAACTAAAAAATAGAGCAAACTGATAAAATTCAATTAAATGCTAAAGAATATATTTAAGGAGTTCCTATGTGTTTAAGAAAACAATAGAGGAGAACTCTGACATAACATGCTTACAAAACCCATACTGGCAAATGAGATAAACAGAATAGAAAATAGTATGCAAAGCTGTATGACATTAAGTTATTAATTATACATAAGAAGCCATAGTGTCCAGAGACTTTTTTCTGCAGATAGAAACTCGTGTTTTATTTATCCAATAACCTTATCTGTAACTGTTCCTGAAAAGGAGTGTTAGTACTCCTTCAAGTGCATTCAATCTGCCTGCAGTATAAGTAGAAGCAAATTGAAGGTATAGATCATAGATTCTTAGTCCTGGTTGGGAGCTCAGAAATAATTTAGTTTGCATAGACGAGGACTCTTAGGTCCAGAGCTATTAAATGATTTACATAAATTCACATAATTGCCCAGTGACAGACCTGGGATTAGAATCATTGTCATCTTACACTAAATGAGGAGACCCTTCTCTGCTCCATCTTCCAATGATGAGGAGAAAGCAAAGACTAGCATATCAGCATGACCTTGCTGCCTTACAACCTGCTCTTAAATGTAACATAGTTATTGAAAGACTCATTAAAATAATGATTCAGAGGCTGCGGGAAGTTATTTTTACATCTCTCGCCTTTGAGAATTTAAGAGTTACCCAAACTATTTTTAGAAAAGAGAAACATGAAAAAACACTGGTAATGGTTAGACCCTTAGATATCAAGGAGACAAAGATGAATTTTGAATTTTATTATCATATTCTATCAGTAATAGAAAGAAGGACAATACACATATCAGTTTAGTTGTGTGTGCTTTATTAAACAGCAAAAAATGTAGAGGGATGCACCTGTGAGCTGTGATCTCAGATGCCTTGTAATTCTTTCTGAAGATACCTCCAGAAACTTCACAAGAGGCCTTTTAATAGCTATTACTTTTATAGTTTATCATCAAGTTCATTGATGAAAACTTGGAAGGGACATAGCCTCTAGCTACTCTAAGCAAGGGGCAGAACTAAGTAGCTAGTTGTGTGACCCATAAGTCTTTATGAGGTGCTTAAGGGGCTCACCTAGTAGTTAATGGAATGAATCTTTGGGCTTTATTTTATTGGAATCAGTGCTAACTCATCAATAGAAACCCCACTTGTATCTGAATAGTGGTTATTTTCTAAAGAAAAGACTATCAGTCGTAGCAAATTGCATTTCAGTTCTCACCTTCTGTTTTATGTTATGATTATAATAGAGAAAGGAAAATCTTGCTAAAAGTCACTTTCAGTGCTGAATTGTCATTCATTTTTCCTCACACTACAGGAAAACCTCATTATTTCATCTCAATGCACTTGAAAGAGTGTTTGTTAAAATTCCCTGAGGTGAAATTATGGAAACAAATATTAAGATGGAAGGGTAGGTTCTCCTATTTATGGGACAAGGATAGAAACCTAATGCAATGGAAAATACATGGACTATATAAGAGTAACCTGAGCAATGACTCCCAGACTCCTAGTAGCAGAGGGCACAGAGCCTGAACTGTCCATATTTTGCAATTAGGCAAAGTTTCTAGTGGATGAACTTGGATACCAGCTCAGCCACAAAACTTTTGACTTACAGTTTGTCCTGCCTGCAGAATGTGCTGGGACCAGAGCTTAGCATAATTGTCATCAGAAAGACTTCATCCAGAAACTAATAGAAGAAGATACAGAGTCCCACATCCAAATATACTGAGCTCGGGAGCCTGTGAAGGATGGGGAGGAAGATCTGAAGAACCAGAAGATTAAAGGTCACTACAAGTTTATGCTCCACAGAATTGACTGACTGGGGTTCATTAATGCTTGCAGAGATCGGGGAGTCTGTAGGTTTCTGATCTAGGTGCTCCGCATATGTGCAATGACTGAGTGGCTTGATAATCTTGTAGGATTACTAACAGTGGGAGCAAGGGCTGTCTATGATTCTTTTGTCTGTTTGTGGGACCTTATCCCTCCTACTGGGCAGTTTCATCCAGTCTTGATGTGATATTATGTGCCTATATTTATTATAGCTTCTCATGCTGTGTTTGGTTGATGTCCCTCTAGTCCTGCTCTTTTTAAAAGGGAGGCTGAGAGATGAGTGGATCTAGAGGATAAGCGAAATAGATGGTGGGAAGAGATTAGAGAAGGTGAGGGAGGGAAAACTGAAGTTGAGGTGTATGATAAGAGAGAATAAAAAAATTAAAAAAAAAAAAAAGCAAGTTGAAAAGGTCTTCCCTAAATTATTTTGTATACTTATGTTGTTGAACATTTAAATCTGAAACAAATTAAACTCTCTCCAGAGTTTATGATTTGTTTAATTATTGAAATTTACCCTGTGTCTATCGGGGAGATACATGCTCTAGACTTTCTAGCAGTATTATTAATATAGAAACAAATATATATATATATATATATACATATATATATGAATAGATATTATGACTAGATATTATTCATTAAACATTAATATAACAAACTAATAATTATATTAATTACTATATATTATATTGATAATTAATATAAATATTAATAAATATTGAATATATATTTGATATAAAAGATGAGCCAATTAAAACTAATATATATTTAACTTCTACTCATCAAGGTTCTCATCGTAGCTCCAAAGGAAGAATGAATAAAGTATTTGAAAATAATAAGGCATCATGCATTATTTTCTCCTAGATACTTATATCTTACAACATTGGGTATAAGAAAGTACCCATCGGCAAGATATATTTAAAGGCAACTTGTTCTGTTCCTATGTATGGAACATGATGATTACAAAAGAGTTGACATGATAGGGTACTGAATAAGATTCTCTAATATTATAATTTTCAAATAATTACAGAAGGTTGTTTGTTGTTGTTGATTTGGATGTAGTAGGTAGAAGTCTAATATGTCCCATGGTCATGGTAAATGTCTTTATCAATAAAATCTTCCAAAACTGGAGTGTTGTAGTGAAATATGTGTGTGTGTGTGTGTGTGTGTGTGTGTGTGTGTGTGTGTGTGTATGTTTGTTGCCCTATTTACCAAAGAACTGTGGTTATAAAAAAGAAAAACATGTCAAAATGACTGTGGTTTCACAGAAAGAGTGGAGAAGGACAAAATGCCTAAGTAAAATTTAGGAATAACTCTAATTTTTTTCTTTTATTCTCCTTTAATTGCAAACTAGGTTCACTGAGTACAGCTTTAATGCCAATAGAAATATATACTGCTGTTTCTACTTCCATCCTTGGGTGAGGTTCTGATAATTGTATTCTGCTCATTATTATCAGCTTTCACATTTCATACAGTCACAAAATAGAGACTCTCCTACATTAGCTTTATTTAATATAGCAATTTAAAGGATGCTCATTCTAATATATAAATTATACTAATCGTGATGGGATTTCACTTCCATTATTAATCTGTTTTTTAAAAAGGCTTGTTGGTACAGTTCAGGAAGACATGAGCACATCACTGTGAGAAGAATCATAGTTTAATGAATGTCTTGAAAATTTAAAGTCTGTAGATGACCCTAACAATCAGAAAAAGTCTGTGAGAGGAGGTGTGGTGATATCACTTTATATTATCTTAATTTGTCTTTCAGGACAATTAAAGTAAAAATACACAAAAGTCATTTTTAACAGAAAATTATTATTAAACATGATTTTAGATTTACTGTAGGATGTATTCCTAAATAAATGATGGGATAAAAATCATTTTCTGAAAAGTGTGTTGATAATTCTATACAATGTGATGATACCATTTGGCTCCCTATATATTCTGTTTTTAGTATTATGTGGCTACTGGTCTTATGCAAGTAAGTGGATTTCAATTCATGGAAAAGCTCATCCTTCAATCCCATGGGTAATTAACAATCCTGTAAAATGTCATTGTCATGAAGATATTTTGATATTGTTCAAATTACAGACCACTGGGCATAAAACACTTAAATATAAATGTGAATACATATATTCTAGAAAGACCATGAATCACTTGTGTGTAATGATAATATCTTATATTGCAGCAGAGTGGAATACATTTGCTCATCTTCCTTCTCATTTGAGCTTTTCTATGACCTTGAGTATTAGAGACATAACAGACACAGAGTAGAAAATCGTCAAACTCAATCTAGGACATTTTATGAATTTAATGTTTGGCAAAGGAGAAATAAAAGAAAGTTTTGATTAAAAAAAGAGGTTGTAGAATGAAAAAATAATCAAGACTTCTAGTGACCTTTTCCCTAAATTTAGAAGTCCTTAAATAATGTCATCATAAAAAAAGATGCATTAAGTACAGGGAGGAGACAATGCTCACTGACTTCCATACCTTCAAAGTCTACCTGTTTCAAAGGCTGCCTACTTACATTATATTGCAAAGTTTTCTTCGTCTATTTGCTTAACTATAGTCTTCAGTTAATTACTTGATTGGATACGGAATGAAAAACATTGTTACATTCTTACTTTGACCTGTAATATAAGTAGGTAGCTAAAAGTAATTCATAATGTCCAGCTAGCTTTCATAGCCTAAACTCCTATCTAACTATGAAACTTTTTCTGGCTAAATAATTTTTTTAAAAATAGAGCTTACCATTATCCATTTTTAAATATTTGCCTAATATCTATATTTCTCTAATTATTAATACGTGTTTATTTTAAATAGTAAACACTAAGTATCCAAAGATAACCTCTGCTTTTTTTCTATTTCATGATTTAGCTTTATACTCACTAATAAGGGCTAAAAAACAGTTCTGAATATTATTTTAAACATATCTAAATCTAAAAATTTTAAGTCAATAAGTTTCAAACATATTCTTTTAACTATCAATAATATCAAAAAGTCATGCATATTCTCTGTGTTATCTGAAGAAATTGTTAAGTATGTGTAATTTACATAGGACTTATGTCACACCAAAGCTTTGAGATTTGAAGACATCTTAAAAATTAAACACATGTTGATTACCTTATTCAATATTGCGAAAAATACATCTGAATTTGCTTAGAATCTAGGAAAAAATGTTCTTTGATAGTATACATTAGCAACCTCCAAAATTCTGCCAGAATACTCCTAAACCTGACAAAGAACTTCAGCAAAGTGGCTGGAAATAAAATTTACTCAAACAAATTAGTACAAAGGATTACACAAAGATGAATGGTCTGAGAATGAAATTAAGGAAACAAACCCCGTTGCAATAGTCAAAACTATTATAAAATGTCTTGGTGTAACTCTAACTAAGCAAGTGAAAGATTTCTATGACAAGAATTTCAAATCTCTGAAGAAAGAAATCAAAGAAGACCACACAAGATGGAAAGATCTCCCATGCTCATGGATCCGTAGGATTAGCATAGTAAAAATGGCCATCTTATCAAAAGCAATTTACAGATTCAATACAATCCCCTTCAAAATTCTAACTCAATTCTTCACAGAGATAGAAAGAGAAATTGTCCAATCATCTGGAATAATAATAATAACAACAACAACAAGAACAACAACAGGATAGTAAAAACTATTCTCAGCCATAAAAGAACTTCTGGAGGAATGACCATCCCTGACCTTAAACTGTACTACAGAGCAATTAGAGATAAAAATTTCATGATATTGGTACAGATACAGACAGGTAGAACAATGGAATAAAATGGAATACCTAGAAATAAGCCCATATATATATGGTCACTTTATGTTTGACAAAGAAGTCAAACCATACAGTGGAAAAAAGACAGCATTTTCTATAAATAGTATTGGTCTAATTCTTCTCTTCATAGAGAAGAATGTAAATTGATCTAGTAATGTATCTTTGTACAAAGTTCAATTCCAAGAGGATCAAAGACCTCCTCATAAAACCAGATATGGTGAATCTTAACCTCAAACTCATCAGCACATGGGAAAATTTTCTGAATAGCACACCAATGTCTCAGGCTCTAATATCAACAATTGACAGATGGGATTTCATAAAACTGAAAAGCTTCTGCAAAGGATACTGTCAATAGGACAAAATGGCAACCTACATATTGGGAAAAGGTCTTTACTAACCCTACATCCAATAGAAGGCTAATATACAAAATAATACAAAGAACTCAAGAAGTTAGACTCCAGAAAACCAAATAACATAATTAGAAATGGTGTACAGAGGTTAAACAAAGAATTCTCAACTGAGGAATCTCAAATGGCCAAGAATTATCTAAAGAAATGTTCAACATCATTAGTAGTTAGGGAAATGCAAATCAAAATGACCCTGAGATTCCACCTTACACCAATCAAAATAGCTAAGTTCAAAATCTTAAGTGACAGCAGATAATGGTGAAAGAGGAACACTCCTACATTGATGGTGGGATTACAAGCTGGTACAACCACTTAAGAATCAATATGGGGGTTCCCCAGAAAATTGGAAATGACTCTACCTGAAGACTCAGCTATACTTATTTGGGCATATACCCAAAAGATATCCCACCACTATACAGGGGCATATGCTCCACTATGTTCATAGCAACCTTATTCATAATAACCAGAAGCTGAAAACAACCCAGATATCCTTCACCAGAAGAATGAATACAGAAAATATGGTATATTTGCACAATGGAATTCTACTCAACTACTAAAAATGATGAAAGCTAGAACTTTGTAGAAAAATGGATGGAACTAGAAAATATCATCTTGTGTGAGGTAAACCAAATCCGAAAGGACATAAATGGTATGTACTTACTGGTAAGTGGATATTAGTCCCAAAGCTCAGAATAGCCAGATAAAACTCACAGACCATATGAATATGGTTAACAATATGTACGGGCTTCAAACCTACTTAGAAGGCGGAGCAAAATAATCATGGAATGTACCTCAAGGGAGAGGCCTTGGTGGGAGACAAGAGGGAAGAAAAAAATGGGGGCAGTGCCAGGTGTGGGAAGAGACAGGGGAAAAGTTCAGGGGACTAGAAGAATGAATAGAAATAAGTAGCAGTTTATGGAGGGTGGATGTGTTGGGGGCACTTGGGGAATATTAGAAAGTCCCAGAAGTCAGGGACATGATAGGCTCCCTGAACCCAGCGGGGATGACATTAGCAGAAATACCCAAGAGGAAGAAGATAAAACCTGAAGAGAACATCTCTAATAGATAGACATGGCCTGCAGTGGAGGGATGGGGCCTCCCAACCATGTAAATTTTTTTTAACTGAGAATTGTCCCTGTCTAAAGGAAGTGCAGGGACCAAAGTGGAGCAGAGGCTGAAGGAAAGGCCATCCAGAGACTGTCTCACGGTGCTATCCATTCAATTTGAAGACTCCAAACACCAACACTATTGCTGATGCCAAGAAGTGCTTGCAGACAGGAGCCTGGTATGACTGTCATCTGAGAGGTTCTACTAGCACCTGACTAAGATAAATGAAGATACTCACAGCCAACACTTGTACTGAGCCTGGGGACATGAAGGGAATAGTTAGGGGAAGGGCTAAAGGAGCTGAATGGAATTGAAACCCCCTAGGAAGAATGACAGCATCAATTAACTGGACCCCTCAGAGCTCCCAGGGCCTAAACCACCAACCAAAGAGTATACATGGGTCATTCCACAGCTCCTGCTACATATGTAGTAGGTGACTGCCTCATCTGGCAACAGTGGGAGGGGAAGTGGTTGGTCCTGTGGAGGTTTGATGCCCAAAAGAAGGGTGATGCATGCTACAGGGGTGATGCAGGAGTGGGTGAGTGGGTGAACATCCTCTTAGAGGTAAAATGCAGAGAGATGAGGTGGTCCATGAAGGGAAGACCAAGAAGGGGGATAAAATTTGAAATATAAACAAATAATATGATTAATAAATAAAGAAAGGAAAAGGTATTATGTCTAACTTTTAGAGTCTTGTATATAACATGAACTAGAACAAGAGTATCCAAATAAGCCACTTGTCTTGAAGTTGGAGGAACATGGACTTTAATACTCATGACACTGATTGAAATGAACACTTTGTTTCTAAAAATATATTCTTAAAAATTTAGTAATATGTATTAACATAAAGCTTCAAACACTTTCTAAATTTACCTTTATTAAAAACTATAAAGGTTAAAATCAAGAAAGGCAAATTTAGAAGAAATAAAGGCACACAGAAAACTCACAGCATGAAACAAACAACCCAAAGGGGATCTAAATATCTAGAGGTTATTTGGAAAGCACAATTACTGAAGACAAAATAGCAGAAGTCAGAAAAAGTGCCAATGTAGTATAGGATAGCAGTTGCTCCCAAATCGTGTCTGATCAATCTTGGAAGCTGAAGGGTGGGAAAAAAAGACCTAAAATAAAAAAGGTCTGGAGATACCAGCTTGCAAAGTGTTTCTCAGGGCAGAGTTTCCAAAAAAACAGGATTGGTTAGGTGCAAACCTGCTCTCTTACCTATTTTGTTCAGTACTCATTTGTATGTGAGATGTGGGGGGAGATGAAGAAAGAGAGAGAAAGAGAAAGAGAGAAAGACAGACAGAGAGAGAGAGAGAGAGAGAGAGACAGAGAGAGACAGAGAGACAGAGACAGAGACAGAGTTTTATAGACCATTTTCAGTAGTTTGGGTCATTGTACAAATTTTCTGTCAGTTTTGATGCTTTAATTCATAAAAACATATCTTTTCATTGAATATCAATGGAGCAATATGTCTAAAAGTCCAAATAACAAATAAAATTTGATTCTTGTGTGTGTGTGTGTGTGTGTGTGTGTGTGTGTGTGTGTGTGTGAGTGTGTGTGTGTAAAACAGAAGTTATGTGGTGTTTCTTTTCAGTAGACAGAAAAAAATGTAAAGTTGAAACCACCCCCAAATGACCAATTTTAGCACTTTTATTTTATAGGTAGATGTGAGGAGCATGCATAAAGCCATGTTCTTAAATTAATCTCTTATGGGTGCAACAGGAGAGGGGCTCATTATTCTTCTAACTGGCAAATTTTGATTTTATTGACATCCTAGCAGGATGTCGGTTGTTCATTTTTACCTCCCAAGGCTGTAGTTTCACAGACTGTTTTTGCTTTGAAACTGAGCAATTTTACAATATAATTCAAAGGGTGTCTCTTTATGCTACTTTACAATCTACTTCTGAAATAACAACTGTAATTTCAATAAAAACAATAAATCATACTCTGTCTATATTTTATACATGTCGAAGTATAAACATAAAAATTCAACTTGAAACACTATTTAAAAATACATGGGAGTAGGTATTTTTTTTTCCTGATCAGTAACTGCCTATGTCCAGGACTTTCTCTATTGTCCCTCACACCCAAAATGAACCGTTTAAATACTTGTTAAACAGATTAATAAATAACTAGGTTAACAAGTGAATATAACATGTGGTATAGTGATAGAATTTCATTGTTCAACAGGATCTTCAGTCCTTCAACGTCTTGTATGCTAAAAAGATTTACAAACCATTCATAGATGTCTAAATTATAATTCCTAATGCACAACATCAGGTATTTGCTGTATTACTTAACAAATGTGATTTTACATTTATAACTAAAATAAGACTGAGACAAAAGGTTGTGTTTGACTAAGTTAGTTCAATTTAATCACTTGAGCTCTTCTGCATTTTCTTTGAAAATGTCATGCAAGGTATTTTGTATATACTCAACTACAGTTTCTTTGATTAGCATTCTACAATCTTCACACCCTCATTGTCTACCACCTAGATCTACAGTTATCTGTCTGTCTGTCTGTCTATTCACTTATTGATATGCTTGGCAATTTATGAAACTGTCTACTTAAATTTGTGCTCTCCATATATTCTAGGTGTTGTCTCATAAACTAAAGTTTGAAGAAACTGCCAGGAGGTACAGTCTTAAAGGAGCCATTAACTTTAAGCTGTCAGTTGGTAGACTGCAAAAGTTAGTCAACAATGAAATAACTTCCAGGTCAGCTACAGCATGATTTTTCTGTGATCTGAATTCAAACATGAGGAATGTTCTGTAATAGTGGATGATCACATGGCTCTAGTATCATCCAAGGACAATGGCAAGGTTAACTTTTGTCTAAGGCATAGGCACTAGTGACTTCCTGGACAACAACTCATAGAGCTAAAAGACAAACAAACAAACAAACAAACAAACCAAACAATTCTGTAAATTGAGAGTTATGTTTTATAGCACATGACTTTTGGACCTGGCATTATCAATGTATGCTAAACATTTCCTTTCAATTTATTTTTACTTATATTTTAAACTGGCAAGTTTCCATATTGTTTCTCCAGTGTTCTTAGTTTTGTTTAATGTATTAACATTTTCCTCAGTCAATTATGTCTCAAGTTATACATGTCTTTAGGAAAACACTGTTGTACCTGTAATGATAAATTTCATGGTAGAAGATAGGTTTCTCCCTTTCAGATTAAGAATATAATAATAAAATTTAGGTAAGGCCTGAGGAAAGGTATTTTTATTTTGTAAACAAGACAACAGTTACATCAGAAAGCGTGTTATGTAATTGCAATAGTGAAACTTATTTCTTAATATACTGCATGTACTGAAAAGTGAAGCTCCACTAACAATATATTAATAACCCTTATTACAAGATCTAAATACTCAGTTGGAAGGATAGTTGAAAGAATTTATTGTCTTAAGAATTGAACTACTTATTTTATGCTGAGTTCTCCCTTCACAACCTAATATATTGATAATAGGGAAAATAAATTACTCTGTTTATGTTACGGAAGCTATTGAGTCATCTATTTCTCCTTATTCCTAGGCTAGTAAATACTGAGATTTTTACCAGCCAATGTACGTGCAATGGCAGTAAAATAAAATAAAATAAAATAAAATAAAATAAAAAACTTCACAGATAATGAGCCGCAAAACACAAAGTTTGAACAATCTCTGTGGAAACTTTTGATTACGGTGACCTACTACTGCTGAAAGTGTATGTGACAGCAATTCCTCCTAGATGCAAAACTGACAGAGATGGGACACACTGAGATTTTAAGAAAGTCACTAAAATTAGTCCTGCCTCAGTTTCCTTCTCCATAAATGCACAATCTCCTAATTTGATGTCACATTATCAGAATTAATGGGATAATCATTTAAATTACAGTAAATGATTTGAGGTTACCATTATATAAATAGGAAGCACAGTATTATGTGAACAAAATTTCAAAGGGGGGTGGCAGCTAAGCTTAATCTATAAAATGGTGGCTAAAATTTAAGTAATTGACCAGAAATCAGAATTTTCAGTCAATTACTGGGCATCAAATCTGGGTCATTTGAGAAAAATTGTACAGAACATTCTTTCCTCATTTCCGCATTTGATTATTATGTGAAATAGATAATTCAGCACTAAGTAAGGACATGGTTTCATTCCTTCCATGTATCATTGCAGTGTTAAGAGAAAGGAATTATATTAAATTGGTAGTCAGACTATTTACCCAAATTACGATAACTAGATCTCATATTCAAAAAACTCCATTCAATTATAGCAAACTAGAAAAGTAAAGTAAAAAGATCCTGCCTTCTGTATATCCCATTTTATACTTTCTTTGATAATACATCAAGTTTACTCAAAAAAGTTTAAAGAAAAAGGAAGCATTAGCCTAAAACCTATATCTGAGATCTGGCTTTAAATTACCATAAAATTTACATATTTGTATTTTCCACAGTCACATCTCTTTTTAGATGATAAGAAGCAATGTTAGTATTTTACTTATTCTCTACTGAATATACACATTTTGCTCAGGGTATTCTTATGAATGTGGGCTTGAGCAGCAATTCGAATAGGTTATTCTATGATTTTATCATTGGTAGTATATTTAGTGTAACAATTAATTTTTCATCAATTTAATTGAATAATGAAATTCTCTGAAAACAGTGAGTGTCTAGATTTGACTGTTTCTGTGAGGACATTTCTACAGAGGATTAACTGAGAGAAAACCTACCACTACTGGGAGAAACATGGTCTTAAATGGGAGAAGGTACAAGAGTAAACAAAAAAAACAAAACAAACAAACAAACAAAACCCCCCAAAACCCAAAACAAACCAACAACAACCAACAAAAAAAAAAAAAAAAAAAAAAAAAAGGAGGCTGAGGAGATGACCCAGTGGGTAAAGAGCTTGTTTTTCTTTTTTCTTTTTTTCATATTTTCATTTTTTTCATTTTCTTTGTTCAATTATTTTCCCTTTTAAATATTTATTTACATTTCAAATGTTATCCCTTCTATGATTTCCCCTCTGCAAACCCCCTATCCAATCCTCCTTCCCTTGCTTCTTTGAGGGTGCTCCCATACCCACCTAACTACTCCTGTCTCACAGCCCTAGCATTCCTCTACATTGGGGCATCAGGCCTTCACAGGACCGAGGGGCTCCCCTCCAATTGATGCCAACGCTTGTTTTCCAAGTGTTAAACACTGTATTTTAATGCCCAGAACACATGATAACAGCTCTCTGTTGTAGTATGCACCTGTAAATTCAGTGCTTGCTTGGATATGTGGATTACCCAGAGATGCATTAGCCACTCCAGCCAATAGGTGAGGACCAAGTTCAGTAAGAGACCCAAAAATTAAAATAGAAAGTAATAGCAGAAGACACATAAAGTCAAGACACAGTCTCTAAACATGCAAATACACACACACACACACACACACACACACACACACACACACACACTGGGAGAGAGAAAGGGGAGAGGAAGGAGGAAAGGGAGGGAGAGGGAGTAGTGGAGGGAGGGAGAAAGAGAGAGAGAAAGAGAAAGAGAGAGAGAGAGGCAGAGAGAGAGATACAGATCAAAGGAATGAGAAAAGAGAATAGAGAATAATGGAGATGGAGGATTGAGCATGGCACCAACTTGGGTTTGCTTATAACACTAAAAGTTGCTAAAATGAGAAACTGAATTTTGAATTCTGAGCTATGAAACATAAGTCTGTAACAAGATAGAAGTATGGCAGAAGAAAAGAAAAACCCTGGTTCCAAAAATCTGCTTGCTTCATAGACGGCAGGAACCAGAAGGAACAAGAGATAGAAGAAAGAACTAAGGATATAGTATTACCCTAGTGACCTAATTCCTCTAAATAGGATACATGTGAATTAACACTATTATAGACTTGTGCTGTAAGATTAAATCCCATCATATACACTTACCTCTCAGTTGCACCACCACTTTTACATACCAAACATTATACATCTTTTGGAATCTTTTGGAGAACACTCTTCATGTCTAAATCAGGAAAAATTCCATTTCTCTTGGAAATAAAACTCCTAGAAATATATTTATAATCAATAATTTTATAAATTACTTATGTGGAAATGGTTTATCTTTTATTTTATATATATTTTTATATAACTTCCTATGAAAACTTATATATTCGGCAACCCATACACACATACATGAAACATTAGACATTATATTAATACATGTCTGTGATATTGTTAGAGATTTCATACAGACACATATGTGGGAGGACATGTGTATTGTTTTTACATCTATAGCAATATGATATTACCTTTAATTTAAACTCTTACTCTTGTTTAATATATTGAATAAAATAGCTAAGAATCCAAGGATGATCAAGGAAAATGTGTGAATTCTCTGATAACCACACTTTATATTTAATGCCAAAACTGCATTTCAATCTTACAAGTTGATTCTACTTCTTAAAAAATACTATTGACTTTATTCACTGTTTCTTGAGTTAAAAATGTGCTCAGGTCATCAGTGATCCATGACTTTCTAAATCCTTGCTTCCAAGGACCTTGTCTAGAATGTATCTTGGTTCCACTTCATTACAGACAAGCATCACATTACTTTCCATAATGGAATGCCTTTATATGAAGGGCAATGTATCATTCAGATGATGATTTGCCATCAAGTTTTGAATGTTGCAAGTTTTCTAAACTTACTATGAGGTAGTTAAATGCAAATAATGAAATGTTTCCTAAGTTAGTGCCTAATCATCAGTGGATATCTGATTTTGTGCAATGGGGTGGTAAACTGAATCATAGTATGCATCCAAATTTATATGTGAGAATTTTTAGAATTTGTAACCTTACTGTATAGAGATTACTGAGATGTTGCCTAATAAATCAATGGCTTACATGTTTATTTTGATTTTGGGCATACATAAGAATACATCAAGGTTTTATCGAAAGACAGTTGTAGTTTGCTAAAGCTGTTATATCTTTTTGTTTATATTGTACATTCAGTATATGCTCTTTAACATACACACACATACATCAGTCATGATTATTTCTATGATATTTTTTTGTATTTCCACATTTGCTATTTATTGATCACAAGACAATGAAATATAGTTTATACTATAATCATTTCAGATGGTATAATGAATACAAAGTAATTTACACACATGAATGCCATTCTGTTTACTACTATGTAGGGAAGTGAAAGGGGTCTTGGTTTTTGGTAGAAGCACTGGCTGAAAGTAGCCTGGAGACCCTGCAAGGGATAGGCATCTATTCTGCTGTGCTCCCAGAATCCAGCATCCAGGTTCCTAACATGTGGCGTGGAACTCCATTAACCTGTGCTGTTCAGTTTCATAAGATGCAGCCCTTCCCAAAGGGCACAGGTCGGTCGAGGGTGTGACTACCAGCCTCAGCCTCAAGAGATTTACATACTAATGAGATACCCGAAGGCCAGAGGGCATAGCCAATTAAGCATTCTTCCCCAGACCCTCCCCACTTCTCCCTCCCTATTTAACTCAGGTTTACCCTGAGTTTCACTACAGTGCACATCCAGACTCAACTACCATCCATCATGAAAATAAATCTTTTAAACCCATGAACTCCACGTGTCTTCTGAGGCCTGCTGTGGAGGAATGTGGAGAAGGCTTTTAATGCTGCGCCTAACTTCTCGTCTGAGGGACCTCTCAGCATTCCTGCCACAGGAACCCGCACTACTAATATAATATAGTACTTAAAAATTAATATTCTTAAATAGTTTCCTCCACAATTCTTTAGCAAATATTTTCTCACTTTTTAAAAACAGAAAACAACTACTTGGGGATAATTATTTTTTCCAATTTTCTTTCCTTTCATTTCAACTAAAGGAAAGTTATAATTTAATTTCAAAATCAACTTTGATCTACAAGAACTTAAATATATACTACCAGATTATGTTGATGAGCAATTATTTTTTCTAATTCTACTTAAAAATGCTTCATTATTTATTAAATGATAAGACAGATTTAATTAAGAATATATATGAGGAAGAACAATTGCTTATATGACCAGTCTATATTGAATACCATAGGAAGACCATCAATTTTTTTCATAACGAAGCAAATTGAGGCTGCCAAATAAATATTTAATTCAAGACTTCTTTTTATGCATTGAAATTTTAGTTTTGTTGGTAGCTTAAAAGCTAATGATGCTTCAAAGTTTCTGGAATCATCTCCAAAGAACATTACTAACAACGTAATGAGCATATATTTTTACAACTTGCCAACTATGGAAACTGAGAATCATCCCCCATGACAAAATAAAAACAATTTAAAATCTTTTTAAAGATCTGAGTATCCAAACTACAAGAAATAAAAACAGGCAAGAAAAAAGAAAAAAATATAAGAATTATGGGCATGTATTTAGCTTTGTTTTAAATTTTCATTTATAAATGCTCATTGTCATGCAGCTATTTCTTTTGAACATACTTTTTCTCTAATATACAATAAAGATTAATTGTTATGAGGTTCACCATGGATATAAAAACTTGAAAAATGTTCACGCCTTCTATTTAAAATGACTTATTATTTGGAAATACTACTCATTATACATTAAATTATCTTCAAAGTACTTCATTAAATGTAGACATATTAATTTTGATGTGATATATTACAAAATAACAAGGATTGCTTGAACTCTGTATATATTTTCTAAAGGATGAATTGTTAACAATTTCTTTCTTTGAGTCAATGGATTTGTGAAGGGAGATACCCTATGAGTGTTCTACTGTATGGTGTTGTTTCACTTGCCTCTAGGATTGAATTCCTAAAAGGAGAAATTATACAATGTTTAAATCTAGAAGTGCAATAACATTTCATGGAGGGCTCCAAGAAGCTTCACTTAATGGGCTTTTGTCACTGTAGTCACACATGTGGCAGCTAATATGACCTGAGAAAGTATGCCTTGTGCCTGTATGTTTTCCAGGGTATTACATGGTATTTATTGCTAAGAAATATTTTTAAAGATGATCTGAATCTCACTCAGTGACATAACTAATATTAATAGATAAAAAATCAGTAATATGATAGAAAGATGGCTCAGTAGTTAAGAACATGGACTGTTCTTTTAGAGGTCCTGAGTTGGATTCTCTGCAACAAAAATAGTGTCTCACAACAAACTGTAATTGTATCCAACACCGTCTTCTGGTGTGTCTGAAGACAGCTACATTGTACTTATATACATAAAATATTTTTTAATAAAAAAGTAATTACAAACAGAAAATCAGTGATACTTGAATGCCCATGTATATTATTTACAATAGTAAAAATATGGGTTTAGCCTAAGTGTTTATCAACACATGAATGCTAAAAAAATCTAATTTATATACATATATACAATGGAACTATTTTTAAAATATAATAAAATAAATTTTTAGTATTTATGCAATAGCATTCACCATCTTTAGCCAGACGAAAATGCAAATTAAAACTGCAAATAGCTTCTATCTCACTCAAGATCTAATTGTTATATTAAATATTTTATCTCAAATTAGTGGTTTCTTTTCCAACTTTGATTATTCAGTTCCCTGTAAACAACACACAACTTTTATATTTATAATATGCCTTTTCTCTCTTGTGGTTTCCTGCCTCATACACTAAGCCTAGGAACCAAAACCTCTGACTATCCTTCCTCTGCCCAGATATAGGTTGTAGGCATCTTTATTCATCAATTCAGGATAATATGGAGACAAGTTTATATAGAATCACTTCGATCTATGTGAGCCTTGTTCTGGCTGTCAACCAGGCCTTGGAGGCTAATATGTAGCTTTATAGTACATAGAAAATGACCAAATCTCAACAGTAATAAATATTACACATATTATAGAGCATAATAAATTATGGCAAGAAGGTGGCATAGAATGTGGTATAACTTCTTATACAAATAAAGATAAGTTTAGCCACTATATGTAGAATCTTCTCTAAAAAGTACATAAAGTATAGAACTTTAGTGTGACCCAACTTTTATCATACAATTGAGAGATCATATACCATTTTTTAAAAATAAAATCACCATTGGCAACAACAAAGAAAAATTCCAATGAAATATCTCAGAATTTCTGCTTCACTGTTTTTCCCATACTTCCAGACCTAGCGCTAGTCAAAAAGATCCAACACAGGCTTTGCTTGTTGAGACCCTAAAACCAAACGTAAGTGTATCATGTTTGTACATCTAGGCCTAGCTCCAGATGCACATCTTGTGTTCCACACTTACCTGGTAACCTCCTCAGAATCAAGACTTCCTCAAACAATTAAGATAAAGACATAACGACAACAACAATAACAACTACAAAAGTAACAATAAAAATCCAAACCAAATAGATAAACAAAACCTGCTGAAGAATATTTTTAATAAATATATATTCAAACATAGTCAAAAATTTCTAGCAAACTAAACAGACACATATCAAGAAGTTCAATCATCATGGTAAAGTTGCCTTTATCGCAAGGATTCAGGAAGTTTATTGTATAGGTAAGTTAGTAGATATACAAAATCATATATAGAGAGAAGGCATTTGACAAAATCCAGCATCTTTAATGATAAAAAATAACAAGGAATGTAGAAATGGACAAAATAAACATCAAAATAGTAAAAATCATATACGAGAAACTGTCAAACAGCACTATCCTAAATGGAGAAAAATTTTAAAAAAAATCCTCTGAAAAAGACAAAATAGATAAGCCTGTTAAGTCTCCCAAATCCTTATCAATATAGTGTTTACAGCATTAGTTGAAATAATAGGACAAATGAAATTGATTACAAATAGGAAAAGAAGTCAAATTATCCCTACTTACTGATGATATTATACATTAAAAAAAAAAAAAAACCTAAAAGAATTACAGCTGAAAACCTCTAGAAATGACCAAAAAAATTGTAGCAAAGGCACAGGACAAATAAATGACTACAGAAATCAGGATTTCCTGTACACAATCAACAAACACTGAGGAGGATATCAAGGACACAATCTCATTTATAGTCTCCTCAAGGACAATGAAATATGTTGGAATAAACCTGAGGAGAAAAAGACCTCTATAACAAAACATTAAAATCTTCAATGAAAGATATTGAAGAATACAGTAGAAAATGAAAAGAGAATCCATGTTTAAGGATTGGTTGAATTGATATTGTGAAAATGATTAGTCTATTAAAAGCATTTTTTTAAAGATTCAATGCAATTCCATCCAATTGCCTACAAATTTCTTCACAGAAATGAAAAAAAATCCCAAAATTTATATTAAATTAGAAAAGAAAATCTAAGATAAAAAATAAATCCTGAGTAAAAAGAACAATGTTAGAGAGTTTATCATTCTAGAGTTCAAACTATCTTATATAAGTTATAGCATTAATCACAGAAGGCTAATTACATATGACCAAATTTATATACCAATGCAATAAAATAGAAGACTAAAATATAAGTATATGTAACTAGACCTATTAATATTTGATAAAAGGGCAAAATACACTTAGGAAAAAAGACGAATCTTCGACAAATGATCCTGGGAAACTTGATGTAAACATGTAGAAGTAATGAACTAAATACATGCAAACACACTGTACAAAATGAATTCCAAATGGATTGAAGATCTTAGGTGAAGCCTAAAATGCTGAGTCTATGAAAGCATAACATTGACAGTATCATATAAAATACAGACTTAAAAGGCATTCTTTATGGTACTCCACCCACTCAAATTTATAAGACCATAAAAAACTATAAAGCTTCTGCCTACTCAAAAGAAAACCTGGAGTAGGAGAGAGACTTTGTCATCTCTAACTCTAAAAGAAGTTTAACAGGCAGAAATATATTAGGAACTAAAAAACAAAAAGTCAAGAAATAACTGAATTAAAAATTTGGTTATAGGGCTAAACAAAGAGGTCTAAAAGAAAAATAAGATGACTAAGAAATATCTTCTAAAATGTGTTTGTCATCCTTAGCGCTTAAGGGAATGCAAACTAGAACTTTGATATTTTATCACACTCCAAACAGAATGGCTCAAGCGCATAAACCCATTGACAAAGAAGTACTGGAGAGGATGTAGGGAAAGAATAGTAAGTTCCTGTTGGTGGAATTGTAAATTGATACAGCCCTTTGGACGTCAGAATAGTTATTTCCTCAAATACCAATCATAAGTCTGTCTGAGGGCCCATCTAGTCCACTAGTTAGCATATGCCCAACGAGCATTATATGTCATGGACACTTGTTTAGAACTGTTCATTTTCACTCTAGGTGGTAATAGCTATGTAATGAATACAATGTAAATACCTTTTTTCTTTAAATGAATGAATGATGAAAATAAAAACAAAAACATACATAATGAATTTATATTCAACCATAAATAAAAACCAAATCATGAAATTTGCCCGTAAATGCAGCCCATATCATGCATCAAAATTTCTTTTTGCAGTAGATAGGAAACAAAACAAATATCCACAATTTCTTAAAATTCAGAGAACAACTAACTTTGGTGTCCCAACCTAATTGGTACATCTCCAACACAACTCATACACTTAAGGCTCAAGAAACATCATGGAGCAGCAGAAATGTAAGACAATGAGGACTACGATGTCTGCCTGAGATAGGGTTTGTTTTTATGACAGATAACCTGGACTTATGAAATTTCATTATGTTTGAGATAGCAGCACAGCAATAGCATCAGTTTCCAGAGAAACACAAGATGGGAAAATCTCATAAGGCTCCATGATTAGGAGCCACAGGCAATCAGTGACTACTAGCTATGAAAAATCAGTCTTCTCCAGGGATAAGTATGTTATATTATCCTGATATGCTATAAATCCCAAGTGGTCAATTCTAAAATATGTCTATATGAGCAAAAACAAATATTGTTATGAGGGTGTACCAACATATACATGTGTGCATATATGTGTTTATGTTGCACTAATAATTAAGGAAATAAGAGTCATGCATTTGAGAAGGGATGTGGGTACAAGAGAAATTGAAAGAGGGAGGAGGAAGAGTAACAATGACAAAAATGTGGAAATCCGATAGGAAAACATTTTCAAAATCCAGTTACATATTATAAATACAGATATAGTGGCCTAACAGAAATAAGCTAAATATAAAGGGACAAATATAAACTACCATCTCAGTTTTATGTGAAGTCAAAAATATGATTTTTTTAAATACAGAATTAAAGAGTAGAATCCTAGTTTTCTGAGGTAGGATCTGTACAGACATGTATGACAGGGAATGGACATAAAGTGTTAAACAAACAACAAAAATAGTGTTCAAGAATGTTCCTTTACATTATAATGATATATTTTGAAATTAAAAATTGGTAAGTGTAGATTTTAACATTCTTACCCGAAAAAGAAAAATTATATGAGGTTAGCTATTTGTAAGTATATTTAATAATTTCACAGTGACTATTTTGTCATGACTAGTTTTATAGTGCTTATATATACATGCATTTTTAATTCATACTGCATACATGTTATATATTTAAGACAGTATCTATGTATTGTAAAAATGCACTGAAATTGTGGCAAATGCTTTAAACATTAAAATATGTACCTGTAGAAGAAAAATCAGTAGAAAGGAATAGTGGATACAAAAAAATGTAAGTGTGATGTGTATGTGCATTAAACTATTGATTGTTATGTGAATATCTGGAACTTGAACAACACCAATTAACAATTTGTTTAATAAAGCAAATATAACCGAGTCTTTAGAATGTCCTGTTTAATGAGTTAGTAGTCAACGAGAAGACAATTTTCCTGTTTGCTTACAGGATACAAAGCTACTATCTTATTGATTTACTGCTTAATTATATAAAATAGCACGCTACAATGAAGGTAAAGTATAAGCAAATTATGATCTAATCTAAGATGCATATCTACATTGAAGTTAGTGTGCTGACTTGTGAAATACAGCCAAAGTGTACACACAAGATTATACCTAAACGCTGAAGGAATGTCTCTGAGTTTCACGCATCAAGTCATTTTTAAACATACTGTGGCTTAAACACCAAGTCTTCTTTCCCATCCAAATTGGTTTGTTTTCATTTGGAGTATGCTCATCTGGCGTGTGTTCAGCACTAACAATGACTTGCTCTTAAGAAAAAAAAAAATTCCGATCTTAGTTTTAGAAGGTTAGAACCACAATTATAACAAAGCTAAATAAGGAAATAAAATGCCAAGAAAAAACTACAGTCTGATATTTCTCATAAACCCAGCTGTAAAAGTCACCAGAAGGAGACCTCTAATTTAGACCCTCTCTCCACATAATGTCTGGCTGTGAGTCTCCGCACTCACTTCCATCTTCTGCCCAAAGACGCTTCTAAGATGAAGACTAGGTATAGATCTATGAACTATAAGTAGAGCAAAATATGTGGCATCTGAGGCTCTCTCTGTCTCTTTCTCTTTTTCCTTCCTTCATTCCTTTGTTTCTTCCTTCTTTTATTTGTTCTTTCTTTCTTTCTCTCTCTTTCTTTTTCTTTCTTCTGCATTTCTTTTTCTTTCTTTCTTTTGTCAATTATATTCAGTTCTACCATAGGTCTCTGGGCTATTCATTCACAGGTTCCTGACTATCCAGGCAAGAATCTATGGATTACCTCTGAAAGAATAGGACTTAAGTTAAACATGACATTGTTTGCCCACTCGCAAAAGTTCTGAACCAACATATCTTGCTGGTAGAATTTGTTGTGGCTGGGTTGGTGTTCAGGCTTCTCTTTCAGTAGCCTGAAGAATACCTTTTGGTACCAAAAAGACTAAAAGCATCAGTTCAACCTCTTCACTTTCAATAAGCTGAAGAACCTTCCTGACAAAAAGTTGGAAAGGGATGAAAGTATCTATCTATGCAAGATATGTTGGAGGTTGAAGCCAGAGGGTTGAAAATTGGATGACTATTAAGATACTCTGTCAAAATTAAATGTAAAAATTGCAGCTGGTGATACTTTCATAGCATATGAAAGACAGTAGCATCAATCCCCAGGATGAAAAATAGTGAAGGGGTGTTGGAGACAATGAAACAGGAGAAGCAAAGAGAGAGACGACATTAAATATTTTGGTAACAAAACATGACAATTTATTGAAGTATCACTTTAGATGCATACAAAAAGTAAAGAAAAAGCAGAACAAGGAAAAATGCTAACTTTAAAACAGTTTCACTGAAGTTTCTCTATTTTGAAATGACATCTAAATTTCATCTCAGAAACATATTTAGTAAAAACATAAGCTTTGTATCACTGAGACTGGACGTGTGCCCCACAGTTGGTCTAACTTTTACTATAGAGAATGTCAGGTATATAACTGAATTTCTGCTGTAAAGAACAATGTTTCAAGAGATCAGATTTGTTTTAAAAACTGAAACTCTGTTTAACAAATCTTTAAAGCAGAACTTATGATTTAATTAATGACAATTACAATCATGTCTGCCATTTACTAAGAATAAACTAAGTGTGAGAAAGATTCTTTCACTCAAACTGTAATTATTGAATATAACCCAAGGAAAAAAGTTTTCTAATTTAATGAGAATGCATTTTAGTAGGAGGAATGAGTTAACAAATAATAATAACTGCATATTAAATATTTCAATTCACCATACAATTTGCACTGCAGAATGAAATAGGTAAAAGAAAATGGGCCAATGTTAGGGAGAAAACCATTTTGTATAGGATGGTATAAAATGTGTCTGATAAAGCATCTTTAAGGTAGATGGATGACAGAAAGGAAAGATGCCAAAATGCAGTCACTTAGAAAGTACTACTGGTTTTGAAAGTATCCTGAAGCATGAGTGGCTAAGCAGAGTCAAGCACCAACATGAAAATCAACACCTGAGTTAAAATGAATGAGACAGAGACAAACTGAGAAAGATGAGAGATATCGAAGTGCTCAGAAACCAATTCTGTTTAAAATCTAAGCAAAGGTCTTTTGTTTGTTCTTTCTTTCTTTCTTTCTTTCTTTCTTTCTTTCTTTCTTTCTTTCCTTATTTCTTCCTTTCTTTTCTTCCTTCCTTCCTTTCTTCCTCAATCCCTCCCTCCCTCCCTCCCTCCCTCCCTTCCTTCTTTCCTTTTCTCTGTCTTCTTTCTTCCTTCCTTTCTTCTTTCTTTCTTTCTTTCTTTCTTTCTTTCTTTCTTTCCTTCTTTCTATCTTTGAAAGAAAATATATTTTATATGTTACATATGTTTTATATGATACATGGTTATCATTTCCACTGGGCCCCTTCTCAGATCATCTCATTCTCCCCAATCATCCAACTCCTTCTTTTCTTTAGGAAATAGTCAACAAAATGATATGATATTTTTTAAAAAGGCAATAGGAAGAGCATGAGAAACATGTATAAAAACACATACACAGGTACAAATGAATAAATAAACAAATAAAATAAAACCAACAATTAGAAACCATCATATAGAAGCAAAGGATCAGTGAGGTAAAAAAAAAATCACCAAAGCAGTATGAGACAGATCTCAAAAATGCCACTGATGTTGTTTTATATTGTTCTGCTGCTGCTTGAGGAATACTTTAAGTGTGGCTGATATACTAATTGAGGCTGTAGTGAAAAGACATTTCTTCAGTTAATAGGACTATGATTACAAATTTAAATGGGATACCTCTAAAAATGATATGGCGATCATACTATTTACTAGATTAATGAATTATTTCATGGAGTGGTATGTGAAGCACAAAATAAAATATACTTGCAATACACTAAGGTGAGGAAGGCTATGATGCAAACCCATTGAGAATATCAAAGAAGTCAGTTTTGGAAATATTTTAAGTGGTTATTTTTATTTTATGTGGGCTACTATTTCACTTGCGTGTATGTATCTGCAACATGTGCTCATCTCATTAGAGAAGAACTAGAGTTATAAGTAGTTGTAAGGTGCCATGTGAGTGCATGGAATAAAGCCTGGGTCCTCTGCAAGGAGAAGAAGTACATTTAAGCAGTGTTCTATCTCTTGAGCTCTGGGAAAAAATGATTTCATTTTTGAAGTGCCAGTTAGATATATAGGTAGAAATTTACAGAATTCCCAATTTCATTCTGGTTAGAAATCCCATGCCTTTAGAGGGATACCAAAATGAGACTCTGCATATCAATGAAATCATCAAAAACTGTTAATGGGAGAAGTCTACCTGGTAAACTCATTATCAAACTTAAAGTTTACCTAAGTTTATGCATTTTAAAGCCACATAGCTTCAAGCAATAGAAATATTAAGTTAATTTAGTTCTGCCTGATTAGGTATAACATTGTCCTTTCAGTAGGGTAAAACTTATAAAGGTATGAAATAATTAAAATGAATCATCTCAATTACAAAATGGAGAATTCAATTAAACAAAAAAATTAAACTTACTTTATTTCTCATAATTTGTTACATAAAGAAGAGTCACTCAGATCCTCTAATGTACAAATATTTTATATAATAAAAACTGAAACTTATGCAAAATCTCATACAGAAAATTTAATGCATAGCAATTTAAAAATATTATCAGAATTAGTTATCTTGAAAAGGTAATATTGATTCCTGCTTTCTGAGATGGCTTAAAGACATTGAACATTTGATTGTAAACCACAAAATCACAAAAGTGATATGGCTCAAGTGAATAAAGAAACAAAAATCATGCATCTTGTTGTGCTGCATTAGAGGAGAAAATGTTTCTGTGATATATATAATATTGAGTCAAATGGACTTCTTTAAAATATTGTAATACAACACTATGCTCTCTGTGGTGCCCCTTTGTCAAAGGAGGGCAATAAAACCCATCAACTACTTCGTGGGACAGATGCTTGTCTTTTCTGTATTGCACTTGCCATCAAAAATACTAATACAAGGGACTGCACTGAAAATGAGTTCTAAGATATTTAGAGCATTGTCTATTGTTTTTGATACTTTAGACAATAGTTTTACACTTAATGTACCTAAGATTGTAATGCTAATAAAGAGGAAAAAAAGGTAATTTGCAAAATACCTTGGCATAAGGAATGATGTTCATAGCAGCCATATTTATAATAGCCAGAAGCTAAAAAGAACCCAAATGTCCTTCAGCAGAGGAATGTATACAAAAAAAAAAAATGTGGTACATTTACCCAATGGAGTATTACTCAGTAACTAAAAACGATGAATTCAAGAAATTCTTAGGTGAATGGATGGAACTAGAAAATATCATCCTGAGTGAGGTAACCTAATCACAAAAGAACACATATGGTATTTATTCACTGATAAGTGGATATTAGCCCCAAAGATTTAAATAGCTATGATTCAACTCACAGACCACATAAAGCTCATGAAGAATGAAGACCAAGTGTGGGTGCCTCTGTCTTATTTAGAAGGAATAACAAAATACTCAAGGGAGCAAATATGGAGACAAAGTGTTGGACAGAAACTGAAGGAGGGGCCGTCTGGAGACCATTCAACCTGGGTATCCATCTCATGTGCAGTCACCAAAGGTAGACGCTGATGTGGATGTCAGGAAGTACATGCTGACAAGAGCCTGATATAGCTGTCTTTTTAGAGGTCTGCCAGAGTCTGACATATTCAGAGGCAGATGCTCACACCTAACCATTGATCTAATCAAGGGATTCCCAAATGAAGGAGTTAGAGAGAAGACTGAAGGAGCTGAAAAGTTTTATGGCCCCATAAGGAGAGCAAAAATGCCAACCAAACAGAGTTGCCCAGTGTCTAAACCACCAGCCTGGGAGCACATAGGGAGAGACCCATGACTCCAGCTGTATATGTAGGGGAGGATAGCCTTGTTGGGCATAGGTGGGAGAGGAGATCCTTGGTTTCATGAAGGATGGACACTCAGTGAGGGGGAATTTGAGGGTGGGGAGGTGAGAGTCAGTGTAGGTGGGGGGATATCCTCATAGAAGCAGGAGGAGTGGTGATAGGATAGGAGGCTCCTGGGTGGAGGGGAATGGGGAAAGGGGATAAAATCTGAAATGTAAATATAATATCCATTAAGAGAAAGGGGGAAAAAAAGCACAAAAAATAAATAAAAAAGTAATGAATGGCAATATGAATTGATCATGAGAATACCTAAAGCATTAATGGAAAAAAAAGTATATGTTAGTACTATATGTCTGTCTGTGTATCTTTGTGTGTGTGTGTGTGTGTGTGTGTGTGTATGTGTGTGTGTGTTTGTATGTATGTATGTATGTATGTATGTATGTATGTATGTTCTGAGTTATAAAAAATAATATTAGAAAATGACAAATGTACTAGTTAAGAGATGATTTTAACAAACATATCTAAATAATAATTTAGATGATTTAACATTGTCTTTAACACATTTTATCCATTTAGTTAAAAGTTGAAAACAAATATATGTTACTTTTCCACAGTCAACATATGGTTAAATATTTCAGTCTTAAAATTGCAAAGTGGAAAATAGTAAGAACCTAATATATTCTTTACTTAAAGAAGTACGTGTATTTGGTTTTGGTCTTACTCAAATTTATTAACAAAGCTACAGGTTAATCCAGTTTTTATACAAATGAAGAGCAAATTTTCAGAAATGACAATGTGGTATGTCCAAGACTGCAATATAAATGTAGTTCTATAACAGAAAATCTAAACAATTTTTTTCATATAAATCTCAACTCTTTCCAAATGGAAATAAACTATATTCCTTAACAATATATCAAGCCTATTCCAAATATTCTATATTTGCTTATAAAAGACATAATTTCTAAAAATAGTTATACTACTTCCATAAATTTTAGTATGACTTATCAAAATAAATTATTAAAATTTGATAATTGATTTTGTTTCTTACCCAATAATACTTAGTTTCTCTAGGATTAAGTTCTATTTTGATATAATAATAAAAATGCTTTTTATAAAATTTGAAAAGAATGTAATAAAGGATAACACTAATATTGCTGAAAATTTATACATCTATATTAAGAAGGCCAAGGCATTTCTCAAACATTTTGAATTTGGAAGTCAAATAAGTCATATCACTAAAAGAAAAGGTGGTTCTCTTTGAAAACCCTTTGCAGTGTGCAATGAAAATGCTAAACAAAACAATAGAAAAACCATGTGCTTCATAAATTTAAATTTTACCCTAACACATAATTTGTTTCTACCAGAAAGAATGCTGTACAAATATGTCTTTCTAAGAAAAAAACCCAAATGTCCCTCAGGCACATATGTAAGAAGAGGAATGCTTTGTCTGGCCTCAATGGAAGTGCATGTGCCTAACCCTGTAGAGACTTGATGCCCGATGATGCCCCAAGATTGGGGGATAGCAGGGTGGGGGTAGCACCCTCTTGGGAAAGGGAGGGTGAAGGAGAAGAGCTCTGTGAGAGGGACCAGAAGTGGGTGAAAAAATCCTGGCTGAATTGGTAACTGAGCTCAGATCCAGTTAGAGTCTTATCTCTGAAAGTAACAGAGTGTGATGGGAGCATGCATCCAGTATTGACCTGTGGCCTCCATGTACAAAAGTGCTCATGCTTGCATGCATGTGCATATAGGCCCTTAACACACACACACACACACACACACACACACACACACACACACACGCACAGACAGACACACACACACACACAGACACACACACACACACACACAGAGACACACACACACAAAGAAAGAGAGAGAGAGAGAGAGAGAGAGAGAGAGAGAGAGAGAGAAGTATCTTTTGAATTTTAAAATATATTTTTCGAAAAGGTATATTCAATACCTGCCCTCACCACATTAATAACCTTTTTCTACTTTTAGTTTAAGAGAATGTGAAGTAAACATAATGTAATTGTGTAAAACTGCAAGGCTTAAATTTTTCCCATGACCCCCCACTCCGGGTCACGGTAAATACAGATACTCCATAGAACAGTGCCTCTTAATTTGATTTGAATAAAATATTACTGTTGTTTTCTCATTTTCAATTGATCTTATAGCAAAGCAGCACTTTTATAAATTAAGAAAAGCAAATCTAGATTTTATACTGATGTCAAATTATGATTTTTTGAATTTCTATACTAAGTACTGAAACCACTAACGGACCACTAAAGAGTGTGATTTGGAGGTGCTGTTGGAGAGTGTCACAATTTTCAGGAATCATGACTGTCCCTTAGGACTATGATGATGAGCTAAGGTGGGAGGAGTATGGAGAGGAAGAGAATATATAAGGAGAGGAGGAGAAGAAGGAGAAGAGAAGCTAGGTGATGAGATAGAGAGAAAGAGATAGAAAGAGGGGGGTATGGAGGCAGATGTTCACGTGTCTCCACTAGTCAAAGATAGTTGATATATCTAGGTTGGGTATTGGCTTACACTTCTGATTGAACATTACCAAACTTATAAAGCCTTTGATTAACATTTTTAAAAAATTGTATAAAAGCAAATGGAAAAGGAGGCATGGGATAGGGGTTTTCTAGGGAGGGGAAATGGGGAAAGGGGATGACATCTGAAATGTAAATAAAATATCCAAAAAAAGGAATAAATATTAGAACAATAGAAATTAAAGACATGTACATATGCTTCTTCAGTCCAGGCTACAGAATCAGAAGGATTTGGGATAGCTGAAATCGGGTCTGTTATCCATACCTGGCACTCTAGACTGAGCACTGACCAGCTAATTCGACTTTGTTTCACACATGCACGCTGCTGTTTACATTGAATAGTTTTCTTCCTGATCTACAGCCACAGAGTTTGACAGATGAGACGCCTCATCCAATTCAGTTGCCTATCTTTTAGGCTCAGATCGATGTGGGAGTTAGTTGTTTTCTCCAGAGACTTCCGCTTTTGACCTGAATTCAGATGCACTCTCAGTGTGCCTTTAGGTTCTGTGTGCACCAACCTGTCTCTCCTTAGATGCTCAACAGTATCAATGAACTTCTACTAACACAGTGACAGCATTCATTTTACCTTAACTTTCTTTTCCGTGCGCTACCTCCAAATGTAGTCATGTTAAGAGTTACCTGTTTTATATATGCATTATGACCTTTCACTGTGACAAGTTATCTTTAAATGGTTCATAGCATTCAACATATATTGATCTATAAATAGGTTACTAGTATGTCTAATAAAGGTTACACTTACAATATATGTTGCTTGCTTAATAATTTCAAAGTAATGTGGCATTTGCTTGCAAAGTCACTTAAGAGATAAATATTGAAAAGGATGCTTAAAAATGAAATTTCAGTTGATTTCCAAAGGAAAACTGTCATCATGACCATGAGACTATATCAGAACTGTCATTTAGCAAAGGCATACATTCATCATAATGATAGTAAAGGTTTAAATTGGCAGAATTTAGTGGAGAAAATGATAGCCCGGGTCATTTGATTTCACAGTTACTGACATTGACATCATAACCTTGTTTAGCTTCACTCATTAGAAAACATCTAAATCCACTAGAGATTTAATTTTACTGAGCAATTTCTTTTCCAGAAGCCATAATGATGACTAATCAACAATCATATTTTAATAAGTGTATTCATAGTGACTTTTGATGCAGCATGAATAATTGCATACCATCTGTATTGCTTGACTCATAACAAATCACAGCTACTGAGTTGAGAACTAAACATGCTAATCTATTCACTGCAGAAAGCTGGGGCATGCAGTGCACTAGAAAGTCTGGAAGTTACGGTTTATACCCATCACCGTCACTTTTAATCTTGTAGTTTCTCTTAAAGAATTCTTACCAACCAACAATATGGAAAGTGGCAATCCAAATTACTTGTGGATCCAACCTGTGCACCTTAGATTTCAATTAATTTTTGAATCACAAGTAGAAAGAAAAATGTCGTATTTTCTGTGTCCTTTTCACTAGGATGAATTCTGTACCACTGAGAAGAATGTCTTGTTTCTTCACTTATAAAAAAGAAAGTAATTTTAAAGGACATGATATTAAGACCAAGTGTCCTAGAACAGTAATGACTCTAGGAAAATCACCAGTGTATACAGTAGCTTCTAGCCAGGATTGTGTAACTTCTTTCTTGTTACAACTAATAACTTATCATCACAATTTAATTAAATCCAACATTTCAAGAGCTTTGCTACTTTCTACATTTTAAAACCATAGACACTATTCTTTTATATGAGGAAGAATATGGCTCAAGTATATCTCTCCTATCTCAGAGAAAGATATAATGCTCATATCAAAGACATAAGAATAACATAGGGTTGGAACCACAAATACAAAGCATAAAAGAATGGACTGCAGAGGGAAGGGACACAGAATTCTTTGAGAAATAGCTAAATGAGAAAGCCTCAAAGGATGTTCACTAGAGTAAATAGGGAAAGAGAAGAAACATTCATTTGAAGAGCATCTTCTAGTGATTTCTTTGTTCTCCCTTTCCATTTGCATCCTGGCTGTTTTACCCAGCAGTCCTTAAGTAGTCCTTTCCCATAATTTTGTTTACAACATTCCAATCTTACCAGAATCACAGTCACACAAACCACAATTGAACTTCATCTTTGTCCTTGAAGACCTACGTGGTCTGGAATACTAATTTCTTTCATTCAATCTCCCTCATTCAAAAAACCAAGTTAAAGCTTGGTCTGCTGGTGTAGGCTCACAATCTTAGCTACTTCAGAGACTAAGGCAAGCAATTCCTCTTAGAATACAGAATAAGTTCACGACAACCTGAATACTTTTCAAAACCTTCTTAATAGTCTATAGCACTGAATACTAATTTTTAAAAGTTTAATAGATTTTATAGATTTTTATTAATTTTGGGTGATATGTCTTCATTGAGCCTTTAGAACTTCTTTTAAAAAGTTAATTTAAGTTTGTTCTTATACATCACTATTATTATTCCATAGAGTACAATATACTGGGTTAGTCTTTGAAAATATTAAGTATAGAGATTGTACAGTAAATACAAAAATGAATGGTAAACATTATTCAATCAATAATTTGTAGAAAGAAATTATTTTTGAAAAAAAGTAAATTCAAAGATATTGCATTTCAATTTTAAATAAGTGGGTAAAATTAAACATATTAAGGCAAAGAATGAGCTTATTTATATACATATGTGAGCTATTCCATATGTTCCTAGACTTTAATATATGGCATTAATGTAGAAGATAACATTTAAATGCAAATCCTATGCCACACTTGACTTTAATTGCATTATATTGTGAATCTTCTCCCACTACCTATTAGTTAAATCTGATCTCAATATATAAATACATATTGAATGCAACAAGTTTGTTCCATTAAGAGCAGGATTTGAACCTTGATTTTTGGACAAGAGTATCATGGTGTTGATCTAAATAGAATTCACACAGAATTGAATGGAACACTCAAAATCTTCATAAAGTTCCAGGCCAACAAATGTAGTATGTACTGCTACAGATATTACCCTGATTTGACTTCAGCTATTTCAGGGACTTAAAATGACAATAAGTACTTTATGAGGTTATGATGTAAGATTTTATAATTTTCAAAGTCTGTGTTTTTCACCAAATATATCGCTATACCTTCAGTTTGCTTAGCAGCAGAAAAGTTATAGGATTCAATGTTTGCTCTCTAAATTTTTCAACAAATTGCAATAGAGTAAAACACGCTGCAAACAAAATATTACTATCCATTGTTATTGCAGATAATAAAATAATACACACACCAAGAGGAAAATTTCAATTTCATTTCAAGTGAAAGGGAAAAACCCATGGACATTTCAGAAATTGTAGGAATAAAGCAAATATGATTGCCTTACTAGTAAGTAAAGTATTTTAGATGAAAAGCAGAGTTAAGAAGCTGTTAATGCCTGTGGTTTTAAAGACAAAGAGGAAAAAATGTGAGTTTGAATCTGGGCAGGAAATCGCCTTGGTGATACTTTAAAGTTCAGCTTGCTTTTGGTTTTCTGTTAGAAAAGGCAGCGCATTATTGTTGAACTTTCATTAAATGTGAGCCACAGGCAAGTAAACAAAAGGTAGCGAAACTCAAGAAATGTGTACAATAGTGATGCTCTGTAAACCACAGTTGCAATAGAAAGATAACTGCCAAAAGAGAGGCGGAACTATAAAGAAAAACATCTTCCCTAATTGTTTTGTTTCTGTGTAGTGAACTGCAAAATTTTCAATGTAGTTTAAGTAGAAATAAAAGATGTAAAACTGAATAGTTTTGGAGAATTCTTCAAAGTCCTTCATAATCCATTCTTTACAGACGGTTACATTCTTTTTAAAGCGAGTTTAGATTAAAATACCTATGATAAAACTGAGAAATACTGTTAGTCAGTTCCAAGTCATGTTATTTATTTATTTTTTTTGGAGTCTAAAGAGAGTTTATTGTGTGATAAAATGGGAAATCACAAGATGTCTATTATGTCAGAAAGTGATGGCAGATAAAAATCTGATAAGAATACCTAGTCTAAGGAGAAACCGATTGAAATAAAATAGGCAAGATCTATTTAAAGAAAATAAATTACATCTTATTTCACATTCTCATGTTCTCCCACTTTGCCTCAGATATTGGAAGTTCTATTCCTGTTCATAAAACGCTATTCAATGCAGGATAGAGACTCACTTTTCTCCCCCTATATCCCTTTGCTTCACAGCACCACTGAAGGATGCTTATTGATAGGAGAGGATGTTCTTCAAAATTTTAAACCATTTTATTTTCTCTCTGAGATATCAAAAATAAAAAAGGGACACAGATTTATGGTCTCAGTTCTTATGAGCTCACTTGTTGCTGTGAGTGATAGCACTACCCAATTATTATTGCAGATTACAGAGTATGATCTCTATTTTTTCAATATTATTCTTCTCTTTCAATACTCTGCTCTTACCATCCATTTCATAAAGGCTGCCTTCAATCTAATGTAGAAATAGAAATTCTAGAATTAAAAAAGTAGAAAATTCTGGAATTCTTTTCCAGTAATTATATTCAAATCATCTATCATTAATTTTGGGTGCCTTTGGTGCAAAGTGGTTATTCTTTCAGTGTTACAATGAGGTTTTGTTCCTTCTTTTCTTTTAAAAATCGTGTTTGCTTTATTTATTTACATTCATTTTTGAGAACTTTCTACTTTGCACTATGACCATAGTCACAATCTATCTCCGAGCTTTTTGTTACCCCTCCCTCTCCCTCTTTAGATACCCACTTAACATTGTATATATTTTGTCAAACAAATCAGTTTTAACAATTAAACCAAATCTAATTTGGGCTATCAACCCACTCGCAGGGACTTGGCTCAGTTTTGGCCAAACTTCTACTATCCATACAGAGTGACGTTTTTTTTTCCATAAACTATCAACTGCCAATAATTCCTCAGTCAGGTGTGAGGTTCTGTGACTGCCTCCCCAGTTATGCTTGGGTTTTGTTTGGCTTGAGCCTGTACAGATCTGTGTTCTGACACAGATTCTTTAAATTCATAGGTGCTATCTTGCTGTTTCCAGAAATATTTTCACTACCTCTTAGAATTTTTCTACCCTAACTTCTGAGAGGACTTTGGAGGAAGGTTACTGAGACTTTAAACATACATACATACATACATACATACATACATACATACATACAATGCACACACACACACACACACACACACACACACATATTCTAAAGGGGAATGTAAGATTGTGAGATTCATTGATCAATGGACATAAGTGTAAGTTATTAGGTATTTTTTAGTAATAAACCCATTTATCAGATTAATAAAGTAGGTTTTCTGCCAGAGCCTATAACACTGCATAGCCACAGGTTGCTGATCTTGAAAATGAATGGTTGCCCCTATGATATCCCTGCCACTATTATTCCAATGGGCATGTCCTGCCATGGCAGATGTTACTGTAATTCACAGAATCATACCTAGTTAGGACTGATAATTTAATTTTTTAAATCTGGTATCACACATGCTACATTCCCACACTATGAATGTACAATATTTTCTGTACATTTATCCCAAATTCTTCAATACTATCCACCGACTCCTTCTACACACTTTTATAGCTTCTATGCTCCCTCCTTACTTACTAAATATGACTTTGCTTATTTTTTTCATTTTACTTCCTCGTTTTTTAATTTGCCCTCTATCTTACAAGGACTTTGATATTTCAAAGCATTATGAGATGAGGAATATAAGATGTAGATGGTGATATGTAACATGGACAAAGCAGATGTAAAGCATCATTACTTTGTTGTCTAAGGAACATTTAAACTCTGAGATACAACCAATAAGCCTCACCTTTCTGTGTAACTGAAATGATGGACCAAAAGAATGTTCTTAGAGGCATCATAAGATTTCATTTGCATAACTTCAAAGCATAGCTGAATACACGGTAACTGAGACTGTAGAAAAGAAAACCAGTGATGACAGGAGACTAATTTACTGGAGCTATGTTTACCACCATTTTTCAGGATGCTGTTTTATCAGCAGTGTCCTATACGTCCTTGTGTGACTGAATTATCTTATAGTCATATAATCTACTCAAATAAAAAATATCTTCACAAGGTTTTCCATTATCACTCTTTGCATTTCCCTCATTTATGTAAATGTAACTTTTATTTGCCAGATGTGCTAGTCATCTTGAAGGCATAGTGCTGACTATGTTCACCCTTTCTAGTTCTTCCTGAACTCTGGCTAGCTCATTCAACTCAGCTATTCTGACTAAAATTCCTCCTCAAGATGACTGATTCAATCTGGCTTTTCTTAACTACTCAGTGAATTCCTCTTGTCAGCCTCAAACTCACTATGGCAATTTGTTCTAATCTTCTGGCTCCCTCTTAGTCTCTAACCTTAATTACCTCTGCTGACCTACACTGAACTACATCAATTCATGAATGAACTCAAATCCACTGCACTGTACTGACTACAATGACTCCCCAGACTCTTTCTCCCAGCTCTAAAATAGCTTTTCTTTCCTGTGCTATTCTCCTGAGTATTGGGAGTTTTCTATCTCTGAGTCATTTTATCAAAATTTTCTCTGATTTGTCACTTTGTTTTTAATCAGATGTCACTTTCAGACATGGTTGCTTTCTTCTATAAGTTAACTTTACCCTAAAGGTGTGAGCCAGAAGGATCACACAGATATGGGTGTTTTGAATGTGATCCTTTGACAAAGTATCCATGTTACCAGGTTAAAATTTCTGTACATATTTAACTCATTAGTAAGAGAAAAGAGTTGTTATCCAAAGTAGAATGAAAAAATTATTAAGCACTGATTCAACTTACACACCCTAAAACTATGGGATAGATAAGTGTTTCTAAACCCTTTATATTTAGAGACTTAATATGCTAATACAACAAGTAACGTTAGGCATAGCAAGAGCAGTATAATAAGAAAGATCACATAAGATCTAATGCTAGAATGGAAGCTTTCTGATTTGTTGAAAATTATACAAAGGATTTTAAACTGAGAGCCTAAATATACAGCTTTATGACAGGAAATACGATCAGCTTAGTTCTGCAAAACAAATTGTCACATTATAAAAATGCTGGTGCTACCGCAAAGGACTGTGTTACTCAAAGTCATAATTGATTTGAGCTTTCAAATACAATTCATACAAGGTAATAAAATTAGAGTTAGTCCTGCATAGCACAATCCATAGGTTTGAGAGTAAAAGGTTTTGTCATTCTGTTAAGAAGATAGTAGGGGCCAGTGACTTACCATCAGCCTTAGTAGTACGATTATTTTAATTTATGTCATCAGCAGTAACATGGACATCCCATAATAAAATGGGCTCCTTGAGTGTTATTGAAATGAATTTGGAAGGCTGCCTCTTGCGATTTCTCCATGAGATTTTCTCTTTCTTCTTCATAATCCCTAGAAAGCTGTGAGCATAATTATTCATGTGTAAAGGACAAAGGAGATGGGATTGTGTGAGAGAGGGCATTGTAATTGCTTTTAAATGCCTTATTTTGCATGCTGAAAATCAGTTTTGCCCTACATCTGTCAGAGTCACCAAGAGAGTAATTGAAATGTTTTGGAAACACCTACTCATTTGGAGTTGCAAAGGCTTTATTACTTTGGCAAGAGCTCCTCGGTTGCAGCAAATGCAAAATGTGAATCAGAGAAATGTGTTTGTGTTTGCAGTTTCTAGTCAGCTATATTATTTATTTAATTGAGATCAAGTCAGCAGAAATCTGACTATATAACTGCTACCATGGTAAATTCCATTTGTTGTCAGATTTAAGAAATTGCTAAGCTTCTGAAGGAGAATCTTTTCTGACTTTGCTAATCATTTCTTTTTCATATTCACAATTGCAAAATAAATATTTTCTCTAAAATCTTTAACTTCCTTGGAACTAATAGAATAGAAGATGTGGAAGGGAAATATGTTCTTCTCTGGATTATTTATAAGGTGTTCTGTTTTTTGTTTTTGTTTTTTACTGTGCTGTTGCTATTGGTTGCTTTGCTTTTCTGTGTGAAATTCACGTTAGTATTATATCAAAATTTTAACAATGTGATTGACACTATGTCTTTAGTTTATTATAGATTTGTTTACCCTTTTAATGATTTATATAGTATAATATATTGTATAAACCAATAATAAACCACTATATAATGGTTTGTATCTATAATAAATTAGATTGACTCAATAATAAATCTTGTTCTTTGGCAATTATTTTTATTGATGTGAAAAATTATTTTGGTTTCAAAATACCAAAACACTTTCCATCTAAATTGTATTTTCTTTCTTGGTCAAATGATTTTGAGTTCATAATTTAATTTAAATGTTATATAAAACATACATAAGTATACTATACAAATATACATGCCAACTTTATTGACAACTATATTATTTCTATATAACAAACTCTCTCCAAAGTATAATTAGGTTAATATTGAAATATTTCTGTTTCTTTCCAATTTTATGTCACCTCGTACTTTAATTATGATGCAGTAATGGCCCCTTATATATTTTCTCATATTCTTGAATATGGGCCAAGGTGTGTGATACAAGAAGAGTCATACATTAGACCATATAAAAAATACAATTCTGCCATTTTTTTATTGATAGTGATAACTTGAACTTTCTTATTAAAATTACTGTATTTAACAACAATACACTTTTATGTTAGAATTGGAATCCTAGGACTATGGAAGAGACAGGCTGAGAGTTAAGAGATATCTGTGTGGTTCAGCTGCTTTTGGGCCTCAGACACTTTTAAGCTTCAAAGTTCACAGGGCAGTTAGAAACAAGAATTAGGAATTAGATAAAAATATGATGTTTGGTTGAAAATTTCAGCAAGGTATAGACTTAAAAACCCTGTTTTAAAAATAAAATTTGTATGAATGTACAGAAAAAGGGAAGAGTAGTTTGTTTGAAGTTTGTTTGTTCTATAATTACTTTTATTCGTCTCTTACACATTTCTTCCATCCAGCAGTTTTCTACCTTCCACTCCTCCCAGCACACTTAAGCCTGCCACCCACTCCTTCTCTGTAGAGCATATAGTTAAACAAAATAAAACCAAACCAAACAAAACCAGAGCCTTTGCCCAGGACTAGAGCCGCTCTACTAGTCACTCCCAGCTCCCTTTCTTTCACCCAGCTTAGTTCTGGGTTCAGCCACAGCCAGCCCTTACCCTGTGGTACATTTACACAACAGAATACTACGCAGCTATTAAAAACAATGATTTCATGAAATTCACAAACAAATGAATGGATGTAGAAAATATCCTGAGTGAGGTAACTCAGTCACAAAAGAACACACATGGTATGAACACACTGATAAGTGAATATTTAGACAACTAGCATGGAATACCCACGATACAACTCACTAACCACATGAAGCTCAAGGGGAAGAAAGACCAAAGAGTGGATGCTTCAGTCCTTCTTAAAAGGAGGAACAAAATAATCATGGGAGGTGGAGTGTGGGAGGGATTTGGGAGAAAAAGAAAAAGGGGAGGGAAAAGGGAAAAATCAAGTACGAGAGGAAATGGAGGAACAGAATGTCAGGAAATTGAACAGAGGTGTGTAGCAATGGGGGATGGGGAACTGGGGGTTGCAACATGAAAGTTCCAGATACCAGGTAAGCAGGAACCTCCCAGGACCCCATGAGATAACATTAGCTGAAATACCCCACAAAGCAGAAGGAGAACCTTTAGAGACCATATTCAGAGGTTAGGCATGGTCCCTGGTTGAGGGATGGGGACATTTGTCCATCTCCAAAATTTTTACCCAGAATTCCTCTTGTCTAAAGGAAATAGAAGGATGAAAAGTGTAGCAGAGACTGAAGGAAAGGCCATTCAGAGATTGCCCCACCTGAATATCCAACCCATATACAGCCACCAAATCCAGACCCTATTGTGGATGTCAAGAAGTGCTTGCTGACAGGAGCCTGATACAACTGTCTTCTGAGAAGCTCTGCCAGATTCTGATCAATTCAGATGTGGATGTTCACAGCCAACCATCAGACTGAGCACAAGCACTTCAGAGGAGGAGTTAGGAGAAGGACTGAAGGAACTGAAGGGGTCTTATCTGACATTAATGGGAGGAGGGGCCCTCTGTCCTGTGAAGGCTTGACGTCCCAGTGCACAGGAATGCTCTGGGGGTTAGGCATAAGTGAGTAGGTGGATTGGTGGAACACTCTGATAGAAGCAGGGTAAGGGGGAATGGGATAGAGGCTTTGCAGAGGGGAAACGGGGAAAATGGAGGGAAAATTGAAATGTAAATAAATAAAATATCCAATTAAAGAAATAACAAATGTTTTATTGGTCATTTCATTTATTTACATTTCACATGTTATCTTCCCTTTCTGGTTTCCCCTCAGCAAACCCCCTATCCCACACCCTCAGTCCTAGCTTCAGTTTCTACCTGCCTTTGCTCTGGGGCAAGTTGTGTTAACAGCCTACTCCCAAGACCCTTGAATCCCAATCAGCAGATAAAAGACACACAGACAGATTTAATACCTTAGAGATAGTCTGTAAGGAACAATTGCTGGGCACAGATAACTTCTGCCTGGAAAAGTATGCTCTTACCAATTTAATTATCTCAGTCTCTTCTCTTCCCTAAACTTAGCGGCTAGCATCAGCTAGCTCTTGCCAACATCCTTGGCCAACTGCCCATAGCAGAGGCCTCCAGCCCTCTCTGACTTGAGGCCTTACATGATTGTCACCTTTAAAGCATGACAGAAAGGCCCTTCTCTCCTTCCCTGCATCTCCTTTTATTCTTGGAACCCAGAAGTTCTATCTGTACCTTCTGCCCAGCAATTGGCTCCTGGCCTTCTTTATCGACAAATCAAGAACTAATTATGGAACTAAACCTTAGTATCAGAACCTCCCCTTACATTCTTCCATTTCCCGTTTTAAAAGAAGAACAGCAGGCCTATCAGGGATATTACCTGAATATGGCACAATAAGTTACAATAAGACTAAGACAAACTCTAATATCAACGCTGGACCGTGCACACAGTAGGAGAAAAAGGGTCCCAAGCACAGGTAAAAATCTCAGAGGCACGCTCACTCTCAATGTGGACACTTTCCACTACCATTAAGTTCCACATGAACACCAAGCTATACAATCATTACATATACGCAGAAGACCTAGCTCAATTCCATACAGGGTCCATATTTGTCTATTCAGTCGCTGAAAGACCCTATGAGCCCTTTTTGGTTGGTCTGTGGGCTGTGTTCTATTGGTGTCCTTGGCCACATGGACTCCTACAATCCTTTCTTCTCCTTTTCTGCTGGGTTATCCCTCACTTAGTGCACCAGTAGAATGTATTTGATTTTCCTTCTCCAGGGAAATAAAAGTCTTCCTGCCTTTAGTCCTCATTGTTATTTACCTCTCTGGGAAAGTAGATTGTAGTATGATTACAGTTTTCTTAGCAGCTAATGTACACTTATAAATGAATACATATGATATTTATCTTTATGAATCTCGATTACCTTCTCATGATGAGCTTTATTTCTAGGTCTATCTATTTGCTTGGACATTTTATGATGTCATTGATTTACAAAGTTGATTAATGCACTATTTTGTGGACGTGTTGGGGAAAGGATTGAGGGAGCCAGAGGATGTGGTTATACAGCAATGCATCTTAATATGACTAATTTCAACTGATAGGAATTACAAAATATTAAAATACACCTTCGGAATACCATTTATTTATATTTTTAAGATTATAACATAATTGATACATTCCTTTCTTCCCATTTTTCTTAGTCAGGATTTCTAGTCTTGCACAAACATCATGACCAGGAAGTAATTTGTGGAGGAAAGGGTTTATTCAACTTACCCTTCCATATTGTTGTTCATCACCAAAGGAAGTCTGGACAGGAATTCACACAGGGCAGGAACTTGGAGGCAGGAGCTGATGCAGAGGCCGTGAATGGATGCTACTTACTGTCTTGCTTCCCCTGGATTGCTCAGCTTGCTTTGTTATAGAATCCAGGACTATCAGCCCAAGGATGGCACCATGCACAATGGGCCCTCCCACCTTTGATCACTAATTGAGAAAATGCCTTACAGCTGGATCTCATAGAAGCATTTCTTCAACAGCTTATGTATAGGCAGTCATATGTATATGATCAAACTTTAGATACAGTAATAAAAGTTTTATTAGTTTTAATTTTGATGTATATTTATTGCAAATCTAATGTAAATTACATCTTAATTTTCTCTTTTTTTTCTTCCCAATTCCTTGCTTTTTCTTATTAACATTTACTGTATAATAACCATATAAACAATCTTTAATAAAAATTATTTTCCTAAGTAAGTCTGCATAATATTTATTTTAAAAGATAAATGTTTATTGAATGTGTTACAAAAAAGACTCAGAATGCATTGTTTTACTGCGGGAATTCTATATTTATATTATTTTCTCATTAGAAACATACAAGCTTAATAAAGACATTTAACCTAAAATTGGGTTTCCACAGGAGTAGTAACATGGTTTGTAATCATATTATAGACAAAATTATACATGATAAAACTTAGGGCAATGACTCAGTGAGGTAAGTACTTGCTGTCTAACCATAAGAAATCAAGTTTGGGTCTCAAAAATCGATACAGAGCTACCCCAGACTTAATAGGGTTAATCTGTGATACTTGTGTCTCATGGCAAGAAGGGTGACATAGTGTGAGAAGAATCCATGGTACTTCATTCCTCAAATTGTCTCAAACAAATTGGAAGGCTAGTATTAACACTGCAGGTTTTCTGCTGACCTCAACACATGCTCTGTGGCATGCAAACACCTGCAATCACACAACTGAACCAACTATACTTTCATAAATTCACAAATAAACACACACACAATGCACGTGTATGTGCACGTGTGTGCACTCACACACACACACACACACACACACACACACACACACACACACACA
>JANHMN010000007.1:31952649-31972441 GCA_030674055.1 Rhabdomys pumilio | reverse complement strand
CACACACACACACACACACACACACACACACACACACACACACACAGAAAAAGAGAGAGAGAAAGAGGCTCTAAATTTTAAAGCAATTCTCATTTTGTTTAAATTGAATTCCCATAAAACATATCAAAAAAACTTCTATGCCAGCAATAAAATGTATCTGTGCAATGAATGAATTATATGAGAGATAAGAAGTTAAACATGTATAAACATTATTTTACAAGCATATCAGTATAATTAAAAAATATATCAATTTAATAAAATAGATTTAATATTATACTCTGGACACTGAAATCTTTTCTTAAAATGTATGAATAATGAATATTAATTACATAATACAATTGAATGATAGTTTAATAGTATTTTTGAAAATATAGTCTAGACACTGGTCTCAGAATACTGAGTAAATTTAATTGTATTTTACTTTATTGATAAAAAGCCATCTATATCATTTTAGGCCATTTTTTATGCTTTCCATTGTTTATGACATAGAATTATATATTTATGACATTACTTTTTTTTATCTTTATGAACATAAAGTGATTGTTATGGCTTCTATATTTGCTGATAAATTTTAAATATATTTAAACTAACCATGACCTAATTAGTAATACCAATTTCAAGATGTTTAATATGTTGAGGAAAAAATAATATATAATAGCATATATTTAAATTAAACTTTTACTCTTCTAAATTTTTCTTACCATTACTATAATAAAATGACTAATTCCAGTTTCTTAACCCCCCCCCCAAAAAAAAGTAAAAGAAAAGAACAGAAAGGAAGGAACTTAAGCCTTTTTGGTGTTTGTTATTTAGACCTGTTCAGTCTGTATTTGTATGTGACCCACTAGTTTCTAAATTGTCATTCTTTTTTGTAGAAGATTTCCTTATTGTTTTCCATATAATAAAGCTGAGTGTCATGAAGTTTTAATATGGTTCTTCACCCATCACAGGGTCATGACACTTTGTAACAAAAAGATAACATGAAAAAAAAGTATATCTATAGGATAGGGAAGCCTTCATTAACAAAGACATAAAGACCACAGGAATTCTGTGCTACTTTGTTTCTGTTTGTTGATGACAGCCCTGTACTGATGTGATTAGATGAGCATTGTCCTAATGACCATTGAGAGAGGACAGAACAGAGCAAGTCTTGTACAGAATCCTTCCTACTGCTCAGTGTAGAATTCCTTCCTATGAAAGTAGAGCAAGAGCCCTCTGAATTAAAGGTTTTTAAGACAGAAAGGAAAATGGCCTTTCTAGGTTTCCTAGCTTGCCTGCACAGGGAGGAGTTCTATTTCTATGACCTCTACTAAGGAAAAGTGATTGTGATGTTTATGACACATTTCAGAAGACCAGGAGATGTGAGACTGGAGGGAGAAGGCCATTGATATCCTGCTTCTAAAGTTCGCCAGTCACCTTAAGGTCAAATTTTTCAGTGTGCTGCAGTGCTGAATTGGGGGACATCATTTTATGAGCACAACAAAGTAATATCAAGCATAAATAAATTTAGTTTGAACTATTTAAAATGTACATGGCTAAGGTCAAAAGCTATTGTCTCCACATATATCAAAATTATTATCAAGGAATGTGACAGAAATGCTTGTCTAAAATTGTACTTTAGATATATTATAACTGTTCTATCCAATAAAATAGCCATTAACCACATGTGGCTATTTAAATTTAAATGAAATTAGTTTTTAAATTCTGTTGCTCTATACTGTTAGCCACATTTCAAGTAAAAATGGCCTCATGTGTCTAGTGGTTACTACTTTAGAAACGATGGTAAGAGAGCATGTTAGTCGTAATAGGAAGTTCACATAAATTATCTAAAAATTTTCTAAGAATAAATTTTATATTTTATTTTACCATCTATGTCTATTCGATCCAAGTTCTTCTTCTCTTAATAAAAGAAAGAAAGTAAAAGGTATTTTCATGATATGGTATATCAAGCTTTAGGTGAATTGCTTAGTTATTGTAAAGTTGTTTTAAGACAGTTAGGTAAATTTAAATAACATCTTTCCTGAAGATTTCCATAGACATTCAATAAACTTTATTTTGTTCAACACAATAGTTCGAGGTAGAGTGTACTGTATAGTTTTTAAAATATAAATGACCCGAAGGCCTCTACATACTTCTATCCTCGTTGACAAGACTCTTGTAAAACTGCTTGCATACTATTTTGCTAACTATCAAACATAGAGAAAAGAAAACTCACAAAAAAATTGTCAGAAGAAAGTCATGTACAAGGCTTATATTATGAAAATATTGATATTGTGCTAATTTTACATAACTATATTTTTTTTCATGTAGTTCTTTACCAATGAGTAAGGTCTTCCAAAATTCCCACATAAAAGCAGAGGTTTAAAGTTGTTGGGTGGTGGCCAGAAAGAGGGAGCTGAAGATCTTTACACTTATTTAATCAAAATATTTTTGCTATCAAGATGATTATCTCACCTGGCCTTGGTCTCTTCTCTTTTGTTTCCTGGCCATGAAGTGAGTTGTTTCTCTTGAAGGTGCTTTCTGCCCTTGTAACTGGGTCCAAATTCAAGTCATCCCAAGCTAGGAGTACAACACTTGCAACTTTACTCGCTCCTAAACCTTCCATTTAATAAATTGAGTGTCCTAGAAATTTCATTATAGCAACCAATGGCTGAAAAACAGATACCATGCTAATTACTCTATTAGTAGATTAATAATCATTTAACAAAGTAAGTTTCTTCAAGTAGACATTCACTTAACCATTGTTCTGATACTCAATATAATAAGGTCACATATTTCTTCTGGAATGTACTAATGAATTACATTAAATAATAGAGAATGGACATTTTCCTCATCATCTCATCAAGTTCCATTCATGCTTTTTAATTTTCCTAGAAGTTTACTACTGCTACTGAAATCAAAACTCTTCATTGCTTGGCAATATGAATCAATATAAAAATTAAGCTGGCAGGAGTTAGAGGAACAGATTCATTCCAACTATCATGAATTAACAAGGATAAATTCTGTTTCAAATCTCTATTTTGGGGAGTTTAGGGTACACAAGACATATGGGGGCATTGAGTACTCAAAACAAGCACACAAACAAACACCAAAGAAAAGAACAAACAAAACAAAAGAATGGCAAATTTGCACATTAGTACATTTCCACAGAGAAACCACACTAAAAAGTTCATAGTTTGCAAATTTTTACATGAATTGGAACACGTCTTTGAAAGAATAGACTATGAAGGAGAGCAAAAGTTTCAAAAAGTTTCCTGTTACTTCCTCATGAAGCTTGTAAGACTGCTGTTCAATTAACTCATTATTCCATTGCTACTAATTAGCAATGGCAACTTTTACAGTGTATTCATTAATACACCAATCACATTTCCTGTAATATCATTGACTTATCTTTATAGTAACCTTAATATTGCCAAATTTTTCACACATTTTTCATCTGAATATTAATTTAGTACATTGAAGAATCATCATGCTTATAATTTCATGACCATAACAAGTATTTAACCTAGATTTTTGTCTTGGCATTAAAGACAATATTTTCCTGTGTTTTTATTATCACATAATTATTTCCACTCAGTGACCTGTACTTGACAATAACCAAATGATGTATACCTGAAATATTTCTAAATTTATCTCTTGTTTTCATTAGCTTAAATCTGCTATATAGTTTAAAGATTTTTGTTTCTACTTTTGTTCTTCTAAAGAATATGCCTCCAATCACCCATTTTAAATTTACAAAGTATGCTATATTCACTCCCTGGTAAGCCGGCATCTCTTCACCTAGAATGTTGCCTGTACTTTCTAGATAAAAATAAGACATTCATTTTATTACCATGTCTCTATGTGTATGTATCTTTTTTGAATTTTACCATAATAAACATTTTATCATATATATGATATATATTTATATGTTATATATTTATATATAAATTTATATACATTTAATATAAAATTTATATACATTTAATATATATATAAATTTATATACATATTTAATATATAGATTTTTATTATTTTCTCTGTTTGATATATACTTACATACATATTTAATATATATGTATAAATTTTTATTTTTCTCTTTATAATGTGACTTTTATTTGATTAGTAAGAATTTGTTTTAGAAAGGAAAACACAAGCTAAACTTTTCATAAGAAAAGAATCAAGAGGAATATGTGTGTTGGGGGTGGGTGCTTGTACATATTTATATAAGTAATTGAAATCTCTTTGTTTTTTTTTCTTTTGGTTTTTTTCTTTGGTTTTAGGGGGGATTTTCTTTTCTAATTAATTAATTATTTTATTTATTTATATCCAAAATGTTAGCCCTGATCTTGGTCTCACCTCCCAGAGTTTATCCCCCATTTCTCTTCCTTTTAACCACTGAGAGTGTGCCCCTGACCCAAACATCTCTCTTCTCTAGGGCATCACATCTTACAGACATAGGTGCATCATCTCCCACTGAGGCCAGATAAAGCAGTTCTCTGCTACATATGTGGGAAGCCAGAAGGGACACCCTTTGTATACTCTTCGGTTGAAGGTTTAGTCTCTGTGAGCTCCTAGGGGTTCAGGTTAGTTAATGTTGTTGACCTTTTTATGAGGTTGTTATTTCCTACAATTCCTTCAGTCCTTCTCCTAATTCTTCCATAAGTGTCCCCAAGAAGACCTCAGAAGATGAAATGATTCTCTATGTTCATGGATTGGTATGATTAACATAGTGAAAATGGCCATCTCTCCAAAAGGAATCTACAGATTTAATGGAAAGAGCAATTCTCACCTTCATATAGAAAAAACAAAACAAAACAAAACAAAACAAAAATAGCCAAAACAATATTGAATAAACAAAGAGTTTCTGGGGGAATGACTATCCCTGACTTCAAAATGTATTACAGAGCAACAGTGATCAAAAAACGTCATGGTATTTGCACAGAAACAGACAACTTAATCAATGAAATAGAATGAAGACCCAGAAACAAACCTACATAACTCTGAACACTTGATCTTTGACAAAGAAGCCAAAACCATACAGTGGAAAAAAGAAAGCATCTTCACCAAATGATCCTGGTCTAGCTGGCAGTATGGATGTAGAAGAAAGCAGATAGACCCATATTCATCACCCTGCACATTATTCAGGTCCAAGTGGATCAAGGACCTCAAAATAAAAATGGATACAATAAATATCATAGAAGAGAAAGTGAAAAAGAGCCTTGACCACATTGGCACAGAGGAAAATTTCCTGAAGAGAACACTGCTGGCTCAGTTCCTAAAATGAACAATTGATAAATGGTACCTCTTGAAACTGAAAAGCTCCTTTAAGGTAAAATAAATATTCAATAGGACAAAACTACAGATTGGGAAATGATCTTCACTAATTCTACATCTAATAGAAGGCTAATATTCAAAATATATAAAGAACTCAAGAGATTAGATTTTAAAAAACCAAATAACCCAGTTAAAATGTTATGGTATAGAGCTAAACAGATAGTTCTCAACAGCTAAAAAGAGAGTTCTCAACAGAGTAATCTTGAATGGCCAAGAAGTAATTAAAGAAACGTTCACCATTTTTAGTCATCAGGGAAATGCAAATCAAAACAGCCCTGAGATACAACCTTATACCTATCAAAATGGCTAAGATCAAAAACTCAAGTGACAGCACATGCTGGTGAGGATGGGGAGAAAGAGGAACAATCCTCCATTGCTGGTAGGATTGCAAACTGGTACAAGTATTCTGAAAATCAATCTGGCAGTTCCTCAGAAAGTTGGAAATAGTTTTACCTGAAGAAACAGCTATAATATTCCTGGGCATATACCCAAAATATGTTCTGTCACGTCACTAAGTCACATGCTCCACCATGTTCATAAAAGCCTCTTATTTATGTAATAGTCAGAGATTGGAAGCAACCCAGATGTCCCTCAACTGAAGAATGTATACCAAAAATGTGGTACATTTACATAATAAAATACTATTAAACTACTGAAAACAAGTACATCATTAATTTTGCAGGCAAATAGATGTAACTAGAAATTATCCTGATTGAGGTAATCCAGATATAAAAGGACATTCATGAAAGTAACTTAGCAAGACTGCCCTCTAAGAGGCTCTACCATCAGCATATAGAGACAAATAAAGATAGTTTCTTTTTTATTTTTCTCCTATATTTGTTTTTATACACAGTACATATAGAATGGTATAACATGTACATATATATACAAAATTAATCTATATTCGAGTTGATTAAATTAATATTTGGAGAGCCAGTAGTTATATTCTATTTTTCAAGTGTACTTTTAAAAAGCAGTCTTAAGTTCCATACAGTTATCAAGAGGAAAATAAATTACTTATACATTCCCTGAACATGTGAATAACCTACCACATTATCAGTAAGGTACACTGGTGTGGGCCAATATTGTAACTGGTTAACTTACACTGACATGCCTTCATTATTTCATAGAAAGCATTAGAAAGTAGTAATGATTTCTATGGCAAATGCAAAGTAGATATGTCAAATTTAATAAATAAGTATATAAAATTTCATTTCAATGTCTTCTGTGATAGATTTGGTGTAATTATATCATGTGACCACCAAGAATATAATAAAACTACATAGATGTATAAATAAATAAATCCAACAAGGTGTTTGAGCATTTACTTTAACCCTGCCAAATAACTATTTAGCCAAACATATATTACAAATAAGTAATATTAAATAATAAAACACATTTCAATGAACAGTGAATAATCATAAGAAATTTACTTTTAAAGCCACATTTAAAATAATTTCAAAGCATCATATTTAAAATGTTGGCCTGCTATTACATGCAATTTATTATCATACCTCACAGGGAAAATTTACTTTTTTCTATGCAAAAGCTGCCTGCTTTGTATAATTTTAAAGAATTTATGACTAAAACATTCAACTCTATCAAGCCATCTTGGCAGAAACAAAAATACAGCATCTTTTAGAAAATTTCTTTAACTGTAGGTTTCTATTACTCATGGCTGTCACAGTTCATTTTTTTTCTAAGCTTTCTTCCAGTTGTAAACTTTTAAGACACCTCAATAGATCCACAGAAGAATCATTGCATGAAGAAAAAACCCATGAGGTTCCTCATGAAGATTGTTATTGGTTCAGACATCTCCTGTATCTGGAAATTCAAACTAAAAGTTATCAATAAAAATTAGTGGCAGTTCTCAAAACTCCCATTGGCTCTTTTACAATTTGTCTCTCAGTGTGTTCCATAGTCTTTCCCTTCTAAGATAACTCTGAAAGCTGTAATATATTACAGTTGGCTAATAAATTTAACAACCCCATATGGATTGTAGCTGACTGATTTACTCTGAGAGTCCACAGTAGATTACAGTTGACTGGTAACTCTATGGGTCCCAATGAATTATTGTTAACTGATTCTGTATCTTATCTCCTCCTAGTCTATGATCCTGAAAACAAAACAGATTGCAATGTTCTTATTGGTAATGTTTAAAGTTTTCTGTTTTGTCAACCTGTATTATGAACATACATATTTTAAAATGCTTTATAATGTCATTACTTAGGTCATGTTTCAGTATATTTGATGTTTATCTTCCTTTGTAATAGAGCATTGTGGGGAGCCGACAGAAGGTGGTATCATCCTTGCAGCCATCTTGAGCCATATACCCTGACAAGAGACTTGATTACAATAGCCTACAGCTGAGCACACTCTGATAACATCTTGTTTTAGATACCCAGGATCTTCCCTTGGGTGTGAGACTTAAAGGTGTGATTTAGAGCCCAGACTTAAGGGCATGACTTAAGATGTGATTTAGAGATATGACCTAAGGGCATGACTTAAGGGCATGACTTAGAGGCATGGCTTAGAAGTGAGACAAATAAAAGATGAGAGGCAGACAGAAGAAGAATTATTACAGCATTAGGTATTAGGCACTTGGCACTTGGAGGAAAAACAGATCATTAGGCATTAGGTATTAGACATTAGACACTAGGTATTAGGCACTTGGAGGAAGAACTTGGATTTAGACATTAGACACTTCAGACAGAGGATTAGTAAGTAGGCAATTAGGTAGTAGACACTTGGACTAGGGAACTCAGAATAAGAAACTTGGAACTTGGAGGCACTAGGGACTAGAAACTAGGGACTAGGAACTCAAGACTTGGAACTTGGACTAGTAAGAGAGACTGAAGAATAAACAGGATTGAATCACACTCTGTCTGGTCTCCATTCCTCACGTCTTTCCTCACTCTCTCTCTCTTGCTGAACCACGACCCATGGACCAGAGCAGCTTGGGGCAGTGCGGGCTCTAAAAACTTAGCCCCTAAGGCTTTTGGTAGTGAGGGTTCAAATATTGATAGAGCAGTCCTCAACAGTTTTGGCACCTAACTTGGGGCAGCTCGGGCTACGACAGAGTAATGAAATGTTTCTATCCTATTACTCAAGACAAAATTCTTTATTAAATGTCACGTTAAAAGGTTATTTCTCAGAAGAGCTTCGAATTCAACATATTATCTATAAAAGATTTAATATAACAGTCAATTGTTTTTTTTAAAGGGCCTCCTAAAATAAATCAGTAACTAAACAAAATGATCAATTGCTACAAAGTGTATGAAAGACTGTTTGAGCAATTTAATAAGCTCTAGTTTTATTTAAAAAATCAAAGAAAATACAAACAATAGAACTGGTGTGAAGTTCAGACATGATATTGTTTGCATAACGTATATGAGACTCTATAATCAAATATGCAAAATTACAAAAAACAAAAACAATAAAAATAATAATATAATTATAGCTAAATTGAAGACATGTTTAAGCTGAGGCTTGCAGGAACAGAAATCTAGACATAATTAAATGTTTTATAATAATTAAAATTTAAAATAAATTAAAAAGAGAAAAAATTTTGGTAGAAATGAAAAAATCATGCAGCTGAAACTAAAACAGAAAGAAATGTCTCATGTGTTAGGACAACCGTACACAGGTGCTGTCCTAATAAAACGATTTTGCTCTGGAACAGTGAGGTTCAACATACGAGTTTTTTCCCCAAAACGACAGTTTCTTCTTTGAAGAGTTATCTAAACTTAAGACTTTGATTCAGACAAGAAACAGAAGTTTCCCAGTTACATGAAGAAGCTCAATAAAGAGTGAAACTAATTAGCATGTACCATTTGAAAGTGAAGATGAAAACTATAAACACATATGTAAGACTTGCTTCATAAAATAAAGAAATGTTGTAAAAATAAAAAGCGGGTTGGGAAAAGACATTAAAATTGGTGAATATATTTTTTGAGAAGTTGAAGATGTGAAGCTTTTCCCACTCTTCCATGAAGGAGACCATGAAGGTCAGATCGGTGGTTGTGTTCATTACTACAGCTGCTGCAAAAAATACTGAAAACTCAGTGGTCTGCACAACCATTGTCTTTCTTATAAAGAAACAGATGAAAAATCTGACCTTAATCACACTCCAAGGGAGCATTCTTTCCTTCTCCAGCCCCGAGAAAGCCTTGGTGCACTGTGGTGTTCACTTCCCAGTAACTGCTTCTTCCAAGATGATCTGGCGATTGCCTGATTCTTTTTCTCACCACTTTTGTTCCCAATCACCACTGCTGTCTCTTTTCTTATGACTGAGATTATATTTTCATCTAGTTTGCTCATATACCTATTACTTACTTCTAGTTTTAAAGATCTGCTAATTGTAGCCTTAATTCCATATGTACTAGCAAGACACTTTGTTCTTAAAGCTAACATAACCACAGGCTCCAGCACTCAACATGCAGGCATCTGAGGGGAGTATGTTAGCTATCCAGGGCTAGCAAACAGTAGATGCCTTCTCTTTTGCTCACAATTACAATATTTACACTTTTAAGCACCTCCTTAATCTAAGTTAATGAAAGGGTCTATACACATTTTCACTCTCTCTTATATACTACTTTTCATTAGACATAAAACCAGTTCATAATTAAAACTGTGCTAGCTGTGTCTCCCACCTAACTTTCTGTTGTTACTTTTGTTGTGTTGTGTTTTTTGTTGTTGTTTTGCTGCTTTGATTTGGTTTTTGTTTTGTTTTGTTTGTTTGTTTGTTTTTTGTTTTCATTCCTGTTGAAGAATGTGTTAGAATGTAATAACCGCATTTGGGTAAGGCAGACTCTACACATCCAGAATTCCCTGTACGATATATTGCTAGGTTAGAGGTGGCTGTGAGTACCTACAAAGGACTTTGAGAAAAGAAGTAATGTATTATGATGAATAAATTTACTTCTAGCAACTGCTGAAAACAGATGGAACTCACATGTGGAAGTTTTCTGTGGCTTCACTCTCTATGGGATGTGGAGAATATTGCCATTTTCCAGTTATCTCTGATTCTCTTTAACTCAGATAGCTAGTTTGACTATAAAATTCCTGAATGAGCAGCTGGGGTTAAAAGGTAGCATGGATGAGCACTTTATACCACTTTATGTTAGTTAACCAATTACGGTTCCTACGCAGGAAGAGACCAATCTTTCTTCCTCTGTCTCTGTCTCTGTCTCTGTCTCTCTGTTTCTCTGTCTCTGTCTCTGTCTCTCTCCCTCTCTCTCTTTCCCTCCCCCTCCCTCTCCCTCTGCTCCTTCCTCCTCCCCCTCTCCCTCTCCTTCTCTCCCTCTCTCTTTCCCTCCCTCTCCCTCTTTTCTCGTTCATCAATAGTTCCTGTCTGTGGGTTGGGCAACTGAGATCTTTCACTTCTATGTTAGCATGTCTGGTCATTTTATCATTGTCCATATCTTGTTCAGGAAGTCATTTTGTTGAAGTATTATGTGTGAAGTTTCTCTGTTATTTCAAGAGATACATTCTCAAAATACATTTCCTCTTCCTGGGGTTCTTTCTATTTCCTCTTCCAAGATTTTCCCTGAGGCTTTGGTTCAGCAGGTATGTTGTGTGATGGATCCATTTCTTCTGGGCTTCTCAGCATTCATTTATCTCTGTGACATCACTGGTTATAATCCCTCTAAGGGTCTTTGGTGGCTGTAAAGAAGAGGTTCTGTGATGAGGCAGGAGTTACTCTTTTCTGTGGCTGTAAGTGTATAGAATGCAGTTAGCTAAGGAATTATGCTTCTCTAGCAAGACTGGCAGCACAAAAATTAAATATTTTTTTCAATAGGTTTAGTGTGTAGTATCAGTAAGTGTGAGTGTAGCAAAAACAAAAAACAAAGCAAAACAAAACAACAAAAAGCAAAAAGGAAACCAGCAAAACAAGAGAGAGAGAGAGAGAGGGAGAGAGAGAGAGAGAGAAAGATAGATAGATAAAGAGAGAGAGAGAGAGAGAGAGAGAGAGAGAGAGAGAGAGAGAGGAGAGAGTCCCATGATTTCAGATATAGTGAAGGGAAGAACATGGGAAAGGTTGGAGGGAGGAAATAAAAGGGAGATGTAGTTATATCTCTATATGATTCATTTTCAGTGATTATTGATAAAATACACTTTTAGTTTATAGGTAATGATTATTAAAATTTATTAAAAATAAACATGTATATGTTATTACAAACATATTCTTAATTAACCCACATAAATCAAAATAGATTTAATTACATATGAAATATTCTATGATATCAAAATGCAGCTATGCTACAAAGTACTGAAAATTTTATTGCAAATATCAATGTTTCCTTTGATAATAGAAGTTCACTTCCTGTGTGTCTCCTTACCATGAATTCTTATTATGTAATTGATTAATTAAACTATTTTCCTTAGTATTCTCCTTATGTAGCATCATATATTATAAATGCAAAGGAAATTATCGTTCAATAGAATATTTTATAAATCTAGAGTAAGGTCTAGGACTAGATTTAGTGGTATGTATTAGGAATAGATTTAGGAATGTAATTTAGTGGTAGAAGGCTTGTCTAGCTCAAATAAGGCTAGGAATTTGGTGGAAACAGAAATCATGAAATTATATATGCCCAAATATAACTTCTGATCAACAAAACTTACCTGGTGCAATGTTTGTCTCTTTATTTGCCAATTCATTTTTACATTACATAATGTCTATCTTGCGGTCAACTATTTCTTCTATAATATAAATAAATTCTATAGAAATAAAAATTCTTTAGTATTTAAGAGCATATGCATGTCGATGTGTGTGTTGTCTCTTTCTCTTTTCTTCTTCCTATTCCTCTTCATCTCCTTTTACCTTCTGTCTTCCTTCTCTTTATCTTTCATTGTTTTCCTAGTGTTGAGGATATAATTCAAGGTCTATATAATTTTAGACATTTAGACTACAGATTGTATTTTTTCAAGCATTACCTTCTTTTGGTGGGGGTATTTAATCTATTGCAAATATTTGAGAAGTAATTGTTTTGCTATCTAAACTTGATATCATAATCACAATCTAACCAAAATTTCATCTTATTATTTGGAAATTACATGTAACAAGGTTAATATTGTTAAGGTTGTATTATGTGTGGTTTTCTATGGACAAAGGGCAATAGCTATTTGTCAGTTACATAGTGACAGCATGTACGTACAAATCATAACATCAGCAAGGAGGAGAAACTGACAGCTGTACACAACCTCTGAATGTTTCAGATATTGACTTTCTTCTATGTGTGTCAAGAATATCCAAAAGCATCCATATCATAAGTGACTCACTTATTAAGCTCTTCTCTTGTAAAATACTAAAACTTATGTTCAAGCTGTTCTCTAACCGTTTATCATGACAGATAAGATGTGCTTTGTGCTTTCAAATGCATATTTAATGAGATGTATTCATTAAAAACTAAAGTTAATTTAACAACAAGGAAGTCATTTGAAAAAGAAATAACTTTATTTTCTCCAAATAGAATGGCATTTCTTGTTTTCATTTGTTCTAGAAAAGTAAACTAAGAAAGAAATGGAAATTTTAGATAGTAAGCTTATAATGTATGAAGGTTCATGTTATCTTCCAGCCAACTGGCTAGTCGCCTTCAAGTAGATTTAAAGAATAAAATATTTCTCTCTTCCTTCATTTCTCTAATTAGCTGAGCTTAGTTATAATTTGGATTTCAAATGGTAACTCCTGAGTCAAAAAAGCAAATCCAAAAAAAAAAAAAAAATTGTAGTGAGTGAATCCTGTTAGCAGAAACTTAATCAGTAAATCCAGACCATAGAATATAATTTCTTTCAGTAAATTTCACTGGGATCTAAAATTAAGAACAGTTTTTTTCAACTCACATACATGCTGTATTTATGTATTACATGTGTAATAATTTATAGAATTTTAGAAATTACAAATAATATTTTATTCTTTGAAGATCAAATGTATATAATCTACATATATTTCTGTATTCATCTGTATGTGTATATTCATCTACATTATCTCTATCTGAATCTACTTATATTAGGGTTACCTCTATCTATCCACTTAAATCCATTTAAACAATAATGGTCATAGTGTTATAATTTGATAGTTAGAAACCAAACTGGTAATTCAAAACTGGATATGATCAAAGATATTTTTTGGCTTCTCCTAAAAAGTTATTTTTGTTATTGCTCCTGTTTTGATCCGTCTATAATATTTTCATATGATCTCTTCTAATTATACTAATGTGTACTTAAAATCTTTAAGTCTCTAGCATTTGTTTAAGTATAAGTTTATCCATTGTTGAATCCCAAATAAAAGTGGAATCAACCTGTAACCTTGACCAGTTAGAACTTAAGAAAAAAGTATAGACATGTCAATCTGCACCTTATCAAAACATTTTCTCTACATGATTATAGTTAGAATTAAATAATAAAATTTCTCTAGCTTTCCAGCTTTTCAAGGGGAATTAATTTGGAGATTGCCCACCCTATAGCTTCTGACTTGGAGGGCTGAATTTACCAATTAAGTTCACAGCAGATTAATTAGCTGTTAATTTATGAAGCTAATCATCATTCCGTGGTTCTTATTAAATGCCTTCATGCCCATGAAACTTATGTTCAGAGATTGGACTGGGAGCACTCAAATCTCATCTGAAGAGACATTTAATGGTTTGGACACCCTAATTCCAATCTAAATTTACCACTGGCATAAATCAACCTCCTTTTTGTCACTGTTCAAGGAAAGACACTAAAACCAACACAAAGAAATTATAAGAAACATATTTCAAAAAATATTAGAGATGCTATGGTTGGCATTGACATTAGCTTACATTGTATACCAGGTTAATTTTTTGCATTATTTGAACAACTTGAAAACTTTCCCTGACTCTTTAAAGAATATTTTATATACTGCTTCAGTTAACATATGAAAATCAATTTTTAAATATTTTTTTTCTTCTGGCTAATAGAAATTTGTTCAAATCACAACCTAGAGTAGATTTTACTTATTCAACTGAAATTATACCTGCCTTTATAAGTTCAAAAACAGCAATTTGAAATATCAAAGGTATTCCAGGTGAAAAATAGGACAAAGAAAATTATGTATTTACTTAAGCTGGAATAGTTCTTGGTTATTGATTTTTTCATACTCAACCCTTCTTAGAATTCTTAGAGATTCCTAATTTTATTTCGGTTGTTGTGATAAAACACCCTCACAACAAGCAAATTAGAGCATAAAAATGACTTGTTTGGATTATACATCTGGTTATAATCCACCACTGAGGGAAGTCAATCCAGGGACTTAAACACGTCATATTACCTCCACAGTCAAGGCTGGAAAGAAACAAACGGGTGTGTCTGGCTGATTCTTCCTACACCAATTAATAAGATAATTTCCTCCACCCTCCACCAAACATACAATAGGCCAACATTATTTAGATAGTTCCTCATGAGGTTTTCTTTCTAGGTTAGTCTGTAACAAGTAACAGTTAAAATCTAGCCCAATTTAAACTTATCTATTGAACTTATTAAGATAAAATAAATTTAAGTACTTTCATAAAGATATGCAAGCCCAGAGACATGATCTTACCATATATTCTGTACTGAGTTTCTCCAGAAAACCTCAGAGGGAGTGGATTCTTAGCCAAATGTTAGAATCATCAAGGATTTTCTTGTCTGCATTTAATTATAATAGCTAATAGGAAAAAGCACATTTACAATTGTGTAATAGAGATATATTCTTGATAAGACCCTCCTTCTATAAGTTCTTAAATGTGTATGTGGATGTATAACATAGAATTCTCCAGAAATGCATTTCCTAATACATTAGCCACTTTCATGTCCTGGCTTTTTATTATCAGCCCTTCTTGCAGGTAGAACAGAAAAGCAAGTGTCTCACCTTTACTGGCAATTTTATAATAGTGAATAGACTCTGATAACACTCTAGTATAGAAAAAAAAAGGAGTTTGTAATGTTATACATGTTTCTTGAAACAAATATATTCCAGTTTCTTACTAGACTAAAATACATAGTCAAAATCTAGCTAGGTTAATATCAATTCAATAATCAAAGTTTAAAAAAATCTTCATTTTATTTAAATACATCTTTTGGGAAATGACTAATGTGCTAAAAGTACACTCCCAAAGTAGTATGGAATTAGAAAGCAAGTTTGGATGGTGACAGTATGTAAATTGTAGGAGTGGAGCCATATTCTGCCCTGAAATGAAAAGAAAGACCTGAGGTCAAGTGACAAGCACTCTCCTTATCTGAAAACTTGGATGAGATCTTGACCATAAATTTGACATAGCTAGCACCTAAAATTAAGACCCAAACTAAGAATCAGCTGACTGGATTTAAATGTTACTTAAGCTACCTATAGTATTTTTTTTAGGCTATTAAGGCAAACAAAGGTGTTCTTTTTGAGGATAAGAATTATGTTCGATCAAGCAATAATTTTGTTTTAATTAGTTATTTCTAGTGAATTTGGGGTCTACAATTTTGTCTGGAAGGTAAAGAGTGTGATCTCCGTAGAAAGATTGGGCCTCTGCTACAGCGATTCTAAGGAACTCAAGGTTACACACGTATTGTGTACAACTGGCCAGAGACCATGGTTGTTCATCATTAAATTTCCTTCAACCTCAGACTGCCCTTACTTTAAAGTCTTTGCTTTATGTAGTTGACCTTGATGTTCATTCCAACAAGAATTTGTCAGTATATCAGCAACTAGTAAAAGAAAGCCAAAGGGAAGGTTGAATCCATGTTGTGATTTACCTCCAGCCCAGACTATAGGGATGCCCCTGGGCCATGTGCTCCCCGTGTGCACACATTTGTTGGAGAACAAGCTGGAACATAGAATTGCTTCAGTTTGATCTTCCATGACTCATCTTTGACCCCACTTCCTATAGAGGGTACAACAGGAAACTTTAACATTTACACTATTTCAGACTGCCTGCTGTGAACTGAATTTCTCTTTTTAAGTCTATGTTTAAATCAACTCAGGCAGAACTAAAATACAACAGGATCTATTGTTCTGTACATAAAGAAAGCTAATGCTTGACTTGGTGAAATGTTAAGTATTATGATTTTGATCCCTGAACATTCTTGAACCCATTCAAACACTTCCTATTTTCCCCATAAACAAACCTATACATAGGAAAGACAAGAGTGTATTTTTTATAATTATACAGTTAGAATAAAGTAACACAGAATCTGGATGTATAAATTGTTTCAAGCAGGTGAAAATATTGAGGATTGCTGCCTTTCCTTTGAAGTGCTTCTTAGCTTTATGAAATGTAGTTTCTCTAGTTTTGTTTAGGTTGTCTGTGTTTTTGGAGTCTCATCCTAAAGAAATCATTACCCATTCCTGACTTGAGGTTTCTTCCATCTCCTTATTGCGGTTTCATAGTCTGCATTATACATTTCAGTCTTTGTTTATTTCTTTTGATTTTTGTATATGGCAAAATTTAGATGTATAATTTTATTTTTCTGTCTATGTCTATCCAAAGCCTATTTAAGAGCTTAGTCTTACATGTCTTAGCAAAGTTTTTTTAAAAATTATTTTTCTACAAAAATATGAATCAATTAGTGATCATTCTATTTGATACACAATTATTAGCACGCATCATTTTAACAAATGCATGTGATTGACTGTGACATTTACATGTGTGTACATTGCATGCTTCTATAGTTCTACTTTTAGAAATGGCTTTCCCTTTCTCTTCCCCTGTTTTCATCTCCTTCCATGCCGTTACCCGTTATGTTAATTGTACTTTGCTTTAAATTCTAGCTTCCACAAGTGATAGCAAGTCTAAAATACTTGCTTTGTCTATCCTTTTATGCTAGTACTTTGTTGTTTTTATTGCTTGTGTCATATTTTGAAGTCAGGTATTACGATGTAGCTAGCATTATTTTTAAAAGAGGAGCATTCTATTGACTTTTATCTAAGCATGTAATCTATAGATATATCAATAAATTACACATAGCAAAAAAAAGTGTAAAAGAGTTTGAAGGTTCTTAAGACATACAAATGATAGTATTGGTGGAAATGGGAATGCTTATTGATTTGTATACAAACATCAAAGAACACTCTTCACATGCATAAGTATATATAAGCTTTATCTGTAAATTTATAAAAATAATAGTTTGTCTTTAAAGTGCTTAATTTCTATTTTTTTCATTTATCACTCTTTTAAATACACACACACACACAAACACACACACACATATATGCACACACACACACATATATGCACACACACACACACACACATATATATATATATATATATATATATATATATACTAAATTTACATAATGGTTTAAAACAAGATTGTTTCAAGGCATTAGGAATTTTTAAGTTTAGGCTGAAAATACACAGATGATGAGAATATAACCATATCTGGACTGAACTGGATTAAAAAAAAAAACTTAGGATGATATTTTATTGCTGTCAAAGCTGTGTTTAGAACTGTGATATATGCTATAGGAAAAAACTGTGATATACGCTTTAAGGAAATGTCATTTGAAAAATATTTATTTATTTGTTACACAAAGTAGATTGAGTAAGCAGAGATTTCTTTGCTGAATGGGTTTATTTCCAATAGTTTATTATCACATTCAAAAGACAAATGTGATATCATATACACTTTCTCACTGCCACAGACTGAAATCCACCTTGATGTTTATTCTTAAATAAACTTTAAATGTTCCAGAGTATAAAATTAAGAGATACAATTTGGAAGGAGATTTGATAAGAGATAGAAATCAGCTGGAGTTAGGTGACTATCAGAATAAACATAATAAATATAAAATCACGTTGTGGGTGATTGTGAGAGGTATACATGTGTGCACATATGTGTATGTGAGATACTGTCAAAGAATAATATCCCTTTGTGTCACCAAGAAGAAAATATCAAATTCACATGCACCTCTTGACAAACATGTGCTACTTCCAGCATAAACCTTTCCAAATTACCTAATTTCATTATCATTCTTTCTCATGTATTCCCCATTTGGTTCTTCTCTAATTATGTAAATAATCTTCAATTTGTGTTTGTGTTCCTTAGGATAATAATTGATTTTGATTGAGTCATCCTTATGTTGTTCTTTGGTTTTAATAGAACTATTTTTGTGGGGAGGTTGTTTTGGATTTTGTTGTTTTTTTCCTTGTTATCATTGGGACACTATTGAAATGAGGCTTAATTCCCTATCAAAATTCTCTACCATGACCTTCCTTCCATATTCACTCCTAATAAAGCATTAGCAAAGAACTGAAATCTTTTGAGCTGAACAGGAGTGTGGTGACATTTGTCCGACCTATAACTTGTCTTGTTTGTCTGGGGTTCTATGTATGCCATTAGAAAGAACAGTACTTACTGCTTTTGGATAGATCTAGATTGTTGTTCCAGGTTGTTTAACACTTGAAAAGTATTACTTCTCATAGTATTTTGAAAAGGTTTTGAAAGATTACCTAAAGGTTAAATTATTGAAACATTAAAGAATCACATTCATAATTGACTTTTAAAAAATAGAGATGATTTTCCTAACAGGTAAGAATATTCAGGTGAATAGAGAAATGAAAGGGTAAATAGAGGAAGGAATATGGAGTCGATACCTAACACTGAAGATATCCAATAAAGCCACAAGTTAATGTATTTTTATTTATTATTTAAACGTACACACATACTACTTACAAAGCAGTTATTGTTCCTTCCAGAAAGCATAAATTGCCAGATTCAAAGATTAATGTCTTCTATCACATTGTTAGGCAAGGGTTTATTTACTCTACCTACTCCTGTCAAAGCAGTAAGGCTATTGACACTCTTCTTTGACATCCACCAAAACTCAGTGGAAACTGTTGGTGAAGGCTCCACATGCTTTGTTCACAAAACAGGGGGAAAAGTTGGTTCTGTCTGAGAAGTTTCAAGCCAGCTATGTAAACTGCTGAGGGAAAATAATACTGAACAGTATATACATATATGTATTAAATAAAATGATGTGTGTGATGAAATGTGTTCATTGGGTTAAGAGTGCCACAAATTTATGGGGTAAACAACTGCTCTCTACTCTCTAGTTGATTTAAGGGCAAATTCACTAAAGGAAATATATGTCTGAAATTGTAAACTTTATCAAGGCACCATTGACTTGTTAACCAGAGGCCTGAGGGATTAACCTGTAAATATTAATTTAAGACATGTATATAACAATAGACTCTTTTTTCTATACCCTAAACTTAATAGAGCCCTAAGTCCTCAAAAGAGAATTTATTGCTTCATCGTGTTTATGGTTTCTTTATTATTGTTGGGGTGGGTAAATACTTGTTTATGGGTGATGCTTAAGAAAAAGAATAGAGAATAAATATCACTGGAGTGCACATTACAAATGGGTCACTGATATCACCAAATAGTATTAAGCATTATAAAATACTGCAAAATATCAGTCACATTTGTGATTCTGGGAGATAGAGATAGAGATAGAGATAGAGATAGAGATAGAGATAGAGAT
>JANHMN010000007.1:31919198-31952639 GCA_030674055.1 Rhabdomys pumilio | reverse complement strand
TCATTAAGCCAATTGTGTGAGGCCATACAGCCTGGGTATAAGAGGTTAGGCAGCACCATTAGGAAGTAACCTGGAAAACCAGTCATTTGAATGACTTTGCCTTTGAGGTTACCTCACAGCAAGCAGACACAAGGGCACTGCATTGGCTTTCGAATCTAAAGTGACAGAACAGAGTGAAGGAAGAAGCCCTGCCGACCTGGCTTAGTTTAGTAGTTCTGATTTGAGCTTCAACCTAGTTCTTGAGTGACAAAGAAATACGTCTAAAGGTTAAAAAGAATGCAAAGGTTATTCAGCTTTGCTGGTGTATGTAAGACAAGCTTAAACCTAGATAATGAGGGCACACTGTCTTCTCCCTCCGCTCTTGATCAATACAATCCAGAGAACTAAAACATACTTAAGGCAAAGAATGATCCTTCAGTTGTGAAAGCTATTGTCACCTTTTATACAATTGTCTATTGTATATCTAGAAAAAAATAAATCCTAAAAAAAAACCTTTGGGGGACTTGAACCTATCTATTTTCTACATTGAAGATGAAAATTGATTTATCTTTTTATTTTTTTATCTTGTGAGCAAAATCTATAGCAGTGACCTAAAACCTTATATAAAGTAATCATGGAGATGGAGCCAACAAAGTCAGAGGAAAAATTTTCATTTATCCATGTCTTTCTAATTTCTGTCACCAGTTTCAAATGAAATTACTATCCTCTTTCAGTGGGTAATTTATCTTTTTGATTCCTCAGCTATTGGGAGAGAAAGAAAATCAAACTATCATACCTGCAGAAGATGAGAAAAAATTTCCTTCCTTTTCTGAAGGAATGGAGATAACCTTTTGGGTTAGGTCCTGGAGGTACAGCTCAGAAATTATATATTCAGTAATTCTCTGGAACTAGGTGACCCAATCTATAACTCTGATATTTTTCCACATGTGTACTTCATTTTCCCACAGAACACCAAGAGACTTCATAAAGCTACAGTGTAAAGACTGCTTTGAAAAAGCCTTCAATCATCCAAGGTAAGAGTAGGTAGAGTGGGTATAAATCATATTCTTCCTTTTTAAAATTATTTCTGATCAAATTGAATAAATTATTTTGCCTCTATGTTCAGCTAATTTTCACTGCCTTTGAGAAAATGACATTTTTATTTTAGTATGATGTTTATAATATCTTTTAATGGATATTTGTCATAGCAATTTAAGGAAAGGCTATTTCATTCTGGTCAAAAGTTGAGGATTTACATCTGCCTTTGAATAACAAAGTAACATCCCGGGATGGATAATCCATCTGGGCCTTTCGATCACCTGGTAGCTATGACACCTCGGGAAGTCTGATTCATCTTACACCATACCAAGAAGATAGAAGGAATAATAATTGTTTAATAAAATAATATAATGTCCTTGCCCAGAAAGCCTGCCCCTGGTATAGTGACAATATATCACAGTACTGGACCACAAAAGAATATAGTCGTTTTCAGCATTTCCTGTAAATTCAAGAGTAAATTACTTATGCTCCACAGTATACTTTGTTGCAAGTAGTTTTGAATACATGTGTTGAGCACACTGTATTGTTATTTAGAATATTGCTATAAAATACCATCATAAAACAGAATTTGTGTTATATGGCCATGACCAGCCTAGTGCTCTGAGCATATTTAAATTAGGCAACCTGTGTTAGATACACTTTTCATTTGATACTTTCAATTTTCTTTGAATTTACAAAGACAATGCCCTACTCATCTTAGGTTGTTATTAATATAATTTTTATATTTATATAGACATTTTATTTAATATGATGTATCACTGTATTAGTATGACTTTAAATTTAAATAAAAAAGCTGATTACAATCTGAATATAATTTTTCTGCCCATTTTGCAAAGGATTAACATTAAAAGTCAATGTCTAAAGTTCATAGAATATTTATGGTAGTTAAAAAACATTCAAAGTTTAATAACCATTTAATGGGATAAAAATTTTTTGGCTACTAAATAAGTAAAATGAGTTTCAACAGTATTATTAATCAGTGTAATGAGGATCAAAGGATTAAATGGCATGTTATCCAATACACTGTCAATAATTTCAAATAAAGGATAAGACTAGAAACTAAAGATTTACAACAATGAGAACAGAAATAACTGCTGGAACTCAATGTTTAGTAAAACAACTCACAAAATAATTTAATATCTGGTGTGAAGTTTTCTTTGATAGTACATGTAAAAACTTCAACAAGACTGTCCTAAAATTATGGGCTTTATACAGATTCGAGAAAATGCATATCAGCACAGATGCAAGAAAAATAATTGTGGTTTCATACCAATAAAAATAATCATAAAATACAACAAAGAAACACATTGCACTCTTTCAAAACCTTTAAAATATATTTCAAGCCTTCAACATTTTTCTGTATAAGGAATGAAACCACCACAAGAATGCACACCAACGCAAATGACAAATGAGAGAAAGGGTTTAAAAACTCTGTTGAAAAAGCCACAAGGATAATTCAAATGTTATTTTCAAATGTATGCATGCTTGATGACAGCATAAAGGAAAAAAAACAATTTTGTAGTAACAAGTCACTGATTATTCATTATTTTCTTTGGGACAGATCGGGAGGTAATTAAATTTCAATTTTTTTTTTTTATTATTCTGCAACTTTGATTTGTGTCTTTATAGGTATTCTTGTTATCCAGCATGTATTGTTTACTGGTTTATTTGTATTAACTAGTTTAACATTAAATTCAATTATTTTCACAGTTTTTACTGTAGTGAGAAATGGTTATGATGATAACATTTACCTTGAATTATAAATATATTCCTGCCTGTTCATACAATTACTTAATGTCAGAGCAGGACTGCATTCACAAGCCTCTTTTTCATCACAATTTTCTGAAATTAGCTTTTAACCTCTTCTTTCTCCCAATGCCTTGAATTGTTTTCTTATAATCCCATATATTTAGTTAAACATGCCTGACTTCATTTGGGTATACAATTTTCTTTATATAGTATATTAAATTCTAGTGGTATATATAATTATGAATTGGTCTAAATCAGAAGCTCCTCTTCAGAAGGCAAAGGAAAAGCTACATAGACTTCTTAAAACTACACACTTCAGAAGAAAATTTGAAGGCTGTAGAGGCACTTACAGTTTAGGGATAATAAGAAACAAGAACACTTAAAGTTCCCTGCCCTAAAGATGTTTGTTAATATTTATCTAAGTCCTATAAATCACCCAACTTCTCTCTAAACCAAACGTATAGTCACCTTTCTTTGCAGTTTTTCTCTAACCTTTGTGGATCAACTATGTCCAGGTTAATACTGTCACTAATATTCAGGTGTTACATTGGAATACTTCAGCTTACATTAATACATTCTAAAGACATAATCATACTCAGTTTTTCACTATCACTCCACACAGAAAACACAGTTACGATTTGACAGTTGTAACAAACTTCAATTAAATAGTATTAGATTATTAATTATACATATCATTTGTAAATCAGATCCCTGGAACTTGGGTGCTTTACCACAAAATGTCTACACCTGATTCAAATAGAAATAGTCCTCGTTGGTCTATATTACAAATCTACCTCCATATCTCAAGAGAAAAGATCTGACATGTTAGTGCTTGAGGTATCCTTCAAAATGAAAGTAAAAGGTAATATAAGTATTTTTCAATAAGAAAGATACTAGTATTTTTTCTTTCCAAGAAAAGATCCAAAAAGGTTTCATAAAAATGAATGTTCTGTGGCTCTCTAAAATCATTTAAAATATTGTTTCAACTGACAAATCCATTTTTTTAAGGATACAAAATTTTCCCCTTGAATTGGTTTCCCGTGGCAGCCAATACATGAAGTGGGTTTTCTTTAATTACTGAGCCCTTGTAATAAAGGAGAAGGTTCAGAGAAAACAGGGTAGTGGGCTTATATTGTTCTTTTCTCATACTCTCTGTTTCCTGCTGTGATACAAAAGATTTACTTTTGCTTGCTGACAGTAGTATTTTGCTTTGGGCAAAAGGAGAAAATATCTCAGAACACCAGTGAGAAAAATGTTATTTCAGCAAATTGCGACATCTCAGAAATTCAACATTTGTGACTATTTTGCACTAGCCGTAGGAAGAGCAGTGGACCCTGTCATTCTCTTTTGAAATATCGGTAGTGTCTAGACCCTAAAATGAAGTCAAACATGTGTTATCAAGAACACCAAGGTTATAAGAGGAAAATGAGCCTTTTAATAGGGGAATGTTTCAATATATTATAAAATATTGATCAGTGTCTCAGGTTGAAATCCTTTAGAAAATAAGTAAATCCTTCAGAAAATAAGTCTTCTTTGTTTCTAAATCTTTGAAAATTTAATCCCTCATTTAATTTCCTTCTCCTTCATCTTACCTTCATGTAATTGTTTCCCACCTTCTTTAGCTCAGAATACACAAGAGATAGAGGAGATGTTTAGAGAGGGTCAAAAAATTGAACAGAGGTTTGTAGCAATGGGAAGTAAGGAACTGGGGATTACAACCATAAAGCCCCAGATGCCAGGAAAGCAAAAGCATCCCAGGACACCACAGGGATGACATTAGCTGATATACCCTACAAATCGGAGGGAGAACCTGTCAAGACCATATTCAGAGGTTAGGTATGGGCCCCTAGTTGAGGAATGGAGTCACCCACCTATCTCCAAAATTTTAACACAGAATTTTTCCTATCTAAAGGAAATACAGGGTCAAAGATTAGAGCAGAGACTGAATGAAAGGCCATCCAGAGACTTCCCCACCTAGAGATCATACACCCCATGCACAGACACCAAACCCAGTCACTATTGCCTCTTGCTTTCCTGGCATCTGAGACTTTATAGTGGCTATTTCCAGATCCCCATCCCCACTGCTGCACACCAGTATTCAATTTCCTGAACCTCTGTACTTCTTCCCTGTTTTCTCCCACACCTGTTCCTGACCCCATTTTTTCCTCCCCCTCGTCTCCCTCCCAGGTCGCTTCTTTCCTCTACCTCTTGTGATTATCTCATTCCCCCTTCTAAGTAGGACTGAAGAATCCACACTTTGGTCTTCCTTCTTGAGCTTCATGTGGTCTGTGAGTTGTATCATGAGTATTTTGAGCTTTTTTTTTCCTAACATCTACTTATCAGTGAGTAAATACCATGTGTATTCTTTTGTGATTGGGTTACATCACTCAGACTATTTTCTAGTTCTATCCATTTGCCTGAGACTTTCATGAAGTTATTGATTTTAATAGCTGAGTAGTACTTCACTGTGTAAAAGTACCACATTTTCTGTATAATTCCTCTGTTGAGGAACATTCAGGTTGTTTCTTATAGGATCCCATACCTATAAAGAACTCTAAGCTTCTATGGATTACTGATAGAGTGAGAAGTAGCCTGTCCCACAGATAAAATTTCTAATTTGATATCTAAAGTTTTCAGCCCTGAAATCATAAACATAAGCAATAGTAAGTGGACTTAGGTTGAATTAATATGATTTTTTACATATATGTGTAATAATAATAAAGAAAATAAGGCCATAGATTTAAGCCAAATGTAATTATATTTTAGTTTTAGAAACATATATGTAGAAAATTCTTAAATATTTTTAGTAACTCCCTTTTCCCAATATAGCTCTGACCTTTTCAGTTAGTCAAATCATTGGCTTGGGATCCAGATTTCTTGAATGTCAAGAGTGGTGGATTTATTCACCAGGCTTTATTTAATCTTGTTTTTCCTTAATATGGATACTAATAGCTACACCATAGACTTTTAAAGATTATTTGAGTTAGTGACTCTAAATGAAACAATATTCTTAACCAACTGTGCATATTCAATAGTCATCCTTCTGCTGCTTGCCTTTTTCAGTCACAGACTTTCACTTTCCATGAATACTATGCAAAGTCCCTCTGCTATTTTTTTTCTGTGTGTGTTACATATAAACAAAACTCCCCAAAAGAAGCTATACTTTATGTTGCACTTTCTAGTAGGCCAATTTAATGATTGAAACTTATCATCCTCAACCCCCACAAGAGTCATTTAATGCTGATCTCTATATGAGAGTTAACTTTTTTTAATGACTTAGGTAAATGTTTGGGAATATATGAAAAGCTGCCTAGCTTTTACCACTCCCAAAGCTAATGATATCTTATTATCATTAGTAAAGGTATCAGGTAATATATAATAAATCTTTCATTTTTAAAGTTATGTCTCTACCTTGCTATAATCCCTCCAAACTGATATTTTTAACATTGACTTTGATTCGTGACACATTTTATTCGACTTCTGCTTAGAACATTTAATGAAGAATAATCTAAATATGTGTTGTTCGACCATGATATCATATATTTTTGCTTAACAATTAAAAATTGCTAACTGCCTTCTGTCCTTAGGTAAGTGCCATGGTATTTGTCTCATCAGTGTGGATAGGTATTTGTTCAAACTTTACCTTTGCTACAAGGCTTCTAGGCCCATTTTATTTAGTATTGACTTTAAAAGCTCCATGGTTTGAATGAGAACAGCTCCCATGGACTCACATGTTTGAATACTTGGTTCCCAGTTGGTGGAACTGTTTGGGAAGGATTAAGAAGTGTGGTCATGTTGGAGAAAATGTATCATTGATGGCTGGCTTTCAGCTTGCAAATCGTGCTCTACATTTCTATTGTTCTCCCTCTAACTACTATCTGTGTATCAAGATATGGACTATTAGTTGTCCCTAATAAATATGAACTCTCAATTCTTCCAAAAATCATGCATTTGGTTCATAATACTGGACATTAATAACCTAAAACTATAATTCCAATTCAATTAAATGTTTTCATGAGTCACTGTTGGTCATAGTCTTTGTTATAGCAACAGAAAAGTAAATAATATACAAATCTACTGTGAAGTCTTCATTACTACCACTCTTAATTTTTAAATTTCAACTAAAATAAAAAATGGTATTAAGTTTATCAGTGATTTTAAATGAAAATTCTAGCCCTTAATATATGAGGTGTGTAACATTAAGATAAATATAAATTATTCATTACAAAACAGAACTAAAATCAACAAGTTATTTCTTTAATGATGATTCAGAGAATGTTATATCAGAATTGGAAGCAATGAGTCAGTGATGGTTGTAATAAATATTTATAGAAGGAAACGATTATAAACATATAAGATAGAAAAAATATGATATATGAGATATTATTAATATTAGTATTATATTAATGCTATAGTATTATAATATGCTATATTATATATATCCATTTAATTCAAACATGACAAATGTTATGTTTTAAAATATATGCAATATATTATTAATATTCTATTAATATTGTATATCACATATTGTAGTATAATATATTATCATATATATTATTTATCATATTTATAATACATAATTTTATAATTTAATAATATTATATTTTATAAATTAAGTTAATATAAATTGATATAAATCAATGTTATGTTAGTATTTTAATAGTGAAATAATGTGGATATATGAGAATACAATATAATAATATATATTTAAAAGTGACATTTGCTATAAACAAATTAAATAATGTAATTTTCAGGAATGTAGCAGATTTGGAGAGTCAATTTTCTCATTAAACACAAAATTACCAAAATATGACTTTAATTGTGGAATGAACAGTTTTAGTCAAATAGAGATTCAATTTCACTAGTCAGAAGTGAAAAACTGTCAGAGACTGTTTCAGAACAAAGAAACAAACAAAAAACACTCACCATGGTCACAAACTTTCACCCTTGTTAATCAAAACTAGGAACCGTATAACTTTGCAAAGATACATGCTGAGCCTCACAATGAAAATAGTCCTGGGAGGAACTGATGCTGCCATAATTTAAGAGATCTCAGTAACAGTTTCTTGGATAGAAAACTAGAAGTAGGAGAATCCTAAATCATTCCATCCAAATGTACATCCTAATATCCAACGCAATATTCTTTCTATTTTATGCTTTTTATTTTTTTTTTACTATTTAATCTCTTATTCTATTTTCTAACCAGTCACTCTAAAAATTATGTTTCCTCTTCATATACTTAAGTTTCTTTTTTTCTTTTTACTTTAGTTCATCTTGCAACTAATATAGATTTGACAGGCATGACATGGAAGGCTGACTTAAAACATTAGAGATTCCTACTTTAGAATAATGAAATATCATCCATCTGCATATTAGTTTGCATAGTATCTGATTCAGCATTCTATATTACCCAGAAAAAGGAATCTACAGATCTGAATAAATTTTGGAAGGAAAATACCAATATTACTATGTTATTCATTCTGTTTTACTGACTGGCAAAACTTTTCTTGACAGAAATCCCTTAAGCATCATTCTCTGTGCTGGATAGTTATGCTGGGTTTTGCTCGTCTCCTTATTTTACTTTTAGCACGAATCATACGGATTCACTTGATAGAGAGAAACTTACAACTGGTTTTATTAGCTTGATCATTCTTCAGCAAAAGTTCTATCAGCTCAATTTCACCAAAAAATCCCTCCCTCAATGAGTTTTCATTCACCAGTTCTGCAAATCCACTTTTTATCTGCAAATCCCCTCTTTTCCTTATTGTAGCTGTAGTTAAGATGAATATTTTTGATTCTACTTCAAAACTAGTAAAATTTCCCTTTGAATAAATTTCATATTACTGACTTCATATATAGTAAATACCACTTTAATTATTATTCCTTTAGACTCTTAACCCTTAGATCGAATCAGAGCAATCTATACGATGAAGCTTCAAACTTTCATGCTCTCCTAGAAATGGCTGTCCCAGAAGCACAAGATCTGTTTACTGTACTTTGTCCCTGTTTAAGAATTACTCTTTTACCTAATTTTTCCTGAGCAGTATATTCTTTCAGACATCACTTTTGTCTGACACTTTAATGTTTAGACTTATGCTGGTATTTCTCTGGCTAACATTCTTCTAGAGTACTTTTTCTGACACAGTGATTGATAAGACACAGCTTTCTAGTCTGTAGAACATTCCCTCAAGTGCATGTTGACTCAGATATTGACTTCTTTGGACATGTCTCAGACTGTGGCCAAAGCTAACGGGGTTCTGAGGAAGGAACAGGAATAAAGATTGGCACAAGTTCTGTGGTGTGTCAGTACCATTAGCATTCAAAAATCTCACCTGTCAGATCATGACAGAAATGACAAGTTTATTGAACTGGCTTCAAGGGACAGTAGTCGAGGCCAGGAGCAGAAGGATCACTCACCTACGTTTGAGTCTGACAGGTTTTATTTAGAGCTCCTATCATTTTGTCTTATGCTCTGACCATACATTTTTGGCAGTACAAATCAAGAATGGTTTGATTGGCAGATGTTTGACTCTGGATTTTGGCTACATTTACAGAGCAGTAGCCCTTTGGTAACAGGAAGTCAAGGTGATCACCACACTCAGTCAAATCATTCCTCCATTTCTGCTTTACCCTGCAAGAAGTGGCTGGGAGTTTGTTGTTGTTGTTGTTGTTATTGTTTGTTTGTCTCCTTTCTTTTGAATATACATTGCAAATTATTTCTTACTATTTTTTAACTATGGGTATGTATGTATCTGTAGTTACACATATTGTATATAGGGTGTAGGTTCACATGTAGTCAGGGGTGTGCTATCTTTCAGATCTGGGGTTACTGCCAGTTGTGATCTGCCTGATGTGAGAAAGGATATAGCTGGAGTCCTCTTGAAAAACGATATGTCCTTTTAACTGTTAAACTCTCTCTCTCTCCCAGTCCAGCAGTCTTCTTTTATAATATTATTATGAACACCTCCTGGATGAGAGTAGTACTGTGGAACTTATCTGGTGGGGACTTGCTTCCTTTGTCTCTCCTGATTATGTCATATTCAGCACATATTTTACTGTGTTGTTACAAATGTGAACAAGCAACAGCTCTATGTTCTGCAGTTGGTCTCATTTTCTGCCTTTGTCAACAAGAAGACAAGATAGCTATTAGCTCTAGAAATTTTCTACGTCATGGTGTGGCAAGAGTGTGATACGAGGGTATAGTGCAGCCCATTAAGTATGAGGGCAGGGTCTTTGTGCTAGCATTCTGGTATATAAATTTTATAACTATTTCATTAGAATGTATGATTTTACATTTAAAAGAAATGTTCTCTAAGGACTCTTTAGTGACCTCTATGCTACATGCCCAGTGAGTGACTGATTTAAAAATCCATGCTTGTCATGGACTCTGAGATTTACCATTCATTAAAATGCTAAATTCATTTCCAATCTGTTCCTATAATCAAAAGAAATTTTAACATTTCATCTGTCTTGTGGAGCCATTGCCTTATTGTTAGATTACTTAAATAAAAATGTAAGCTGAAAAACCTTTAACTGTTTTTAAGTATGCTTTAAAATTATCATTTATTTTTTGTCTTTATATTTAACAGAATTACAGAACACACTTTAGCAGACCATATTTAGGAATTTTAATCACATATTTTGAATAGGATATCCAAATACAAGATAAAGTCACATGCACTGACACAAAGAACTTTTTTTTTTAATAAAAAGCTTGAGAATTTTAATTAGAATATTGTGACAGACTAAATAATTTCTGAAAATTACATTTTTGAAACTTGAATGAATCATCTCTGAATATGTTTTAACAAAATGTTTCATGGTCAATTCTACTCCTATGTAGCAACGTTCATTATTTACCATTTGTGGGAACAAAGTAAAAATATTTGAGTCTCTGACAGGTAGAAATTATGGATTTCCTGAGCTTTGAGTGTTTATTTATTGAATTTTGAGTATTATTTGTGCAGTAGTAACAAGCAATGAGTTCTAGACTTGGCACCAAAGGAAATAGTAATATTTTCCTTTGGAGACCTCCATGCAGTAAAACAAGATTGTTTACATTCCGCAGGGGGAAATAATTTTGCACAATTTGGAAAGAAGCTAAGTTAAGAAATTTCCTAAATAGTTTGTTAGAGACATGTAAGAAAAGAAAAGTTCACATTGAATATAAGAATGTGAGCTTCTCAAGGGGGAGTCATATTTAGATGTCTTATGATTACTATGTGAAAATTAATGTAAAATTAATAAAATTCAAAAAGCAGTGGTTTATGGACTCATTTACTCACTTTTGTTTCTTATCTGAAAGAATTTGTTTTATAAAAGAACCTTTAATGTCATTTTATGAGGTGTAGTGTTTAGATTTATCCAGGAAAGAGGAGTGTTAATGTCAGCTTAATTTTAGCAAAGCCTTTGGAATCTAAGCAGAGTCTATTGTTTGTTCAGATGTCTTTGGGAAGACAAGTACTACCTCTGTGAGCAAGGTAGATCTTATCAGTTGTGCTGAAGCTTTTGACTCCTGCCAGGGTTAAGAGTGAGGAACTTCTGTGATTTTATCATTCAATTTGTCTGTCTCACATGTTTCACTTTGATGGTAATTTTCATGAAAAAGGTTGTGGTAAAAGCACAGATTTAAAGAAGGAATTTGAAACCTCCATAGGAAAAACAACAATATCAACCAACCAGACACCCCAGAAGTCCCAAGAACTAAACCACCAACCAAAGAGTACACATGTAGGGACTCATAGCTCAATGGGAGGAGAAGCTCTTGGTCCTGTGAAGGCTTGATGCCTCAGTGGAGGGGAATTTGAGAGCAGAAAGGTGGGAGGGGTGGGTAGGTGGGGAACCACCCTCATAGAAGCAAGGTGGAGGGGGGGATGGAATAGGGGGGCTGTAGAGGGGAAACCAGGAAGGGGATAATGTTTGAAATGTAATAAATAAAATAACCAATAATTAAAAAAAAAATAGATAGCTTTTTTTTTCAGCTCAATCCTTTTCTGAGATGGCTTTCAGGTTGTTTCCTGACTGATTTGACTGCTAATACTATTTTTTATATGCCAGGGTTTGTAGTGTTCATATTATTGCTCTTATATTTTTGCAAGTTATTGTCACTTCATATAGGTAAATAGGTAAATATCGTCAGATTAAAATAATTTTTAGTTATTATCCTTGAAAGAGATAAAAACAGAGTACATGAAGACTTTAACCAAGTTTAATATTATTCAGAAAATAAATCATCTCTCAAATTCATCCCTAAGCTGCAAGCTATCTAAAATTTTAGAATGCATTATATACAACTGAACTTCAAGTAATTAAACGATTAAGTCTTGAAAGGCGTCAGAAAAGACCTTAATGTAGGAGATATGCTTTTCTAATGCCAATATATTAGATAATATTACTAATTTTGTTTATAATTATTACAAATTACATGTAAGAACTACTGGGAGATGGAAGGTTCATGGATTTCATCATTTTCAAGGTTCTGCATAAACATGCTTGCTCTTGCAGCGAGTATGTTCATGCCAAGAAACAAATACATTCTATAAAAATATCAAAATTGTTAGAATGTGCCACATTTGGAGACACCATAAGCTTTTATTTTCTGGTAAGCAAAGAAACTGAAGTTGTTCATAATTAACAAATAATGACATATGTAACATGTTTAAACTCCAAAACAAAGTGCATACCCTTTAAAAGCAACTACAAAAAAAGTAAATATCTTAACAAATTTTAAAAACTTGTCTCTTTATCATGCTTCTTCTACTAAGTGCTGCTGAGTAGTTCTTTGTGTTATGAAAAGTCAGGAAGGTAAATGAAAAACTAGTATACGATATTTGCTGTAGATATGCTGGTTTTCCTCAAACCAAATATTAGTGGGTAGCTTACACCATTTGGAAGCGGGGAGTTTATGAGCCATACAAACTTTCTCTCTCCGGAATAGTTTCCAGAGTTCTAGATCTTATGGTGAAGGAAGCTTTAGAAGAAAAGAGATCAATAGTTTAGCCAAATGTGAATACTCAGAATTACAAATGCACCTGGAGAGGCAAAAATGTGCCCACATTTACAATAATGGCACAAATATTAGGAGGTTTCCAGTCACTATTAGAATTAAATCTTATTCGATTTAGGATATGCATCACTGGAGAGAATCCATGCCTGGTACTAAAATCCAAATTTGCAAGGCCTTTCCAAACAATCATAGACCAAGCGGAGACTTACAACACTTATTTAAATAAATTCATGTACCAAAAACTTACATGTATACAACTATGTACCCTTGAACAAAAGTTACCAGTAGCTTTCTACAGTGAGGACGCTTAAGTGGATGGCAATGACTCAATGGTTGTCCAACATGTTGAGAATAATTGATGGTTGAAATCCTAGGGCTGAACAAGACATTTATAAAACCCACTCTATAGCTCAGGGGCTTTGAGTAACAGGCAGGGGGGGTAAGAATATAAGAGGGAAGTAGAGCTCTCAAATGTCATACACTAAGCATAGACAATACAATCACTGCAATCACAAACTCACAGCACCTAGAGTTACTGTCACTGTTCCTGAACAAGACTGTTCCTGTCATCAACAATTTATGAGTAGTAGTAAGTGTTCATCATGCACTACCCTTTGCTGCTGAAATATGTAATCTTTGCCTATTGACAGATTCTGGGAGAAGGGCAGTTATTATGTTCAGTTTTACGCCAAATGCATAGAATATAAAACTTTGATAGCTCAAATACTATGGTCATAGAGATGACCCCCGGTTAAAACCAGTCAAGGACAAAATAAAACAAATAAGACAGGGATGTGAGAAAGAGATTCATAGAGAAGAGGAGTGAGCAGACAGGAAAGGAGAAATGGAGAGATGGTAAAGTGTAGTATGTGACCTTAAAAGGCTGTGAGGAAAGGAAATGATCAATATATTTTTCTATATTAATTTATTTATTTACTCACTATACATCACAATCACAGCCCATTATTCTCTTGGCAGACCCCACATATGCAGCTCTTCCCCACAAGGCCCCCTTCTCCTTCTGCACCGAAAAGGGGGTCTCTTCTGAGGCCAGACAAAGCAACCCAGTTAGGGGAACAGGATTCATAGGCAGGCAACAGTTCCAGTTGTTGGGGGACCCTCAAGAAGACCAAGCTGCACATGTATGTGCTGTGGCTGGTGGTTCAGTCTCTGGGAGCCCCAAAGGGTCCAGGTTATTTGACTCTGTTGGTCTTCCTATGTGGTTCCAAATTTCTCCAAGTCTTGTGATCCTTTCTCCAATTCTTCCACAAGACTCCTGAGCTATATCAAATGTTTGGCTGTGAGTATCTGCATGTTTCAGTCAGTTGCTGGGTAGAACCTCTCAGAAGACATTTATTCTAGGATCCTGTCTACAAGCATAACAAAGTATCATTAATAGTGTCAGGGATTGGTTCTTGTCCATGGGATGGGTCTCAAATTGGGCCAGGCATTAGGCCTGCATTTCATCAGTCTCTGGCTCGTCATTGTTCCCAAACTTGTAGGCAGGAAAAACTGGGTTGAAGACTTTATGGGTCAGTTAGTGACTTTGTGTTACACTTCTTGCCTTGCTACATGAGGTGGGCACTTTAGGCTCCATATCTCTCACTGCTAGGGGTGTCAGCTAGTATTTTTTAGATATGCTCTTCTCAAATGGCCACCAGCCAGCAATTTCTATTTGGTATTCCAGCATTCTTTTGTTCACTTCCCTATCCATCTCCTCTTCCATTCAGTTCCCCCCTTTCATCTGCCTCCAATGACTATTTTATTCCTTCTTCTGAGTGAGACTCAAACATCTTCCCTTGGGACTCCGGGCCCTAGAATTCACTGCCATTATTTATTTGTTGAAATATACAGAATGAACATTTCATCAAGTTGATTATTATTTTAAACAGAATTTTAAATCCATCTTGACTAGATGTGTGCTTAATTCATAAGACAATGTCATAGATGCTGTTCTAGATAAAATCTTTTTGTCAAGATGATTGCTCATTGACATTTATAGCTTATGTAAGAAGGACTCTGACACATCAGCTCTTTCATGATCCTCAGATTCTATACATGTCTTCCTGTGGTATCTGTAATTACATTGAAAATAGAAGATGCAAAACAGAAACAGAAAAATACTATTCAAAATTAAAATCCTCTGCCTATTTCCCTGGAACTTTTGCAAATTCAGCTAACCTCAATTAGATTGTGAAATATAAAAAGGCACAGAGACTAAGAAAGGATTGCACCACTCAGCCGCACCCTCGTTCTGTGTCTGAAAGTTCAAATTGTTTTTATATCAGTTGTTTTCCCTAGTGTGTCCTTTAGATAAGTGCTTGCAAATTGTAAAGCTTAATGTGATAGAGTTTGATATAACACATGAGTCAACAAGATATTCAAGATATCTGAGATTTGTACAGGTGCATCTCACCCTATTTGTTATTATTTGTCTTTTGAATCGTGAGGATTTCTCTCTTTTTATTTTCATTTTAATTAGCTTTGGGTGTGACATACATTGAATATAATCTTCTGATAAAATTAAAATTTGGCTCTAGAATGTCACGTCTTCTGCTTTTGTGCTAAGTTCTGATTGTATTTATTTCAGTTAATTGCTTTATTTTTGCTTCCAATTTCAATGTATTATCATCAAATGTATAAATATGGATATGGATATTATGTGAGCTCTTTTTCTGATAAGGTACAGCATAATCATTATGTTGCACTGGATGGCAGGTTATACTCTTTTTTTGCTCTGTGAAATTCTCTTTTGGATAATTTCAACATGATCTTTTTATTGTTTTATTAGTTTTATTGCATGCATTGTGAGCTATAAACTTACTTATTTTAAATGGCTTTCAGCCATGATAACAGAAAAACAATAAACTTCAGTGTCTTACTATGTAAAATGTTTTCTGAGCTCTCAGATATCTTGAATCTCTTTTGCTGTATGTGTTATATATATAGGTAAAAAATGTGTTTCTGAATGTATTTTGTTTATACTTTGAAATTATAATTATTAATTTATAAATTCAGCTTAATAATGCCATTAATGTTCTATACAATTGAAGTTAGTGGGTTTTTTCTTTTCAGCTAAATAAAAAAATTTGCTCTACAGTGTGATTTTATCATTAAGGTTTCTGAGCACTTCATCCTTCATGTTGGCTTACAAGTGTCCCATACCCCACATAAAAATCATAAACACACTACCTCCTCACTTCTCATAGGTCTGGTGCTAAGTTAAACCCTATAGAATATGATTGGTAATTTTGAAGGACCCATTAATGGCCATACTACCACTTTATTATACAATTTGGATATGTGAAATAATTCCAAATTTTAGGTAATACTTCTAAACACAATGATATAAAAGCATAGATAAATTCATTTCCTTATATAATACATATTTTACTAGGCTGTAGAAGGTCCAAAACTAGGTTTAATAGAGACATTAGTAATTCTTCAAGTCATTATGGGCATTGTCTTTTAAGGAAATTTTGAAACCCTGCTTATTTCTTTCTTTATTTGACTTCCCAATATAAGCTGAGTATTCTTATCTAAGATATGCTTCTGTCTCATCACAGGACTAATATAGTGATAGGGTCAAAATATTATGGAAAAAAACCTCTAAAACTTTGGGTCATGGAAAAACAATACCTGCCCAACTTGAGACCATGGGTATCCACCAATTTCTGACACTATTAATGATACTCTGTTATACTTACAGACAGGAGCCTATTATGGCTGTTCTCAGAGAATCTCCACCCAGTAGCTGACTCAGAGTAATGCAGACACCAACAGCCAAACAGTGAAAGGAGCTTGGGGACTCTTATGGAAGAATAGGGAGATGGATTGCTGTGGATCCCAAAGGGGATATATAGAACAACAGAGTCAACTAACATGGACCCTTGGGACTCTAAAATATTGAACCATCAACCAACTGTATACAAAAGCTAGACCTAGGTCTCCCCTACACATATGTAGCAGATGTGCAGCTTGCTGTTCATGTGGCTCCCAATTGGAGTGGGGGCTATCCCAAAGTTTTAGCCTGTCTGTTGGATATGTTTTAGCTGGGTTACCTTGTCTCACATAATTGGGAGAGGATGTGCCTTGCCATGCAGAGACTTGATGTGCCAGAGTGTGGGACAACCGGGGAGGGGTTCCACCTTCTCGAAGGAGAAGGGGCACAGAGGAAAGGATTGTGAGTGAAGGTAACCAGGAGGGGCAGTGAGTGGGAAATAAAGGGGATAAGATTAAAATAAAATCACATTGCTAACAAACAAACAAAACAAAACAAAAACAATGACAAAAAAAAGTCTTGAGTCACAATAAACAATATTTGGTAAAGGAAATACACATGTGAATAAATTTATTCACTATAGAACTGCTACAAATGGAATCTTATCACAATTAAAATGAGAAACATGAAGCAATGAGAACTATACTTAACTGGCCTGAGTTACATCATTAATAAGAAAAGAAACCTACACTTGAAATGCTGATTATAGGATTTAATTCTTAATAATCATTTTGCATTTAAGAAAAGATAACAGATTTCATTATTCAGTACACCAAGGGATAGTTCTACAAATTTTGAATGCATCTTTTTATGAATGGATTCTTTTGATCTGAATAATATTTATAAAATAAGTAAGTTAAGCCCCTCACTTCCCTTTTTGTCTCTCTTATCTATACTAATGATACGTTGAAATAATGAACACTGGGCCAAGAGTTTTCTTTTAGTTTTGAGTGGATCTCCATGAAAATGTTCTAATTATTCTAATGAGAAACTTATTGTTTAATTTAACAAAGGAATCACATAATATGACTCTGACCAAAAGCAAGCAAACAAACAAATAAAAAAAACAAAAAGATGTAGTCAATATCCACTCATTAGGGACTTCTGTCAATGTAGTCTTGAGCGGATGATAATTTCTTTTTCAGTAGACTTGAGCCCAATTCTTTCTAACTGGATATGCATTTCAAAATTTAGTCACTTCACTTACAGAAATTACTTTCATGCTATCTGATCCTCTTATGGAATATTTTTGGAAGAATTGATATTGAAATGTAGACCTTCTTCCTCGCTCCTGATAAGGGCACAATGATGATGTTTCAACCAAGAAACTACTATATGTGAAAGAAATATCCTCTCATCCACTTAATCTGTTGTTTGGAGAATACAGAGAACTGAAGAATATTTCTTTTTGTCCTTGTTATCAAGACCCCTATATCTAATGTGAATGGAGAACGAATGGACAATTTATTGGAAATATAGCCTATGTGAATTGCAGTGTTTTAATGAAAGCTACTGTTAATTGTTATATACTGTTATATAACTGTCTGTTATATAGTGATTTTGCAATCCCTTTTATTTGACATTAACATGTATAAAAAGCCAAAAGGGCTAAATATATTATGTGGTCATAACACAGGAAAGAAAATTTGCAATACGTAAAATAAGTCTCCTAATATATTTTTATTTATTTATTATTTATTTTTTCTTTACTCACTTTACTCACTGCCCACTCCGTCACCCCTCCTATAATTCTTTCCTCATCTCCCACCCTCAGAGCCAGTAGATACCTCCCTGGGTATCCCCCAACCCTGGTCAATTAAGTCTGTGAGGCTAGGCACAACTGTTTCCATCTGATCCAGACAAGGCAGCCCAGCTAGAAGAACATATTCCATCTGCAGGTAACAGCTTTTTGTATACCCCCTGCTCCAGTTGTTCAGGACCCACATGGGGACCAAGCTGCATATCTGATAAATAAGTGCTGGTGGCCTAGGTCTAGCCCATGTATGTTCTTCTGTTAGTGATTCAGTCTCTGAGAGTCTCCAAGGGTCCAGGTTATTTAACACTGTTGGTCTTCTTGTGGAGTTTCTTGTCTTTCTGTGGAGACATTTCTTCTTCCTATTCTTCCATAGTTCCATAAATTCTTTGGCTATGGGTGTCTGCATCTATCTGAGTCTACTGCTGGATGTAGCCTCTCAGAGGACAACCATGCTAAAACAAGGAGGTTTGTATACAAATTTTAGGGGGCAGAGAGGGAAGAGAGAAATGTTGTAATTATAATTACATGTAATTGTATATAATTTGTGTTTATAATCTCAAAATAAGTATTCTGTTACATGAATCTCTATAAATTATTCTTGGCAGGGTGTAAATCAGGAGCCAGAATTGTCTCCTGCTTAGTTACTAAGCTTCTGCGGGTAAGAACTTCGTCCAACATTCAGAAGATGAATTACAGCACACAGGATACATCTTTATTGCCCCTGCCCTGATATCTGCCTTACTGTGAACTATCCAAATGAAACTGGTAACAGAGATAATGGGAAATAAGCCAGATCCTGGTTTAGACAGTCTGCAGTTTCCAAGTAAGGATACATTCTTTCACATTTCAGACAGACATAGAGCTATACCAACAAACTCTGTAGAGCAGTTGAGAGTGGAAGTCTGAAATGTCCTAACCTAGTGGACTGGCTAACAATGAGGTGATCTGAGTGTGAAAATACTGTGCAAACTTAAGTAAGTGGTTGCTGTCTTTTTGTACCTCAAAATGTCACTGTTCTTTTTTCTTATTGGAATATTCACCTGCCAGTATCTGTTGTCTGTTGTAATATCTAAATTATGAAGATAAGCTAGACTTGGCTAAGTATAAACCAGCTGTAAACATCATGCACAATTAAAGATTAACTCATATCGACATGCAATGACAACAACAAAATTTAAGATAATATAACAGTTTGTTATCTAGAGGAGAAATAATATTTTTGCTTGGAGCTATCAATGGTGGAATACTTGGCTTATTATTTTATACTCAGAAACATGTCAATGTTTCTGAACATGAAGAGACTATAATTTTAATTTTAATTACTACAGACACGAAATTTCTCTCCTATCTTTAGTTTTACTAACTGGCATTGGCATGTAAAAGGCAGTACCATGTAATACGTGCATTCTAAGGGGAGGAATTAAAAATGTTCAAATTTGCATTGGAAATAGTTTAAAAATATTTTCACATCAGTAATTTTGTTGCTGAAAACAGCTTTAAAATTGAACATTATTAGCTCTTTATTACTAGCATCAAATGTCTTACTAAGTTGCTTAAAAGGGTAATGATGGAGCTAAGATTGAAGGCCAAGGATGGTTATATGACCAACATGTAGACATCAGTGTTTATCTCTAATAAATGCACATTAATCATATGACGTTTTCATTTAAAATGTTTTATTTCATTTTCTCTTTATATAGTATATAACCATCAAAGCCTATCTGAACTTTTATATAAAATGGAATATCTATTAAAAATTAATTAATTAAACTTTCAAATAAAATAAAATTACTTTTTGAAGAAAGTCTCAGTAAGCCTACAAGAAACTTGCACATTCATCTTTAATCTGTCCTAGACAAATTTAGTTTTGATTATTTGTGACATTAAAGAATATTTTAGCCCACTCTTGCTAACAGAAATCAAAACAAAGTACATTTTCAGATATGAAAGAAATCAATGACATTTAACTAAGTCATACTTTTTATGTTTGTTCATCAATCTAACAAATTAAAATTAAAAACAAGCTTCATGGCTGACTAATATTTTACATAAAATAATTTAAAATGCTATTTAATGTTATTGATCTTCTATTGCTTTCACTTTTCTTTCTAGATTAAGTAAAAACATTCAGTCTAAATAAAACACTGGTACAAAAATAAATCACTTAAAAATTCCAACAAAACTTCCTGCTTCTTCTTAAATTGAGAGAGGATCTCATGTAAAAATTTACCTCTAAAGAAATATTGTCAAACTTCAATAACATTTTATTTATATTGGTTATTTCCTGTAAGAGTAACCAGTGTTAATAAAGTCTTTGTGTTCATGTCACCTTATCCAATGTCTTACAAAGCATGATTTAAGAGATATTATAATTACAAATGACATATACAGAATAGTGACTAGTAATACAATAATCTAAGCAGAATTCTGATAAGTGTTTGATTCATAGAATATAGTATATACTACAGCCTGTGCAAATACTTAGTTGTATAATTTATTTATTTTGCTAAATAATTGATGATAAAACTTCAAGTAAAATGAAAACAGATGAGATATTTTCATGAGATCTTTGGTTTGAAAGTGGTTGAGGCCACATTTTGGTGTGTTGTAGAAAATGTTAAGCACTTAATAAAGCAAATAAAGTTGTGTGAAGAAAAAGAAAGCATTGATTTTACCTAATGAATGTTGTTCAGCTTTCTGTAACTTGGGAGTGTTAATAGAAGATTCTTTTTTTTTGTTGTTATTGTTGTTGTTGTTGTTGTTTTTTTTTTAACAACAAATGGATCTGGTGTCACCTTGATATGCCGTCTTCGCACTCTCTTTTGGTACCCATGTTTTGTTAATATAGCCTGGTATCTGCTGCCAATGTGTGTTCTATACTTCAAATTAGATTCCATGCCCCAGAGTGGTGTAGTCGAAGCATGACTGACAATGAGAGGCTGAAGAGGCGAGGTAGTAGAGGTGATGGGACTAATACCAATCTCACAGATCAATACTGGGTGAGGGCTGAATTTCAGATTCTTGTCCTTAACCTATTTTGGTGCAAGTGCTAATATGCAGTGAAGGAGGGAAAAAAAAACCTGGTCTAAAGTAGGAAGAAAAGCATTCCTTATTGCCCTATTTCTTTCTGAATCCCAAAGTAGCCAAGAAGCCTAGTTCTTACAAATTGCTTTAATGGAATTTACTGTTACAGCTCCATGAATAAAGACAAATGGGATATGAGTATACCTTTCATACTAAATTAATCTTCTGATAACTGCTTTATGAACAACCACATCCTCTAGTTGTAAACATTATGAAAACGTACTGATAATTCTTTTATCTGGCTATCTTGTAGATGCTTAGAAAATATGTAATTTCCATTGTTTGTAGTTTCTCAACCTTTGACCAAAGCTGTACGTAATTATTTACATATAATTTTTATCTCTAAAATACATAATTGTTTATTCATTGCTTCCTTACAATATGTGAAATGGTATATTTTCAGAGTAATTTTAATATGCTGATTAAAAAGTATAAAATATTACTATGACCTCGTTATTCTAGGCTACTGACTCATAACTGAAACTCTAAAATTCTGACTAACACAGAACAGAAGTGATTCTTCAATTTGATGGTCTAAAATGATTCTGACATTTCATTTGTTTTTTTTTTTTTTTTTTAGAGAGTTGGTTGTCTTGAGCAGGTGTCACCTATGCTTACTAAAATTTTGACACATAACCAAATTAACACACACACACACATACACACACACACACACACACACACACACACACACACGGACATGGTAGGAGAGAGAGAGAGAGAGAGAGAGAGAGAGAGAGAGAGAGAGAGAGATTCAGAAATAATAAGAACAAAAAGAAAGAAAGATAAATGAACAAGATCTCCCCTCCAAAAAAAAAGTAGCCATGGGGGGTTTGGGAAAATGATTAACAAGGAGTTCTGGGAAGAGATAACTTGTACTCTACTCAATTTTAGTGATTGCACTGTGTTAACACCTAAGAAACACATAAAGAAAAAATGGTCATCTACCTGTTTGTCCAGAAAGAAACTAAGAGATGTTGGAATGTTTGTTCCATTTCTGGCTCTGTTGATGAATAATGGGAAAGAGAGTGGACTGCTATGAAAGGCTGGCCTGTTTTTATGTTACAATTCTCCAGTCTGTATTTTATAATGTATTTGCCATTTTATTATTATTGTGAATGGAATTTTTCTCATGTAAAATAGCCCAGTTTTGCTTGTCTCTCTTTACTTATAAAGAGTTTTGTATATTTAGGTATAAAATAGAAAGTACATTTTTACATGTAAACATCTTAATGTTTAAATATAATTTCTATAACACCGTCTTAATTGTATATTTTTGTACCAATTAAATTCATCACACTTAAAAAGGCATATTAATGAACAAAGTTTCCTTGTATTACCAGTGCCCTTAAAAATTCAGAAAGCAACCATTGGCAATTTGACCAGTTGAAATACATTTTCTTATTTTTTTGGCATTATCATTTCCATTGGTATCTCAGAGATATAGAAGCTACTTTTTTACACATAATTGAAATTTTATGAAAAACGTACCAAAGAAGGTTGTTATAGAAAGAAAAGCACTTGAGAAAATATTTACAAATCAAGCAGGATGCATGCAGATTTCATGCATGAAATGTGTATGAATGAATTTCATTTTAATCATGTAATCATACTGTCGCTGATCTTCATGTAACTGGTGAGGAATTACAGTCCTGCTCATAGACTAGGACCATTTTAGAAATGAGACAATAGAAGTATGAAAAAGTCAGCAATTTGTTTAGAATTAGTACTTCTTAGTTCTTGGTGCTTTGGTATTTGATCATAGAAAGAATATCTGATAGAAAATAATTATTGATACACAATCCGTAAGTCAGGGTTCATAACACAAAAAACACCAAAGTATTATAAAGGTACTTCAGTGAAGTCTGATTGTTTTGACTGTGGTGTTCGCTTTCTTTTACGTGCTGCTTAATTTTTTTCCCATTGTGAGCATAAAGGTTGAGATGATGCATGTGAGGAAAGATGGGTGAAGAAGTCAACGTGTGATAAAGTCAACGTGTGATGAAGAAGTCAATGTGAGATATGTGAGAATTTTTTTTCTATTGGAGAGGTTAGAGAATTCATCTAGGCTGGGAATTTTTCTAATTTATATCCCAACTACAGGATTCTTTCTTAGCTACAAATTCCCTAACAACCAAGAGATGAGAATAGGATGTATAGGTCACAAGTCGGAGAGTGACCCAGTTATGAGGAGGAAGCAAAGAACAGCAGAAAGGCAGCAGGTAACATATACAGCATCCTGCCCTTCTCCCACCAAATAGGTCACATATGGAGAGACTGAACCAGGATTTGGTCATGGATGTGTTAATACCTGGACAGCAATATTTTTGTTTGGTGACAAATTGCTGTAATTTATAAAATATCAAAACAAATTGAGATGTTGGATTCCGGAGTCTTCTTGTTGTGACACTTTCCAAAATGAAATCCTGCAACTGGTACAAAAAGTGAAAGAAATGAAAATCAAGTAACAACTGTGAAAACAAACAGCCAAATGAGAAAAATAAAATAAAAGAGAGGAAAAAAATGGAGGATAGCTTTAAAAACATATTTCCTGTCAAAGGAAAGAAGCCACATTACACACAAAATAAATATAATCTCGGTGCTGTTTAAAATGGCATCAACACAGTGCTTGGCATTTGCAAGGAAAGTGTCTCATTTCCATTAACAAGGCAAGCTCCTAATTCACAAATATACACAGTGGGCAACATGAGTTAATAGCACTCTTAGCAGCCGATAATGTGGTGCAGTTAATGTATCTCAGCTTGAATTAACTTTACCACAAGCCATTGTTTCCTTTTTAAACTACACAAGGTCCTGTAGAAAAATCTTTTCGAATCTCACACGGGGAATTCAATTAACATTACTTGCTACTGTACTGCAATACAGAAATGGAGGCGATTTTAACCTTTCTTGGGTTTCCCGCTGATCAATTCAATGCTTTCCATTAGTTTAACTCCGGTTACCATACACTCAGATTCATTGTTCAGAAAACACCTCTTTTCTCTTGCAGAGTAGAATGTCCCCATCACTGAGAAGCTTTGCAGAGTAGAGTAAACTGGGTAACAGATATTTGAATCCAGGAGTGACTTTTGTCCTTGTCCTAACACTTCCTAACTTGCGAATTTAAAAACATGCGGTTACTATACATTGGCTTTCCTAGCTTCACAACCATCTTTTTACACAGGTACTATCACTGGAGCGCTTGTCACTTACTCAAATCTTTAGTTGTGTCATAAAAGTATTAAGATAGCCAGCAGAAATTGCTTACAGCTTCCACAAAACCTAAATGTTACAGAATATTACAAGTGAAAATATTCAATAATATCATTGTATAGAGCTTATTGTTTTTCTCACTGCCCAGAGCAATGGTATGCTATTAATTTTATATTTCTAAATAATGTTTTCTGTGATTTTGTCTCTTTCTAATAGCAAAAGAACAGACTTCCCAACAACCTCCCAGCATCCACTGCAGAACTCCCCTATCATCATGACTATATTAAAAGAATCTCCATTGAACCCTGAAGGTCTTCAGCTAGCCATAGCTCACACAATTGTTTATAGACGTGAATATGGGCACCTGGATACAAAAAGCTTTACATGTTATTCATCATTTCACATTGAATTAGAGCCAAGCAAATGATAAATCTCTTGCACATTTTGAAATTTAAGTACAGCTTTTTTTTTTTTTAAAGAATTGCATTCTATAGAAATTTGAATTAGTAGGCACTACCTGAAGAAAACAGTGATTAGGTAAATTGAATTGTTAGGAAACACCTTTTAGAGATTTCTCACCACTCCTAAAGACAAACTTTTACAGAGTGTTACTGATTATATTAATCTCACCAAACAATCAATCTCACTGTTCACACAGTATTGACTGAGAAAAGAACTATTTATGCTTGATGGTGAAATGAAATACAACTGTCCAGCCTCTATATCAGGATGCAAGGCGAGTGGCTACAACAGGTGCTGCAGGGTTTCTTGTAAGATATAATGTTTCATTTGTTTCATTTTTTGAATCTTTAACAGATGTAATTCTTGAATGTTCTCTGTGTTCAGCCTATACCTGTTTTCACTATATCAAACTGTCTCAGAAATGAAAGAACTCATCATTGATAAGTAATTGTCTGTTAAGTGGTTTGACACTAATAGGCTGGTATTATGATAACCAAGCTACTGTAATGACATGGCGGACAGATTGACAGAGTAGAATCTGATTTTATTTTACTTTGTGTAATTGTTTACTCTACCTTTTGAAGAAAAAAAAAAAAAACAAAAAACGACTTGTATCTTTTTTCCAAGTAGTAGGCAAATATAGTATATCTTTCTCCAGTGCAATGTGTGAGAGAATTCTAGGCAAAAGAGAAGAGAAAAATAAATAAATGAAGGAACAAGGGGACACAGAGGTCAGAAAGTGCTTCAGGGATAAGCATTCAAACCAAAAATATTCCCAAGACTAGCAACAAGCAAAGCCGATAACCAGCACTTTGCAGAGTTTTAGGCAGAGAACAGTACAAGCTCCTGTAGTCTTCTTGTTAAAAAGACACAGTTCCTCGGGAAGCAAAATCCTTCTAGTCTTGGCTGGTCTTTGACCTTGCATAAATTATTTAACCACTATGAATTCTTTTTAAAAATGTGTGGAAAAAAAATAAAACAAAAATATTGCCTCATAGGATTAAACTAAGAATCAAAAGAAATCACCCACATATAATCTTGAAAGCCCTCACATTCTTTTTTTTATGAGTTTGCCATTTTTTTTATTTTATTATTTTTTTATTGGATATTTTATTTACATTTCAGATACCAACCCCTTTCCCCATTTCCCCTCCCTAGAAAACCCCTATCCCGTGCACCCTTTTCCATTTTGCTTTTATACAATTTTTTTAAATGTTAATCAAAGACTTTATAAGTATGGTAATGCTCAATCAGAAGTGTAACCTACTACCCAACCTAGCTATGTAAACTATCTTTGACTGGTGGAGACATAGACACACGTTTCTTTTAAGTCTCCACTATTAGGCCACACAGTTTCTGGGTACTGATGATTTATAGCAATGAAAAGGCAAATCCCAAGCTCTCATGGGGCTGACATTCTAACAAATGGAAATAGCAATAAAAGCTGTATACATCAAAATGTGACAGATAAGCATCCTTAAAGCAGTGAAGATAATAGGTTGGGAGGCCTGTGTTAGTTTGAACTGGATGTGAAAAGGAGATTTAGTTCAATGCACGCATCATACAAGCAGGCTAAATCCCCAACCCCCCTCACATTCATAATAAAGTGCTCACTAAGTATTTTCTTGAGCTACCGATATTATAAATAAAAAAAATTAGACTCCTTTTTAAAACTATGTATAGTTTCCTTTCTCTACTTTTGTCTGTACCTCTCCCTTCCTCCTTCCCTTCCTGCCTCCCTATCTCTTGGATCAAGGAAAACATTCATTCTAGGTTAGGTCCACAGTAGTGGTGGAGCTGGGTCTTGAAGTAGGTCAATTACCAATTTTCTGAGGAGCTGCCGTAATGATTTCTGTAGTGGCTGTACGAGTTTGCACTCCTACCAGCATTGAAAGAGTGTCTCCCTTACTTCACATTCTTGTTAGCATGAGATGTCTCTTGTCTTTTTATCTTAAGCCATTCTGACCGGTGTAAGATAGAACCTGAAAGTAGTTTTGATTTGCATTCATTCCTTCAATGGGTAATGATGTTGAAAATTTCTTTAAATGTTTCTCAGCCATTTGAGATTCTCTGTTTCATTTTTTTTTACCTAACATTTCAATCGGATTATTTGATTTTTAATGTCTAGTTTTTTTTGAATTCTGGATATATTTTAGATATCAGCCCTCTGTTGAATGTGGAGTTGGTGAAAATCTTTTTTCCATGTGCTAGCTGCCATGTTTGTCTCATTGATAGTGTCTTTTTCCTCACAGAAGCATATTAGTTTCATGAGGTCTTATTTATTGATTGTGGTTCATAGTGCCTGAGCTGTTGTTGTTCTCTTCAGAAAGTTGTCTCCAGAGTCAATGTGTCCTCCAGGCCATTCTCCACTTTCCCTTCTATCAGGTTCAATGTGTCTGGTTTCATGTTTGCGACACTGATCTACTTGGATTTGAGTTTTGTGCAGGGTGATAGATATGGTCTGTTTATATTTTTCTACATACAGCCATATAGATAGACCCCCACTCTTTTTCCATGTCACATTTTGGCTGATATATTCCTCTTGTGAGCTCTCCCACCAGTCCCCTTTTAATGGTCCCTTTTCATTTTCTTGGCTTTTATGTTATATACCCTCAGTTAATGCGTACTAGGAGACAGAATGTCTTGTTTGTCAGTGGTATAGCCAATAATTTGTCCCTATCTTGGAAATAATTCTCTACTCATGATCATGAAAGCAGCAATCAAAATTAAAATAATATAAAAACATGAAAAATGAAAAAGAAGGGACTTGTTCTGAAGTGAGACTTGAGCATGAGACAGAGGTTAATGTTTTACAGAAATAAACCATGAAAACAAAGTCAGCATATTCAATATTGAGCTTGTCAGAGATTAAAATGAGTATCAATCAGCCTAGAAATAAATAAATAGAATGTGCTACAGGGAAGTGATAAACATTTTGTGATCAATCTCATTTCTTTGTTCTCTCTCTGCTTTTCTCCTCAGGACAGCAGCATTCTCCAGTACAATTTCTCTCATAACACCATCCAGACTCAAAGCTCTGCATAGCAATGGGACCAAATACTCATGTATGGAAACTTGTGAAGTCATGCATCAAAATAAACATGTTCTCTATATGTTTATTTTTCACAGGCATTTTGTTGCAGCATTGAGAGTTTGATTAATACATACTATTAAAACAGATTATTATCTGTGACTTCCAAATTTGCAATCATTAAAAACATTGTGAAATAAAAGGAAAAAGTAACATTGCTTTTTGGAACTTATTTTAAGATAGGGCACACTCTCAGATATATTTTTTCTAGTTGTAATATATATATATATATATTAAAGTTGAATGATCATTAATAAAAATAAAACTTCTCATAAGGGATAGACAGATAAAAACATATTGAATGTGTATGAAGATCAGATTCAACCTTCCTAGCATGCTGATATTCGAGAAACTCTAATTCTAACTTCTAGTTAAAAGAGAAAACAACAAGATGTTCAAGAAAAATGGATTCTATATTCTTTTGAAAAATAAGAAATGGCAATAATCCCCTCTCTAATTGCACTCTATTTTCAGATTTCAGGAGTAAATAATCTCAACAAAGAAAGTTGAAAGATGAGAGAAAATCTGTGGCAGGGATATTATTATCACTTAAAGGTTTTAAATTCATTTTCTTGTATAATTTAATGAGAGTGACAGATCATTCTAGAGGAATGAATGTGACATTGGAACATGTTAGCAAGCTATATATTGATAATAAAAGCCATAATGCATAGTGGAGAGAAAGAGAAAACGATAAAACATTACATTGCAAGGTTAGCTCATAATGAGTGATTGTCTCATTCTCATATTTCTGTGGAACAGTTTTAAAGATCAAGAAAAAAAAAGTTCTCTGCATACAATAAATGAGTGAGCATAAATGTGGACTATTGGGCTGAATGGTGTAAGTGATAATGACTGCAAAGTTTTGTGGACTATTGGGCTGAATGGTATGAGTGATAATGACGGCAAAGTTTCTAATAATTTGCATTTATAATTTTTAAATTATTAATTGATTTTAAATCAATACACTAGTTACATATAAGAACATGTTGGCTGGCTCTGTTATATTTGCTTTATTTCTCAAAGCAAATAAGAGATGACCATGTGCTGAGAGAGAAGATGGACAATGTTGATAGATGTTGTTTGGAGGAAAACAGTTTACATAAAGTCCTAACATAATTAATACACTAAAAATAGAGACACACTTTCTGCAATAAAGATAAAGTATAGAATTCAGTTATGTTCATGGAAAAGAAGAGTGAAAGGCATGAGTTGAATTAGATTAGAAACCTTCACTAACCTCACATCCAATAGAGGGCTAATAGCCAAATATATAAAACTCAAAAGCTATCCAAACAAAACAACCAAACAAACCAATCAAATAATGGGGTCTAGAACTAAACAGAATTCACAACAGAGGAATTTGGAATGACTGAGATGCACCTAAAGAAATGCTTAAAGTCCGTACTGATCAGAGAAATGCAAATCAAAACGACCCTGAGATTCCACCTTACACCAATCAGAATGGCTAGGAACAAAAAACTCAGGTGGTAGCAGATACTGGTGAGGATGTGGAGAAAGAGGAATACTCCTCCATTGCTGGTGGTACTGTAAATTGGTAAAGCCATTCTGGAAATCAACCTTGAGGCTCCTCAGAAAATAGAAAATAGATTTGCCTGAAGACCCAGCAATAACACTCTTGGGAATATACCTAAAAGATGCTCGATCATGCCACTGGGGTACATGCTCCACTTGTTCATAGTGGCCTTGTTTATGATTGCCAGAAACTGAAAATAACCCACATGTCCCATGACAGAAGAATGGATACAGAATATGTGGTTCATTTTCAAAATGGAATATTACTCTCCTATTAAGAATGAGGATATCCTGAGTTTTGCAGGAAAATGGATGGAACTAGAAAATAGTATCCTGAGTGAGGTAACTCAGACACAAAAGGACAGGCAGGAATGGTGTGTACTCACTAATAAGTGGTTATTAGTCAAAAAATAAAAAGGGCAGACTAAACATGATAGAGTTCACAGAACTCAGAAAGGTCAACAAGCTGAAGAGTCCAAGTGATGACACCTCATTCCCACTTGGGAGGGAGAAGGAAGAAATAGCAAGTGGGGAGGGAGGACGAGACCTGGGAGTGGACAGGGTTGGGGGAAGACGGGAATCTGATCTGATCTGGTATCGGGTAAGGAAAAGGGCTGAGGCCCTGATTCCCAGCAAAAAGAATGGAAACAGGCAATCTCAGGAGGTTGGATGTTGGGGGGAACCTCCAGAATGTACCAGAGACCTAGGAAGTGAGAGACTCTCAGGACACAAATCAGGGGACCTTAGATGAAATGCCCAGCAGTAAGGAACTTATGGAGTCCATTTCCCTCAGGAAGACTGGGCATCAGGAGAAGAAGGGGGTTGGCATCCCACTGACAAAACTCTGACCCATAATTGTTCCTGTCTGAAATAACTGCAGGGATGGAAATGGAGAGTAGCCTGAAGAAAAGAAGGTCCAGCAACAGACACAAAGTGGAATCCAGCTCAAGGAGAGGTACCAAGGCCTAACATTATTACTGAGGCTATGGAAAGCTCACAAAATGGAAACTATCATGACTGCCCTCAGAAAGACCCAACAGGCAGCTGAAAGAGTCAGATGCAGATATTTATACCCAGCCAATGGATAGAAGCTGCTGATCCCTGTGGTTAAATTGGGGAGAGGCATGAGGAAGCTGTGGAGGAGGGCGACCCCGTAGGAGGAGCAGCAGTCTCAACCTGGACTCATGAGGTTTCATAAACGCTGGACCAGCAACCATGCGGCATACACCAGCTGAAATGAGGCCCCCAACACATATACAGCAGAGGATTGCAGAGTCTGGAATCAGTCAGAGAAGATGCACCTAATTCTCAAGAGACTGGAGGCCCCAGGAAATTTAGAGGTCTGGTTGGTTGGAGTGTGATTGACTGGGACATCCTTGTGAAGACAGGGGAGTGGGGAGGAGGTATGGGATATGGAACAGTTGGAGTGTGGACCGGGTCAGGGGGGTGGGGGGATAAAATCTCGAGTGTAAATAAATAAATAGAAAAATAAATAAATAAATAAATAAATAAATAAATAAATAAATAAAAGATTAAATTTAAGAAAGAAATAGCCTAACATACTAAAAAGAAACTATTGGTCACATAAGGACTGAGAAATGTTGTGAGAAATATATCATTAGGTGATTCCTACATTACGTAAAATCATAGAAGGCATTTAAAGTATGACAGCTAAACATCAGGAAGCAATATAATCTATTGGTCTCTCTACTATACATAGCCCAGTAGTTCTCTGAATCCGTGTCTGTTTTAGGGGAGATACTCTTCACTCAGACAGTTTCTGCTACATGAATGGGACACATTAAAATAATAGACTATGAATTTAAATGGCCTCTCTTTTTAATTTATGTTTCAAGCATTATCGTTTACATGCAATATAACTACTAGTGGATAATCTTGTAGATTCTCATTTGGCCTTTCTGTAGTGTGCTGACAGTGATAGACAGATACTACAAATTTTATTACTTTACCTCTTCAGTTATTTTATTCTTTTGAAGGGTTCTGTTGTGACCTTCACAATATTACATCTCCTGATTTACCTGTAACAAGAAAACAGCCCCAAGTAGAAAATCTTATCTTTTTAATGGTAACATTTTATTTGGGAGTTTTCTCTTTATTATGAATATTATCTATAAGACCTAGCAGTATAGCAGCTGAGGTGGGGACAGGTCTTGCCACACTGGCCCCAGCTGTTTGAGAAGTGAAGACTGGGAAGCTGTCACCACAAACATGTTCATTACAAGCACAGGTCCACATTAAGTAGTAAGGGTCTTGCCATTGTACCTTCCAAAAGCCTGTTCAGAGGAGTGCATATTAGAACATATGCACAATAACATATGACTCCCACAGACTACAGGCACACAAAACTTAGAAGCAATATTTTAAAAAGTTAAAATAATATGTTTTCATACCACTTCATAGTACAGATTGAACAATGCATGTCTCAACTTATGAATACTGCTTTCTTGAGTTAGCGTGTTCTCAGAACAGATTTTAAAGGTATAATTTAAAGGTACTTATCACAGGGCTAAGAGAGACAATACACTTTGAAATCCTGGCTACATTTTTTTTTAACATAGAACTCTGGTGAATAAGAAAACTAAGTCCTCAAACAAGCACTTTCCCATACTCCATAACAATATGATACTATATAACAATAAGTTTGTACATAGTTAGAATAGCTATTCTGAAACCAAGGATTTTCACTTTGAATATCATACTTTTCTGGACTCAATTATATTTATACATTAATCTACACCAAGAAATTGATTGCTTGATTAATCTAGCTGAAAAGTGTGTTTTTTTATTTGAATTTTCTTAACAATAAGGTGAATTTTATTAAAAATGTAAGGTTTTGCTGGCTTTTGGGACCTCTTTTACTGGGTTGCCTGGTCCAACCTAAGTGGAGAAGTGTCTAGTCTTATTGTAACTTGATATGCTGATTGGAAAATATCTCTGGAAGGTCTGTTCTTTTATGAAAAGAAGCAGAACAAGAGTGGATGAGGAAGTAGAGGGTAAGGTACTTGGAGGAGAGGAGGGAGGGAAACTGGTCAGGATGTAAAAATCAGCAAATAAATTAACAAAACATAAAAAGTAAACAAATCTATTCTATTGGCTTGGCTAGCAAAAAATTAAAGATAAAAAATAAGTCTATGTCTTCCTGTTAAGCAGAGACTTTGGTTTGGCTTTAATCAGGCAGAAAACAAAACAAGTCTTCTGGGAATAATCAGAGGATAAGATGGGAAACTGCACAATTTGTAAGTTTAATACAGTATCTCATTCAACTGGAGCAATGGCCATTTCACTGAAAATGAACCCGTATCACAGACAGTTGACACTAGTCAACATGCAGCCTTCTGAAAACATCTGAAGACTGGTGCAGAAATAAATTGAAGCCTTGAGTTTCATGTTATGTAAGTTACTTTAAATAAAACATTGCATTATTTAGCCAAGAAACCTGAGAAGTGCTAGTTACTTATTCACAAGCTTATATCATTTTATGCATTACCTATTTCCAGAATCAAACTTTAAAGATATAATAATAAATATTTTGAAGTCTTGCCTTGACTTTTTAATATTATATTGTGATGGTGAGAAATTATACATATACATATACATATACATATACATATACATATACATATACATATACATATACATATACATATACATATACATCATATACATATACATATACATATACATATACATATACATATACATAT
>JANHMN010000007.1:31893287-31910787 GCA_030674055.1 Rhabdomys pumilio | reverse complement strand
ACAAAAGGGGGGAAGACATCTGTATTATGTGTCTAAGTCATAACATCCTAAAACAAAATACTACTACTGCCAGCAGATCCAATGGACACATTTTTGATGAAATTCATTAGCACAATAAAAATTTCATCTTGAGAAAACAGCCAAAACAAAAGTAATTTATACAATATAAAACAATGACAGGGCTACAAATGCAGTTACTCATTAGTTTACACATGCATAAACAAACAAACAAACAAACAAAACCCAGGAATGTTCTTTCATTAGAATTTTTGTTTTTGTTTTTGTGTGTATGTTTTTTTTTATTAAAAACAAACAAACAAGCAAAAAAAAACATTCAGGCACAAAACAAACTTGAATTTCCAATAAGCGACAGCATCTTAAAATATATGTCAGTGTTGGTTTTTCTTTGACTTTTTATGAGACCCGTGTGGAGAGCGGGACTGAGATCTGGATTTCTTCCCTGACTTCTTAGGGGACCTAGACCGAGACCGCCTAGACCTTTTTGGTGTCCTTGAACCAGATGGTGACCTTTTGGCTTTCTTGCTAGCATCTCTAGGAGAGTCTTTGTGAGAGGACCTGGACCGTGAGCTCTCCTTATGAGACCTTTCTGACTGTTCATACCGCTCTGATTTGGGTGATGTGGATTTCACTCGCCGAGTCAACTGCTGCTACTTCGAGGTGGGCTGGGGGAGGTACTATGTCATCTCTTCCTTTCTTTTCTTGTTGGAGTACATTCGTCCTTCTCTTTCTTGTTTTTGGATCGAGACTCCAATTTTTCTTTATCTTTTTTGTCTCTTTCTCGTTCTCCTTCTAATTCTTTCTCCTTCTCTCGCTGCAGCAGTTTATCTCTGTAGTGCTCTACTTGCTCCTGGAAGCTTTGGCCTGGTTGTTTAGGTCTCTTTCCAGATTCCAATTCATCTTGAAACTTCATAACTTTTAGTTCAATTTCACGAAGCTTAGCTCATTTTTCTTCACTCATTTCAGAGTACTTAGAGAACTTAGACTCGGTCATCTCTTCTCTGACTGGGTTAGAGTACAAGTGATGTTCTTCCGACTTGGAATTTTGAGTGTCTTCTTCATCTTCACTTTCTTCTTCCTGATTTTGGTTTTCTTCTTCTTCTGATTCTTCATACTGGTCAAATAACTCCCACTTAGAAGTCGTTACCTCTTGTGCTTCCAACTCAGATTCATCTACAGCCTCCCATTTTGATGGGGCAACTTTAAATATGGGCTCATTCTTCTTTGAGTCTTCAGTTGCATCCAAAGGCACCCCATCCAGATCATCATCAAGACTCTTTATAGGAATAACATCAAGATCATCAATGGGAGTAGCATCAATGGGAATTCCATCTACATCTTACAGAGGGGCACCATCAAGCTCTTCCTCAATGGGAGCACCATCAAGATCATCTGACACATCCTTTTCTTCAATGATATTGACAAGTCCTAGGAAAATATTCTGAAGTTTGATCAAAAATGGTTCAGGATAAATTGCCCAATCTTCCCATGCTCTGAAGCAGGTCATTACTCATTGCTTAAAGTTTTCAGATTGTGAATGGCCTTGAATTATACGATAAGTAGCATTGAGGTCTGAAAATATCTGACATAGCTTTGTTTCAAAAAATTTCCTGTAATAGGAAGCATTGGAAACTTTGGCTGAAGAGCTGTACAAAACATCAGAAACTAAATATAATATGGCAATCTTCTTGGGAAGAGGAGTCTTTAAGATGGACAACGACTCAGTAATGCAATCCACTATTTCTTTAGCAGCTTCAGCATTATTAAGACAGAAAACCATGGCATCTCCAATATCATTTTTCCTTGGAGTTAATCCTTGCAAGATTTCTTCTAATTTATCCCGCTGTTCTTCCTTGAGTGCTCTCTTCTTACTAGGCTCTTCTACCAAAGCTTCTGTCTCTTGCTCCTCTGACATCCCATGAAGGTATGGATTTAATGGTGGTGGCCTCCAAAAGGATCCATTTTTGAACATTTGAAAAATCTTCTGTCCACCATTTTATTGGAGAATCTCCCTGCAGAATAGAATAAAGCTTCCCCCTGTAGTAAACATGGGCTGGTGTCTGGTTTTCAAATAAGAACCTGAACATAGGATTGTTGATTTCTCTGTTCATAATCATAGCTTCAAACATTGGCCCTTCACATACAACAAATTCTATCATTTGGAGTATCAGGGCAAGTAAATTCCTTTCTGTTGGGATAACCACTTTGACTATGGCTTGTGACAGAGTCTTCTCCAAATCCTCCTTGTTTTTAGGTGGTGGTAACATGGGAGCATTTGGATTTTTTTTAATTGCTCTCTAGGCTGCACATTAAAAGGCAGTCTGGATGGAGGTGGGGGGAGTGTGTGTTCCATCATAGAAGGTGGAGTGTATATTGGATGTGGAGGAATAGGTACAGCTTTACCCCAACCTAGCTTCATTTCAAAAGACAATCATTTTTCCATTTAAATTCTTTAGAGCTCTTTCAGCATTTCTTCTATTCATAAAAGTCACAAAGTGTAGCCCGCCGATCCCGATCCGGCATTACAAGATGGCGCTGGTTTCCTGTTGCACCACTTGCAAACAAGTCTACTGCGCATGCATCAGCAGATTCTGGTGTGAACACTTCCCCAGTGGGTGTATGCAAATGAGGTATTGGTGCCTTAGCCAATCCCTGCATGGCAACCCCTCCCTGGGCAGGGAGTATGCAAATAGGTCTATGCTAATTAGGTCCAGGTAGAATGACCAATCAGAGGGGGTATGCAAATAAGGTCGTGGGGCGACCAATCAGAGAGGACATGCAAATTAGGTCCGACAGGGCAACCAATCAAGGAAAGCCATGCCCCCTTTCCCCTCTCTATAAGCAGCACTCTCTGGCTGCTCTGGGTCCTCCATCTTCTCTACCGCTGAAGCTTATGCTCTCCCTCTTAAGACGCATTAAAGCCTGAACTGCAGAAGGATCCTGTGTGTGCCATGTCATTCCTGCTGGCGGGAGGTAGCGCAGGACAACAAAGCCACAGTTTATTTCTCGTGCTCTTTCTTCATCAGTTCTAGGCCACATGATTTTTATACTAGCTAATGGTCCAAATCTTCCAAATTCTTGGTACAGCATTTCTTCATGCATCTGTGGATTAATGTTTCCAAGGTATAAATTTGTAGTGCTGGGATCTCCTACATCATGTGAGCCAGGTGCATAATCATCAAGAACAGACAATCTATTTCTTCTTGAAGGCACAACCATAGAATGACGCTGACCATCCGAGTCTGACTGAGGAGGCTCAACCCAACTTAACCTGCCTTTTGTTTTATGTCTCTCATCACGTTCTTCCTGAATTTGTTTTAGTTCTTCTTTGAAAAGTTCCAAATTGCTTTTTTTTCTTTTCCTTCTCTTTCTTCAATGGGGGCTTTTTTGTCTCAATCACAATAAGAAATGGTGGCCTTTCATTGGATGACTGATTTGGAGGATTTTTTTTTTTTTTTGATCTGCAAACCTTGAAGATGGCTTATGGATTTTACCTCTTTTTTCATCTGTTTCATGTTCATCTTCAGCTGCATTGACAGCCCCGCCTCGAACGAACGTTTCCACTTTATTACCATCACTTCCTTCAAAAGCAGCAAGAAATTCCTCATAAATTTCAGCAGCTGCCTTCTCATCCTCCTTTTTCTTCAACTCCTCTTGTTCATTCTTACTTAGAGTTCGCTCTGCTGTGCTCATTTTTCCAATACTGAATGCTTTAAGCTTGTTTTCTAGAAGAGGATGTCCATCTGAAAATCCAGATGAATGAACATCTGATGATCGGCTCTTTGAACTGGCCTTCTGAGATCCACCTGGCATTTTGTCGGCCATCTTGAGCTTTGCTCCTCTTTCCTTGATATCCATTTATTAAATGATGCTATGTATATCATCACCACATATTTAACTAATTAAAACATAAATGCATTCTATTTTTGCATTTAAAAATTTCTTTTTTTTTCATTTAGAATCTATGTGATATTAATATAGTAAATTCTTCTCAATTTTTAATATTATTTGCATGGATAATCCTTTCCATGCTTTTTTTTAAAAATATGTTTATGTCTTTAAGTGAAAATAAATATAAGAGTTATAGAGTTGCGTCCTGTGTTACTCTAGAAACTCTCTTCTTGACTTAGCATTTAAGTTGTTTGCATTTCTTATAACAACTCATAAGGTAGTGGCACCTATGATTTTTTTATACTACTTTTTGTATGATTTTATACTATTTGATTTATATGTTATAATTATTTTATTTGTTTCTTACATCCTTAGAACATTTTTGCCTGCTACATACTCTACTGATTTTTAAATATTTAACTTCTCTGTAAAAAATTATTTAGCTTATTTTAAAATTCTTGATCATATGCCTTCTAAATGTGTTTATCATAGGTGTGCCACAAAGCAAAGACTGTGTTCTGATTAATGTTCGAATACCTGTTTGTTTTGTCTTTATTTTAATCCTATTGGATTACTGATATGATAAAATGACATGTATACATATTATTTGCCCCAAATACAGTGAACTATAAAATTATTTGATCATACTAATTATCTATAACAGAAAGTACAAAGTTGAAAACTAAAACCAAATAATATTTAGTTTTAGATGTATACTTTTAAATGTATACATTTAAATCATGAGGGAAAGAAAAAGTGAAATTGCAAACTGTTGTTTCATTGATAAAATCTTTCTAATTATGTTTTTATGCTGTATATTTTTTATTGTTTTTTAAGTCCTCATACTACTTCCAATTTCTGTCTAGTGCCCTTTGATTTCAGCCGACCAGATATCAAAGCTTAGACATCTTATGGAGCAGGCAAAGTAACAAACATTGCTGATTTTGTTGTGAATATCTTAATTCCTTTCTCAGTTTTCAATAGTCAATTTTTCAGATAATGTATTTTTATTGACTCTTTCTCACATAACACTTTCACTACATTGGCTGACTATCATCCAAAGTGTCTAATCAAGGAATAGATCAAAATCACACACTGTCAGTTCTTTATAAATAATGTGTCACCTCTATTATGTAGTTTTCAATACTTTTTCTCCATCCAAAACTCAAGTGTAATTTATTTCAGTGAATCTTTTTTGAGGTCATTGTTAGCGCATCAAGTTTTAGTGCTTAACAAATCATGAAAGTATCCAAGCATTATATTTTTAAACATTCTTTCAGCCCTTTCTTTCTTATGATATTCTCAAAATGTTGGGGCTGGTTGGTTTAACTGGGCTCTGTCTGCCCCTTAGGGTCTAGTGACTAGTCTTCTATCTTTACCTTCCCTTTCTTTATTACCTTCTCAAATATTTCCTTTGTTGTTTTTTTCAAGTGTGTTGATTCTTTCTCATGCTTTCTTGAAGCTTCTTCAGTACCTCAGTAGTAAATTTTTTATTTCAATCATCTTTTCTCAGTTCTATGAATTCTTTTTGATTTCCTCAAATGTTCTTTTTTAATCGAATATTTTTCTTTGGTATTCAACACTCTAAAGTTTCCAACCTCTGTTTTGAACATAACATCAGTTTGTTCAGCTATTTTTTTTGAACTTTTTTTCACATCATCTTTTAGTTTATTGAAATTCTTTCTGAGAGTTGTTAAAGGTGTGTGCTTAAAAGATTCTTGAAGACTTTACTAGTCATGATTTGAATCTTTTTTCCACTGAATATCTTATATAATTCTATTAATTGTATGTTCTTTATATTTTGGTAGAGAAATGGATTTTTTTCAATTAAATATTATTATGAAACTCTGGAATTCTGACTTCTTTCCTTTCCTGATTTCTCTATTAGCGTAATTTTCTTTTATATATATTTTAGGTTATCTATTTGTCATTGCATAATCTGAGATATAAAATTAATGAGATATCTCAGTAAACTCTGCATATTTGTATAATTGCCATAGACTGTCCCAGTATTGAGTGCTCAGATCCTAAACAGAAAGAAAGAAAATGGAAGCAGTGCAAAAAAATGTGTTAGTTCTTTAGTTCCATAAAGGTAAAGTTCATTTTAGTCAGAGGCCAACAACAAAATATGCTACATTTAAGGATCAAATTACAGAAGTCATTCACTTTGAAAACATGTGTCTTTTTACTAACTCTTTTATAAAAGCTGTTTGCTGTTTGAAATTGGAATATTTTCAAATTTTCCTGCCCTTGGACCACTGGGCCTCTGGACCACTGAGCCACAGAGCAAAGCCTAGTAAATAACTGTGCTATCACCTTGTATTGGTTAAAATTAGAAGCCATTTTCTGTCCAATCATTCCTGTGGAAGGTAGGGTTTCTAAAAGGTCTCCAGAATTTCAAATAGTTGCATTAGATAAATTTGGCCAATGAAATACCAGTCTGGTTGTAGAAATAGATTTCCTAGTAATCTTTGGTCTGCATTCATCCAAGAAGTCTCAATATTATCTCCTTCTGTACACATGAAAAAACACTGACTGTTTCTTTTTTTTTTCATCTTTTCAGTGAACATTTATTAAACACCTCTATTTCTGAATACTGTGTTATGTCAGCTTAGTAAAACATTTGTAATTCTTAAAATTATTACTAAAATTTCTTTTTTTATTGTGTATTATATTTACATTTCAGATTTTATCCCCTTATCCCACTTCCCCCCACCACCCAGTGCCGGGGGAGGGAGGGAACCCCAGCTTGGGTGGGTGAGATGGGGAGAAGCAGCTTCTTCTTTTTTATCCTCCTCTGTCCTGTTCTTCTTGAGGCAGCTCCTATGCTACTGTAGCTGACCTGCAGTCAGAGATCCTGTGGCCAGAAACTGGCACTTGCATCCCAGCCCTAAGTCCAGCAAGGGGTTGAGTAAATAGCTTTGTGCTATCCTAAAAACTTCTGAGGATAAGAGACTGCAAACTAGGGTGATTAACACATGTAGCCTAACAGCAGAGGATTAGGCAATGTGGCCTTTGTTCTATCTCAGCAGGAACAGCTGGGCTGGGTCACAGGAAGAAAAGATACGTAGAAAAGTTGCTATAGAGTTTATTAAGTGTATAAAGTATCCTATGAAAGCTATCTGAGGGGAAATATGGAAAGGTCCTGAGTGGGGAAGAAGAAAAGATTCTAACAAAGTAAAAATTCTAAGGGAGAAAAAATATTGGCAGGGGGAAAAGGAAAGGAAAAGACTAAGGGCTCCTAACTGACTGACTGACTGACTCACTGACTCACTCACTGACTCACTCACTCACTCACTCACTCACTCACTCAATCAGTAACTCTTTGTCTTTGTCTTCAGTATTTATACACCATTGAGAGTACATGATCACATGTTACAAAGTTCATCACAATTTCACACCAAAATTCAAATCATAAATTGAAATAGAAGTTTACAACACAGAATGTTTACATGAATACCCATTAGGAGTAATTATCTAGATAGACATTCATCACCTGTCTAGCTCCACAGGTTCACTGAAAGTTTGAAACTATAACTTAAGAAATTAGTGAAGTTTTGTAAAGATAAACCCAGGCAATATTTTCTCTTTTGTCTTGGTACCTATAGTAAATCGTGGATTCCCTTTAGTGACATAGGTTAATTATTTTACAACTTCTTGGAATGTGCTCTGAGCAGGAGAAGGTCTAGTTACTATCTCTCTCAGGGCAATTAACTGATAACACTCGGGAGACTGGCAGAGTTCTCTTTGCAGTTTCAACTATGCCTGAGGGACTTAATAGCAGTCCCATTATAAATGAGCTTAATAATCATTGATATAATTTTAGGAATTCTTATAGGATCATCATTAAGACTTAAGAAGTCACCTATTTGTCTATATAGTATCACTACAGGACAGTACATCTTCGTGGATCTGCAGAGATTTGCTCCAGAGAGGTGTGCTATTGCTTAGTGATTGTTACATATGTTTAATAATAATAATAGGAGAAGCATTTTAATAGCAGGAATCTCTCCTAAAATTTCATCCACCACAGTCTTGCTAATGGGGCACACTCATCGCAGATTATATAATAATCCGAGGCAAGCATTTCAGGATGATCATCTGCTAGTTTGTCCCATTATGGCTCCTGACAACCCAGAAACCTCCTATCCCATCCCCCCTCCTCATGATTCTATGAGGCTGTGCCCCCACCTAGCCACTCCCCCACTCCCACCTCCCCACCCTCACATTCCCCCCCACTCAGTGTTCATCCTTCATGGAACCAAGAATCTCCTCTCCCACCTATGCCCAACAAGGCCATCCTCACCTACATATACAGCTGGAGTCATTGGTCCCTCCCTATGTGCTCCCAGGCTGGTGGTTTAGACCCTGGGAAGCTCTGGTTGGTTGGTATTGTTACTCTCCTCATGGGGTAACAAACCCTTTCTGCTCCTTCAGTCTTCTCTCTAACTTCTCCATTGGAAAACTCTTGATCAGATCAGTGGTTAGCTGTGAGCATCGTCCTCTGAATGTGTCAGTCTCTGGCAGACCTCTAAGGAGACAGCTATATCAAATTCTTGTCAGCATGCACTTCCAGCCATCCACATCAGTTTCTAGCTTAGGTGACTGTACATGGGATGGATACCCAGGTGGAATGGTCTCCAGATAGCCCCTCCTTCAGTTTCTGTCCCACATTTTGTTTCCACATTTGCTCCCTTGAGTATTTTTGTTACTCTTTCTAAGTAAGACTGAGGCATCCCCACTTGGTCTTCCTTCTTCATGAGCTTCATGTGGTCTGTGAGTTGAGTCTTCGCTATTCCAAGCTTTTGGGTTAACATCTGCTTATCAGTGAGTAAATGCCATATGTGTTCTTTTGTGTTTGGATTACCTCAGAGGACGATAATTAAGAGCACTGACTATTTCTAAAGTCAGAAGGCTAGAGATTGAAATTAGGTCAATCTGAGATTAATATTCACTTAATATGTTTTTATTTTCTCTAATAATTCATGAAACAAAAGTCAGAAAAGTATGAAAGAAATCAACATATTGTTAGAAATACCCAGCGTTATAAAAATTCATATTCTTTTCAGTTGTACACAGAGAAAGAGATTTATAACTTGTAATATACTATAATTTCTTAAAGAATTTAAGTTTGTGGAAACCAATGGGAAGCAATGAATTCACAATGTTATCATTTCATGGCACTCTATAGCCAAATATAACAAATATTTGGAGCTTCCAAAAGCAAAAAAAAAAATTAGACTACATTGTATTACTGCATAGGAACGACTTGATAACGTGAGGAGACTCTGAGTAAATACAACAATCTGGACAATTAAACAAGACTCCCCCAATGAAACAAGATTTTTCAAGTACATTCAAAACATTTCAAATCATCCTTTGCAGTAAATGTCTAGGTGTATGCTTTATTTCTCCCCGTGGCCTACTTTTAGAGAAGATATTTTTAAAAATATTTACCACAGGTTATTTGGAAAAAGTTCATAATTAGTATAACTAATTGTGTCAAGGAATGTGCTGTGGAAGATGAAGATTTCCAGCCAGAATAGAGGGATGGCAAAATTTCCATAGTACAAGGCATTAGTTTTCGGAATTAACTGACTGTTCTGAACTCAGTGGAGATGAGCTCAGATAATTAATGCCAAGACTTTGATTAGGACATTCAATAGTCTTGGCATTGGACATATTTCTGAAGCATTTGGACAAGGAAAAGATTCACAACTAAGAGCCTGTTAGTTACTGACTGAAGATAGTAGAAAAACTTAACCAACTCTAACCATCCTTGTGCTTACGTTTAAAATCAAGAAATCAATAAATGCATTCTGTTCAGTGCAGGTGGGAGATGAATTTTTTTTAACACTATGGAGATGACAAGTGAGAGCCTGGGGCATCTGATTAACTGGAAAATCACCAAGACAATAAATAATGGGAGATTATAAAAGTAATGCTTCTATCAATGAAGCAATAAAATCCTTCTTCATTGAAAGTCGTGTACTGGCAAACCTGGGGATAACAGTAAAAGCCATTCAAATTAAAGGGCCATATCCATGTCACAAGGGCAGTAATCTCTTTATAAACTCTGTAAAAAAAAATCATTTAAGTTAATTTTACTCATATGCATTCCTTAGAGCCAGAAGGGTTTGAGAGCTAAGAATATTTAGGTTCATGTTTGGATAACAGGAAGGCAATAGGATGTATAAGTGTGTAAAGTCACTATATTGTTAAACCATTGTCTATAATGCTAAAATCATACATAATGAAAGTTGAAGATTTAGGATAGAGCTGAGAAATGAAGTAAACTGAAATGAGCAAATACTCATTCATGAATTTAGAGATCTGTAACGGATTTCAGAACACATACCATTCATGAGTTTAGAGATCTGTAACAGATTTCAGAATACATAGCTCTCACACTTATTATTTTTAGCTGGAAGAAACTAAACTCAGAATTATTGAACAACTGATCTCATATAGTTCTAAGACAAACTGATGTTGTGAGATCACCAGAGTCACCATTTAAATTACTCAATCTTGTTTACAAGATCACAGACACGCTCTCTTTCTTATTTTTTTTGATAAACTCCTGCAAAAGGAAAAGAAAGTTTATTACATAGTTCACACTTCTCTGATTTTGCCAGTATATTTTTGTTTTGAATTTACTGTATTCTTGACCTAGTGAAGATCAGAAATCTAGTTAACTTTCTTGCAATTTCACAATGGAAACACAACTTGTAACCTTGAGTATACAACCTTTAAATAACTCTTTATATTTATTTTTTATACAATGAATATTATATAAAATATATGTTTTAACTTTTTGAGCATAAAATTACTTATTTTTCCAGTGACAGTTTTACTTTTTTAGACTCTTATCAACACCATTTTCATTCTTGACTTTTCGTCTCTGTATAACTAACTTCCAACAACAAATATTCATCAAAGTCTTCCTGGGGTTCAGGTACTGTCATGACCATAGGTATGGTAGCTGACTGAAAAGTATATTAACTAGGTCTGTGGTCTTGGAAAAATGACTAAAATTCATTTATCTCAATTATCTGTACCAGAGGTTATCAGGTGCATGCATTTAGAGAAGTTAAATATTTGGTGTATTTTTTTTTTGTATAGTCTATGTATTAACTGTAGCAAAAACAGCTATCTTAAAGGTCTATCAGTGACAAGGAGCTATACCTCTATCACCTGTATGTTACAGTGAAATGGTTCGCATGAGATTATTTTACAATTGATATTGTTTAGAATATTGAACTACCAGTAATACACTTTATATTATACACATTATTTTAGAACATTGGTTTTTTGTTTGTATTTTATTTATTTATTTATTTATTTATTTATTTATTTATTTATTTATTTATTTTACTTTAAGGCTGAATGATGTAAGCAGTATACTGAGTAAACAATGAAGCAAATATATTTAAAAGTAGGAACTATTAGAGATTATTAATTCAGAAACAAACTATGAGAATAAGCTTCTCTCAGAAAAAAATTACATAAATATCACTAAGGAGCGAGACTAGGACCCCAATTCATTGGAAATAAAAAAAAATTTGAAAATGACTACACCATTCCATCACAGTTTTAAATTAGTATAGCCGAAACTTTAGTTTCTCTGTTGCTTAATTGCTTGCTCTGTTCAAAACATACTTTAAATTTATTTAAAGATAATCATGATATGCACACTGCCATGTAGACACTGTGTTGCTGAGTGTCTTCTTTCTGGAATAAATGGTTCATCTTCTGAGCTGTTTCTATTTTGACAGTTTCCCTTTCTGTAGAGATCATATCCACACTCTTTGGACTGAAGATGTGTTCTTCTCCCAGGCATAGCCTTAGCCCCTTGGAAAGAGTGAATGTGAACCCAGCTGTGTAAAGTATCTTCATTTTACCTCAATTCAAGAAGTTTCTCAAAAGCTGTCTTAACTTTAGTTTTTCCTCAGAGGCAAATGACTTCCTATTGTAACTAGACGGTAGGCCACCCTATCACCGTAGCATGAGGCCTTGACACCGGAGTACCCATAAATGAACTACAGCTAAGTATTTTCCATTTTGACTCTTTCTGCTTCCCAAAAGCTCAGCTGTGACAATGACTTCTGCTGTATTTTGCTACATGGTACATTTTTAATTACTGTTGCACAAGCAGCTTTCTTATTACATTTGATCTTCACAATCAGCATGATGCAACTCCTTAGAGAAAAAAAAGAGCTTCAATATATCTGAAATATGAAATAATAAAATCTCTGGTACTGGTTTGGAAGTTATTTTCTCATAACTAAAAACAGTAAATAGAAAAGGAAAACATAATTTGCTGAGGTACCTTCTCAACATGGAGGCACAGAGTAGTATTCTTCACCTTAAACAGACTTGTATTATTTCTTCTTATTGAGAATATATTTACATACACAAACAGACTTTCTAAAGACAAAAATATAATGAACCAATCAGAATAAGCATAAGTATAATTTAACGTGTCATTAAAATAATCAAAATTCCAAATCATGACAAAGTCAGCTTATAGGATAATCAGAAGTATTATTACATTCATTTTTAAAATTCATTTAGTTATTTTTCTATTTTTGGAATTACATGTTTACTTCATTCATAATTATATTTATGTAGTTTTGAAACTGCATAATTCTCTACAACTCTTAGACAATCTAGAGTAGTAACAAACAGTATCTTAAAAGCTATGCTGAATTCAGTTTCAAAGTAAATTCACATGCATATACCTCTATGAGTCACAAGTAATGATCTGAGCCCATAGACAAGCTGTTTGGACTCAATGTACAGCTCACTATGAATAAAGGACATTATCATTGTTAATAGAAATAATTTCTACTATATGTACAAGCACAAATGCAAGGGATTAATGTTCTGTTATGAAAATCATAACTTAAAATGATTTGTAAATATTCTGTACCTGTATGAAACAGAACACTCCTCAAGTGCTTTTTAATTTCTTCCAAAAGCAAATAAATTGAGAAGATTTCCCTGCATAAATATATCAAAAGCCCTTTCCTCTTATAAACAATTCAACAATATGAACCACAAGAGAATTAGTGGCAAGTTCCTGGTGACTTTAAAATGGGTTGGACAGAGAACAAGATGAAACATGAGAAATTTGAAGTAAGAGTCCTAAACAAAGAACAAACTTAGTAAGGCCTACATAAGTTTTGCATTTGTAATTGATAAGGACACTCAGGTGAACATAAGTTATTGTATATTTCAGGTAAAAAACAAGTATAGTGGTATTAATTAGGTTACGTTCTGAAGTAAGCCAGCCCTTATTAGCAGGAGATATTAAAGAAAGGTTTTATCTTAATTATGAAAGAAGACATCTAAAGAGCAGTTTGAGCTTTAGAACAAGAGCAGATAACATGAAAATGTTCATATTTCCTGCTAAAGGCGATTAACCTGAATGAAATATATTTTATTTAAGAGCCAAAGCATCTAAGATTGAAGCTATAAAAAAATAGGTATCATCTCTCCTTTGGATGTACAAAGCTGTACAGTTTACAAATGAGTTGCAATACCTGTTCCATTTCTGTAGAAAATTTTACTTAAAGAAAGCCTAGTTAGGTGTCATATTAAGCAAAAATATCTATAGTTCAAGGATGCTATTTTTGTGTAGTTGGTTAATCAAGTAAAAGCTACTTTTGCATTCTGACTGCATTTTTTGAAGTATTTTGGCTGCTGCTAATTTTTTTGCCTTTGGAAAATTAATCATAGTGAAACCAGATATGCACAGCCATAACACTTTTAATATTGATTTATATCTCACATATATCAATGCTAAATAAATAAACCAGGCATGGAGATGAGAGTGACACAAATATGGACCAAGGCTTTTCAGCAAATCAGAAAAGTTAGCCTGTCATCAATTAGATTGTATTTCTTTAGTTTCCTCATGATATCACAAGGATTATTAAACACTGAGTTTTTCAAGTATATTTTTAATTAATTCATTTATATCCTCACCCCCACTCACAGAGACCCTCTGCACATGCCTCATTACCTAGCTTCTCATCTACTTCATCTCCTCTCCTTACTCCATCTTTTCCTCTCGGTGCTCCTTCCCCCTTAGCTCTTCCTACATATTACCCTTCCTGTTAAAATAAAACTTTTCTCACAGAATACAATTAGAGCATAATTATTCCTATTTGTACCAGTGAGGTACAAGATAGTCTTAATACCCAGTCCCTCCTCTTTTTGACTAACCAGGATCTCTATCGTCTCTCTTGATTAAAAACACTTAATTTTGAACCTGGCTTTTTCTTGGCTTTAGAAGGAATGTCAGCTGAAAACCATCCACTCAAATCTTTTCTCTCAAGGTAAATAGCCAGGATTGGCTATGAGTCTATAGGTCTTCAACGCCGTCAGAAATCCAGAATGACTAGATTAACTGAAGTTATGGGAAGCACTAAGCATAGCTTCTAAAACTTAGCCAATTTATAGAGACCGCTGAATACCTGGACAGCCCCTATACTACCGAACATTGGAGCATCAAATCTTCAGCCTTCTGGCCCAAATTCATCTGACAGACCTTAGTGCTGCAGAATTATTAAGGGCTGGTTACTCTGTCTAGGCAGATATAATCAGTCAACTATTCTGCAAGCGTGTCCTTTTCTGGACAGTAATTTGTCTACAGATGGAGAGAGGCAATTCTTGCCTAGTGACTATCTCACCACAATTGGAGTAACTCCAAGGATGCTCAATTTCTTCTTAGAATCCAAGACAGGAAGCTGTCAGGAGCAGACAGGTCTCTAATCAAGATGAACATTAATATAGAAATATTTGTGATGTCAATTCTATGGATTTCTGACGTTTTGAAATCCAACTATCCATGTAAGGTAACCTGGATTGTTGTCTGTTAACTCCTCTCAGCTATTTCTAAATAAAATATAGACAACACCTTAAAAATAAACTCAAAGTCATGAATTTGCTATAGTCCCTTAACTCACAGGCTAATCATCCCAAATCAGCTAAAAAAAAAAAAAAAGTTAAAGAAGGACTGGGTCTAAACCTTGTATTTCTAAACGTGTTATACAGGCACAATACCTAGGAGAGTATCAATATTCATTTCACTTTCATATCAATAATAAGCTTATACCATTGAAAACCTTAAATTTGAAATCCAAGTGAATTTTGTACCATTTAAGAAATTATAACTTCATCTTGATACTTTTTATAATGTTTCTTCATTCTTAAGTATTTCTTCCATTAATTCAATAAGATATGATTGTTTCTACCTAATTTCATGTTGTCCTCCTTCTCCTCCTTCTCCTTCTCCTTCTCCTCCTCTACTTTAACCTCCTCCTTTTCTTCGCCTCCTCCCCTCTGCCTCTTTTTCCCTCCCCCTACCTATTAGTTCCTCCTCCTTTTCCTCCTTTTCCTTGTCCTCCCCTTCCCTCCTCCTCCTTTTCCTCTTCCTCTTTCTCTTCCTCCTTCTCCTTTTTATCCTTCTTAATCTGGCCTTCCTACTTTTGTGGCTGCTGGAACACTGAGATGGTTTCAAAAGGTTTTTTGTGCAACCTTTTTTCTTCCCACAAGAAAACTGTACTTGTGAAACAAAAGCAGATAAACTTTTTTTGGGGGGTAATCAAATACTTCAAAAACATAATTTTTATTTGTTCTAAGGAAATTAGAGATTACTGCTGATACCTCATTTAAACCAAGAGGGATTAGAAATGCAATCTTCCAGTTACTATACTTATTTATTCAAAAGAGGCTCTAAGGTCAGTTAAAGATCTGTAGAGAATCACACCACAATGGGAATATAGTGCAGAAAGAGAAAATCTTAAGCAATAGGAATCATTAAAATTGAAGTGTGATTATTCATAGCTACAAACGTTGTGGCAATGACACCTGTGCCTTTTCTTCATATAAAGCACTTGAAGATTAGAACATTATACAAAGGTAGGTTTGTTGACTCATACTTATAAAATTATTACATAGAATGTGTTGATAGTTTATCCATAAAACTGGTGGCAGACAGTGAGTATATACAAATGCTATCCATACCTTTGTTCGCAACATCGTATTCGTCTTCATAACTGTTACTACCTAAATGGAGGCAATCAAATATGGATTAATAACTCTGAATCCACAAATCTTTCTCCCATATAAGCTAATTATCTAGGGACTTTTGTCAAAATAATAGAACTTTTCTGGTACATAAAGGAAATAGAGCTCCTACATTATTTTGATATTGTCTTTTGGCATATTTAAAATAGCATCAAGTGAAATCTACTAAAGGAGTTTAATGATAGCTGACTTTATAATCATATCTGATAAAACAACAACAAAAATAATAAATAAAAATAATCAAACAGACTTGAAGTTGTGTAGCTGAAGTCACCAGACAAAAAATTGAGAAGACAAATACTTTGGTATGGAAAATGTTACTAGAGAGGTTGGTCAAGGGAGAAAAATAACTGATTAAATTATTTTGTAGTTGCTACTAGTAGAAAAATATAACTAAAACATGAAAAGTGTAAGTTTAATATATCTTCTGGTTCAAGGCAACTGTTGGACATGACATAAAGAAGAGTTTTCTCTCATGCAATCCCTTGGACACCTTCCAAGAAATGAAAGCAATCAATAGTCCTACCTATCAGTGATGCCTGTGAATTAAATAATGATCAGTTTGGTAAGATAACCACAAGAATAAAATAGTGACATTACTGTTTAGGAAAAAGAGCTGTTGTCTAATTGAAATCAATGTCCATACAATAGAAATAAATTAATGACTATGTCTATAAACCTAGCTAATTGCTTCGGGCTGGTAATGTCATAGACCATAGAGGAGAAACTACTAACTGCTACATTTCTAAATAAGTACAAGTTCTAACTGAATTTTAAGTCTTTATTACCACTAATCAAAGCAGCTTCACTTTCCAAGGAAAAAAGAATTATAGAAATCTACAATTGACCAAAAGAATAACACGACTGCCTGTGGAGTCCCCACTCACATCTTGTACATCTACTATTGTGCAAGTGATACATTTGAGGCTCAATGAAAAACACAGAAAATGGGGAAAATGATGGTTACATGTCAGAAAACTATGAAGTGTGCCGTAAAATAGTATCTTCTGTGTATGTTAAGCTTCCTAAACAATAATAGCACAATAACAATACCAGATGTATGGCACCATGTATAGGAGTAATGACAAATGGGTCCAGAAAGCTCTCTTTTCTCCTCACTCTGTGTGTATATGTGCATTCACATGTGTAACAATAATATTTTTTAAGAAAATGGTAATGAATTTGAGAGTGATTGAACCCATACATAGAGGAATTGGAGGGAGGAGAGGAATGAAGAGAAATGAATTATAATTTTTTAATCAAATAAAAACAGAAAATTTAGAGATAGGAGGAGGCAATTTCCAAATCCCTTTATGATTAAAACTTAGCTTTGGGACTTACAAGAGATGGTAGAATATTTGAAATATATTCTTGAAAGCACAGTTGGACGTTAATGCATTGGACATTAAAGAAATAGCTCTGAGAGTTTATGTCAAAAAGGAAAGCACACGCACACACACACACACACACACACACACACACACACACACACACA
>JANHMN010000007.1:31868998-31893277 GCA_030674055.1 Rhabdomys pumilio | reverse complement strand
CACACACACACACACACACACACACACACACACACACACACACAAAGAAAGAAATTTTGGGCTAAAAATGGTATACCAGAAACTTCCAGAGGCTTTTTATTCAAAGAAGTCCCTAAAACTGAGAATAAAAAGGCATACCAAACTGTCTTTTATCAAGTTTAGGTCACATTGATTATTATTCTCTTCTCCACAGAAAATTAAACTTCAAAACATGAATGAAAAAAATTTATTCTGAATGTTTCAATTATGGCTTCAATTCTCATCTGAATATTTCTACTATCCATATGATAATTGAATACTCACTGCCTATATTTTATTATAAAAGGTACTTTTTATGACAATTGAATATTTATAATTTTGTGTGCATTTAAGAAATTTTAATCAATAAAATATCATAATTAAAATGATGCTAATATTGTTTGGTGGTGTATATTTGCCAAGAAATAATCTATATGTATGTGTGCGCAGTAATACCATTGCATTCTATTATTCAGATAACAAATTTTACTTGTTACCTGATTAAGTGTACTTGAAAACATTGTCTCTTTGTATTTCTTTTTATTAATCATATTGTTCATTTGCATTTCAAATAATATCCCTTTTCCTGATTACCCCTCCACACACCCTTCCATCCCATCCTCCTTTCCCCCTCACCATTGTCTCTCTGAGGGTGCTCCTCCACTCACTCACCCACTCCCCCCTCACTGCTCTAGCGTCACCCTACACTGGAGCATCAAACCTCCACAAGCTACAGTGTTGAATATTTTTATAGTCACTGTTCTACTTCACCCTTAAAGGACGTGTCTTGAATTTTATGATTATGTATTGTTTATTTCTTGTGCTCAGGTTACATAAAAAACTTAAACATATTCTCTACAGCTAATGTCTCTTGATTCCTAGCAAATGCCCCTAGAGATAAGCTATGCAGTATTTCAACTCTAGCTTTTTTTGCTATATTTTTTCTAAAGCAAATATCATTGCATAAAAGGAGACTAAAATATATTTGGAAGTTTTAATTTTTAATGGTGTAAAACAATTTCAAGAATAAATTTGAGAATGATTAACCCACCTAAGAGTTTCGAGATCAGTACAATGTCATCAACATAATAAAATTTCAACATATATTTGGTATTTGACTTAGTGTGCTAAGATTTCACGGGTAGGAAGAATAGTGAGGCCTATAATGATTTATGTAGGATGCCTAATACCAAAATGATTATGATAATGATTCTAAATCATTCACGTTGGCCCCTTAAGTAGACCAATGTTTGTTTTCCAGCAGTTTCACCTTTTCTCTTTTTTATCTGTTATTATAGTTTTGATAGCATCTATCCCATGAAAACATCAATGGCCAGATATAAATATTGTTCTTACAGCCAAGAATAACTTGTATGTTTTCAACATTTTTCCCTTAAGTTGATGCTGCCTGAATTTCATATGATAAAATATGTTCAGGGACACAATGACCAGAAGTTAGCCTAGCAATTGCAAGGCTCTGACTTCATTCTAAGAACTAATATTTAACTATTGTGAGAAAATAATTAATAGTAAAAATAGAGTGTGTTACAGCAATTTTAGATAGACATGTCGAATATTAGCTTTATCTTTAAAATGCTGATAAATCACCTAAAATATGATATTTGTATGTTTAAGGCTTTGTTTAGTCAACATGTGTAGGAAATCTAGAAATTGAAGAGACAGTGAACAGTATACAATTATTCCCATATATCTAATTTTATAACTTTATTCTAAAATAGTTGATTATATATTAATTCAATGTAATTATGTATATGGAATTCCTTTTTTCCTTCTATTTGTTCCCACATATTTTTCTAATGCAAACAGTGTGGTTTGTTAACTATTGTTTTACTTCCTGTCTTTGCATTTTGATTCCTGTGATTAAACCCCATGACCAAAAACAACTTGGGGGCGGGGTGTAGAATTTTATTTTTTCAGCTTAATCTTCTCAAGACACACTTACTGAGTAAAGTCGTGGAATGAACAGGAAGTAGGAAGCTGAAAACAGGAACTGAAACTGAAGTCATGGAAGAGTGTTATTTACTGGCTATTGCTTTTGGCTTGCACAGTTTGCTTTTGTATATATTCCAGATCCACATTCCCAGGGATGCCACAATCCACAGTGGGATACGCAATTCCAAATCAGTCTGTGAATGAAGCAAATGGCCCTCAAGCTTGCCTACAATCTAATTTCATATTCTTTCTTCTCTTACATAATGTATCTGAACGAAAACTTCCTCTTGCCTCCTGTCTTCCTAGTTCCCTTTCACCCTTATTCGCCAGTAGATATACTAAACCCTAATATTTCTTCAGAAAAGTGCAGGTCTCATAGGGATATCAACTGAACATAGCATAACATGGTATAATAGGACTAGGAACAAATTCTTATACGAGGGCTTGGTGATGTGAGCTAGTAGTAGGAAAAGGGTCCCAAGAATAAGCAAAAGAGTCAGGAACATTCCCATATCAATCTGTTATATGTCCCACAACAAAAAGCTCACCAATTTGATGGGGAAACATTTTCGCAGCTGAGGTTACCTCTTCTCAGATAAATCAAGTTTATGTCATATTAATGAAAGCTAATCTGTATAATTTCTCATAAGTAAATCTCCACACAGCAAAGGTTTATCGTATTAAAATATTCATCAAGCACTAGGAGCTGTGGTCAAGGGTCCGTGAATTACTGACTGTGAACACTCAGATCTAAAACGGAGATGTTATTAATCTTGTCCCCAACGAGGCCCAAGGAGCACATAAATGTCAGAAGATAGGAAAGAATGCTATGTAATTCAATCTCCGGAAAATAACATCGCTGTTGCACCCATGGAAGTTCAAGCCAGGATGGGCAAGAAAATATTGAGCTTCTGCTTACTGGGGAGCTATTGGCAGTTGATGTCTGCTTGACGAGAAAGAACTATTGTTTTTGAGAGTATGGTCAATGTTAGTTTTTTTGTGCTTCAGAAGATGACCTCATGTCTGTGCATATATGTACACTATTTGTTATATTTACTGATGGAGAGACATACAATTAAGATTGGAGATTTATGTTTCAGGATGATCTATTGGGGTTATTGGTGGAATGAATGCTTCATAAGGATGCATATTATATACATGTATAAAATTCTTTAAAATAATAAAATAAAAATTTTAAATTAAAACAATAAAGTGCATGCAGTTGATGCTTTAGTACAAAAATGAATTATTTCTCTATGCTCAACCCAATAATTTTACTCCATTATCTAATTTTCTAAAGGGAAGGCCAAGTGTTGACCCCTAGACCTTGTTGAAGAAACATTGCACATCAAAGGAAATATAAAATATGCTTTTCTAGAAAGACTAGAACAAGCAAAATGACTCTTATCAATACAATATTCTGTAAACAAACAAACAAGCCCCCAAACAAAAACAAATGGAACAATAACAACAACAGATTATGCTGTCTTTGGGTGATTAGCAGTAGATGAGTTCAATTACTTCCTTGTTGCTGACAAAAATTATTTTTGATGGAAATATTTATTAGTCAGGGCAGATATGTACCAAAGTTGCTCTGATGCACAAGGTAATATTTTTTTGAAGATTACTGGCCCCAGAGAAGAACGTCATTTGAAACATATTACCTTCTCATGCTTGGTTACAGATTTCCCTTAAACTTAAATGTGCCTTCATTCTTCTGTCAACAAATTAGATATTTATACTTAAATCAATTTTGCTACTTAGACTTTGAATTTATATACATACTTGTACACACAAACACATAATTTAACTACAAAGCTTTTTGGTTTTGTTTCTTTTTTCTGTTCTTGTCAGTTTGGTTTTCTTCTATTGTTCTAAATTTCCTTTATTTTTCTTTCTAGTTTGTGTGTACTATTTCTAATTTCTTGCTTTTACAATGCAGAGTCTAGGATGTTGGCGTTGTCATGGTCCTGCTCAGGGCCATGAGTAAAAAGTTGTATGAATAGTTGTTTGGAGTTTATGGCAGTTGTTCTGGAGAAAGTATGAAATAGAGAATTACTTTTTCTTCCAGAAAAAAGATCTGTAACCTACAAGAAGACACATGCTCTGTGTTTTCAATTACTTTATTTCAGTTTTGATGTTCTTGAATAAGTCATCAGTTTCTAATCCCTATATTTTATTTGATTACTGTTTAAATAAAATTTACTATACTAATAAATTACTTTAAGCATTCTTGACACCTTATTTCCATAAATATCTCCCAGAAATAGCATTCCCTTTAATTCTTCCATATTTCTTTCTCAAGTTCACAGGAATTTCATGCAATTTTTGAGTTTATGGTTTTTCTCTCTTCATCATGCTTTCAATAAAGTATATATGTATCATATCCATTGATTTAGTTTGAATAAAAATGTTAGCTTTCTCACTCTGTCCAGTAAATTATGTCTTCATATCACATCTCTGGATGTTACATTGTCCACTTATATTTCTCAATTTTTTCTTTAATGCTTCTATTCAAACACACCTGTGCAAACATATCATGGTATTGCTTTCTTCATATAATGTTTACTATAAGACCAGATCTTATAAAGGTATGTTTTCTGGACCAACACTTTGAGACATCAACTAGACTTCTCCAAGAAGATTTTCTTCCATTGGCTAGTTTTACTTATGTGACAGAAACAAAAAAGGGATGGTGAAAACAACACTTGGAGTAAAAGAAACTTGCACATTTAAAGGATCACAGTTTTCAAAGACATTATCATTTAAAATCAACATAATAGAATTATTTTGTGAAATCAGACTAAAATTAGGCATGGCATATTACACATATTTAAACTTTTTATCATGGGCAAACACTTGACTTATCTAACTAATATCACACCAATCCCTTTTACCTGAATTATGTTGATATTTTTCATTTGGTCAGACATTAATATTTATTTATTTATTTATTTATTTATTTATTTATTTATTTATTATAACCTGAACAAGGTATTGTGTATTCTCCTACTTCAGGCTACAATTCATATTATATACATTGTTTTTCCATACCAGATATTTAATCTTATTTTCACAAGTAGACTATATATTTAAATGTAGAGTAGAAACAGTACATATGTTGTTTAAAAGAGTGTTTTCAGCTTTTAGCCTATAATGATAGCCCTGAAATTTTAGATAAATATGTACTCAAATAAATACATGTGTAAGAGTATTTAGAAAGCCACATCTAATAATTATAAGAAACTCTAAACTCAAAAGACACATTTATCTGAAAACAGAATATTTTCCCTCATTAATCCCATACACTTCTATCAGAAATAAAGGTTTTATATAGTACTCTGCATTTGGAGGACAGAAGTTACAAGGCTGCTTTTTAGTGCATGGTAGTTCAAATGTGCCTAACTCTTGCCTCAAATTTCCTGGATAGAAATAAAAAATATATACATTAAAAGTAATTATATGTCTAACTTTATAACAAAAATTTCTCAGGCCTGACTTTCGGAGTGCAAAATTCTAATGTAAGAAATACAGATTGCACATAAGAACCTCAGAGGCCATCTTTAGTGCTTTAGGGAGCCAGAAAAGTAAGTAGGCCAGATCAACTTCACAATGAGGAAAGCCAGAGCTAAATACATATGACTATTTATCAAATGCACAATGTCTATATACTTTTTTATATTTTTAAGGCCTGAATAGAAGAATTGTATACCCCATGCTAGAATTCAATTTATCTTCTCTAGAATTCATTAGTATGTTCCTGGGACAAAGAGAATACAGACAGCCATTGGTGATATATACATTTCAGTGTGAAACACAGAGACTGAATTACAATGATACGTATTTTAGGCATATTTTATATTATATCATTAGCTTAGATTATATTTTTCAATTTTATGTTATTTGTTTTAAATTTCCAACTTTTACTAGTTAAGTTCATCTCTTACCTCCTCCATTTCATTCTCCTACTAAATTTATGTGAACTGTCACTTGAAACTTGTTGAGTTCACTTCTGGCCTTGTGCAGGAAGTGGTTTTTTGTACCAATCATCATTTACTTCCAATAAAAGCTTCTATGATGGTGTTTGAAAGTTGCACTAGTCCGTAGAGATAGAAATAAGAACTTAAAACAAGTTTATTACTATGGAAATGTTGCATGATAATACTTCTCTTTGGGTTATATACATTATAAATCATGGAGTTGTGACCCAGATAATAGTTCTACACATGAGCATTATTCTTGGAGAGTGGACTTTAAATCAAATCCAAATGTGATTGGTCATTCCCAAAATATTCATCATATGATTTCACAGTGGGCATATTTAGCAAAGCCGGTCATTATTTTGGCTCATAATATTCCAAGTTGGATAAGACTGCAGCTTATTTTTATCACATGCTAGAGTGTGTAACAACTTCCTCTCCACAAAAGTAAAACTACAAACATGACACTGTCATGTTGGTAGCAGATTGATTCCTCCAGGTGCTATGAATCATGCATGTATGTTTTCATCATCAGAGTTTTATTATCAAGTTCTAGAAAATATTCACTTATGACTGTAGTAGCCTGTAATTATTGTGTGGGTATCATATGAGACGCTGCAAATCAACAATTTGGAGGGAGTTAACTAATACCTATCATGGGGATTTATATTTGACAGTGTCTGGATAATGTATAGTTCATGATTATGGCACAATCCTATTTAAGCCCCATTTTTGGCATGTGTGTCTTTGTATTTTAGGAAACTTCTATAGCAGTGTGTTTCCATATGACATTTTCAATTATCTTTAGTGTTAATTTCTCCATCTTCTATGATGTCTTGTCATTCCCAACCACGTTATCCTTTCCTGTTCCTTTTGTTTCTTTTAATATATTCATACTAAGAGTATGGATTATTTCCACTTTGCCTTGTAATAGACCCTAAGTGTCTTTTACTACATTTTAATTTCTGTGAGACTTTCAATTTAAACATCATTTCATACTAATGTTTTGGAGATAGAATGTATATGTTATATATGTATTCATCACAAAGAAACTGTTTCACATTTTCCCCTATTTTCTTTATTTGCTTATGTAAACATATTTGAATTTTTTTTTCACAAAAATAAACTAAAGAAAAGCTACAAAAAGGGCTACCAATAAACATGATAACCATGACTGAAGTACATTTTTAAAGAGTGAAACATTTTTTTTAAAACTTATTCTCTAATCTGTTTTTACAGTCCAGATTTTATCCCATTTGAAGTCCACCATCCAACTGTTCCATAATCCACATCTCCTCTCCCCATCTCTAAGAGGATTCCCTATCCCACTCCCACCCATCTCCAACCACCAGACCTCTCTACTCCCTGGGACCTTCAGGCTCTTGAGGGTTAGGTACATCTTCTTTGACTAAGGCTAGACCCGGAAGTTGTCTGTATATGTATTAGGGACATTATATCAGCTGTTGTATGCTGCCTGGTTGGTGGTCCAATGTTTAGGAAATCTCTGGGACCAGGTTTGTTGAGACTACTGGTCTTCCCTCCTCTTCAGCTTCTTTCATCTTTACCTTAATTCAACTACAGGGGTCACCAGCTTCTGTCCATTGGTTGGGTGTAAATGTCTACATCTGATTCTTTCATCAACTTGTTGGGCAGTCATGATAATAACTGTTTGTAAGCACACCATAACATCAGTAATATTTTCAGGGCTTGGGACTTTCCCTTGAGCTGGATCTCATTTTGGGCCCATCACTGGACCTTCTTTTCCTCAGGCTCTTTTCCATTTTTGATCTTTTCAAAATTATTCTTTCAGAATTGTTCCTGTTCTTTCTTCTGGGTCAGAGTTCTTGACTATGGGATGACAATTCAGAATGTTTTATGCATTATTTATTGATTTTTTTGTTAATATTCTTTAATTACTTTTGTTATATACTTTTTTCCTTTTATTGAAATTAGGAAAATAAGATGAAGTCATGTCTCATTTTGTAGAGTAAAACAACTGTGGTTATGTCCCCTTCAATTATTCAATATTCTTTGTTTATCAAACAGTCTTGAGGAAGAAAAAAGTAAATCAAAACTGGAACTTGTCAGATTGTTTAGTTAGTATGTATATTTTCTATTGTAAAAAAAAAACAAACAGGAATAAATACTTTTAAAATGTCTCTTTTCCTATGATTTTAGTTTTTAAATAATTTATTTATTAACACTCTATTCACAAAAGCCAGTGAGAATGTAATTCATGTACACAATGGACTTCTATTCATCTGTAAAAAAATGAAATTTCCAAGGATTTGGATGGATTGAAAAAAGAACACAATGATCAGGGAACCTCATCCCAGAAAAACAAATGCTGAGTGGTCTGTTTCATTTGCAGGTCCTAGCTCCAAACCTTCAGATGTGAGTACATAACATGGTGTAACCATAGAAAAGCAGAACGTATGAATGGACCATGTAGGAGTTGTTGGGATGGGGATGTAGTGGGTAAGAGTGATATGAAGTGGGGAATGTAATAATAAGAAGAGGGCTCCAACTAAGAAGCAGGGAGGCGGGTCGATACAGAAGAAGGAATATACATAATTATTTTGAAGAAGGGAATAGAACTACTTCAGCTGACAAAAAGATTAACAAAAATGCCACTATTAGGCATGAGAAACCTCCTTTCAAATGAGTAGCACAGTGAATCACAAAACAGTATCTATTATTGACATAGCCTTTGGTGTCTCTCAAGGGTCAAGGAGGGACCCCTACTGCTGAGGACATCTTATTCTTAGACCAAAAATATTTTGATGATTCAAACTGGTTCTGGCTTGAAAACCTCTTTGCCGAGGCCTAGCATCCATGGTTCTAGGTACAATTCTTACCATGTAATTTGTATGTTGAACTACAGTTATTTGAATAGAACTCCTTTGTTAAAAATAAATTAAAAAGCTGCTCTGTAAGAGAACAACACAAGCAGTGATTTTCTATGACAAAATACAATTGGTATAGAAAGTAGCACATACATATTTATGAGAAGTGTATCATTATAAGCCCATTGGAGCATGTAATCCACAAATATTAGGTAGCATTAATACAACCTTCTCCAGAAATACACTTATATTTTTCACAATTAAATAGCTTTAGAATGGTCATTAATTGAGTTAGTGCCTAAGAATATAATTTAGAATTTTTTGACTCCTAACCTTAATGAAATGATATTCACAAAACTTGAAAGATCCCAGGCAATTTTTCATAGCATAATTCTCTACATTTTCTTAATATTTGTTTTACAAAACTCACAAAAATCCAATGGTAGAGCAGATGGACTCATGAAATATTATATATTCTAAACATGACATAAAAAATGAAAACACCAAGTTATATGTTGGAGCATCTTTTGGGTATATGCCCAGGAGTGGTATAGCTGGGTCCTCAGGTAAGACGATGACCAATTTTCTGAGGAACAGCCAAACTGATTTTCCAGAGGGGTTGTACCAGTTTGCAATCCCACCAACAATAAAGGAGTGTTCCTTTTTCTCCATATCTTTGTGAGCGTTTATTATCACCTGAGTTTTTGATCTTAGCCATTCTGACTGGTGTGAGGTAGAATTTCAGGGTTGTTTTTATTTGCATTTCCTTGATGATTAAGGATGTTGAACATTTCAATAGGTGTTTCTAGGCCATTTGATTTTCCTCAATTTGTTTTTTAACAGAGGAATGGATTGAGAAAATGTGGTACATTACACAATGGAGTATTACTCAGCTATTAAAAGCAATGATTTCATGAAATTCTTAGGCAAATAGATGGAATTAGAGAATATCATCCTGAGTAAGGTCAATCACAAAAGAACACACATGGTATGCACTCACTGATAAGTGGTTATTAGCTCAAATGCTCACAATACTCAAGATACAATTCACAGATGACATGAAGCCCAGGAGGAAGAAAGACCAAAGTGTGGGTACTAAAGTCCTTCTTAGAAGGGGGAACAAAATACTCATGGGAGCAATAAGGAGACAAAGTGTATAGCAAAGACTGAAGGAAAGGCCATCCAGAGACTGCCCTACCTGGGGATCCATCCCATATACAGTCACCAAGTACAGACACTATTGTGGATGCCAAGAAGTACATGCTGACAGGATCCTGATATAGCTGTCTCTTGAGAGGCTCTGCCAGAGCCTGACATATACAGAGGCAGATGCTCACAGCCACAGCATGGGGTCCCCAATGGAGGAATTAGAAGGACTGAAGGAGCTGAAGGGGTTTGCGACCCATAGAAAGAACAACATCAACCAAGGAGACATCCCAGAGTTCCCAGAGACTAAACCACCAACCAAGGTATACACAAGATGGGATTCATGACTCCTGCCACATATGTAGCAGAGGATGGCCTTGTTGAGCATCAGTGGGAAAAGAGGCCCTTGATCCTGTGAAGGCTTGATACCCCAGTCTAGAGGAAATGGAGAGCAGGAAGGCAGACGTGGGTGGGTAGGTGGGGGAACACCATCATAGAAGCAGAGGGAAGGGGGATAGGATAGGGTATTTCCAGGGGGAAAACCAAGAAATGTAAATAAATAAAATATCCAATAAAAAGTTACATTAAAAAAAGGAATACACCGGTCGATATTGCCAAATTCATTGCAGAAATCTAACAAACTCTATTCCTAGTTACCCCTACGTAAAGTGCATAAAGTGTTGCATAATGTTCATGGCTGTTGAGACAGGGAAAATAAATATGCAACACAAAGGAATCTTCTGACAGGACATTTAATCCAAAGTTGTCAGCCCTAAACCAACAGATATATGACCAGAATTAAATAGACTCAGTGTGTGTGTGTGTGTATGTGTCCATATATATATATATATATGGACACATACACATCATGTCTATATCTATTCAATGATCATTAAAGAAGTCTTACATTGAATAAAGATGAGAGACTGAATTGAGAAGACTAATTGGAATGAATTGGATGGTGAGAAGTATAGAGTAAAATATGAATACAGTACCCATGTAGGTTTACTCAAAAGTGATAAAAATAATATAAAAACCTGCACAATAAACTGGACAAGCAGAGTGAATTACCGAGTATTGTGGAATCAGGACAAACTCAGATGCATTTTTAAAATGAGCATTATCAAAAGAGTGAGATGTATGGGATGAAAATATACACTAAGTATTGGAAGCTACAAAACTCACATATTTTTTTTTCCAAAATAAAGTATAAGTTTTTGAAGAAACATTTTAGTAAGTCCTTCCTGTGGGAGGTGTTAATTATTACTTCCCCTGAGATTTGTGAAAAGCACACAAATTTTATTAAGAACTCTAAAAGAATACTTTTGTTATGTTTTAGTCCTTGAAACTTTAATATTTAATTGATTTAATTAGCTTCTTCAAAGCCATATAGATTTAGAAGAAAATAACAAATTTAAATATATTTCACAGTTTTGGAAGTTTCCTTGATTCATTATCAGAAATGTACTTGCAAAAAGTTAGTAAAATTGCATATGTGTTAATTGGGACATTAGAGAATGGGGTTTTACAAATGCTTTTCAGAGATATAAATAATGCAGGTCTGGATGATGTCCTTGAATGAATTTTTGAAAGTTTGTTTCACAAAAATGAACTTGGAGTTACAGCCTTGAGGGTACGAAGTAAGATCTTACTAAAACAACCAGAAAAATTCCAAATTTAATAAATATCTAAAGATTAATGGACAGATACAAATGAAATATAAACTTGTTTATTTGGGATCATAACAAATAAATATCTTACTTTCCCCTTGAAAGTTTAGAAAATTATCAGCCTTAGCTCTTGAGTTTAATGTTTTATAAAATAAAATTCACAGATAACATTTTCAGGTAAATAATTTATAAATTTTCTAAATATTTGTATTTATCACAATAAATATTTATAAGATAGTCATTTCATCACCAACATTTCTACCAGTGACATAGTTTGAGATTATAGAAGTGAAAATAATTTAAATTTACCTACATAATTGTATGTGGTATCTGTTTTGTACCCTGTTTATGTTACAAGTTTCCCCATATCCTTACCAAAGGTGGTATAAAATTTAAAGGTAATTTTAACCTTGATATTGATACATCATATCACTTGCCACTATGATAGAATTTCTGAAATAAATTTTTTTCAAGGGTTCACTTTTATAGCTAAGAAGTGATCTCAGCTTACATTCATGCCAGCCACAAAACTTCCTCTTAACACTTCTCGGTCATTTTGCATTCTTTTCTCTAATGCTGTCCTCTGCCAGAGTCAAAACTCTTCTTCAGTGCCTCCTTCAAATCATACCAAAGCATATCCTCGCACTTTACATGAAATTAATAGGAGAAATGTCAAGAGTTCATGTATCCTGAGACGGGTAACAACATAAGAAGCTCCAGACTCTTCATCCATTTGCTTTGCTCTGTTTTCTCTCAGGGATATATTATACTCAGTTTCTGTTCATGCGATGATATTGTTTTTGCTGTTGTGTCAATCACTTTTTAAACTGAGATGACAAAATTCAGAGCAAAGAAAACTTAAAGAAGGAAGGGCTTACTGTGGCTCACAGTTTTAAAGTATAATCTACCTTGTCAGGAAAAACATGTTGACAAGAAAGTGAAGTGTGGCAGTCAATGTCCCATTCAAGATGCAGCAAGCACATTTTTGTTGTTTTTTGTTGTTGCTTTTGTTGTTTTGTTTTTAGTTCCTTTTTAATTATTAATTCATTATTTTATTTATTTATATCCCAATGTTCCCTCCTCCTGGTCCCCCCTTGCAGAGTTCTTCGCCCCCTCCCTCTCAAGTTTGCTTCTGAGATGGTGCCACCCTTGGGTATCCTCCTTCCTTAGAGGACCAAGTCTCTATAGGATTATTCCCCTCCTCTCCTACTGAAGCCAGAGAAGGCAGTCCTCTGCTACATAAAGGACCTGGGATAAGGTCCTTTATGCTCTTTGCTTGCTGACTTAGTCTCTCAGAGCTTTCAGGGGTCCAGGTTAGTTGACACTGTTGATCTTCCTATGGAGTTGCCATCTCCTTCCGTTCCTTCAATCTACCCCCTAACTCTTCCATATGGGTCCATGACCTCAGTTGAATGCTTAACTGTATCTGTATCATCTGTCTCAGTCAGTTGCTGGTAGAGCCTCTCAGATCACAGGCATTCTAGGTTCAGTTCTGTAAGCACAACATAGGAATTTTGATGCTTAAAAAAAGTGGGGAGAGGTGGGGAGCTTTTGGGGCTTCTTGGCAAGAATCTGACATGAGCCAAGGACAAGGAAATGGGCTTCAGGTACGAATCTGACTTTAAGCTAGATTAAGAAGTAAGTTCTGGCAGGAATCTAAACTTTCCTGCTGGAACAAGGAAGTAGTCTTCAGACATGAAAATGACTTTGGGCTAGGACAGGAAAGTATACTCAGATATTTTGATCATCCTGATAATCCCTTAGAAATAATGATCACAAGAGTGATGATGGAACTCTCTTTGTCGTGCACGTTCTTTGATTATCTGGGTTTATTGTCTTCCTTGTTCCTTGACTATTTACATCTATTGTATTGTTAGTTCCTCAACCTAAAACTGACCTTAATACTTGCATGTAATTAAAATGGTATAAAAATCAAAAGGAGGAGGGGGATGGGATAGGGGATTTCTAGGGAGGGAAAATGGGGAAAGGGGATGACATCTGAAATGTATATACATAAAATATTCAATAAAAATGTTTTGTTTCACAACCAAGATAAAAGTAAAGTTTGGGGAATTATATACCCATATAATGAGATCATGAGGTAAATTTTAGGGATGGTTAAAGTTTGAACTTGACAGAAAGTATAATGAAAAATTGGATTTAAAATACTACATGGAACACTGTTAGGTCATATTAGAAAGAGCTCCTGAAAATTAATTAAAATGAAGTGAGATGAGTAAAATTGTAATTTTGGAAAATTCAATAAATCTTAATAAATATAATCATTATAAAATATGCATTTTTTTGTGACCCAGAGATAAATATACCTGGCAGTCAAGAATAAAAGCACTGTTTAGTATTAGAATCTTCAAATGCAGGCAGAACACAGATAGTTAATGGATGTTTATTAAATTGGTGACTTATGAATAAGTAAAACCATTTCCTCAGAACTCCACAGAATATGTTCATTTGCAAGGAGCTAAATTTTGAAATAAGGCATTTCAGTTATCTGTTTTCTATTATAAGTAGGGATTATCTTAAATACGGGGAAGCATTTTTTTAAATAAACTTCATTTAAAACTTTAATATAAAGTTTCTAACAAAGTGAAATCTGGTTAAATAACACAACAGAATAGTAGTCAAGTTTAGCATATCTCAGTGACGCGACTCTGATACGGTTTTGAAATAATATTAATACAAAGAACTTACGAGGGGGATATTATGAAAAGAAAAAAAAATGTACATCATTTCCACTTCAGGACAGATACACACAGGAAAGCTGCCAAGCATTTCAAAAACACAATTCAGAGCTGATAATGTACTTGAATACATTTAATCCAGTGCGGCATTAGAAAGTAAAGCTCTACGCTTCTCAAAAACTAAGCTGATAGCTTCTTGAAAACAACCCCAGGAGATCTTGCAGGAATGATTCATCACTAAAAGATACTGGTCTATAAACTAAGGTCAGCTTGGAGAAAACATCAAAAGTTTCCTGCAAAGATAGATAAGATTTTGTATGGAGGGGGTGGGTGGATGGGTTGACACCTAGGTTGAGGACTTTTTATTTTCTATTTTATCCTTCATATTTCAAGTTGGTTTCTTAAAGCAAGTAATTGAATAGAAATATCTTCTTTCCTCCCTAGCTAGTGGTTTCTGTAGCTCTAGATGGTGGATTTCTATCCTTGAAACTTTTAACTCAGTTTGACTCACAACTAGCTTCCTGGCTCAGAGTCTTCCCACCGAACTGAACCTATACAGGAATGGAACACTTTGAGGATGGGGAGTGCCTTTCATGTTTTTGAAATTATTTTGTAGCCTTTCTCCAACTTGGGTGGCTGCTTAAATAGCAAATAACTTAATCTGATTTGAATGTGACAGTGGCAAGTCTCTGTGTCTTCCACATTTCTAGATGCATTGTTTAGCTCATTGAGTTAAATTCCATAAAAAAATAAGTACTATAATTTTCCTGAGAAATCAGGAATGATGTGTGTGTGTGTGTGTGTGTGTGTGTGTGTGTGTGTGTGTATGTGTGTGTGTGTAAAATTACGCTAAAGAATCTGCTCAGGTAAAAATAGAAACAGGTATGTTTCTGTATCTGTGACGCTAGTTTAGTAACTAGAAATTCAGGTGAGTTCATTGTATATTTCCTATCTAATAAAACTGTGTGTAAGGTTAAATTTGAGGTCAGAAATCACATGCATATGTGTGTATGCATATGTATATGATGTGTATGTATATGTATGTATTATATCATATATCCCAGTCAGACATTCTGTAATCATGCAAGGATCAAAATTTTATATTCAGTCCATGAACTTATCTGGAAAATGTCCACAACATTAATGCAGTTATTCTGTGTTAATCTATCAATATAAATATCAATTTCTTTCTAAATACCTTTTAGAGCTATCCATAATAATCTTGAACAAATGTTTGATACTCTGTGGCCATTGGTGAGATGGGGAGATGAGATTAGCTATCACATTTCAGAAGCCCTGTTGCATTAAGGCACATCATAAACAAAAAGATTGCCAGATAAAAATGGCCAAGAAGAATTAACAAGTCAACTTTCCTTTTTTAAAGCTAATATTATAAATCATAAATATTTATATAGTATGCAATATCTATTGTAGTAACAGGATGATTCGAGGCAAATGACCTTTAATATGGGTTTACTGTATGCTGAGTAAGCACTACATCATCTCAGGGTTGACCACATAGTATTGGACAACCAATTAGCAGCCTTTTGCCTGAAGAACACTAACTCCCCCTTTCTCAACTTTCCTTAGTAAGTTCAGCAAGTTGCACTTATATTTTTACACGTATTTAACATATATTTATATGTAACAATAACAGGGAAAATGAGGTTATAGATTAAAGGGGAATAAAGGGGCTCATGAGAGGTGCTGAAGGAGGAAAAGACAAAGGCAAAAATGAAGGTATATGTTAGTGAAAAATAAATGATGTTCCTGTAAGATACACTAGAATTCATTTTTCATTCACTGAAAGTTAATGAACATTCTTCAGTATTAAAAGAGAAAATTCTGGGTGGTAGATGATTTGTTATTGTTAGTAGCACTTCTGGCTTCTCATCTGGAGGACTTGGGTTCAATTCCCAGAATCTACATGGTAACTTAGAACCAACAACTTTTAAAACCAGTCTGAAGAAATTTGACTTTGTTTAATAGACCTTCAGGCACCAGAGACACACTTGGGGCACACTAAAACAAACATGCAGAAAAATAAAAACACATACCTATGCATGTTTTTATAAGCAAATAATTTTAAATCTTCCAAAATTCTGGAAAAAGAGAGAAAATGTGATAGCAAATTCAGGATGGACACAATTTGAATGGAAGGTAATTTCAATGTCTTTGATTTCACTGTGAATGATGTAGGTAAGTTTAGCCTAAAATTTCTTTTACTACTAGATATCAGTCAAAGAAAAATATATTTTATTACAGTCTTCACTACAAATACACACAGCAGCTCATTTTTCTCTACAGTGATTTTCTTTTTATTATGTAACTGGATTGTCCTGAATGATGGTCCAGAAAGAACAAATCCAATATTTATTTATCATTTTCATTGACTTATGTAAAATGAAGCAATATATACATAATACAGATATGTCTATACGAACATGTTAGGTGTTACATGATATATACATAATACATAAATATATTCATAACACTCTATGATAATTTTACAAAGTTACTCTTATAATGGTCTTGCATTCTCTACCAATGATTTCTAACCTTTAGAAAGATCATTAAAGTTTTTAACAAAGTGGGAGATGATGTATTTAATTTTTAAACACTTGGGAGTTAAAAAGTGGATGGTGTGTGAATTGATAAATCTACTAAGTAAATTTTTGTTAGGTTGTTAATGACATATTGGCATTTTGTAAAAGCTTACTCCTTATGAACTAATGGAGCCCAAAACATCAATTCTCATTCAACTTTTCCATTAATATCTGTCAGATCAAGTAAAATAAAAAGTACCAGACAGAGGGGTTTTCTATGCAATATTTTTATTTAAGGTTTTACTTTAAAGAAAATCTGGACAGGGGCAGGAGAAATAGCTCAGTGGTGAAGAGCACTCACTGCTCTTCCAAGATCTTGAGTTCAGTTCCCAGCCACCACATTGTGGTTTACAACCATCTATAATGAATTCTATTGTCCTTTTCTGCCATGCAAATATACATGCAGATAGAGAATTCATATACATAAAATAAATAAATAAATTTTAAAGAAAAATGAAAGGAAGGAAGAAACAAACAAACAAAGAAGAAATTCTAGTGAAAACTTACAAATTTAAAATTGGTCTCTTCAAATTAAATAAATTAATTAATTAAATTTAAAAAATTAAAAACATAAAATAAATAAATAAAAATAATAAAATAATAATAATAATAAAAGTTTTTTAAAAAGCCTGGCAGTGGAAGCACACACCTTTAATCCCAGCACTTGGGAGGCAGAGGCAAGCACATTTCTGAGTTCAAGGCCAGCCTGGTCTACAGAGTGAGTTCCAGGACAGTCAGGGCTACACAGAGAAACTCTGTCTCTAAAAACCAAAAACACAAAAATAAAATAAAATAAAAATAATTGGTCTTTTTAGTTTTGACAATATTGAGGTAAGTTCTTCATCCCTGAACAAAGAAGAAAAAGAATTGAATTACGTTATCTATCCATGCCATGTAGCATCTTCATTTAAATGCTTATGTTTTGACACCTGAGTCCATTTTAGGAAAAACAAAACAAAATTTTACAGAAAGCCAAAACCAAACAAAGCAACAGTAAAAATCATGAAAATATAACATTCTCATTTTTCTAGTCTATAGTTGCAATTATAAACATACAAATTAAAATATTAGTAGGTCTCAAAAGACAAACAGCAACAAAATACCTTACAGCAGAAAGTAGCAAACTTTACCACATAGACAAAAAAGATTCACCAGGTTTTATGTTTATAGATCCCCTGTCTTCCTCTCATTCTCTTTCTTCTTGCCTTTCTCTGACAGTAATTTGCAAATTGAGTTGGAAAAACATATTTAAACCATGTGAAACACACTGCCTGTCTCTAACATAAAGATTAAAAAACCAGATAGAATTTACTCATATAAACTCCACACATAAAAAGAAATATCCATCATTGACATTAGTACTTTAGCAGTAGAATAAAAATAGTATTTACTTCATAGTATCAAAAGGAAAAAAATTCCTGCCAGAAGGAATCTCTACATATGAGGGGTTTTCACCTCTTAGGATTCTCCTTTTGGCTTCTAAAAAGTGTGTTTCTTTATAGACCATAACACAAAGTCATAAAATTTTCCAAATGATCTAAAGATAGTAAACACAACAATACCTACACTTTCTTTGTTAATTATGGGAGAAAAAGAGTCAAGAAGAATGTCTTCTAATTCATGCTTTTAAAGTTTGACTGAAAAGATGCATATGAATTCTCAACATAAAAATAAAATAAAATCAGAATCTGTGAAACAAATCAAGTGTAGAAAAAAGGGAAGTGCTAGATTTTGTTAGTGGGAAAAGTTCTATTTTCTTGAATGTATTTTTTTTTCTTTTAGTAATGTCTGCATTTAAGAGAACTTTGATACATCCTTAGCTATTGCTTGAAGGTCTTTAGTAAAATTCTACAATTTATAATCGAAGATGTGATTGTACTGTCCCTTCTGCCTTTTGTTACTGGGACTCATTCTTTTAACTTAGGTTCATTTTTGAGATACAGCTTACATTTATTCCATGTAGTTTCAATTGCCATGCAGAAGTTGGGTCTTTGAATAGTCTTTGTTTCTGAATAAATATTCAGTTACTGGCTTCATCAAGCTGTGTCTCTGAAGAGTTGCTTTCTAGTCTCAAACTATGCATTGAATCATATGAAAAAAAAACATAGCTCTTTTTGGTTGACTTTCTGTCCATTTTATTACATTTTTATTTGTGAAAGGTATACTCAACCTTTCTATTTGAAACAGTGGTAAATGTTACAATCATTTAGTAAGTCATAAGATTACCTCAATGCCTAAACATTAAGGGTTCATTTGAATGAACTACTAAGTAATTTTCTATAAAAAATTGTCATAAACAAATGATCTAATCGTAATGTACTGTCTGGGTAGGAGCTGGGAAAGAAATGTATGTAAATAACTAAGATATTTTAACACTGTTTTCTCACTTTGAAACACATGCTATATCTAATAATCAGTATTTAAACAAAATACTATTTTTAGAACTTTGATATATGAAGTGTGATTTCTATTTTTGAATAATGCAAAGGTTGAAAGATGGTTTAAATCATCTGCATTCTTGTCTTTCAACAATTTATGCATTCCCATGAAAATAAGTTTTACAGAGTTTAGAATGAAACACATAATTACATTTATTTCCACCAGTGGCAAAAGAATTTAGGTCAACAATCATGCAGTTTCAATGATCCTGTTTTTAAAAGTGTCTGATCAATGATGGTGTTTTGATGAAAAATCAATGCTTGTGTAGCACAGACTAAAAGCATTGGTTTTATATGAAAAATCATTCATGCACATAATTTAACTCTTCTGATATGAAACTATACAATTTTAAGCAAATTAATTTTTATAGACATAAAATATATTGATGAATAAAGAAAAGAAATAATGCCCAATTCTCATCCTTAGGGTCTTGACTGCAAAATTTGGCAAAGGAAGTACCAAATTCTAGTTAGTGTATCAATTGACTCTTAAATATTTAAAATTAGATTTGTTTCCAGACATGCTTGTACTTTAGTGTAGCTGTCCCACTGAGTTCCAGAAAACGCATTAGAAAGTCAAATGAATCCTAGACAAGAACATCCCCCATCTTGGATTCATTATTCATTCTTTCTTTCTTTCTTTTTTCTTTCTTCTTTTCTCTCTCTCTCTCTCTCTCTCTCTCTCTCTCTCTCTCTCTCTCTTCTTTCTTTCTTGTTTGTTATTTAATTGGATATTTTATTTATTTACATTTCACATGTTATCCCCTTTCCCAATTTCTTCTCTACTCCCCCCCCCCCATTCCATCTTCCTTTCCTCTAACCCCACCCATCTACTCCCGCCTTCCCGCTCTGGCACTCACCTATACTGGGGCACCTAGCCTTCCTAGGACCAAGGTCCTCTCCTCTCATTGATGACAAGGCTATCCTCTGCTACATATGCAACTGGAGCCATGGGTCCCTCAATGTGTATTCTTTGGTTGGTAGTTTAATTCCCGGGAGCTCTGGGGGGTCTGGTTGGTTGATATTGTTGTTCTTTCTATGGGTTATAAAACTCTTCAGCTCCTTCGGTCCTTTCTCCACTGGGAACCCCATGCTCAATTCAACGGTTGGCTGTGAGGATCTACCTCTGTATTTGTCAGGCTCTGGCAAAGCCTCTCAGGAGACGGCTATAACAGGCTCTTGTCAGCAAGCACTTCTCAGTATGCACAATAGTATCTGGTTTTGGTGTCTGTATATGGTATGAATCCCCAGGTAGGGCAGTCTCTGGATGGCCTTTCTTTCAGTCTGCTCCACACTTTGTTTCTGTAGTTCCTCCTTTGAGTATTTTGTTCTCCCTTCTAAGAAGGACTGAAGCATCCACACTTTGTCTTCCTTCTTTACGATCTTCATGTGGTTTGGAATCATACATTTACAAAATAGAGTACTACTCAGTTTTTAAAAACAATGAATTCATGAAATTCTTAGGCAAATGGATGGAATTAGAAAATATCTTGAGTGAGGTAACCCAATCACAAAAGAACACACATGATGTGCACTCACTGATAAGTGGATATTAGCCCGAAAGCTCGGAATACCCAAGATACAATTCACAGATGACATGAAGTTCAATATTCTTTCTTATTTCACCACTTGCTTTTCACCCTTAGATACATGCATTGAAGTTGTTCAAGCTAGAGACTGAAAAATCTGGCCCCAAGGAAAAGAGATACCTCAAAACCATTTATATCACATTGTCATATAGTATATAAAGAACATCTTGCATGGTAGACACTGTGTATTTTGTGCATTCTTGTTACTATTATAAAAGATAATGTTTTAAATTGTGGTGTGTGTGTGTAACAGTTATATACTATTTTTGGACTGTCAAAATAAGTTGAAACTAAAACAAGAATTGTCATCAATATCCTGACTGCTAGGCACCATTGGACTATCATTAAGATTTGCTCAGTACAAATAGAAATCAAACTTAAAAGTAACATGAGGTCCCTCACTGAAGTAAAATAGCCTTTAGAAACTAAGAGAATTCAAGTAGTTGAAATTGCACTTATCTTCATATTCTTGAAACAGTGTGATGGGGATTCTGTCATCAGTAATACACCATTGTGTGGCTTGTCAACAGAGAGTGCAAATACTCATCCCTAGACATTATAACTTTGAAAAGCTATAAAACTTTTTTTGTTATGAACACCAAATCATATTTTGAATGTGATTTAAAATGTCTTAAATCTTGGAATACTTAGAAATAGTAAGTAAAATGCAAGTAAGTGAAATGCTAGTAAGTCAAAAGCAAGTAGAATAGATTCTATTCTATACATTAGACTTCAAGTACTCTATAAGCCATTCTTCTTGAAATATCAAAGGATAAGACCAATCCTAAATAGCTTCCCTCTTGGATAAAGAGACACTGACTTAATTATTGCATAAATATTTCCATTAATAGGTGTGTCTGTGTCTACAGACCTTTAAGCTATGTAGGGAAGATCTGATCATCACTTTAAAAAAAAAACTGACACTATGAGCAGATTGACATATGATTTTGGAAAAGGACAGTATAAAAATGGAAATTGCTTTTGTGCAATTTTCCTTATTCTATGTCTAGGCATCCAGTTATAGTTAAATACCAACCTTCTAGGTTTCAATCTATTTACTATTCTCTATTCCATACCAAAGTAAGTATTTTTTTAAAAGATCCATTATAAATTCTGACCAAAATTTTCATGTCTATGGCTATTGGAAAGGTTCAGACCTCTCTGAATAAACATATATTTCTTTTAAGTAGCAAAATTAGGAAACTAATAATAAACTATTGTAAAGATATCATACATCTTCTATTCCTGTTTTGAGTATATACATGTCTGTGTGTTTATGTGTGATTGGGTATGTGTGAGTCTAAGTTTTTATGTGCAAAGGGTATGAGCAGGCCATATAGCACACGTGAAGGTCAAAGGAGAACCAGATGTAGGTTCTTACCTTTCACCTTTTAGAACATGGGTTCTTGTTGTCTTCCATCACCTATGCCAGGCTATCGGTTCTGGGGAAAATTGGACATCCTCTGTCTGTCTTTCATCTTGCTCTAGGATCACTGATATAATATATGTGAACTGCTATGTCTGGATTCATGAAGTTACTAGGGATATGAATTAAGCTTCATACTGGTGACTGGCAAGCATTTTACCTACAAGAACATTTTAAAGACTACGAGACCACTCTGAAAAACCAGTCATAACAACCAAGTGAACAGAAAGGGCGAATTAAAGACACAACCACACCACTGGTCATGCTGTTCCTGATAGCAGGGAGAAAGTTAAAAAACAAAACAAAACAAAACAAAACAAAAACAATTCCTAGAAAAACTACAGACTGTCCTGACCAGTAACCAACTGTGTCCTCTAGGAACCTATTTAAACATAGCCCACCAGAAATTACTGCCTGAGTAAGAGTGGCCAATAAGTTTAAAGGTTAAGCAAATTGTCCAATAAGTTTTAAACAAGGTATGTGCTTCAGAAATTCGGGGCCCTTCCTCCTGCAAGAGTGAAGTGACCCCTGTGTGTCGGAATAAAATTCCTCTTTCTGTTTTCATCAATCTCAGTCTCTGTGTCTCTGTGCACTTTGCGTCCAGAAGTTGTGACTTTCAGGTCCAACAAGACCTCCAATTCCAACCATAGCTACGCATGAGTATTTCCAGAGCATCCTAGTTAACGAGAATTGAAGTTGTTACATTATTTTCATACTCAAATTGACATTGAAAAAGAGAAGCACCTCCTGATTATTATCATGTTCCAGGTATGAAAGGAAAAAGTTCTGGGTCATAAAGCACATCTTGAAAACTTAATAAAAGAATTTATTCAGTTTCTGTTCTTAAACCACAGTGGAATTGAATAAAATATTAATAGAAAGGTGACTGAATAATTTCAAACAAATGAAGATTTAAAACACATTTTTAGGGCAGGACAGGTTGGTACTTGATGAATCTGAAGCAGAAAGAAAGCTGAAGGGCGGATTAGAAACCACAGCCAGCGTGTGGTGCTCAGAGAGAGTCTTTCTCAAAAGCAAACAAAAAAATCTTTTCAAAATATTCATATGGATAAAAGAAGAAAGTTTAATACAAACATTTTTAAGTTTTAAAAATAATTTTTATTATCTTTGTTGACTGCATGTGCTGAGGGTACATGCCATGGTGTACCTACATAGGTCAAAGTACAACTTAAGGGAGCTTGTTTTGGCAGCAAGTGCTTTGTAACTAACTTATTGAGCCATCTCTTTAGCCCAATATAACATTTGTAAACCATTTTTTGTTTGTTTGTTTGTTTGTTTGTTTTTATTTTTTAGCGTGTTTGGGGGCTTTAAGGCTGGGGTTTGTTTGTGTGTTTTATTTTGTTTTTGATTTTTGTTTGTTTGTTTGTTTTATGGCTTTTTGAAAGAAACTCTCTATTTGGCAGCTCTGGTTGTCCTGGATCTATCTACATAAACATAGACCAGGCTAGTCTATAACTCACAGAGATTCACTTGCTTCTGTCTCCAGGGTGCTGGGATTTAAGGTGTGCACCACCATGCCCAGCACTCCATTTTTTATTCTCAAATATGGCATGAAGTATCCATTAAAGGATGAAATGAAAAAAGATATTATTGTGCTTTCTTTATATGCTGGAAAGTAGAAACCTCTTAAGCTATATATTTTTAATTTCAATATATGGATATAAAAATAACAATAAAATGTATGTAATCTAGTGGAGCAGGAGGGATACCCAGTATGTGAAATGCCTCTTCTGTTAACCAAGAGGATCCTACTTCAATTCCCTAAACCACACATTTGGAAGAGCTGTCCTCTTTTCACAAACATGTTGTGGACTTAGCATGCGCGCATGCACACACCACAAACACACACACACACACACACACACACACACACACACACACACACAC
>JANHMN010000007.1:31847947-31867947 GCA_030674055.1 Rhabdomys pumilio | reverse complement strand
CATATATAAGACAGATGCTGGCGCAGGAGTAGTTGGCTAACACAAACCAGACACTTAAACAAAGAGGGAGAAGGTAGAGACAGGGTGAGATAGGGAGGGGCAGAGCAAGAGAGACAGAAACAGTGACAGAGACAGAGACAGAGAATATAAAGATGGTAGATTAGGAAGTAGAGGAGAATTTGAGAAAAGTTCAGGAAGAGAATGAATATGACCAAATATATTTTATGTAACTCACAGAGACTTGAAAAAATAGAACCATTATATGCATACATATATACACACACACAAAGTGTGTGTGCATGTGTGTGTTTATGTGTTTGTGTGTGTATGTGTGTGTACCTGTGTGTTTGTGGATATTTGTCACCTCACCAAGATAATCTATTGCATGAAAATCCATCAAGAAAATGCAAATTGAAATGTCAATATGATCTTATTATTCTCCTATTTTACTGACTAAATTATAGTACATTGAAAACACCATATAGTGTTGGGAGATAAAGAATCCAGAGAAATAATCTACTAATCGAATATTATTAAGTATATCTACTAATGAAGCCAGCTAATAATTTCTTTAAAATGTAAGCATATTCTTGCTATATGATTCTGCAATTTTATCTCTTGACATTTACCAAAATTAATTAAAATATGTGTTCTTCCAAACACACTTATTTCTAATTGCCCAAAATACAAATGTTAAAAAATTATTTTTCAGTTGTTAAATGAATAAATAACTTGACTCATCCTGCTACTGAATCAGAATTAATCACTGAGGTTAGAATTATGAGTCTGTGGTGTTTTCTTTGTAAATACAGGACATGTTTTTAGTTATAGTAACTACCAAAAGTAGAGGTCTATAATTTTTCATTAAAATAATAATGCAGTTAGGTATTTAAAGACAAGAAATAAATCACAAACACATATTATTTGTTATGAGTTAAGTATGGAAGACTTCATTGAAAGCTTCATCTCCAAGTATTGGTATTCCTGAGAGGTGATTGGATTATGAAGGCTCAAACCTCACTAGTGAATTGGATGAAATTCTAGCTGATGGTGTGGTTAGAAAATGACACTTCTTATAAATAGGAGGAAACAGGGGCAGTGCCTTTAAAGCAACTGCCTTGTCCCCAGTCCTCTTGTCTTACTCATTTCTCGCTTTGCTTTCTGGCTGTCATAAATCGAGCAGCCCCCTCTGTTGCATGCTTAACCACTCTGTATAACCAGAAACAATGGAATCAAGTGAGTATAGATATAATCATGAAGCCATGAGCCACAACAAACCTTTACTTAAATCAATTTTGCCAAATACATTGTCACAATTATGGAAAATTGACTAGCACACTAAGGGAACAGACAATACAAAACACAATTCTAGCACTGTGGCATTGTAGAGAAGTTAGGACTACTTTTAAAATTATATATATAAAATAAATAATTATGTGTGTGTGTGTGTGTTTGATAGCAAGCAATGTATGCTATAAAATGCATATGGAAGTGAGAGAACAACTTTTGGTGTCAATCCTCTGCTTTTACTTTTATTTGGATTGTGTGCATCAAAATTAGTTCATAGGTTGATTGTTTCATAAATTTAAAAGTTTGAAAGGCATGTACATTTAGTAACTGAGTCATCTCAATGGCACATTAGAACACCTGAGAAAGATAAAAACAGTCAGTGACCTTCCTACTTATAGGAAGACAGGTGTATGAAGAACACAAAGGCATCTTAGGACAAGGATACATCTTATTTGGTGCTATAATATTGCAGATTATTATATATATATATATTATATATATAAATATATAATATATTATATAATATATATATATATATTATACATTTATATACTCTCAGACTATGATCAACAACAAAATTGTAACGTGAAATATGGACTATGATAGATATAAGTGTCAATCTGGCTTTATTGCATTAAGAAATGACTCACCTGTGTGGAACATGTTATTGACGGGGGAAGGAGTTATATAAAAAAAGCCCTAATCCTTTCTCTAATTTTTTTCTGGGAACTTAAAACTAATTGAAAATAAAGTCTTGGAAAGTAATAGAAAGTTGAGTTTGTGATTGTTCCTAATGTGTAGATTTATAACTTGCATGTTTTCCTATTCTGCGGCTCATTCAGAAAGCACCACATACACAAATATTTCCCTCAAACATCTTGACACTTATAACTCATTCTTGCGCCTGCTAAGCCCTTTGGTCATTTCAATAAAATGAACTCCATTTTATAAATTGCTGTAACATCTTTGTTGCAATGAGTTAGAAAGAAAGACTACTCTGACATATACATCAGAGAGATTTTAAACTGGTTTCTTTCTATGATATGAACAATTGCTATAATAATTAATATTGGGCACAAGACAATGTAGTGTCTGAATTGCATACAAAATTTCATATTAAGTAGGCTTATACCATTTTCTAAGCATTTATTCAAATGAAAATGAAGAACTTTCTGTGGAGTCACACAAATATTATATGAGAAAACCTATACCAGGAGTATGTGCCCTAAAAATTTGACCAAGTGTTCCTGAGTTATATATCTGACTTCAGTGTCTCTCTGCTCTGCTGCTTCTTCATATATAATTCCATTTGAAGCTAGTACGCTGGCAGTCATATTCAGCCAGTGAAATGTTAATGCCTACTTGGCTCCCTGGTCTGGTAGTCCATTTCAATTAGCAACCATTAATTAAGAACTATTTATTTGAAAAAAAAGACTCAAACCACAGGAGTGTCTGTTCTAATTCTGGAGTATGCCATAGGCTGTATTTCATGACAAATTTCAAGGTATATTTTAAGCTTCTTGGATAAGAATATATCCACTAAGCATTTCCATTTATTTTGGAAACTGGGGCAACCTATGTGCCTTCAACTGATGTATATGTTATTCAAGATAATTTTTTTAATGGAAAATTAAGTGTGAGCATCAGGCAAGTATTGCAACTGTGGAGTAAAGGTACATAATTAGTAATGACATAATATTATGTAAGCAATGCCTCCTATGTAAGTTACTCCATGATGAGGCAGAACATAAGTAGGCATAGTAGAGACTCTCTTTTAGTCGTTTCTGTTTTATTAATTATTATTTTCGAACAGATACAAAATAAAAATGTACTCATACAAGTGGGCAAACACGAAGTTACTCATGCTGAAAAATTGGCCTTTTTTTTTTTTTTTTTTTTTTTTGCGATGAGTAGCTTTACAAAGAGGATTCACATCTATATCCGTTTTTTTTTTTGCATTAATTTACTTAATCATTTTACATTCCAATTTCCATCTTCCTCTTGTCCCAGTCTCCTCCTCCCTGAGCACCTACCTATATTAACCTATCTCCTTCTCATCTGAGAAGGTGCAGTCCCCCTACCATTGGGTATCACCTCACCCTGACACATCAAATCTCTGCAGGAATAAGCACGTCCTCTTCCTGAGCACATCAGTCTGAGGCCAGACATGCCAGTTCAATTACTGGGACAGAATCCATAGGCAGGCAGCAGATTCAAGGGCAGACTCCACTCTAGTTGTTGGGAGACCCACATGAAAACCAAGCTGCATATCTTCTAGATATGTCAAGGGGAAGGTGTTTCTAGGTCCAGCCAATTCAGTCTCTTTGGGTGGTAGGATTAGTGGTTCAGTCTCTTTGAGCTACCAGTTGTCAGGTTAGTTTACTCTGTTGGTCTTTTTGTGGAGTCCCTATCTTTTTCACTTCACTCAATTCTTTCCCCACCTCTTCCACAAGACCCCTGAGCTTCACCTAATGTTTGGCTGTGGTTCTCTGATCTTTTTCCATAGGCTGCTGCATTAAGCTCTCAGAGGACAGTTATACTCGCACTCCATCTGCAAGCATAACAAAGTATTGTTAATAGTGTCTAGAATTGGTTCTTATCCATAAGATAGATGATTACCAATTAAGTCTAGTCGTTGTTTTGTCCTTACCTCAGTCTCTGTTCCATCTTTGTTCCTACATATCTTGTAGGCAGGACACATTTGGGGCAAAGGCTTTGTGTGTGGGTTTACACATTTGTCCCTCCACTGGGATTTCTGTCTGGCTACAGCAGGAGATGGCCACTTTGAGCTGCATACTCCCACAGCTCTAAGTCTCAAGTAGAGTTACCACCAAAGATGACTTGGGACCTTCCCCATTCCCAGGTCTCTGGTACTTTGTAGAGATAATCCCACTGCTAATTTTCATCCTTTCTGCCCTTCCTCACCTACACCTGAATGCCCTGCAAACCATTCCCTTACCTATCTCCTCTTCCACCCAGATTACTACCTGCATCCAATTCTGATATCTGTTATGAATACTTTTTTACAAGTCTTTTCAAAAGAGTCAAATGTATCCCTTTGTCCACTAGTAGACCTATTATGGTATGGCCCACAGAATCAATAATAACCAATAATCTGACATTTCCTCATTAACATTTTTAGTATAAATGTGCTAATATTTTATTGTATAATTCAGAATCATGAAGAATGTTCTGGTCCAGGTAGATAAACTATTACCTATAAAATCTGAACACCTTAGAATACAGAAATTCATTAATCTTCATTGTCCTTGTCAAATGTGACCTTCGCTGTGTTTTATCTGGCTGTGACTTTTAGCTTCACAAATAAGACATGTATTATTGGTACTTGTTACCAATTTTTTTCTTCCCAAAGCCAAAAACTGTTCTGAGACAGACATTAAAAGTCTGTTCTTCATTAAAAATGTAAAGAGCATACTGAAATTTAGGTCATGTTTATACAAATAACATACTGGGATTTTAATTAGGCATGTAATATGAGTAGTAGAAAGATGTGTTCCAGAATTCTCAATTTGGAACTGAACTTAAATATTTTAAGGTACGTTTCCTGGAGGAAAATAAATGTCAGAAGGAGAATTTTCCTGTGACCAAATTCAAGAGAACAAAATCCTCTTTCAGGGTTACCAAATTTATCACCTAAAAGTCTATGATTTTTCGCGCCTACAGGATAACCAATACAATTTCCTTGCTGCTTGTAATTACTAAGATAGTTGGCTGTTCATATTGTTTTCTTCTCAGTACTTTTCCTCTCTTTAAAACTTCTTCCTGAAGTTGAAAGGAGAAAACAGAGAAATTGAACACAAATGGTAGTCCATTGAGGGATAGACACACAACTGCCATCATAGTAAAAACAACATGGTTTTTTTTTTTTTTTTTTTTTTTTTTTTTTACCTTCTTTGTGGTTATTAGTTGGGTTTGGATTTTGTGGGTTAACATAATAAGGACAGATCAAGAGCACTACAGACTTATAAATGTTTCAAAACACGAATGTTCCACTTAGAGGAGATTCACTATAACCTGTTAATGTTATCCACTAGTTTTTATGCTGTTTGGTTTTTACTTTGAATTTTACACTCAAAAATCTATGAAGCATCACATTGCAGCACACAACACACAAAACCTTTGCTAACATTCCTTATGGCATCTCTGCTACTGTTCTTCCATACTGCTCCCAGCTGCTCTTGTCCCATCTTTCTTGACTGCATTATGTTTGTTCCTCTTAATGTATTACACAGCCTATGCTGGGCAGTGGTGGCGCACGCCTTTAATCCCAGCCCTTTCAGAGGTAGAGGCAGGTAGATTTCTGAGTTCAAGGCCAGCCTGGTCTACAGAGTGAGTTCCAGGACAGCCAGGGCTACACAAAGATACTCTGTCTCGAAAAAAAAATAAAATGTACTTCACAGCCTATCAAATATCTACCATGTAAGTTTCACTATCTGGGAATTCTCTTAGCAGCTTTCTCTATTACTATCAGCTTATTGCTTCTTTTCCACAGTAAGAGAAGAATTTTTTCTGCTCTAGGTTTTCAACAGTTTCATCAACAAGCTAAATTTAAATATTTATCAATACATTAGCATTTTTAGCCCTGCTGTGTTTTAAGAGGATGGCGTTGGTGTGTGCTCCTTGCTCGGGGTTTTGGTTCCTTTTGATCTTTTAGACCCCTTTTAGTCTGAAGGCCTTTATTTTTATTAATTTAGTGGCTCTGCCTGAAAACCTTGAATTAAATTAGTTAATGAAAAATTAAAATGGAAATGGTAGCAAAACCATAAATGCTTTGATTTCTACATCTGGTTGAAAGGGGCTAGGGGGCAGATTCGATCATTTCACATTAACTAAAGCACGATGTAGCTTGTGTCTGTTCAGATGTGCATAATTTCCTTCGCAGCAGTTCATCCATGCTGATGTCAAAAGGCTTCTATTTGTGTGTATTCTAAGGTGTTTAGCCAATGAGAGTTATGAAATATATACATTTTCCTATAAAAGTTCACAATGCGTTAAGGTCATTTTGTTATAGTGTGTTAAAATCACTCTATATGGGCAATTTAGAGGAAGAATGTAGGACCAAGAGCATTATCCAAGTCTCTGTAGGTTTATATAGTCTATGGGAGACATATCTGCATGAGTTCTACTTGTTAAGTTTCAAAGCAAATCTGATAAATACAATGAGGGGGTGGGACAGCATTCTAAACTTCCTCCTCTGATGACTTAGCACTGAAATATTAGTGATATTTTTTCTCACATGTTCTGATCCACTTTAATCATTCTTTTGATCACACAGTAATCATGACTTTAAGGTATCAACACTGGAAAAAGCAAGAGAAGGAAAACTTTCTGTTGGTAATATGTAGGTCATTTTACTACTTATATTTTATCTAGCTTCTGTCTAGCAAGTATGTTTGGGAAGCATTTTACCTTGGATGCACTAGTTTGAGAGAACAGGGGGGGAAAGCGAACTGAATCAAATACAAATGCTAATATATCAGCATTTTGAAATGTCATTTCTGGAAGCCATTCTCTGCCTAATGCTGTACTTTGGGAAGTGACATTTTAATGCGACCATGACAACAACAACAAAAAGACAAAAAGCAATATAAATCCCTTGTAGAGGGAATCTGGGGTAGTGTGCAAGAAGAGAATTTCTGCAGATATCCGCACAATTTTAATATACAGACAAGACACCAGATGTCAATGTCTTTTTACCAGGATTTGCAATGTCAATTAATTTTAGATGGCATTGTACGCCTTGTGACAGAGGCAACACAAAGCACCTGTATACATTTACTGGGAAATAAGTCATTCCTGAAATTATCCATGCGATTTTATGAATATAAAAATTTTATGTAGTGCATCAACATATCCTGATATATTTATATATCAGGATCATGCTTATGGCTTTTTTTTTAAAAAGCAGTATTCTCCCATTTCATTAAAATGACAGACACTGAAGGTATGCCATGTAAATTATTCTTTACAGATATCTCTATAATGACAGCTCTGCCCTCACTAACATATGCATGCATGGTGATAGCCCCTAAAGTTATTATTTAGTCTGACATTTCCCTTTCCAAAAATCTTAAAAATAAGTCCATGTAGAAATTTACCATTTAATTGCTAGAAGCACATGCTAAAATCCATAAGCAAAGAAGCAAATTTCTATGCGTGTGATCAATACTAGTATGTTTTAAGCTGCAAAAATATACCTGATGCAGTTAACTATGCTATAAGTTTTACTCTTAGCCGTTATTTAGAGAAACAGGCAGACTTCCAGGATACATGTGTCAAGATAAAATGATATTGTATAAGAGTGAAGAGTATAATTATTAAAATGAGCAAAGAAGTAAATAATACAGAAAGTTTTCTCAGCATTTTAAGTGTGAATACACAAACATGCACACGCACACGTGCGCACACACACACACACACACACACACACATACACTTTGATTTCACTATGCTTTCCAGAATACCTAAAGCCCATAGGCAATAGTTTCCCTCTAATAATTCTAGGCTCTGAGACAACTTCTATTTTGGAGGCAGCTTGCTTGTAACAGTAAGTCTTAAACTCTACCTTTATGCCTTTAATTACTAGGTTGCTCGAATTGCACAGCCACATCTTCACTGCAACTCCATTACTGAATAACAAATGAAAGAAAACAAACAGGAAAATGCAGATCACAGAAGTAAGGCAGCCACGAAAACACACAATTTCTCTCATTCCGTCTGTGTAGTACATTAACGGAGGAAATACTGTAGTCTCTTACCCTAAGCTATATGTGTTGGTTGAAACAAAGTAACATTCACCAGAAGACCATTTCTTTTAAGACAGAAAGTGTATTCATCCTATTTGCAGAATAAGTAGAAATCATTTTTTAAATAACTGATTTCATTTGCTAATTTTACAATTTTATTTCTTGAATGTAAAGACGAGACACTTTTGTATATAACCACCTTAAGGGTTATTTGAATGGGATGAAATGCTTTGGGATAGCTTGCCTATGTTTTTTGATTCTAAATAATTTATAGCCATCATAGCTACAAAAATATTATGAATAGTTTTAAAATTACTCTTCACCAAATGCCATTATTTGGAAGGCAACCATATTTCTATGGGATCTGCATACTGAGAGGTCTAAAATGTCATTCATAAATTTGTGTTCTCTATAGAGTAAATTGCATAAGGAATCTCTTTTAACAAAAACAAAACAAAACATACAAAACAAAACTTAACTCCACTTTCTCTTCCTAATTATCTCTGTAAGAGTTTCATAAAATTTTCCAAAGGACAGAAAAAAAGCAATATATCCTTCCTATTCACTTTTGCAAACACATTTTTCACTAGAACATGATAAAGCTTCTCCTCTTATCCCCAGCAACTCAGTACTAGTGACAGGGACCATGTTAGAGAATGCTGACACTAATGTTAACTTAGTCCTGTGCAGAAAAGTTTTTAATGCCTGAACTGACAATGAAAGAAAAAGTGGAAATTCTGTTGTCTTTATTTAAAAGCTTTTAATATTTAAATAAATATTAAGAGTGGTGAATAAACATTGCTGAAAATTTTTTAAATATTCTACCTTTCCCGACATAACATAAAACATTCATATATCAATATATAATATGTAAGATACAGATTATATATAAGTAAATACAATAGATTTATATAAATATATAAATATGGGTTGTTTGAGGACTGCAAGGGAAATATTTGGGAAAGCATGAACACATGTAACTAAGTTTATCAAGATGATGGCAATCATAAACCTTAGAAGTCAAGTTGTTTTGAGGTGGAATAAATTAAAGGCACACTTCTGGACAAGCCTGTGCAAGGGTTTCCTGGAAGCATTATCTGAGGAATAAAAATGCTCCCTCATAATATGCAGCACCTGCTTGAGGTGAGCCAGATAAAATGATGTCCAAGAGAAAAGCTGCTGTTGCATGCCTTGCTATATTTCTTCCTTGGCTCTACGTGAATAGTGTCTGCTGTTAACATTGACACTGCTGCTAACACTGAAACTGCTGCAACCATCCTTTGCTAACATTTGAAACACACATTTTTCAGCCTTCAGACATGAGCTGATAAAAGCTGCCTTTCCTTCTGTACTTTAGTTTCTAGGCTCCTGGACTGAGGAGCTATTGGATTCTCAGGCTCTCATGTGAATGGACAGTCTTTATTGGAATTGCTAGCCTGGACCCTATATATAAAGGGCCTTTATTTATATTTATAATAATGCTTTTTTTAAAAAAATAGATCTGTCCCTAGAGAGAACATCAACTAAAACAGTAATACTTGGGAAAGAATTTTTACCCAGTGACTCTAAAATAAATGTTCTGCACATTTGAATACAAATCTTATTTGGTGGCAAATACTTATATATTTTTTTTCAGAAACTTTCTCTGTCACTGCGCTATGATTCACTCTTACTTAAACAGAACTCCCAAGGACAAGAAGAACGAAGTACTTACTCTTACTGTGAATTAAAATAAATATGGGATAATGTTCATGCGGTGAATTGATATGCAGCTAAATGAAAACAATCAGGAATTTGATACTTTTTAAATATATAAGATGCAAGATTATTAGCATGTGATACAATTGTAGCTATATGGAGGAGTCAATGAACCTTTCTCTAGAAGACAAAACACACTTAAACACAGTAGTTACCTCCAAGTCTATAGTTACTATCTTAAATTGAGGGTTCCTATTAGATCTCAGTGAATACTTGCCCTCTTTGACTTTCCCATCAGTCATCAATTCAAACATTGAATTCCTTACGTTGTGTTCTCTATTTGAGACTTATCATTTAATTCATGAATGCAACATAGAAGCAAAAGCAAATTTATCATGAAACATGAAGTTTCTGGATTCTCACCTAAATGGATCCTTGAAGAACTATGGGAAGTATTTGTATCATATTTTTAAACTCTTCAGAATAAGGTATTTCAGTTTGTCTTATACTCAGAACCCTCGCCTCTTATTATTGGAGTTGTCTTTTATATTTTTTGGCTTTTATTTAAAAAGAAACTGAGCTGCATATGGCTTTAATTTATACATAATTGGACATACCCAGTATAAGTACGTGTAATTATGCCTTTGTCTTGTATTTAGGGATAGCTGTGGCTCCAACCAGCACTCATAGTATTCTTTTCTTAAACTTGTAAAATTATGGATAGACAGGTCACAGGCAAATAGCAGAACAGGAGAGAAATTATGTCAGTACCATGGTAGAACAGTTACTCTGAAAATGTATAAAGTATAAAACAAAAAATTTACTTTATATTTTTATCTATTTTATCTATATGGGAATTATGCCTACATGGACTTCTGCACACTGGAAGAACATAACAAGTCAAATGGGAAACCAGATTCTGTAGTGGTGGTAAGCCAACATGTGGTGATGGGAATTGAAATCAGGACCTCTGAAAGAGCATCCAATGCTTTTTACTGCTAAGATATCTTTCTAGACCTAGAAATAAAATTTAATTCCAATCAATGTCTAATGTCACACAAGATTTCTATTGTCATAGTTTTATAAATTTTCAAGGTTTATAATGGACAGTAGGATCTGAATGAAGCAAGCCTATTGATTGTGTCACCAAAATATCAAATTTGATCGATCTGAAAAGAAGCAGTGGTACTCATTGCTCTATTTCCATCTTGGCATATCCTCTTACTAAGCACTGGGTATGAAGGGTGGTGCAAAATTTCTACAGGGAAATGTTCTCAAAAGAACACTGATTATCCGGTTGAAATCTGATGTTCAAAATTTCAGTGTTCCATAAACAAACTCCTAGAACCAATTAGAAGAGGCATGTGTCTATACTACCACTGAGGATGAAGAATATGTCATTCAATCTCTGGAAAATGTCATGGTTTATAGTACCACATTTTTTTTATTATTAGTTAGATTTTGTCCTTTTTTTTTTTTTAAAAAAAGGCTTCATTCTCATATGTTATTTCTGTTCAGCTGCCAGCATAAACTTGGGACTGGAGAAATTATTATTGTTAGTTCTGCTGATAAAATATTTAAGAATGCTGACAGACGTTAGGTGCAAATCCATATTAAATCTGTCTTTACTGAGTTTGTTTTAAAAAGATGCAATACTGCATACAAAATGTAGGATTGTGGATTCCAAATAATCCAACTTAAGTCAAAACTAAACAAATCACCTACCGAAATTTCAACATATAATAATAATAATTGCCTGCCTGGAAAGCAGTATCTATACCAACCTGTGAACAAAATCCTTCTAAGAGCATATTAGCATGCAAGTATCAACCTTTCTAGGTGTAGTTTCTGCTTACTCTCAGTCTTCAGGTTTATAAAACTTCTTTGATAACCTAATGTACCAATCTCAGATATGCCTTTACTGACTAAGGAATTTCCGGCTTCAGAAATGCTGTGCAGCCAACTTTCCAATCTTTCCTACTCTTTCAGTAATTAATGTGAATTGATATGCTGAATTAAACAGAGCTAGGAAGGTAAATGCACGAAGTGCAAATCTCCTTGCTACCTACTCCATTATGGTGAAACTCCATGCAGAAATTACAATGTGGCCTGATATAAATACCCACTTTACCATCCAGTGCCAACAAAGTTTCCCTTAAAGAGAAAAGACTAATAGTTTAAAAAAATAACTATATATAAAGTAAAGTGAAATGTGATGTCCACTTTCAGTCACTCCTACATAAAACTATTTTTAAAAATTTGAACAAAATCCAGATCATAATAATGAGAACTATTAGCCAGGAAAAAATGTGGTGACCTTCTGCAGCAGCAAAGTTGTGTGTAATTATGCCTAAGGCTCGTATAAACTGACAGTTGCATTTGATTTTAGCTTTAAAAATGGGCTGGAAAATGTAATGAGTATAATTTTAAGAACTTTTTTGCTTAATAATAGCAATCATTGACTAATACAACTGTTAGGCCAACTTTTGACAATGATAGTATTTTTCACTATTGTTAGTGCTGACATTTCTAGATATGAACAGTATGTGGAGTTAAATAGAAAATACTAATTTAAAAGACAACAGAAATATTAAAGTGTGACTGTTTCATGATGCCAGTTCTTATAGTAGCCACTCCCTATAGGTAAAGTCCATGTTTTAAAAATATTTTTCATGCTTTTGTCTTCTTGATGATTTAAGATCATAGCCCAGTATGAACAGATTTCTTAAAGCTAAGTATAATTTTTTGAATAATTTTTTGAATAAAAGTTTTTTTCCAAATCCTTTTGTTGAAGAGAATTGGGGTTTGAGGCTTGAGGAACAGCTCAGTAATTAAGAGCATTTATTCTTCTTGCATCGGATCAAAGTTCAGTTCCCAACACCAACATGGAAGTTTACTTCTGTCTATAAATCCTTCCAGTTACAGGAGATCAAAGGCCTTCTTCTAATCTCCACTGAATCTTGCATGTCCATGTTGTTTATAAACACACACACACACATCAGTAAATGGCTGAATAATCAGAGTCTTTGTACTGATATAGACTAAGCTTTTTAGTTAGAACATAGCAACAAATTGTTCCCAGGTATACAAAGAAGTCCCAGAGATACCAAGATACCCACATGTAGAGTCCTTTGCATGACTAATTCAGATTTCTGTCATTTCCCTAGTAGACATTTAATTTCTATCCACTTAAAAAATTAAACAAATCATTGTGTTTTAAATACCATCTATACTAAGCCAGATAGTATGAGAAGAAAATGTAACTCTGTTTTACTGCATATTGCATCTAGTTACGCTTATATAAAACAAATATAGTGTTTCAATAGACTGCAGTCATTTCCTTTGTCTCAACCAGTTGGCCACACAGTAACAGAACACAGTGCATGTCCTGAATGAATCAAAACAATTTTCTTCCATTGGGAACAGTCCATAAAGATATTCATCATTGATTGGGAGATTGACCTTTTAGATGAAACAATAAGGATATATGAATGGATGTCAAAAGGAATAAAAGAAAAGAATATGATTAGACTGATATTAGAGTTATACCACTATACATGATAAATGGATAGAGGGAATTGGTAATTGAGATAGCTTAACATACTGCAGTCACATATTTGCTATAGGTGTTCTGTTGGGATACAATCACTCACTAGTTTGTAGATATACAATGATAATCTCACTCAGACATCTATAAAGATGAAGTTGGAATCAATAAGAAGATTGACCTTAGCTGAAATTCTTCTCATGTACTTTTTACCTCTGTGTTTTTAGATACAGCATTAAACTTCTCTAGCTCTAAGTTTCCATTTTCGCAAAAGTTTTGACGGATTAACACAGCAGTACATAAATAGTCTTAGCATATTGTCTAGAATACATTACACAATCAATACATATTCAGAATCCACTTAAATGAAGAAAAATATACTAATGAAGAGAGAGAGACAGAAAGTGAGGTGGTGGGCAGTGCCTGTATTTTCGAACCTGTTTGTACTCCCTTGGACAAGAGCCTAAACAAAATTATTAAGTACCCCCTACCTGCAACAGTAACTTAAATAATCACTGCAACAACAAGCAAAATCAATCCTCTTTTAATTAAATTTGATTTCCTCATTGCGGTGATATGGGCGGGAACAGTGCTTACTTGCTGAACTGCTTATAGTTTCATATTGTTACAAGGAACCAGCCTCCTACTCTTTGCATTACATATATGCCAGGAAATGTAGGCTTAGACATAGCAGGAAAAAAGTTATATCTTGGTTGTTGAGAGAAATTTCTGGGAGAGAAATAATAAGACAAAACAAGTCAAAAACAGTGAGTTCTTCTAATACTTCTAATGCTGTATAATATATCATTTTTGTTTACTGTTGAGAAATAAAAATTTAAGAATATTTAAATATTTAAGAACATTTTGTCAGATTCAGTAAGTGCATATTATATGAGTTATATAAAGTATTTAAACACACATACTCAGGATATAAAGAGATAGAAGAAGCTGTTATTGGATAGGTATGAAACTATAATGTTGCAAGTTACACATGTTCTAGATTATATAAAAATCCATGATTATGAAAAGTGCTGTGCCCTTAGAAACTTGTTAACATGGTTCAACATGGTTGCTCATTGCATAAAACACTTGCATCTCAAGGCTGAATACCTGCGATTGAGCCCCAGAAACACACAAAGGTGAAAGAAAAGAACTAACTTCACAAAGTTGTTTTCTGATCACAGCACATGCAGTATGCGTGGTGCAGCAACAAACACACACACACACACACACACACACACACACACACACACCACATACCACACATGTACACATACACTCACCACATACACACACACATACACTACACACACATACACACCACACATACACACCAAACATACATACATATCATACACATATACACATGCACACACCACATACATCACACACATACCACACATACATATACATTCAGAGAGAGAGAGAGAGAGAGAGAGAGAGAGAGAGAGAGAGAGTGAATTATGCTATTACTACAACTTATATTTACAAGCAGTGGTCCACAGGCAGGGCTTAAAGTTCCTGGACTTTGTTTTGACATAGCCAGCAGCCTTAAGGGGCAGAAAATAAAAGTGTCAGATTAATTATGTTTTATGTTTGCTCTGCTTGAATATTCAGTGGAATCTTTAGTGAGTGAGGTGTTTCTGATTAACATGTTTAGGACTATGAGAGATTTGAGCAATTGTTACTGACTTTGTAAGCCATGGTGCACTTAAAATGATGGCTCAGACAAAAGCATGGCATAGTAGGACCAAGTCTATGAGGAAAAATACATCCCAAAAAGAACCTGGTCAGTGTGGAATCAATTACCACAATGGTCGGAAAAGAAAAATTCTATAGCTGTACATTAAGACAAAGGAATAAAAATGTTGCCAGAGGCGTTTCACAAAGAAATTACATGTGGGTGTAAAAAAAGAGAATCCTAAGAGAAATAGAGTTCATTCAGTGAGTGAGTTCTTGAGGGAAGCTATGATTTGATTAAAAGAGCTATTTATTTAAATAAAGTATTCTATAGGAGAAGGTTAACACGGACCCCGAAGGCTATTTTTGGGTCTGAGGATTGCTTCGGAAAAACAACTGAATTTCTTGATCACTTCAAATTTAATCACAGAGCATGACATTCTTCATTGTAACCAAGTTCAGTTTCTGGTCAACTTGAAAGAACATAGACAAGAAAGTTTAGGAACATAGTGCCTCTTGTGACCTAAAATGGTTCTCTCATTTATTTCAACCCAAATGGATTGATAAAGATTATAATTTCCTGCAGTCTGAAGATCAATGATCTGAAAGAGAACACCAAAAAACAAAACAAAACAAAAAAACAACAACAACAAAAAACCAACCTAAAAACAAAACAAGCAAAGCAAACAAACAAACAAACAAACAAACAAAACCAACCAACCAAACAAACAAAAAGAACAGGGCTTAATTTCAAAGGGACAAGTACAATACCCAGGGCTTCATTGCTGGGAATTCTGGGAGCCACACACTTCAGATTAGGCATGTGCAGCCCTCATATTTTGTTAATGATGGTTTGGTTTCAACTCTGCCCCACCCACAATTCAGGATTCATACCTACTCGTTTTAGAGTTCCTGTCTGACCTCCATATTCACATCATATTTAAATTCATCTTAAATATAGATTGGTTCCTTTCCTCCCCTTATGCTTGTGTCAATGATTCACTGCCAATGTTTTTTGGTCTCTCACCAAGAGGCATGTCTAAGGGCTGGCATCGAGCTGGTTCCACTATGTCTTCCACATTCATTTCTTTTTGGTTTTTACTGAGCTGATCAGAAGGTGAGATCCCCAGTGGAGGAGTTAGAGATAGGACTTAAGGAGCGGAAGGGGTTTGCATTCCCATAGGAAGAACAACAATATCAATCAACCAGATGCCCAGAGCTCCCAGGGACTAAACCACCAACCACGGAGTACACATGGAGGGACCCATGGCTCCAGCAACATATATAGCAGAGGATGGCCTTGTCAGGCATCAATGGGGGAAGAAGCCCTTGGTCCTGTGAAGGCTAGATGCCCCAGTGTAGAGGAGTGCTAGGGTGGGGAGGCAGGAGTGGATAGGTAGATGGGGAACACCCTCATAGAATCGTGGGAAGGGGAGATGGAATAGGGAGCTTGGGGGAAAGAGACTGGGAACAAGGATAACATTTGAAATGTAAATAAACAAAATATCCAATAAGAAAAAAAGAAATAAAAACATACTAAGAATGTTTTTATCATGGAAATCACAGTCTCTAGCAGAGAATCTACTAGTATTATCTTGCTAAATGGACATAGTATCAAACTGCGTTCTAAATATTTATATTTATAACCTTGGATTATTGCAGCTCACAGCCTTCAAAAACAAATCAACAACAACATCATAAGAAGTTTTCAATAAAAAACAAAAGAAGGATTAACCCAAAAATGTAACTGGTACAGAGAGGAATGTGATCAGTGATTTTCTCCAAGGAAGCCTAACTCCACTAAATCTTCATATGATTTATTATATACTGTACTCAAGGCTAATTTTCCTTCATACACTATGCAATCATCCTACTGTGTAAGCTATAACCATACCTCTATAAACTGCAATCAGCTGTGACTATAAGAACATCTCTCCAGGATATCCCCTTCCCCCCAGCAGTTTCCCAGTGGCAGACTATGGGATGTGTATCAGAGAGAATGTGAATTTAACTTTAGAAGGGATTCTTTCTCTAAATATTTCTATGCTCTAACCCAATACTGGCAACAGTGACACATTGTTGTAAAAAGAAAAGCTATAATACCTACCCTCAGAGGGATAGCATTGTATCTAAAAAGTGCCAACATTATTTTTCATGCAACCAAATTACTAAACACTTAGTTTGTGACTATCTGGTTATTAGTAACATTTATTCATGTTACCATCAATAGAACTTTGTGGTCCACGCAATCGTCTCGCCGGCAAGAACGCACGCGGGCACCAGGATCCTTCTGCAGCATGTGTTTATTACTATGTGTGGAGGAAGAGAGAGAGGCCTAAGATTGCGCTGCTTTATATACACCCTAGGGTGGGGTGGACATATCTGATTGGCTGCTTGCTCAAAACCCCCGTATGGTACCCCGGGTTGGGCGGTGATTTGGCGGTCTTTTGCCACTGCACATGCGCAATTTTACTTGTTTACCCACAAGTGTCAGGTGCGAGCGCCATGTTCCAATGGCGGATGTTGTCACCGTTTACCGCGGCTCTCCACAGAATTTGATCTAATACATACCTTAATCTCATAGTAGACATTTTTCAGAAAATCAGTGTTTGTTTTTAATTTGGAGTGATCAGAAGTGATATATCAGGTTAATTTTTTAACATAATAATTAGCAGGGTTTTAACATAGTACCTTCTAAGTACTTTAGCATGATACAGTCTAAAAGCATGTATAAAGACACATTTATAGTCACTTCTTGCATTGCAACATGCTTGAACAGACAATATTTAAAAAAATAAATACAACATAGAAACCAAATATTGTTCAGTAAATATTATTTTATAATTATTAGTGCCAGTAAAGGTTAATCTTTATTGTTAACTTGTTTGAATTCAAAATGATCAAGGAGATACATTTCTTTTTTAAAATTTTTATTGGATATTTTATTTACATTTCAGATGTCCTCCCCTTTTCCCATTTCCCTCCTTTGAAAACCTCTATCCTGTGCCCCCTTTTCCGTTTTGTTTTTATACAATTTTTTTAAATGTTAATCAAAGGCTTTATAAGTATGGTAATGCTCAATCAGAAGTGTAACCCAATACCCAACCTAGATATATAAACTATATTTGACTGGTGGAGACACTTGAACATCTGCCTCCATGCCCCCTCTCTCTTTCTCTCTCTCATCACCTAGCTTCTCCTCTACTTCATCTTCTCCTCTCCTTACTCCATCTCTTCCTCTCGGTGCTCCTTCCCCCTTAGCTCCTCCTACATATCACCCTTCCTGTTAAAATAAAACTTTTCTCTCAAGATACAATTAGAGCATAGTTATTCCTATTTGTACCAGTGAAGTACAAGATAGTCTTAATACCCAGTCCATCATTTTGTTGACTAACCAGAACCTCTGTCGACTCTCTTGACTAAAACACTTAATTTTGAACCTGGCTTTTTTCTTGGCTTTAGAATGAATGTCAGCTTAAAACCATCCACTCAGATCTTTTCTCTCAAAGTAAATAGCCAGGATTGGCTATGAGACTATAGGTCCTCAACCCCGTCAGAAATCCAGAATGACTGAGTTAGCTGAAGTTATGGGGAGCACTAAGCATAGCCTCTAAAACTTAACCAATTTATAGAGACCGCTGAACACCTGGACAGCCCCTATACTACCGAATGTTGGAGCATCAAGGAGATACATTTCTGAGTGTAACATTTGAGGTAGTTTCTGGACAGACTTAGTTGTGGAGGTAAAACTATATGGACTTGGCATGTTTTCATTGGCTATGGTAGCAAAATAATTCAAAAGAAATAGAGAGCAAAGCATGCTAGATGGTAACATTTTCTGTGTTCTTTTCTCTCTGGAACATGTTCATATTACATGGTACCATCTGATGCCACAATTTCTCTACCATGATGGATTATATGATTACATGCCCTCATACTTTGAACCAATTAAACATTTACTCTCTTAAGCTGCTTCACTATTACAACAATGAGAAAGTTAATAGACATAGAAAATTGATGTAAAGAAATAAGGAGATTGCTGTGATTAACCTGACCATATGTTTCTTAATATAAATGTTCTATGTAAATGGATATTATTCTTTTCTATAAAAATCTAATTTCTTTGGTTAAATGTGGGCAGATTTGGCAGTTGGCTTCACTTAACTATTTTAAGATGTGGCAAAGAGATAAAGAAGAAGAAATATTTATGTTCCTGAATATTTTATTTAGAATGTTATTACATTTTTTAAGACAGGATCTTATTTTGAATCTCATAAAGGCCTTAAAACTGTAATCCTCTGCCACTACTGCTAGGATTATAGGTGCTTTATAGTTATTTTTTAATATCTATTTTAAAGAATTTGTTTTAATTAAAGATTAGAGCAATCAAAATGAAAATGTAGAACATTATTCTTAAGCATTATAAATTCACATTGTGCCTAAAAGGAGTTAATTAGTATAAAATATTTAGAATAGTTTTTTATTCAAATGTATAACTAGTTATATTTTTGTACATATACTTCATTAACAGATTCAAAATGTTACCTCGAAGTTCAGGAAAATCATGTAATTTTAGCTGTTGGGGTAAAGTATTCTAACCTTTTTCATTGGATCATGTAGTTTGATAAAATTCTTATATTTTTTATTTGCTATGAATTTGTGTCTCTCAAATGTTGATAGAAAATGCAAACCTTTGTCAATTTATCTGTGAATTTAAATACTTTTCTTATGATTTATATTAATAATTTAATTACAAAATAATAAAATTATCAGTTTTCATTGTCTTAAGCTGGGTGAATACACACAAGGAGAAGAGAGAGAGGGGATATATATATCCTGTTGCTGTTGATATATATATATATATATATATATATATATATATATATATCAACATTCTATATCTATATATATCTATATATCTATATCTATATCTATATCTATATCTATATCTATATCTATATCTATATCTATATCTATATCTATATCTATATCTATATCTATATCTATATCTATATCTA
>JANHMN010000007.1:31830042-31847847 GCA_030674055.1 Rhabdomys pumilio | reverse complement strand
ACACACACACACACACACACACACACACACACACACACATTAATTTAAATCACTGAATGAGACCAAATATTATGTGTATAATAGTGTGGGGTCATCCATGGTAACATAGAGAACATATATATAAAGGAAAATGACTCTTTGTTTATTAAAAATGAAGCTGCTAAGAGCATAGTTGACCAAGTGTCTTTGTGGGATTGTGGAGTGTGGAGTATCTTTTATGTATATTCCAGGATTGTTTTAGCTGAGTCTTCAGGTAGAACTTTTCCCAGTTTTCTGAGAAATCACCAAATTGATTTCAAGTGTTTGTATAAGTTTGCTCTCCAACCAGCAATAGAGGAGTGCTCCTCTTTGCTCCACATCCTTGACAGCATATGCTATTACATGGATTTTGTTGTTGTTGTTGTTGTTGTTTGTTATTGTTGTTGTTGTTTGGGTTTTTTAATCTCGGCCATTCTGATTGGTGTAACATGAAATCTCAGAGTTGTTTTTGATTTGCATTTCTCTGATGACTAAGGATTGCGACATTTCTTTAAGTGATTCTCAGGCATTTGAGATTCCTCTGTTGAGAATTCTCAAATTATCTACCTACCCCATTTTTAAATTGGACTATTTGAGTTGCTGGTGTGTGGCTTCCTGAGTTATTTATAAGTTTTGGATATTAACCCTCTGTCAGATGTTGGGCTCATGAAGATCCTTACTCAATATGCAGGCTGCCATTTTGCCCTATTGATAATGTCTTTTTCTTTATAGAAGATTTTCAGTTTCATGGGGTCCCATTTATCAGTTGTTGATCTTAGAGCCTGAGCCGTCTGTGTACTGTTCAGGAAACTGTCTCCTGTATCAATCTGCTCAAGTCTATTCCTCTAGAAAGAAGGAGATGAAGACATCAAAAAAAGGAAAGAGCTCCCATGCTCAAGGATAGGTAGAATCAACAGTGAAAATGGCTATCTTATCAAAAAAAAATCTACAAATTCATTGCATTTCCCATTAAAATTCCAACACAATTTTTATAAGTCTTAAAAGAGAAATTATCAACTTTATATGGAAAAACAAACAAACAAACACCAAAATAGCCAAAACAATCCTGAACACTAAAAGAACTTTGAGAGAATCACCATCCCTGACTGCAAGCTGTCCTAAGGGGCAATAGTGATAAAAACTGCATGCTGTTGCTTCATAATCAGACAAGTTGATCAATGGAATCAAACTGAAGACCCAGAGATAAATCCACATACTTAATGGCACTTGATTTTTGTTAAAGAAGTCAAAACCATACAGTAGAAAAAGAAAGCATCTTCAACAGATGATCCTGGACTAACTGGATATCTATGTGTAAAAAAATGCAAATAGATCCATATTTATTACCCTGCACAAACATCAAGTCCAAGTGGATCAAAGAACTCAACTAAAACCTGATAGAACCACATCTCATAGAAGAAAATGTGGGAAATAGCCTTGAAACAGAGTTCTAAAGAAAAGTGATTCTGCTTTTTCCAAAATCCATTAAGGGTTCCTTATAGGGGAAAGACGTTGAAAGCCTCTTTCTAATCTGTGCTTAAAATTCTAACAGGTGTGATCTTGTGCTGCTCGTCTGTCAGTAATCACTATTTCTTCTACAGCAAGTAAGGAATTGCAATTTTTTACTGCAGGTGTCAAATATATTTTACAACACACTAAATAACAGAAAAACAATATTTATTGACTAATCAAATATATTTCCTATTATCTGAACATATGTACTAATTTCTTTTGCCTCCCTTGATTTTTGATATGTCAATATTATTTTTTTTTACTTTTAAATCTAGACATTTTATTTTATTATTTTAGTGTATATCTTTAAGTTTCTGGTATTCTCCACTCCTTTTTCATATTTGTTAGTTATAGTTATATTTAATAAGATAAACTGGAAGACTGTTTCCAATCTTCTTTTATGGATCTGGATATCCACAATGATCAATTTTAAAACTCTATTAGTTGCACACCAAGTTACCAAACATGATTTAATTGATATTTAATCCCAAAATAAATTGTTAATGGACACAATTTGAGAAAGAATTCTGGGCTTGCCTAAGCTTCTGCTTGGTGTTTATTGCATAATTATAGTAGAGATGAATGACTGGGACAGTTAAATGATTGCTGAATATTACATTCTAATCAGTAATGAAAATCAGTACTTTAATCACAAAGAACAACAAGCCTGTAATCCAAGTTCTCCTTTTCAGCAGTACAATATGTCTCGGGGACACTGATTAAATGGCAGGATGAATTATTTGCACCTGCAGGAGTGAACATGCATAAGCCCCACATCACTCATCTGTGTTCTCTTTTACATCATCTCTTATTACCTCAACCAACTACTCAGAGTTGTGCCTGACAGTACTGCACTTGTTGGCTCATATACCTTTCAATCCCTTATCTAGCCACCGTCCACACTGTCTACCACTTAATCCTATGTGTCTTAGAAGTGTGAAAAGAGATTTGCTGTGGCAATCTTTGGATGAAAAACTGGTGAAAAGGCCAAGGTGAAGCTTTTCTTCTGGATCCAGCTACATACCCAAACCTCTCCTTTAAATGTTCAATTCTTTTTTTTCTTTTTCAAACTTCCTAATACCATGACTCTGGATGTATAACATCATACCTACCATCTCTGGATAATTTTAAGTCAGTCTTACTGAATCTTCAATGAAAATTCATGTGAACGCACACACAAACATACACATATGCGCTCGCGCGGGAAAACACACACACACACACACACACACACACACACACACACACTGTAACCTCCTTTGTCTTACTTATTTAACAAGAAGAACAGTGTACTGGCCAGTATAACCTGTATCACTGTTCTGAGTATCCATGTCCTGCTAACATAACGCTCCAAATAGTAGCATCTATAGCTTTGTCACCCTAGTATCTCAAGAAAAGACATATTGGTAGAAGAAAAAAAATCTCAGAACAAACTCTGGTATTACATGCACAGAAAAGTGCAAAAATGAAGTTGAGAGAAGTATCAATGTGCTAAGTTTGAATTCACAGGCTATTTAAATTTTATAAGATACTAGAATGAAAATCTTCCCAGGGGGCATGAAATAATTAGTAAAGGACTGGAAAGATATAGAACAACTGACTTTTTAAAGATTGGAGGTAGTATTAAATATCCAAGAGTTATAGATATATAAAAACCATATCAAAAATGATAATTTCACATTCAGTGAAGTGGAAAAAAGAATTCAATATATTGTTAAATTTGAGTAAGTTACAAGGAATAATTCCATAAACTGTTTGTATAATGAAAAGTATACCAAGAAACATCTAATAAGTACCTTAATGAGCCATAGAAATTTTATAATGCTAAAACATATTGTCATAGTTGGATTATAAAATATGAATTTTTGCAATTAGATATTCATGAGAATTTAGGTAGATATTTAAATATCAAGCATGTAAAATATTTAATGTTCATTTTATTCCATTGTTGAGATGATTTTTTTTCTAAAGAAGCCACACTTGTTAAATCAAATATTTCAGTAATTTAAGTTTGAGAACCTGTCAAAGTGCTAACTTGTGATATAAAACTAAAGTGAATCCAACATTTAATTTGCAAATTTTCTTGGTTCAAGGACAATGTTGTTTAAAAAAGAGAAAATTATAGAAATGCAAATAACACTATTCTAACTCTCTACCCTCCTACAATTTTGTCTTCTAAAAAGCTTTATTACAGATAAAAGTACTGAGGAGATGGGCTGTAGAAGTTCTAAAACAAAGCCCACTTCTGAGCTATTGTTTCTCTGTGTGTGCTTACATCGTTAACTCTTCAAGGCACAAAATCATGTTCCCATCTACATGTTCCTACTATGTACATGAAAAAAATGCTTTTTTATGATTTTAAATTAAATTTTAAAAATAAAATCTTCCAGGACATTAGAAGTAACTGTACAGGTTTGGATTACATCTTACTGAGTTATTAATGTGGAACATACTGGTTTTGTATGAATAGAAATCAAAGCATTGCCAATTCTGAGAACTTCAAAGGAAAAGAAAATGAGGAGTAAAGCATAATAGATATTTCTGTATACTTCTTTAACATACTTTCCCTGGATTCTTCCATTTATCTACTGTATATTAAAAAATCCAAAAAAAGAAACACAATATCAACATAAGTAATCAGCAGTCCCAAGGTCCATTTCTTGCTCAGCTCTTAGCTTTCATGGTCTTTGTATTATATTCCATTAAGTTGTCCTTCTCCTGTGTGTCATGATAAAACTTTACATTAGCTGATCATATGCCATCTATTTTCATAATTTCCAAGTTTGAGAAACTGACTTTTAATTCTACCTCATTATGTTTTTATATTGCCTCTTATAAAAGAGTCATGCAATATTATCAATATTTGGTATGGATTTAGATGTGCTTTCCAGGTTCTTCTGGTAGGTAGTTGGACTTATTTCCTTAAAATCAATATGGAGAACATAGATTTGAAAATCTGTTCCTTAAAATTGGGGTCTTGAATTGTTTCTGAATTCTAATGTCATGGTGTCTTCAATTTTTGGCAGGAAGAACATACAGACTATAGCAAATATATTCAAGAATTTTCAAGGTAGAAGAGGAAAGAGCCAAAGCAGGGAAAGAAAGGATAAAAATGATCCTCCATCCCTGTAGTGTGGGAATAGCATCCCTGCAGGCTACTGAAAGAGAAATGTAGACACCAACCTAGCCACAAAAGAACTTTGACCCACAATATCTCTTGCCTGCAAAATAAGCTAAGGCAAAGGAGGCACAGAATTTGTGGGGGAAAAACATCTTGTTCTCTTTAGTAATGCTATTTTCTTAATCCTTTGTAGCACATGCCTTCTTAGCTTTTCATTAAAAAAATAAAAATATAACAGTTAACTACTTGATGCATATTCATCTTTCTTGATGGATTTCAGGGAAGCTGAAATTTCCAGAATTTTAGTAGTACAATGCTATTCTCTGACCTCTGTCAAATTCTCTATCTTTTCGACATATTATCAACACTGTTAGCTCTTTTGTTACCTCTTATCTAATTATCCTTTGCATACACAGTTGAGTCATCACTAAACTCTTTGGTTATGGAATGGTGTCTCAGTCAGGGCTTATATTCCTGCACAAAACATCATGACCAAGAAGCAAGTTGGGGAGGAAAGGGTTATACTTCTACATTGCTGTTTTTCACCAAAGGATGTCAGGACTGGAACTCAGATTAATAACTTGGAAGCAGGAGCTAATGCAGAGGCAATGGAGGGTGCTGATTAGTGGCTTGCTTCCCCTGGCTTGCTCAGCTTGCTTTCTTATAGAACTTGAGACTACTGGCCCAGGAATGGCATTACCTTCAATGGACTAGACCCTCCCTCTTTGATAACTAACTGAGAAAATGCCTTACATCTGGATCTCCTGGAGGCATTTCCTTAAGGGAGTCTCCTTTCTCTGTGATAACTCCAGCTTATGTTCAGTTGACACACAAAACCAGTCAGTACAGATGGTTAGTAGTATATACAATTTAAAATCATATTTAAATTTTTCCAAAACTCCTGAAATAAAATTTAAATGATTATCACAGATGTCAGAAATAAAAAAAAAAATTCTTAGGGGTCATGCCTGATTTCTAGATTCTAGCTAGGCTAAGCAGCTGTAACAGCTGCAGTATACACAATGTCATCTAGAAATTAGCGTTGTCATGAGTACACTTGAGAGTGTTGGATATGTGGCCATCAGAGGTATTCTCTTTCCAAAATTAAGAACAATAAGGTGGAGGAAGAGGAGAATGAGGAGACTTTTCCCGGTTAGGTGAGTAGGGAAGTTTGGAGAGGATAAATTAGGGGACTTGGAGGGTACAATGAAAATACATTGTTTGAAACTCTCAAGGAATTGAACATTGTTATACAATAGAAAGACATTTTGTTTTTCATGACAACAGTAGGTGACTTTTACAAATCCACTGATGAACAAAAGAAGACAGACATATGCTAACACAATCTGATACTTTGATTTCCATAAGGTTCAAACGCAGAAATAATGATGCTATAATCTCACAAGTCTAGACAGGAATTAAAAACACAGACACAGTGGGAAAAGCAAGAAACTTGTTGAGGCTAAGCCTGAGCTTTGATCTGCTTGGTAGCTACACATGGTCCTGAATATTTAGAAAGTCATTGATCTGTATATTTGAGATTTGACTATTTTTGAACTGAAGGCAAATAGCAATAACAATAAAATAACAAAAAGTGGGTAGTTATAATATGAGTTGATTAATTTAAAGGAACTATCACACATAAGAAAACCCTTAATTTCACCATTTATTAATAGTCAAACTATGATACAACGAAGTCTAACTCAGCTAAGTGGATATTATAAGATAGGAAATAGTCAGATTAAATTTTCTGGCTTCTTACTCTCTCTACATCTTACATAATTACATGATAGTTCTGCTCCTCATTTTGTGACATTTATTTAAATGCAGAAAAAAAAAACCCACAATAGACTAGAAGGTTACAGACAAGCTTGCTCTTAGTACTACATCCAAACAGAAAGATGGTAAACATCAATTTTGTGTTGTACATCACTGAACAAGAACAGTAAAGCATAATACGTCAGCATTTAAATTGCTGAAGTTATCTGTTTGAAAGGGTACCGGTCAGTGATGGATTGCAATCATTTTAAAGGCAGAAAGTACTTAAGGGTGGCCAACAATATGGAAACCCAGAATTATGCCCCCTGGAAAATATGGAAGAATTAATTGCTTTTCTGTCACACTGTTATACTCGGCTGAGCAGGCTTTGAGTTTAACCTCACTCTTCTTGCATTTACATCAGTGCTGTTTTAACTGTTCTGCTCTGAAAACTCAGACTTGCTATTTTATAAGCACAAACTCCTATTTAAACATAATTAGCAAATGTGCTAGAAACCGCCTCAAGCACTGAAAGTCCAGCATGTCATAAATGTCCAGTATCAAAAAAAGAAGAAAAGAATTCCCACAAAGCATTTACTAAGGCACCTACCTAAGAGGAAGAAAACAGGCAAATGGAAATTGTTTTGGTGACCTCCAAAGACAAAGAAAGAATAAAATGAAACATTGAGCATATTGCATCCACTTTCTTTTCGCATCTAGCAGAAGGATGCTAAACATTGAGGAGCTCTAAGATTGCTTTATAGTTAATTTAACACCTTGATAATACACTTCTCCTTTCAAATCATACTTTGTCACTTTTGTACAGCCTGCTTCTCAAAGATAATCACTTAGGTTGGCAATGGCAACAGATGTTAAGCTTGGAGTTCCTTCCACACTGACTTCTGAAACTATCAGACATGGTAAACAAATTTCATTTGCAGCTAAATGGAATAAAAAATAGGATTAAGGGTTAACAAACAACAAAACCAAAACCAAATATATTTAAAAATTCCGTCTTACAAGGTCACCCCTAGATGAAGAGCTAAGGAGAGAATTAGGCTTCCCCAGGCATGAGATCCCTGTAAGGTTATCTAACCCCAAGTGGTTAGCCCTACAATATAGGCATAGAAGTGCCATTAAATATACTCTTCAAGTCACATTCATATAAAATATACATAAATATATTTATTTACTTTTTAATGTTCAGCATCTTTGAGATGTTGGGTAGATTGTTCCATATATTTATACAACAATAATTAAAGAAGAAGACATTATGCAATTAATAGGGGGAATGGGGCACAGAAGGATATCTCTTAGCAGTTGGCTCCTGATGTTTTTCTTTGATTCTCTTAGCCAAAAGTTTAGCACATTTTGCAATGTATTTCTTATTTTTCTTTGTACACTGTTTCTTCGGAGAAATACATTGGCATTTGTGTTACAGACATGTTGAATAACAAAACAGGGACTTTTGGAAACTTTGGATCTAGGCTTCTTTTTTTGTTTGTTTTTTTGTTTGTTTGTTTGTTTTGTTTTTTGTTTTTGTTTTTTGAGACAGGGTTTTTCTGTGTAGCCTTGGCTATCCTGGAACTCACTCTGTAGATCAGGCTGGCCTCGAACTCAGAAATCCACCTGCCTCTGCCTCCCAAGTGCTGGAATTAAAGGCGTGCACCACCACCGCCCGGTACGGCTTCTTACTTTTTTTGTTTACAGGATTTTTGACAGCATACTAAAGGACATCATTTTTATAGACATATTGTAAAGCTGTTATATTCTGCTATCTTTTTTAGCCCTAACCACTGATGTACAATAGCATCTGTAAATCCAAGAATACCATTCGTCCTTGTTTTGCATTAACCAAGTTAAGGATATTCAGAATGGCATCAACTATGTGTCCACACACAAACGTGAGCTTCCTCTCTTCGTATCTCCTAGGTGTATGACAAGGATGCTCTTACTCATTAGCAGAGTCACAAGGCATCTTGCTTCATGAGAAAACGTTTTTTGTCATTCCCACTAGTTAGGACTGTAGAATCCTTCCATTCATTCCACTTAGAGAATCATCAGTTACTTCTGTATTCATGCACTTCTAATAGAAAGAATGACACTTGAATTCATAGTCTACTTCATAGATTTCTGAGAGTTGGTGACTGGGAAGGAGATATTTTGCTTCATCTTGAAAAAAACAATTCAGGTGCCTAGTAGGTTTCATGAAAATGAGTCAAGTGACACTTTCAAATTGAAATATATGGGAGAAAGAAACTAAATCCTGAATTATGTAGAACACTACTACAGGGATTTTAAAACATGTTAGACATTATTATAATATCAAGACAGACAAATCTTCAAGTCTGAATCTATTTTCTATATCTATATTCATTAAGCTTTGATTAAAAGGAACTTAAGACTTTTAATCAAACTGACTTTTAGAGTGTCCTACTTTCAAGAGAGAATGATAAGTCACTGAAAAAGGGAAAAGAAATCAATTTTAACGATTTATTACAAAACTAGAATTTTCAGGGTTTTTTTAAACATAATTTTTTTTTGTATACTCCTAAGGTGGTTGGCTCGCTTAAACCCAATTTTAGGAAAAGTTGTCTTTAGATGCAGTTGTAGTCTGACATCTGCCCCTTGACTTCTGGGATTCCAGATTTATGCAAATACTCTCAGATAGACACTCTTTTTCAAGCAATCAACAGCTGGTTATTCATCATGCTATTGATTAGTCTTTCTATATACCATATATTGTGGAAGACAAAATGAATTGGAACCATTGCTTTCAACACAATCACTTTATAAAAAACATAAAGGAATGAAGAAAGAAAGAAAGAAAGAAAGAAAGAAAGAAAGAAAGAAAGAAAGGAAGAAATATAAAAAGAAACAACAAATTCCCAGTATTTTGGATCAATGGCATACAGAAAAGAAGGATGAAGTACTCAAAAAGACTTTAGAAGAGATTTTTCTCTAATATTTCTTAGGTTTCTATATTATTTAAAAGGATTTCTAAAAGTTTACACATCTCAAAAAGTTAAGTAACATACACTTTACATTGAAGAAGAAAATCAAACATAATAAATAGAATGAATAGATACAGCATGTATGCAGTTTGACACAAAAAATCTCGACAAATATTCATCTGTGAGACCGTGGCTGGAACAAATACCACACAGGCTGAAATAAACCAAAATAGAGAACATACCTTGGAGGATCAGAGTTGGGTTTGTTGTTAACTGGTTTAATTGGTGCTAAAGTCCAGCTAAAAGATAAGTCTGTTTGTCCAGTTTCAAGTCCCCGATAATTAAGTCTTTTATTTGAATTGAAGAGTAAGTTCTTGGTCTGATGCACACGGTTTCTACCATCCACTCACTGAGGCCGTCTCTGCATTTGTGACTGCTTGTAACTCCTATTACCTTAAGTTTATCTTTGCCTTTATCACTCCTTGCAACCCCCATTCATTTTATCCCTATCCTTGTCTTTGTTCCTCCTTTTCCTTGTATCCTTTTTTTATAATGCTCTTATGTTTTTAAATTATTTACTTTAAATTGCAGCTTCCCCTCTATTCTCTCCTCCCACTCGTCTCTCTTACGTCCCTGTACCATCCACCCCTCCTCTCCTTCTCCTCTGAAAATGGGAGGACTTTCATGGTTATTAGCTAGGCTTTGCATACAAGTTGAAATAAGACTGGGCCATCGTCTTCATTTGAGGTTAGAGAAGAAAGCCTAGTTAGGGAAAAGGATCCAAAGGCAAGCAATGTAAGCAGAGACAATGCCTGCCCCTGCTTGAGGAGTCCCACATGAAGACTCAGCTACACAACTATTATATATGTACAAAGGGCTTAGGTTAACCAAATGCATGCTTTCTTGTTGACAGTTACAGTCTCTATGAGTTAATATGGGCTCAGTTTAGTTGATTCTGTAGGTTTTCTTGTGGTTGTTGACTGATCTTCCACAGGCTATCTCCATCTCTACTTATTGTTTGACTATGGGTGTCCACAAGAGTTTCCATGAGTTGCTGGATGGTTCTTCTCTGATGACAATTTTGTTAGGCTCTGACCTGCAAGTATAGCAGAATATAATTAAGATCATCAGTAGTAGGTTTAAGGGGAGATGATAAAATCTCACTGAGAAGGGAAAATATATTAGACATTGAGGAATATATAGAGGGAGGAAAGTGGATGAAGGAAGGTGTATGGATGGAAACAGGAGTAATGGACTAGGGGTAGGAAGAAAGTCAAGAGTCCTGGGAGACACTACTGGATAGGGGACAGGGGGATATCTGTAGGATGATCTAGAAATTCAGGACAATAGAAACTCCTTGGTTTCCATGAGGATAAGGATGATCCTAGCTAAAATTCCTAGCAGCGGGGGTTATGGATCTTGAACTGGCTATCTCCTTTCTCCAGGCAAGACTTCCAGTGGAGGAACTGAGAAAACAACACAACTATTAAACCTTAAATACATTATTTATTTTGCCTAAAAGATGTGCAGGGATAAAATATGGAGCAGAAATTGAGCAGAGGGCCAATTATTGACCTTAGTTTGAGACCCACGCCACTATAACTTTTAACCAATGAACAATCTCCAATTCTTTCAACCCCAGTAAACACCTTATCTCCCCTATAAAAAGAACTTCAAGAGGCCAGTGGGGGCTGCTCTTGGAAGCCTCAAGTGAGGGAAGACTGTTGACTGGCCAGCCCAGAGTGCATATACAGTTTTGATTTAATTTTGGCAATCCTAGACTGCGATCTTTCTTTCTGGAGATCTCAGGGTTAACACAGTCACAAATTTAACTTTCATGCTTTCTAAATGGTATACGAACCTTACCATACATTCATGACATTCTCATGTTGCTGAGTGAAAATGTATCGGTTACAATAACAAATAAAAAAAAATATCCTTCACTATGTCTTTAAGTGTTCTCTCTGGGACAGATCTCTCCAGGTGTAATGAATGAAATAAAAAAAAGTTAGACTTGCATGTGTTTTTCCTTCTTTTTATGATCAATGAAAGTGTAGGAGAAAGTTCAAAGTCAGAGATATGTGTTAGTGCTTAATGGAAGCTTTTCAATAGAAAAGAACGATGTGCTGTCTTTTTCAGGAAAACATGCGCCTAGAAAAAAATTAATTCAGTCACAGACAAACAAATACCACTGCTTCCTCTTCTTCTTAATGGCTCTAGATATTAAATATATACACAAGAGCATATATATACATATATATATATATGTATATATATATATATGTATATATATGTATATATATGTATATCAGTATATCATATATATCAGTATATTAGTATATATATATACATATATATTTACATATATATGCATAAATATATGAGACAAAGAACTAATAAGGGAAGGAAAAACTTCATGTCAGTTTTTTAAAAACTAAGTAATTTGTTTGAAATAAGTACCTATTGTTCATCGTAGTGAGATATTAATAAGAATAATGAAGCAAACAGTAAAAATAATATAGGTTATATTGCAGCTTATTAATATTTTCATTGAAAAAAAAGTTGAGAACCTGTGATACAGACAAGGTCTGTGGCCCAGAACCTGAGTGCACAAGCAGAACTTTTCTCAGCAGTCTCCTAAAAGTTTGTTTCCTTTGGATCCCTAGTGGAAATCCAAAATTCCTCTTACCTTCTCTCCCAATTCTTTGTCACTAATCTCTGCAGTGGACTGTTCATCTCCTATGAGCTTCAAGAATAACTATGATAGCATCTTTCTGTTATGAGTATATAATGATTAGAAATAAGCCAAGAATTTACATATTCTTTACTTGATTGTATAATTTCAATAAATTAATTTAAGGCACTGTACATTTAAATCTAATAGAAAGGTCTCTCTTTCTACCTCCTATCTCTTTGCTATCTATTTACCTATTGATCTATCTATCGATCTATATGTATATATCTAACTATGTGTACATATAGATAGAGACCAATAGATAGATTGATATATCAATAGATATAGCGATAGATATATCAATAAAAGATAGATAGATAGATAGATAGATAGATAGATAGATAGATAGATAGATTGATATCGGGGAAACAAACCTAAAACATCGTGAGCCTCTGGGATTTACTGTACAAAAATGATGACCGTTATAACTCTGCACTGCTCAGAGATGAACAAACTGCAAATCTGAAACAGTACAGGCACATTTTTTCCTTGTCTCAGCATATGCTACATGGAACTAAAATTGCTGTGAATAATAAAAGAAGCTGAAAACAAGCTGTGAAAAGAAGAGACTATAATAATCATGTGAACACTTTTATTTAGAAGTCACTTGTTAATGTCCTTACATTGCTTCGCAGATTCTATTCCTTATATTCCTTATTCTGTAGAGTTCTAAGTTGTTTTTTTTTTCTTTCTTTTTTTTTTTTTGCAAGTAAAAGGAACTTGTTTCCTTAGCTGGTATCTGGTAATTGATTTTTAAGTACTGCAGGGTGAAGAGAGGTCAACAATAAAACAAGGAAAGAAAAATAAAAGCTAGCACAGAGTGTGAAGAATCCTACCAGGAAAAGATAGACATCTTAATTGTACTGAAGTGTATTCCTGGAGGAGTCATCAACTAACCTGGCAAGTCAAAACCCATAACATTAAGTTCAAGGACATACAGCCTTGAATTGTTGAATGCTAGGCTCCTGACAATCCAAGCTATGGTCCTCACTGGCCCTTCTGCATCCCTTTATTTCCTTTGGTTTCTAAATGAGGACACAGACACCTGTTCCAGCAGCAGGTGGTATTTGTTTATTATAGCTTTACCTGCTGGGTTTTAATCAGTCTGCAGCTGTAGGAACCCGCTTAAGTAACAGTTTATCTACCAGATTCTTACAGAGTAGTATTTTCCTTGAAGTAGCAAAGTTTTATATAACACTCTCACAAGACACAAAACATCATATAAGCAGCCTCGACTCTTCCATCTCTCGCCTTCTAACATTTAGAAAGACTAATCAGTGAGTCATTTCACATGCAGAGTTGAAAAGCTAGTCTCTTAGTATTCTGCCTTGAGGGAGCCTGCACGTTACGTGTTCCCATTATGAAACCCTTATTTTTTAGTGAGAGAGCAGCCAACATCTCTGCGGGTGCAATACCTCTTCTGTACACCTCACAAGGTAAGACAACTTCTGTCTTCGAATGGGCAGACAAAACATTAAAAGGAGTGAAAACAAGAAGTAGTGGGTAGGGGAAGGCGCACAGAGTAGAAAATTCAAATCCTATAACATTACTTTAGACTTTGAAACTTTTTAAAATACCACACTATAAAATATGTCATAAGAAGCAAATTTTCTTGAGTTTACTCGTTTTCTTATTTATTTATTTATTTATTTATTTATTTATTTATTTATTCACCTTACTCCTGGCTCATTGCCCCTTCTCCAGGTCACCCCTCTCACAGTCCCACCCCCTCCCCTTCTCCTCTGAGAGAGTGAAGGGCTGTCTGTGTATTGTCCCTCTTCCCTATACCCTGACACTAGCATATCAAGTCTCTAAGAAGCTAGGCACATCCTCTCCCACTGAGGCCACACAAGGCAGTCCAGCTAGTAGAACATATCCTACATAGAGGCAACAGTTTGGGTGATAGCCCCTGCTCCAGTTGTTCAGGACTCACATGAAGACCAACCTGGACATCTGCTACATATATTTAGGGATACCTAGATCCAGCTAGTGAATATTCTTTGGTTGGTTGTTCAGTCTCTGAGAACATGAAGGGTTCAGGTTCATTGACTCTGCTGGTCTTCCTGTGGCATTCTTATCCCATTCAGGTCCCACAATCCTCCCGACTATTCTTCCATCAGAGTCCTCAAGCTGCATCTACTGTTTCCCATGGGGTGTCTGCATCTGTCTGGGTCAGCAGCTCAGTGGAGCCTCTCAGAGGACAGCCATGCTACACTCCTGTATGCAACTGTAATAGAGTATTACTGAAGTGTCAAGGATTGGTGGTTGTCCATGTGATGGGTCTCAAGTTGGTCAGGTTAATAGTTGGCCATTCCCTCAGTCTTGAAAACATCCAATTGTCCCTGTATTTATTGTAGACAGGATAAATTTGGGGTCGAAATTCATTTCCCTATCTCTCCACTGGGGTTGCTGTCTGGCTACAGGAGGTGGCCTCTTCAGGTTTCATATCCTCAATGCTGTGAGTCATAGCTAAGCTGACTCCCATTGATTCTTGGGCCCTATCCCAGGTGTCTATCATGATCTTGAGATCCCTCCCACCTCTCCACTCCAGTGGAGATTTGCATTCATTCTCAGGATCATCTGGTCATCTCTCCTGGCCTTCCTACTACCTATTCTGGAACCACTCTCATTGCCCTCCCCATCCTCTTTCCCACCTAGGTCCCTCCCTCATCTGCTTGCAATGACTATTCTCCCTTCTAAATGATATTCAAGCATTCTTGCTTGTGCCTTCCTTCTTATTTATCTTCTTTATTTATCTTATTTGAATTTGTGGAGTGCAGCATGGGTATTTTATGGCTAATATCCACTTATAAGTGAGAACATACTGTGCATATCTTTTTGGGTCTGGGTTGCTTCACTTGGGATTATATTCTCAAATTCCATCCATTTGCCTGCAAAATTCTTTATGTCTTTATTTTAATGGCTGAATAATATTCCATCATGTAGCTGTACCACATTTTCAATACTTCTGTTTTAATAGCTATAGTTCTTCCTATGAATTTAAAAGATAGTACATTAACTTTTCTTACTCTTCTTAGAATAGTCATTTAGTTAATAGTAATTTAACATTGACAGAATAGCAAACAATATGTTACTCATTTAAAAATCATTTTTAATATTCCTTTTTCATATTTAATCATTTTTTACACTCCAGGTTTTATTCCCTTCCCGTTCCATCCTCTGTCTGTTCCACATCCCATACCTTCTCCCTGCCCCTTGTCTCCACAAGAATGTCCCTACCCCTCACCTCAACAAATGTTTAAACTGCCTTAAAAATATATTGTTCTCTCATACAATAAATTCTGACCACAGTTTCTCTTGCCTCTTCTCTTCTCAGCATCTGCCCACTTTCCCTCTCTTAGAGATCCAATTACCTTCCTTTTTCTTTCAAAGAGGATGAGATCTCTAATAGACAATGACCAAAGTATCAAAAACCAGATACAGTAAGACAAGGCAAAAGCTCTCATATCATTACAGGAAAAGGCCACCTAATAGTAGCAAACCAGTCCCAAGAGCAGGCAAATGAACCAAAGACACACCACCTTCCACTATTAAGAGTCCCCAGATAACACCTATGAATTCTTTTGCCTTCATATTTTGCCTCCAGCATTTTATACAAGTGTTACCAAAGTGGAGATTTACATTCTTAGGAGAGATCATGAGAGAGAGATTACTTATAAATCTTGGAGGAGCTCTGCCTTTTTTGATTAATTCAGGTATTTGCATGGATGTCATCTTTGTAAGAAAGGTTTGTGTCACTCACAGGGACTGTCAGCCTCTAACTGTTAGACCTAAGTGATTTGTTCAGATTATTGGCAAATATTGGCATCACACAGGCAATCAGTGAAGTTTCCCAGGACTTCTGTTCCACAGGAAGATTAGTGTTCTTGACAACTTGGCAATTAACTTTACCAGTGCAAGAAGGAATTCATATTTAGTTGGGATGTATTTGAAGAAGGGTTGAGCAGAAGATGGCTATTGAAACTGTGAAGAAAATAATATATAGAAACCTAAGTGTTGACAGAAGAGCTATGATACAGGGCAATGTGCTATTCCTTAAAATTCCTCAGAGTAGCCCAGAGACAAACTCTCCCCCTCATCTGCACATAAACAGTATGCAGTTGGTTCACTCTATTCTTCTGTTTTTCATTCCCATTAATTTATAATGAATGTTTAAAAATTAAGTAATTGTGTTTTTATTCAGTAGTTGAAAGGATATTTTACTATTTAGTTGTTTGTTGAACTATGTGAAATGATGCTTACATTAGTGAGGTGGTTATAAACCACTGTGACTCTATTGTGGATGCCAAGAAGTGCATGCTGACAGGAGGCTGATACAATTGTCTCCTGAGAGGCTCTGCCAGAGCCTGACAAATACAGAGGCAGATGCTCCCAGACAACCATTGGACTAAGCAGGGAGTCTCCAATGAAGGAGTTAGAGAAAGGATTAAAGGAGCTGAAGGGGTTTGCAACCTCATAGGAAGAACAACAATATCAACCAACCAGACACCCAGAACTCCCAGGGACTGAGCCATCAACCAAAGAGTACACATGGAGGGACCCATGGCTCCAGCAACATATGTATCAGAGGATGGCCTTATTGTGCTTCAATACAAGGAGAGGCCCTTGGCCCTGTGAAGCCTTGATGCCCCAGTGTAGGGGAATGTCATGGTGGGGAGGCAGGCGTGGGTGGATGGTGGGAGAACACCTTCATAGAAGTAGAGGGAGGGAAGATGGGATAGAGAATTTTGTCGTGAGAACCAGGAAAGGGGATAACATTTGAATTATAAATAAAGAAAATATCCAACAAAAAATTATATTTAAAGAGGATGTGTTGGACCACCAATCAATTGCATGTGTATTATCTGTAAACTTTTCTAAGATAAAAAACCTTTATTATTAATGATCTGAGCTAAATCAAGTAAAGTGAACTAAATAGATCCATTTTATCTATAGAATTAAGTGGGGAAAAATCTATAGATATTAATATGTAACATGATTGGTAATAAACTAGTAATTGTATATATGTTTATAGGCATTTATACATTTCAAGATCTTCTTTAATTTTTAATGAATTTCAATTTTTTTCCTCCCAACCTATGTTTTCTACTTTCAAAGCGGTAAATCCAAAAAAATTAAGATTCTAGGCTTAGAAGCTCCACTCAGTTGAAATTGTATGAGGTACCACTGACCTGTGAAAACTGCCATGGAAAAAATTGAAGGATGTTGTGGTCTTCAGCTTTCTCCAACACACTTAGGCTGCCTTCTGCCTGCTGGCTGAAGTCTGCCAATATGTTGTTTACATTGTTAAGATATATTAAGTAAGCAAGAATCAAATGTGCTGTTTTCCTGTGGCTTGTTTCTGATTTGTATACATGGCACAAACATAGTACTTATCAATTACTCTATTAGTATTGGCTATTGTACTAATTACCATGGTTAAATATTTGTGTTCAGCTAAAGGGAGAAAAGAAATACTTATTTTGTATAACAGTGTAAGGAGACACTGTCCATCATTCTGGGAGAGAAGAGATAACTCATTTGGGAGGAGTGGGAATATCTCAACCATTGTGTTGACAGCTTCAAGCTGAGAGTTTGAATCATGGGGCTCAGCTCTCTTTCTTTTTTAGTCTAAGATGCCAGGCCTCTGGGTGGGACCACCCATACTCATGGCAGGTCTTCTATTACAGATAAAACGATTTTAAATT
>JANHMN010000007.1:31793495-31830032 GCA_030674055.1 Rhabdomys pumilio | reverse complement strand
TATTTGAGTTAGCATGGAATTTAAATATATATCTCAAATACAAGATTGTCTGACACTCTTTGTCTTTGCAGAGTTTTCACTATACCACAAGGAACTGGTGTCAAGCTTTTGAAAAGGATCCTATTGTCTCTTGTATTTATGAGTGTTATAATAGATAAGTACAATTACTTCAGATCCTCATAGAATATTATTGTTTATAGGACCTGGGATTTGTGAGCATGTCAGGATTCTATGCTAGTCTTCTTGCTGCTGATAGATTATGCAGGGTCACCAAAAACAATTCTGTGTTAGGTAATGATGTAGAACTTTGCATTTATTTTACTTTTCTGTTGCTTTGGGCTGTTTCAGCTTTCCTATCCTGTTTTTGCCATTATTCATTTCCTAGAGACAGAGTGAAACACTTTTCTTTGTTCTTCTCTCATTATATAAAAGATAGGGCAAAAACAGAAATAGAAATCACACTATTTTGGACTTTTGTCTGTGGGATTTATATCTGAGTAAGTATAGCACAAGATATGCCATGCAAGATCTTATTGTTCTTTTTGTACTTGACAAAATGCAGTGTTATAACCCATGTTGTCAGAGATGTGGCCATTTTTAGGCATTTTTCTCTCCTTACTGTTGTGCTTTCTCCTGGGAGAACAAAGTCATCACACAGTTCAATACATAGTCTTCTTTGTCAAGGCAAAGGAACATTATTAAGGATTCATTCATCCGGGGACCCTCTTATTTGGGCCATCTGTCTCTGTGTTTTCTTAGGGGAATACAAAAGGAAAATTTTCCCCTCTGTTTTCCCTCATTTAGTGGTTTATGAGATTGTGTGTTAAGCCATATTTTAAGAATTTGAACAAGTAGAGACCTTGCTGCTCTGAACATTCTGGCTGTCCCTACTGTGCTTGCCATTTCAGTTCGAGAAATCACATACAGTTTTTCACTGTAATGATATTAAGGGGGGAAAAATCTTCATATTGCTGCTCTCAAGGCCTCCTGTGCTCTCCATTACTGTTAGTTCAAGGATGTGCTCTCAGAACTGATGAACACAGAAGCTGAACCTGCCAGGTAGGTAGTCACAGAAAATTGAATGGAGTTCACTCACTCCCCAAATGGACATTGGCATGTACAAAGAGGTGAGACACCCTGCTTTCTACATAATAAATGGAGACAAGGGAAATGAGTTGGGAAAAGCAGTTTGTAATCAGTGTCAAGCTTTTGAAAGGGTTGCTATTGTCTCTTGTATTTACAAGCCTTATAATAGATAAATGCAATTAGTTCAGATCCTCATAGAATATTATGGTTTAGACGGCCAGGGATTTGGGAGCATGGCAGGATTCAATGCTAGTCTTCTTGCTGCTTTGTGTTTCACTATACTTAAACTGTTCAATGTTTTTATTTCTGAATACAAAGGACCAGAAACTCAAACATGTCTAACTCTAATTTTGTTTTTAAAAAATATAATAGTGATTGATTTAAATATATTTGAAGTAAATGCATGACTATTTATGATATGTGAGAAAACAATGATCAATGATTCCCATATATTCAAACTATCATGCACATGAGAAATAGAAACCGTGGACCATAAGTTGATTAAATCATCCTCCTCTCATTTTCAGAACTGCATCTACCATTGTCCCATTGATTCCTAGCACAAATGCAAGGGTTGCACACTCTGATGATACCAAGTGCAGATGGTCTATAAATGTCTCACTATGAGGAATTGTTCTATCATTTTTATTTCTTATTAGTGTTTTTCATAATTAATTGTTCCATGTTTGTACTTAGTAAAGTGTAGTAGCCAGTCATGATGTGAAAACTACTATGGTAGGCCACAGGCAGGTAAGAGAATAAAATGGAACTGGTTTCTGCAATCATTAAGCTCAATACTTACACATGAATATACACAGAAATACTGTAGTATTACTCTCTCTTGGCATTTTCAACAGATATGTACTAAGGTAAGTCTCTTCTAGTAATTGTGAAGAAGCAACTGAAATGGTTACAGAGGAGTAAAACTTGCATAAAAATATATAAACATCTAAATTAATGGATTTCCAAATTTCAAAGGGGCTATTTTCTTTCAAAGTTAATATATAAGTACTGAATATCTGCTTTATCTTAAGATTCTGTTTTCTCTTAAGAATATTCCATAAGCAAAACAGATATGATTTCTTTTCTGAGAAATTTAATGTTAGACTAGAAGCAAGACAAGAATAATGAAAATTTGTAAAATTGGAGAACAGATTTTGTTCGTATTCAAGAAAATCATGGCATACATTTCTTCAGAACTAGGAACAGCAGCAAAATTATGTCAATAGGCTAAAAGACTGGGCTTTTTTGTTACTAGGCTACAACTTAGCATCTAAGTTCCCAGGGGAAGGAAAGAGCACAACTTTGCACAAAGTCCTATAGAAAAATGGGTAGCATATCAAGTCTTTGATTTTTAGATGCAACTTTAGTTACTAAAGCCAGAAGACAGTCTGAGTTTTGTGGGTTTCTAAACATTCTTATAAGACACACTAAGCTGCTTAACCATCATATTGAAAGCTTTGGACATAACATGTTTTTAATAAGATCATGTCAGAATGTAACAAGACCTCTCTGGATGCTGACCTAACCATTCCAATCCTATCCTTAATAAGCAGCAACTATAACCAGCTTGATCTTAAATGGGCATTTTTAAAGTCCATGCTTTTGCAAAAATTTTAAAGGAAGGATTGATTTATATGGAGTCACACTTTTTAGAATTCTTTTTATTTTCTTTTGAGATTATAGTTGTATTTTTTTCCATTTCCTTGTCTCCTCCAAAAGCCTTCCATAGAGCCTCCTTGGTCTCTTTCAGATTCATGATATCACTTTATTATATAATATAACATCTATAACATCTATATAGCATCTCTCTCTATATATATATAACATATATATATATATATATATATAACATATATATAGAGAGAGATGCTATATAGATGTTAAATATACACATATATGTTATATATAATATATAACATATATGTATATTTACAAATACATGAATATAATATGCTCAAGCTGAATAATATTGCTTGTTAGTATATTATCAGACCTAACACTTTGATGATCAATGTCCAATTGGTATGCGCTTCTTTGGAAAAAGAATATTTCTCCCATTCTCATACTGTAGTCAACTACTCAGGGTTATTGAAGTCATGAATCTTGGAGGAGAACTTACAACTATCGTTTACTAAACCAAAAAATCCATAACTGAATCCATAATCCTAAACATTTGTTCTTACAGCCACAGATAAGTGTAAATTCTTATCCCTCATCAAGGAAATTCTTTTTGCAACAGATGAAGACCATTATAGAAAACCACAAGCCATCAAAATGCAAAGCCCTCCTGCCATTTTGATTTGCAGCTATTGTATTCAGTAGTTGGTACTATTGAATATATCAGAGGAGAGACTCATGTGGTTTGTGTATCATCAAGATAAATCATGTTACTGGCATCATAGTACAGCAAATATAATGATTTAATGTATTTGAGCATGATATAGTGATCCTAGGAATGAATTTTCTGAAATATTTTGTGTTCATTTAAATGCTATATTTTTAACCACTAGATTTATAAATTCAGTTCTCCTTTGAATAAGTAACTGTTTTCCTTTCAGGTAAAATAAATACAAATGAATTGTTGAAGCCTTTGTCATTTAAGATGACTTCTCTTAAAACCCAGATTGGCATATCTTACTTACCTCCTATTTATTAAGTCTACAATTATAATTGGCATGTGTATTCAGAACTAATTATATCTGAATTTTTATGACTAACTTATAATATGTCCAGATATAATTTAAGTTCCATATATTAAGTTACTGATTCTTTCTTATTTCTTTGTTATTGCCATTTGGAATGAATCTCTCACACAGTATATATGAGTGATAGATATTGGAAAGAATAAGACTTAGTCAAGTGTATGATTAGCTCTAACTTGGTTAAGTCAAATCTGCAAGAACATGCAAGTCCCAATTTTCTGGTAGACTTTAAAGGCAGCAGAGAAATTAAAGCCTTGATTGTGGTCTGATATGTCCTTGACCTTGAATAAAAACAATAGCTAAATGTCACTTGAGGTATATACTGAGTGGAAAGCAATAAGGACTATTGTCCATGGAAGATCTAATTTTGTACCTATCACATTGTATCTGCAATTTCCAGGTATTTTTGCTCAGTGGTTAAGTTTGATTATTTGAGCATATGAAAGTTTACATAGATCTTCTCGGTTAGTAAAAAAGAAAACTAATTTATGTACCCAACTGATGACTTTGTTTTATATAACCCTATCTAGAATACATGACTGATTGTAGTATGTCATTTTGTGTAGTAGGGGTGGAAAGAATGTTGGAGAACTAGAAACCATACATTGTGAGAAGCCTGTAACTAATATTTTTCCCACTGCATGAAGTACTATAAAAGCCCTTGTTAAACCATCCTTAATTATAACTGTTGATGTTATTATTAGGAATATATTTACTTAAGATAAGCATACTTGAAGTATTTCAGGAAAGGGAACACAATTGCTTTTTTTTTTCAATGTGAATCATAACGTGTTTTTGATTATAATGGGGAAATCATAAATTATTTTGGGTCATTCAAAGACAGTTTGCTAGACGACTGGCACACAAAGTAGATCTGATCAATCCTTTTAAAAGACATTCTATTCATTTTATTCTTTCCTGGTAGGATTTTTCCTTTAGTGTGTACAGAAGTCTTCAGAGGAACTTCTGTCTCTTTAAGATTTGCCACTATCAAAACAAGATTTCTTGCCCAATTATCAATTTCTTACTCCCCTTTAAGCATTTCTATCAAAGTTAGAATTATTTTTCATCCAATTACCACTTTTCTTTGCCATCTTCACTCTGTCAGAATTCATCATTAAAGAATATAAAGTGATAATAGAAAGATAATATCAAACCAGCCTACTCTATCCTTCAAAATAACAAGAAACTCATAAGATATGCCTTTGCCTGATTTTGGCTTTCATTATCCTGTTACATTTGGCTGAGAATTAAACAGACAATGATAGCAATCACAGCAGTAGATAAAACACTAAGAATGTTCCTTACCTGAGATTATGGCTTTAGGTTCTAATATGTAATTAGTTATTCAGTCTCTTCTGAGTTATCATAAGCAGTGATCTGCCTTATTCAGACATTCAAATGCAGGCCATTTCATTTGATAATGAAATCACTTAAAGAAAACCAATATATTTGAAACTATTATAGATGCAAAACCAGGAGGTTTTGAGTTGCTTTTATGATTCCATGTAGTCATACAATAAATGCAGAATGAGAGCTTCAAGATCTTTCTTAGATGAGGGTCATAATTGATCTATATTTTATGATAAACTCCTCACAAAGTATTCCAAAGGACGTATTGTAGCAGCCTTCAGAGTGGTGAAAAACAGAACATGCATGTTTAAAGAGATTAAATAATTTGTCCCAGAAGATTCTGTGTTAGGTACTTTTGAGGATCTGTAACAAAAGTACCCGAGAACAGCTTAAAACAGGAGGGTACATGATTTTAGAGGAGTCAGCATGTAAGTGCTGACAAAGTATACAGAATACAATGTCCACAAAATCCTGGGGCAGGTATAGCACTTCTGCCCGTATATGACATGAAGCACAGAGTAAAGAAGAGACTGCAGGTCTGTTGTAGCTTTCTGTAATGGTATTTCTGTTTATCATCTTAACTATATCCGGAATTAACTACAAGCCAGAATTCGAGGGCTCACCTGTGATGCAGATCTTGAGTCTGGGAGACAAAGGTTTCTGACCCGGATCTTGGCATTGAGATCTTGAGGTATAGTGTTTATGAAAAGCTTAGACCCTGACAAGGTAGTACACTCCTTTAATCAATCCCAGGAGACTAAAGCAAGCATATATCTGAGTTTAAGGTCAGCCTGGGACAAAACAAGTCCAAGATCCAGGCATGGTGGTACACACCTCTAATCTGGGCCACAACTTCTGCTGGAGACCTACATAAGGACATTGGAAGAAGAAAGATTCGCTCTTCGTTACCTTTTTGCATTTACTTGCCAGAACATCTGTTGGAATCTACCTCTACAGAAGACCAGCTGAATCAACTAGTCTTGTGGGAGTGAGCAACTACTAGATCCTGGACTCCCCATTCACAGCTGACCATTGTTGGAGAGTTGGACTGCAGACTCTAAACAATGATAACAAATTCCCTTACTATATAGAGACTACCCATAAGTTCTGTGACTCTAGAGAACCCTGACTGATACAAAAGTTGGTACCAGGGACTTGGGTATTACTGTAAACAGACATCATGACCAAGGCAAGTCTCATAAAGGACAACATTTAATTGGTGCTGGCTTACAGGTTCAGAGGTTCAGTCCATTATCAGCCTGGTGGGATTATGGCAGCATCTAGGCAGACATGGTGCAGGCAGAGCTGAGAGTTCTACATTTTCATCTGAAGGCTGCTAGCAGAATACTGACTTCCAGGCAGCTAGGATAAGGGTCTTACAGACCATACCAAGTGACACACATACTCCAACAAGGCCACACCAACTTCAACAAGGCCACACCTTCTAATAGTGCCACTCCATGGACCGATCATATATAGACTATAATACTTTCCAGTGCAGGACCCCATTGATCTACTTCCTCAACCTAGGATTCATCTTCCATCATATCATCACCAGTTGTTGATGAATGTTCAGTGTATGACCTTGTGCGTAACACTTGTTATTCAATTTGAAATTCTTAGGTTGCAGCTAGATGTAATCAGCCCAATGACAACTTTTGAAAAACATAAGAAACATCTCAGTAATTACTAAAAACCTTTATATATAATAAAAGTATAGAAGGCTGATGACTTATACAAATACTCGTACACCCTAGGCAAAACCCAAACAAACACAAGCGAAACTAAACAAAAATTAAAACATTTACAGCATAAATATTTATGAGTATAATGAATGTAGCCATTTTTAATACATTTCACTATGAATCTTTTGAGTAGAATATTTAGGATTAGTTCTATGTAGAGTGTATGTTAAAACAATAAAAGATAAAATCTTTTTCTCAAAAATTATTTGGTATTTGTTCACATTGAAGACACAATCACCTTAAATTTTAAATACACTAGGGAAAAGGTTAGTAAGAATTAATTGTGGAGATAATAAGAGATTAAGATGGCATTTGCATTAAAAACAAGGGATTGGGTCAAATATGAGAAACATATGGTAGAATATGTGTGTTATAGTGAAATACATTGATTTAAATTCTAATCAAATTTATATAAACAATATGTATGAAAATTACTAATGCTGAAAACTATATTTTTAATATGTAAATGTCTTCTAAACTTATTTCTTCCTTTAAACATTGAACATTGTGAAAATCCAATGGCATATATATAGCTATATCACAATATATTTTATTAAATAGTTTTTAATTATAAAAAGCCAAAACATGAAAAATCACACAGAAGAAACATCCACTTATCCTACACTGTCACTTTAGAAGCATTAACATTATGTAGCACACTGACTCGTTTAATTCTGCACCAAGTCAATGAAGGTAGAACTCATATTTTCCCTTCACAGATGATGGAAGGAGACTCAGTTGCCCAACTTTTTATAACTGTAATGTAATGGTACCAGAATTCAAACCTCAGTCTATAACTCTGATTTGGAGCATTACATTGGAAAAATTCACACATGTGTAGCATCAGGCTGTCTAATGGTAAGTGAGCCATGGAAATAATTGGTTCCAGTTCAAATCTCCCAACTCATGTGTATAGGAAAGATGCCGAGAAAGAGACATTTTTAAAAGCACCAAGGAGACTGACATTAATGACACATAGACTATGTGGTGGAAAATAGAACAATTGTCCAAACTGCTTTCCAAGCACAATGATTATAATCATGCAACCAGTAACATTGATTTGAAATAAGAACCAATTTAAAGTTTAGGAGTAGAAAAACCTAGAAAGCCTCATTCTTTAAATACTGTAATGTTTAAACTTTCTGGTCTTCTACTAAGTGTTAACTCACTTTTTGGTCAGAGATAGTCTTATGTGTGTGTGTATGTGTGTTTTTTTTTAACATGTTTTAAATACATATTGCAGGCAAAAGCAATAAAACATAGTATAAATAAAGACATAAAATCTACTACTTAAAAATAAAAATTATGGAAATATATTTATTCAGAATTTTCTAATAAATAATTCCTCTCTGAGCTACCAACCTCTATATTGTTTACAAAGACAGTCAAAAGGAAATTGTTGTTGAATCCTTCAAGCTACCTTGGTGTTATTATTCAGAAAAAGGAAGCTCACAAACCCCTTCAGTCTAGTTAGGTTTAAGGAAACATAGTTTGACATAAAGAGTTAAAAGACAACTAATAGCTATGTAATATGACAGGATTTTTCCCCCTATGGTGCCATTTTCCCATCAGATAGTTTATAGCTCACTAGCTTGATTTAAAACTTAACTTTTACTAAGCATATAAAATGGATATAGCATTATGTTATCTGCACTTCTTCATTACAAGATGTTGATTCCTATCTTTATTTCATTTTATCATATATATATATATATATATATATATATATATATATATATATATACACACACACACACACACATATATATATATATATATATATATATATATATATGGATGGCATGGCCAAGAAAAATTTTGCTAAGGTTACAAGAGCTAAGTATAGCCATTCTTTGGCTACCTTGAGCATTTTATCATACACCTACCTTCCAGAAACACACAAGGGTAAGGAACACATCATTTTTTATCTCTTGACAAATATTTGAGAATGGTTTCTTTAAAACTTTTATTGACTATATATATACAGATTATCTCAAAAAATTGTCCTTTGAAACAGAATGTTTAATTCTTTCTTTAATCTACCCACTGCCTAGGATCCTTTAGGTAATAAATGGGGTCCTTTTCACACAATTACTGAGACAGAACCTAGTGTATGTTCTCACCCATGACAGTGGCAGAAACATTTTCCATCCCAACTAATCTTTATTTTACTTTCTGCAGAACAAATCTGATTTTTATAGACAATTCTAGAACTTATCTGTAAAATTCAAAAATTCAGAATATAAACTTCCTGTTTAAAGGTTTTTTTAAACACGTTGTCTTCCACATGAAGAATAAAACCCAAAAGCCACACTCCAAATGAGAAAGTTTTGCCCAAAGCTCTCTACACTGACTTCTAATGTTATTCATCTTCCTACCATTCCTTTCCTTCCCCCCTCTGACTGCTCCCACTTCTACTCTCCTCTTCTTTTCTGGCTTGAGTTGAAAGGAGTGCATATTATAGGTATATCTTTCTTCTTCTACTCTATCTCAGATTTTCTGTCTCTTGCTGCTCACAATTCCTTCATCCTACCTAGGTATTTCTTAGTCACCCACTCTAACACAACCCTTTGCCGTTTGCTTCCATGTCAACACTTTCTCCTTTCTGAACAGGAGAAACCAACATCATTATTTGTCATGTTTACTTGTAGATTTTATATTTACCCTGACTGTACTCTGATTTATGAGTGAATGACTCTTTTTGATCTTTTATTAACAGCTTACATCGTATTAATGAGTACTTGTTCATATTTCCAGAACCTATAATAAAAATAAATGAATAGGTGACAATTCCCTCTTTGTTAGGGAGGTCAGCTTCCCTTACTAAGTAGAGGAAAATCAAGAAGATATGGATCATATACACCCTTGAACATCATAGATGAGTATCATAGAGCCTCTTTGTTTAATTAACCCTAACTTTTCCAAAATAATCTTATCTTGTTGTTTACTAATGGAAACATGAAAAAATCTTCTTTTAGTAGGTTATTTTCATTGAAAAGTTCATATATCTAATTTTTATTAGAAATGCAATAAGAAACAAAAGCAAACAGAATTAATATGAGGTAAAAATATTTTTGCTATGTTTATTCAGGGTGTTGAAATAACCTGTGTAGTCACATATTCATTTTCTAATTAACTGATACAAACAGTTCAAGTACAGCCTAGTAGTTCATTGCTGCAGGTCAAAATGTCTCAGTGGATATGCAATTTTACAAATGGTCCTGAAATTACAGTAGTTTTATGTATCCACAGGCATTGAAAGCACCCAGCAGCTTTAATTGCCAATGGAAAAAGATCTGCCTTGCTCCAGCTTCTCCTGCTCTCTGACCTAATTGCAAAACACACATTGTCATTTCTGACAAGAAGCTTGAGACCAACCATAAATAATAATTGATAAAATCAACTGATTTGTGTATATGAGGTCATATGAATGCACTGATGATAATCTCTTGGTTCAGAAGATTTAAACATCTCTGGTCAAGACATATGAAATTTGTTAAATGCAAAATAAAGCACATAAACTTTGTAGAATGCGACTTTCTATCACACATGATCTGTGATTTCCCAAAATAAAATATCTGGCATAGGCAAAGTGACCTGTCAGAAAACCACTGTTAGAGGAGTAACCTATTAAAGAAAAGACAGTTTCATGTTAAAAAAAAAAAAAAACAAAACTAAAGACATAAATTAAGGCATTTTCAAAAATACTCTTATAAATAGGTAATTAACAGGTAAATACAGTTAATAATCTAGTTAGAGCTTAATTATTTATAAGAACAGAGGTAAATTTTATATTTGGCTATCTGATGTTAGGTGTTTGAGTGAAAAGAATAAATTTACATTTGTTAATTTAGTGAAGTTATATGCACACCTTTATGTTGTAACTTTTCCCTTGGGAACAAAATATGATACTCCCTACTAAAATCTTGAATACATATATTTTGAAATAAAAATTTGACAACTATTTTTTTCAAATGGAAATTATTTATACCCAGGTTTTCATAAATTATATTACTTTAAGAACTCATAAAAGTTTATCTGTTCTAAATAAAAAATAAATATGCCCATTGAATACAGAGACATTTTATTCTATCACTGTGGTAGCTCTGGCAAGGGATCTTATCCAAAGATTCTGTATGATCAGTCTGGAATGCAAATATTCCACACACCTTTAATCCCCCTACCTAGAATACGGACATGCCCTTAGTACATGCCTTTAAAGTAAAATTAGTTTGTAAGAGGAAGCTGCCATGTTTGAAAGTGACATCTAACTGAGTGAAGACAAAATGAAGAATTGTAAGATCCCCACAAAGGGATCAGGAATTTATGGCCACCCAATAACTTACAAAACACCAAACTCGATGCAATCAGCAAGAGGTATATTTTGATCAACATACTGAGGTCAAGACCCATGACCCACACAGGGGCAGTGGGGTCTGACCTCAGGGCTTTGAAGACAGAGGGAATTTGAAGGCAAAAACCACAACTCAGGGGGAAAACCACAACCCAGGGGGAGTGAAGGAGGGTTATTGGAGATTACCTGTGGAAAGTCCCAGTCCATTATTCTGTTTGAGACAGGGTCCAAGAAACATTCATGGGGAACATTTTGTATAGGCTATTCTCAAAGAGCCTATTCATAATCAACCATCTATTTTTTGGTCAGCCAAGTTTCTGAAACACAGAGCTCATGATCAAGTTGACCTGCTCTCTTGGTTCTGCTCAGCCTGTTAGGAGTTTTTGAAAATTTTTAACCCTATCAGAATCAGAGAAAGACTTGACAGACTGAGTTAGAGACAGGATACTCCAAACTCTTAAGGAAATAACTAAGGAAAGATAAGCAATCTAAAAGGACAGCACAAAGTGAGTCAGTCTAGAATCAGTGCAGTGAGTCTGATGAATTCAAGTTGAGTCTCATTTTGAGTCTATGCAATTCAGTGCAGGTCAGCTAAGACAGTTGAGGCTAGAGAATAAGAAGGAACCAGATTAGAATAAAGAGCCATACTTCATTCGAGGCAAAGCAGAACATTTCAGTGAGAAGCTGAGAGAAGCCAGATTTAGTCAATCAGCTTGGAGATGAGTTTGAGCCAGAACAGCTGAGTTGAACCAGCCAACAGAAATAAATAGTTAGGATAAGTTTATTCAGCAGTAAGCCTCCAAGATGACAATTAGATCTGAAGAGCAAAAGTTACTTTTACAATAGAATTAATTTTTCTTTTTAAGAATATTGGGCACATACAAATATAATTTCTAATGTCTGTTCATCCTTAAAAGTTCTACAGTTAATAACTTTACTATGCTCAGAATATTAAGCAAAGCTAAGAACTATGTGAATAACATTTGCCCCATCTTTCCAAATATTACTTAAGTTTTACAATCTATTTTAACCTCATATGTGTTATCCCCCAAGAAATAGTCCAAATTTAAATTTCCAGTACTATAGTTGTGGCCTCACATGTAAAAGTTTGCAGACATTTTCAATTGAACTCTGGTCACACAGAGTTGGCTGAGATTTCCTTCAAATATAACCCGTGTCTTCAAAGAAGAAGAAATATATTATCCATGAGACACCTCTGAATGGTGAGGAGTAAATAACAAAGTGGTACATCAATAAACCAAGAGGTGCCAAAGATAATTAATAATACCCAGAGCTAACAGGAGGGTGTGTAACTGATACGGCTCTGGAGCCATATAAATAAATAAATAAATAAATAAATAAATAAATAAATAAATAAATAAATAAATAAATAGCTAACAACAGATTTTAATGTCTTCGTCTGCAGATGTATGAAAGATTTGTTACCTGTTATTTAAAACTACTCAGTTTTAAAGCCAGACAAAATCCTAGCAGGAATCAGAAAAACTGAGCATTGAGTCCCATCCCTAAGCGAGTAGGTATTTGCTATTGATATATTATGGGAGAGGGAAAAGCATTTTTTTTTCAAATTGAGTGAAACTGAGTATAGCAACCATACTCGGGGTCAGGTCTCATGCTCAGGAATAGCTAAGCCACAAAAAAAGCAAATTTGTTTGTTGTTGGTTTTTTTTATGTACTTTTTTGTTTACATTTAGTTTAGTTATTTTTTATGAGGGTGAATGAACATGGATTTGGGTGTGTAGGAAATAAAGTTAGGGACTGGGGAGAGAAGAGGCAGGAGTAGAGAAATATTTGATCAAAATATACTGTACTATATTAAAAGATAAAGGTGGAACGATTAGAAAGGGACTAGGTTCTGATTAATGGGTAATAATAGTTATGCATATAAAGCTAATGTTAATGCAGATATCCATAACTCAGCAGGATCTGCTGGTTTCTGTCTGTTTTTTCCCCTTTTAAAATTAACATGTTGCTTTGAAGGTTCAAAATTAAGTATTTAGCTGTGGCTAACATGTAGGTCAAATGGAGTTGTCAGTTAATGGGGAGATACCAGAAGCAAAGAAACATGCAGCACAGAATATCAAATCAAGGACAAACTCTTCTTTATATTCTGGGCTAGCATTCTACATGAATGTTGCATAGTCGAGATGCTGGCAGTATGCATTTGCACCATGCATGAGTGAAGGATCTTCAGATCAAAGAACAGTAAAATCTTAGCAGATAACTAAAGTGGCACAATGTTTAAGGTTCAAAAAGAAATGTGGAATGGAAAGATAATAACTCATAGATGCAAAAGCTGATGAGATGAAAAGGAAGAATGGTGACAAGAGTGGATGTGGAATATATTTGGAATAAAGTCACTTAAAGGCATAGGATATGTACAACTTCATTATTCTGGCCTCTTAAAACACTAAGTTTAGGAAATACCACAATTGAATAACTTATCTACTCTAATAACAAATTTGTGTTTAGGTTTTCTGCTTTTAGAAAAAAAAAAAGAGAGGATACTGGTAAAAGAGTTCAAAATTGAATATAACAGTTATGTAATAATTATGTAAAGTATATGGATCTTGTCTGCAATGCAGAAATGCCTTACAACCAGCAGAAGCTAATGTTTGTATTTACATACATAATCAGTACAGAAATCAATAAAAATCCTTGTTTTAGAAAATGAATACAAATATAACAATAGCAAACTATCTTGTTTTACTTTGTTTGAACAGCCCAATAAAACAAGTTAACACATCCTCAAATGTGATATCCATCTGGTTTTAAGAAGATAGTTTACCTGTGTCCAATATGGTGGGCTGAATGAGATGTCCCCCACAGACTCATATAGTTGATTTCTTTGTCACCAGGAAAATGGAACTCTTTGATAGGATTAGAAGGAGTAAGAGGTGTTGTGTTAGAGGGAATATATAAATTGGAGTAGACTTGAAATTTCAAAACCTCACACTAGGTCCAGTGTCTGTATCTGTGTCTGTATTCTGGACCGGTGTGCATGTTGACATCCATGCTCCCTGCTATACTGACAAGGAACTACTCCTCTGAAACTGTAAGCAAGTTCTAGTTCCATGCTTTTTCTTATAATAATTACCTTGGTTATTCTGTCTCTTCACAGCAATCAAACAGTGACTAAGACAGGTCTATCAGATTTTATTACATACCTTGAAAGTTTTCTTTCTCAAATTTAGTGTCTTCTACATAATAACATATGCTAGAAAATAAATACATAAGGGAGAATTTTTAGTAGCTAAAAAACCAAGTGTGAATATATATTGTTCTGTGTGTGCTTCTATGTGCAAAACACGAACACACTAAAGATACACATAAGCAAAGCATATACATACACACAAACCACCAACAATAACATTAATTTTTTTTCACCCAAACATTTATTTACTTTGCCTTTAAACTTGAAAGATATTTACTTGACAAGTCATCACACATGAAATGACACTGTTTCCATTGTCTTTCAACTCTACATGTTCTATTTGTTGGGAAGTCAATCATGGTTATTATAGATCCCAGTTATTTGTCAAAGTAGATAATATAAAAATATTTTCTAGTTTAACATTTTGTAAAGATTTACCTTGATATGTTTCTATCTATATCACTCTTTATATATAAATATTGCTTAGTAATGAGTAGGCTTCTCAGTTCTAATCATTTAACTCCTCATTCACTGGCTCATTCTGTCTTCATCAAAGTCTAGCTTCTTCTCTCTGCTACCCATTCTTCTAAAATTGCTCTGCTAAAACTACCACACATTTTTTCCCTATGCTATTCTAAAGCAGCCTCTCTTTCCTGACTGCTCTTGTGAGAGGTGGAGCATCCTATCTCTGACTCATTCTTTCAAATATTTCTGCCCCTCAACTGTACATCATTTTCAAACATGGCTGTTTCTTTCTACAAACTAACCTTGTTTTATTTGTTAAACATGTTTACTAAGGGTGTGTCAGTATTCCAACCAGATCATGCTGTACTATAATCCATTGACCTAGAATAAGAAAAATGTGATATATTTTCAAAATGGACTATTGTTCAGATACAGAAATAAAAAGAAAGATACTATAAAATATGCAAGTAAATGATGCAGCTAGGAAAGAATTCATCCTGAGAGAGGTGAGCCTCAGATACCAGAATGTTAAATATGGTATGTGTCCATTCATATATCCATGTTCACTGTTAAGTCAAACAAAAACAAGCTATGATAAATAAAAACACTGTGGTTAGGTATAGAGTAAGGTGTTATGGTAGTGACAGATCTCCCTAGAAAGAGAAAATATAATACATAGTTATAGATAGACAAAGGGAGGGGACAAGAATGAGAGGATCAAACCGGGTTAAGAAAAAGTGGATAAGTGAGAGATTACAGGGAATAACAACTATATTAAAGAGGCATTTGAGGGATTCTTTGAAACATATGTGAAGATGATCTAAATAAAATGACTAAATGATGAGGAAGAAAGAATCCCACACAGATAGCTCTTATCAGCAAATGAAGATACGGTAGTGAGATTGGGTAACATCAGATCAAATTGTGAATGAAGTGTTTCCATGGAAAATCTAAACAACTCAGTCTATTGCTAAAGCTTCAAATTGCTCTCCACAAACCAATGACAATAACACCTGAAAATAACACCTACAAAACTCATGTAGAGGAAACTGTCCAGCTGGTACCTATCTTGAATATTTACCACTGCTAACTATTGTTCTTGGATGTAGAAAGTACTGTGCATGTTTTCTGAGAAGAAACGTAAACACTAACCCAGTTATAGACTTTTAGATTTAAATGGTGTCCTGCCTGCAAGCTAAGTTAGTCAAATGGTGGAATAAAGCTTCTTGGAATAACCAACCAATATATGGTTTCATTTAAGTTCCACTCAGTGAGATGGAACTCACATCTAATGTGGCTTTGGTGACCAAGAATCTGAGACTAGATAGACCAGAGATCAAGAAGAAAATCAAAATAGTTTTCTCCAAGGAAGTCCTAATTGGGAAAGAATCTACTCTTAAGGATAGACCACATGCTTTGCCACAGATGACCAACAGAAAAATGACTTGGCAGCATTTTTGGAGGTTCCCTGTCTCATGATGCAGTATCCTAGCTTTTTTTCCCTAACAGTTATTAATTTATTTATTTACTTTCTTGTTTTGAGTATATATAACAGTCTCCTGCTTTGTGTCTTTATCAGATTCTCAACTGTGTGAGCAGGCATGTCTTTGAGTATGTATCTGTTTCTTGGGATTTTTTCCTTCTCTTTTTTTTTATATTCTGATTTATTTGTGTTTGCTTCTATCATATTTTATTTTACTTTGACTTGTTATATCTTAGATGCCTGTTTCTTTTCTAACAAGAAGGAGAAAGCATCTATATCCCACTAAGATTGGAGTTAGGGATGAACTGGGAGGAGTAATGAGATGGACACATGTAATCCAAAAATATATTGTATGAAAAAAATATTTTAAATGAAAGAAAAATACAAAAATGAAAAAGTAATTTAAAAGTTTTCTTCATTTTAATAATCAAATTTACACATTAATTGGTTTCCTTCATACATTCATATGTTTCCTTATATCATTCATAAACATACAAAGTTAAATGTTCCTATTTCAGTTATTTCCTTTACTTGTATAAATATGTAAAACTTTGTTTGTTTTATAAGAATAATATCAACATTGTGTTTTGGGCAATGTCTGCCCTTATTTCTCTAAGGTCTCCCCTGATATTTTTCTCTCTGGCTCAGTGTTTGTTTTCACTCTGGTTTTATTTCTCCTGGAACATTATCTATGGCATTTCGCAAGGCCTGGCTGAAAAATGCAATACTCCAGAGAGTGCTTGTATTTGTTTGTGCTGAGTGCCTGCAGGTACTTACCCTGGATTACTTAAAAATAAATTCTAAATTTGAAAGATTTGGATGATTACCTAAAAGCCAATATGAGGGCCAGGTTGTGAGTATTAAATCTCGTGAGAAATTTCTGTCTCTACCCTATGCCAAAATATCAGCGCATATTAAATTTACATTTCCCTATAAAGATGATGCATTTCTCCTTTAATTTATGGCAACAATAGGATTGTAATTAAGTAAAACTGATTTTAATACTAGTATTTAATGAGCATTAACTATTCTTGTTCTATTTGGTTCATTACTAGGCAATTCTGTTCTTTGAAGTTATTTCACAGAAATGAATACTTGGTACAAATGTGAGTGAATCATTGCATTTTGAGTGAGTCAATGCATTTTGTAGCTTTGCAGCACAGATTAGACGAGTCTAAATACCCCTTAAAAATAATAAATCAAAACACAGTCAGAATATCTAATACTCATTAGAAAGTAAAAAAAAAAAAAAAGAAATAATGAGCCATTGACCCAGATAGAACCATAATATTTGACAATAAACCAAACATGAATATCTGCCACGAATAAGTGTATTTAGAATTTTGAAAACATCCAGTAATCTGAAGTGATGGGGAACAGAAGAATGTGAATATCTTTATTGGATATTTTATTTACATTTCAAATGCCATCCTCTTTCCCCATTTCCCCTCCCTAGAAAAACCCCTATCCTACTCCCACTTCTCCTTTTTTATTTTATACTATTTTTTAATGTTAATCAAAGGCTGTATAAGTTTGGTAATGCTCAATATCAATCAGAAGTGTAACCCAATAACCAGCCTACATATATCAACTATCTTTGACTGGTGGGGACATGTGAGCATTCGCCTTCATGTCCCCCTACTCTTGTCACCTAGCTCCTCCTCTACTTCTCCTCCACTCCTCACTCCTTATCTTCCTCTCCTTACTCCTCCCACCTTAGCTCCTCCTACATATCACTGTTCCACTAAAATAAAACTTTTCTCTTAGAATAAAATTAGAGCATAACTATACCAATTTGTGTCAGTAAGATACAAGATAGACGTAATACTCAGTCTATCATTTTGTTGACTAAACAGAACTTCTGTCGTCCCTCCTAAATAAAAGACTTAATTCTGAACCTGGCTTTTTTTCTTGGCTTTAGAATGAATGTCAGCTGAAAATCATCCTCTCAAATCTTTTCTCTCAAAGTAAATAGCTGGGATTGACTATGAGACTATAAGTCTTCAACCCAGTCAGAAATCCAGAATGACTGAGTTAACTGAAATTATGTGAAGCACCAAGCATAGCTTCTAAAACTTAGCCAAATTATATATAGAGACCATTGAGCACCTGGACAGTCCCTATGCTACAGAATGTTGGAGCATTCGATCTTCAGGCTTCTGGCCCAGGATCATATGACAGACCAAGTGATGCAGAATTATTAAGGGCTGATTACTCTGTCTTGGCAGATATAATCAGTCGACTATTCTGCAAGAGTCTCCTTTTCTGGACAGTAATTTGTCTGTAGATGGAGAGAGGCAATTCATGCTAGTGGCTGTCTCACCACAACTGGAGTAACTCCAAAGATGCTCAATTTCGTCTTAGAATCCAAGACAGGAAGCTTTCAGGAGCAGACAGGTCTCTAATCAAAATGGACATTAATACAGAAATGTTTGTAATGTCAATTCTGTGGACTTCTGATGTTTTGAAAAACAACTATCCATGTAAGGCAATCTGGACTGCTGTCTGTTAACTCCTCTCAGCTATTTCTAAATAAAATACAGAAAACAACTTAACAATAAACTCAAAGCCCTGAATTTGCTGTAGTCCCTTAACTCACATGCTAACCATCTCAAATCAGTTTAAAAAGTTAAAGAAGGACTGGATCTAAGCCTTGTATTCCTAAATGTGTCATATAGGCACAATGACTATGAGAGTAACAATATTAATCTCACTTTATATCAATAAGAAGCTCATACCAATGAAAACCTTAAATTTGAAATCAAAGTAAATTTTGTACCATTTAAGAAATTATAACTTCATTTTAATAACAATTATGCATATTTCTATGAATAGGTTATGGCTATGTAATAAATCCCAGTTAATCCTCCCTGTTCCAACAAAACCACTACTTTTCCCTAGAGAGACAGCCCAATATTAACCACCTCAGTCTACAAGCCCAGGGAATAGGGGCGCCTACTCTTCATTAACTTCTTCAAGCTGATTTTGGTGTTGAGATATTAGAAGAGGGGCAGGGGGACAAGTAAATTGATAAGCCTCCGACATCTGTGTCTTCACTGCATCGAGGTGCAATTCCAGGACATCAGAGCTTCCAGCAGATCTGCTCCGCTCACTTTACGAGTAGATACACCAAGGCTGTGAATACTGCAATATATAATTCTCAAAACAAATCTTAGTATCAAGATAACTTTTTGTTTGAATTCTGAAATCTGGTCTTCTGGCGGTCTCCCTCTGTCATGTCTAATCCATATAATTCTGGGAGTTTCTATGAGGGTGTACTCCCATCATCCTCCCATTTTCACCTCCCTGTTCTCAAATTCCCCAAAACTAGGGAATCTTAACTTTCATGTATTAAGGCTGTCCACTCCCACTGATGCCTGGTAAGGCCACCCTCAACTACCTATACAGGTGGAGCCATGGGTCCCTCCCTTTGTGTTCTCGGGCTTAGATTTTAGAATGGCTACTCCAGCTTATTTCTTAAAGCCATTTGCTTGAAAAATTGTTTTCCAACATTTTACTCTAAGGTAGAGTCTGTCTTTGTCACTGAGGCGGATTTCCTGTATGCAGCAAAATGCTGGGCCCTGTTTATATATCCAATCCACTAGCCTATGTGTCTTAATTGAGGAATTGAGTTTATTGATGTTAAGAGATGCTAAGGAACAGTGATTGTTGCTTCTTGTTATTTTTGTTATTAGAGGTGAAATTATCTTTGTGTGGCTATCTTCTTTTGAATTTGTTGGAAGAGGATTACTTTCTTGCTTTTTCTAGGGTATAATTTCCCTCCTTGTATTGAAGCTTTCCTGCTACTATCCTTTGTAATGCTGGGTTTGTGGAAAGATATTATACAAATTTGGTTTTGTCGTGGAATATCTTGGTTTCTCCATCTGTGGTAAATGAGAGTTTTGCTGGGTATAGTAGCCTGGGCTGGCATTTGTGTTCTCTTAGGGTCTGTAGGAAATCTGTCTAGCATCTTCAAGCTTTTATAGTATCTGGTGAGAAGTCTGGTGTAATTCTGATAGGTCTGCCTTTATATGTTACTTGACCTTTTTCTCTTAGTGCATTTAATATTCTTTCTTTGTTTGGTGCACTTGGTGTTTTGATTATTATATGACGGGAGGTATTTCTTTTCTGGTCTAGTCTATTTGGTGTGTTCTATCGGTTTCTTGTATGTTTATGGGTAGCTCATTCTTTAGATTAGGGAAGTTTTTTTCTATAATTTTGTTTAAGATATTTATTGGCCCTTACGTTGGGAATCTTCACTCTCTTCTATGCCTATTATCCTTAGGTTTGGTCTTCTCATTGTTTCCTAAGTTTCCTGGATATTTTGTGTTAATGACGTTTTACATTTTGCATTTTCTTTGACAGTTGTGTCAATATTTTTTTATGGTATCTTCTTCACATGAGATTCTCTCTTCTAGCTCTTATATTCTGTTGGTGATGATTGCATCTATGACTCCTGATTTCTATCCTAGGTTTTCTATCTCCAGGGCAGTCTCCCTTTTTGATTTTTTTTCTACTTCCATTTTTATGTCTTGGATGGTTTTGTTTGGTTGTTTTCTGTTGTAATTCTTTAAGGGAATTTTGTGTTTCCTGTTTAAGGGCTTCTACCTGTTTACCTGTGTTCTCCTCAGATTCCTTGAGAGTGTTATATATTTCCTTCTTAAAGTTGTCTATCATCATCATTAGATGTGATTTTAAATCTGAATCTTGCTTTCCTAGTAATATGAAAAATTCAGGACTTTCTTGTGTGGGAGAACTAGGTTTTAATGATGCCAAGTAACCCAGGTTGCTGATGCTTATGTTCTTATGCTTGTCTTTTGCCATCTGGATCTTCTTAGTGCTACTTGCCCTGTCTGTGACTGGAGCCTGTCTTTCTTATTGTCTTGGTTTTATCAGAACTGTGTGGAGTAGATGTTACTACTGGGGTAAAAGCTAGGACCCAAAATCTGCTCAGTGCTCCGGGCTATGAGTGACTTCCTGGGTCCTAGTGGATTCCAGTTACTCCTTGTTTGGGGCAGGCGTTGCTGTCTGTTTACCTAAGATAATGCCAGGGTTAGAGCACCTGGGAGCCCTTCTTCCTCTGGGTTCTTAGAGATTGGTGGCAGTGCTGCCACCATGGATCTGCTCAGTGCTCAGGCCCAGACCAGAAGGAACCAGTGCTCTGGGCCAGAAGTGACTTCCTGGGTCTTGTGGGTCCCAGTTATTCCCTGTTTGGGGCAGGCATTGCTGTCTGCTTACCTAAGATGAGAATTGCAGATTAAATAGAAGGCATGTGTGCAGCAAATCTCTAACCATAGGTTCAGACAATAACAGATTGTTCATTTGGATATAGTTCTTTCAGTACTTATTTGTGACTTACCTATTTTCCATGTAGGCTATGCTTAAAGAAAGCCAATAAAGGAATGAATATTATATATTGTATTACACTTGAAATTCCTTCATGCTTTTACTGATCCAGCAGATGCTGCAAGACTCCCAAACTGGAAAGAAGTCAGCATGATCTTTAGTAGGTCCCTCTGAAATTTAGAATGTTTTATCCAGGACTTCTTTCTAGAATCCTCCTGCACTTATTTGAAACCTATTGGATTTTTACTCAATTTTTAAGACTCTGAAAAATGTCACTTTTAAGATGACATATTTATGGACCCCAGTTTAAATTATTCCTGTCAGATCCTTGAGGTTCCATGCTACATCTTCTATTTTCTTTAATATTTATTACAGTGATGGCTACTTATTAATAATAAAAATTAATTACACACAAACACACACACACACACACACACACACACACACACACACACACATTTTCTATAATCTTATGGTGCCAGGATATATTTTTATTTTATTGTACTCATCATTTTTTGTCTTGTTCTCATCTAAGCCTAAATAGACACAATGTATCCTGAATTGATAACAGTAACTAATTGTTATTTTGATGGAAAATAAAAACAGGATAGGAAGCCTAAATTAACACTCTCTCACTGAAGCTTTTATATTAGTACCTGTGTTTGCTTTGTTTCTAAAAATAAAACACTATCACTGAGTTACCTCTCTAGCCACTGTAGCTGAAGCTTCATTAAACTGGATTGAGCATCGTGAACATTTTCTAGTCTTTACCTCCACTATAAATTTACTCTGAAGCTCAAATCTATAGTAGAACTGGAAAATATTTTGTACATTATTTGGGTGCGGTAACAAATTGTGAAACATGTTTATCATGTAACATTTATAATAATATTCCTAACCTTAGAATGTTGCTACATGCTGTGATTATCCAACAGCTGTTTTAGATAACATTGACTAAGAAGTTTAATATAAATTGAATAGGAAATTCAAGAGGAAATTCAAATGTCATATATATTTATTCTGAAGACTTTTGCTTAAGCCTACTCACACTCAATCTAATTCCAGATCTTGTGAAAAAATAAGAAAAAAGAAAGAAAAAAACAAGCAAAAATGAAAAAAATTCAACAGAGAGATACAAAAACAATGCTATAGAATATTTTCAAATTTCTATACATTTAGTAATTATCATGCTTTTTTTTATCTATTATCCATTTAACAGACTTTATTTGGGAGATTTTTTTGCTTTCAGTGGAGTCTTCTGTGAATAAGTGAGAAAAGATTAAGACAGGCACATGCAAACTGCTTTTGAGTGTAAACTGTTATTCCTGGAGCTTTTAATGTTTCATAGTACATGCTTATTTCATGATTGCAAAACAAATAGAAAAGAGCAAGAAAAAAAATAAGATGAAGAGGCAGGAGCAAAGGTAGAAGGAAGATAGGAATGAGTAGTTTTCTACTGCTAAGAGCACCTCTTAGGACCAACATGTACCATTTCTGTTGCCTTTCAGATTCAAACAGTACTTGGAGACAACATTCCAACCAATTTACACACATATCATTAATCCACAAGCATGTGTGTGTGTGTGTGTATGCATGTATTTATCACTTTTATACATATTCATAAAATAGTTAAGCCCTGAGTACCCAAAGCAATAGATGCTAAAATACAAATTATTTCTTCTCATATACTCCCTCCATTCAATCAGTTTAATTAATGATATACTGAAATGGTTTCCAATTTATTTAGCTTCATTATAATTTGAAGATTTTTTTTTCATTGTAAATAATACATTTTGGACTCTTTTTTTTTTTTTAAGAGAAAGGAGAAAAATTAAATGATATGCCTCTCTAGGTAGACATTTTACATGGTATATATTCTAACAGCTCATTAGTATTCTAAAAATTTATAATCAAGTTATCAAAGGTGAAGGCATAGCATTTTGGAATAGGCTTTCCAACTAGGTATATGTCAAAAGCAGTGATTTGTTGGAGTGATGAAAATAAGGCTGTGGAGATATGCTTCCTGAAAACTTCTGAGTATCCTTCCTGATCCTTGGATGTTTAGAAGAAATTTGATCCTTTAATACAAAATGATCATAAAAGGCTAGAATCAATTGGTGAAGATCGAATGAGATGGATATGGTGCTAATTAAGGCACTTGGCCATCAACATCAAGCACAGAAAAAAATGCAACACAAATGAATCCAGTGGTATGGAAGAGAGGATAAAGAATGCTATTAGATTGTGTCTTCTAGAAACTTTAGAGTCTATGTCCATAAAATTTCACCAACACATCTGGCACAGCATAAGTTTAACAAGGATAACACCAACAAGCCTGCCAAACTATATACTAGGAAATAGCAATGAGACATCTGTTCTGCACAGAAGGAACTGAGTAAAGCTGGGAGCAGGAGATGTGGCTGTCCAGTCCTGAACAGTCATCTCTGAAAACATACACACAAGTAACATTATATGTACTTAACAGGTTATATTTAAGAATATATGTTATGTATACATATAAATATTTATGTTCATGCAATAACAACTATTGATAAAAGAGGCTCTGAACTTGAAAAAGAGAAAGAAAAAGTATATGGTAGAAATTTTGAGGAAGAGAGGGAAAGAAGAAGTTTTTAATTAAAATACAGTCTCAAAAGTAAACAAATAAAACACAAGAAAACAAACAAAACCACAGCACTATTCTAAAGAATCATAAAAGATAAACTTAAATTAGATAGTGTACTTAAGTGTCCCAAAATAATAACAGATAACATGAAAAAAAACAAGCAACAATAAAAAACAAACAAACAAACAAACAAAACACTATATGAATACATTGTTTAATGTAACTTTTGCCCTACCCCCTTTCTTCCTTCATGTTCAAGTCTCCCTTTCCCCTGCATGCACTCTTCAATTTATCCATTATGACAAAATGTTTGGCCAAGGCTTTTAGAGTATGAGACAGTATAAATCAATTTTGCATTCACTGTCTCTTCTGACCTCAGAGCCATGCTGTCTAGGGTGGATACCTAACGGTTGTACTTATGCTTATCTAACTAGTCCAGACTCAATGCTCCAGTTTCATTTGCAGAAACCATAATTTATTATTTTGAATTTTATATAATAAAATGAGATGCACAAATAGAAAATTGGTTGTATATATAAATATATTTTCGTTTTAAAAACCATTTGCTTTCAAGCACTTTATTTAAGACCGTAAATAACATCTTTTGTGAAATCACACTTTTCATTTTGAAAAAAATGACTGATGAACAGACCACAGTCATTCTGTATAGGAATTGTTAGATGATTTTCCAGGAATATGCATAAATAAATCTGCAAATTTAAGAAAATCTAACTATTTTTATGAAAAAATTACAGTATTAAATTACAGTTATAGTTAGGATAACACCAGTTTATTTTTTCCTCTTTTTATTGGATATTTTATTTATTTACATTTCAGGTGCCTTCTCCTTTCCCTATTCCCCCTCCCTAGAACTCCTTTATCCCATCCCCCCTCCTCCTTTTTGCTTTTATACCGTTTTAATTAGATGCAAGTATTAAGGTCAGTTCTAGGTTGAGGGACTAGCAATACAATAGATACAAACAGTCAAGGAACAAGCAAGAAGATAAACACTAATCATGTTCTTTTTATTTTAATTTTTTTTTAAAAAATTGGGGTGCCAAGTTCCTTTATGCTGAGTGTTTATGGCACTCTACAACTAGGCATACTTATGCATAGGTGAAAGGGAGGGACCCACTTACTGGCATAAGGCATGATCCTGATCAGATATTAAATTGTGGGGAAGAGGTCATGTTTGTATTTTTTCTGTAGGATGCTGAAGGATCATGGTGGCTGTTAGAGTGATGGGTGAGACATGCTGATTCCAGGATAAAGAATGATGCTGATTTGTGAACTTGCTGAGTACCTAATAATGAGGATAACACCTGTTTATTATACTAAACTGGCATGTTATCCATACTAACAATCTTTCTATTTATTTGTATGGTTGTATTACCCAAAATATTTTAAGTACTTTACAAAGATTTATAATGTGATAGATCCTGAAAATTCAGTTGCTTAATATCTTGAAATCAAACATATTATTTTATGTTTATACAAAGTAAAAATTTCCAATTTCTAGAAAGAAAATTAATAATCTACTGTTTACTGAATTCTGCTACAATAACAAGAAATATAAGCATAAATACCCAAAAAGTCTAATAAACTGTTACTTTTTTCCCCAAACACCTATCTATATGATAGACTTTTTCATATATTGAAATCCAAAACAAGCACTGGTTCCTTCCTGTCTGAGACTGAGCACTGAGCAGATCCTGGGCGTAAACTCTGTCCCCAATCTCACAGAAACCAGAAAAAGCAGGCCTCCCAGGAGCTCTAACAGGGGCAGTATGTTAGGTAGGGAGAGAGCAGCACCCACTTCAAACAGGGATTAACTGGGACGAACAAGGACCCAAGAAGTCACTCCTTGCCTGGAACACTGTTTCTTTCCTATCTGTGCCTGAGCACTGAGTAGATTTTGGGCCCCAGCTCTTACCCCAGTAGTAACACTCACCCCACACAGTTCTGATACAACCAAGGTAATAGGAAAGACAGGCTCCAGTCAGAGACAGGGCAGGTAGCACTAAGGAGATCCAAATGGTGAAAGGCAAGCACAAGAACATAAGCATCAGCAACCTTGGGTACTTGGCATCATTAGAACCTAGTTCTCCCACACAAGAAAGTCCTGAATTTTCCATATTACTAGGAAAGCAAGATTCAGATTTAAAATCACTTCTAATGATGATGACAGAGTACTGACATAGGGTTGTATATTTCCTGTATTTTCTTCTTTATCTTTCCATGTCAGTACCTTCAAGCTTTGGTGTGGATTTTGACTTTGGCCAATACCTCTTAAATTGGTTAAGGTTGGGGTCTGAGGCCAGGTAGTGAGCCAATCACTTTGTTTGATGATAGTCACATCAGCCCCTGTATCAAACAAGCCTTGAAATGCCTTTCCATCAAGCCATATTTTCATCATAAGTTTTTGTTTAACTATAGGTTGTACCCAGTATGCGTCAGAGGAACCAAAACCTCGATCCCCTCTCTTAGGATTCTTATATTTGTGATTAGTAGGAAACAATGGAAGTAACAATAGTTGAGCTATCCTCCTTCCTATAGGAATGGTGACTATATTCTGTATTGCCTTGGCCATTATCTTAATCTCATGTTGATAATCATTGTCTATAACTCCAGAAAAAAATTGTAGTTTCTGCATAGTAGCACTGCTTCTTCCTACTATCAGACCAAACACATTTGGATAGAACAATTCAAACACTCCAGTGAGTAAGACCTGAGGTACCATTTCTGGGGTTAATACTGTGTGGGTGGCAGAACTGAGGTCCAGTCCTGCTATTCCTGGTGAAGCTTGACTAAGTTCTAAAAGGGGTTGTTGTTTGCTGGCATGAAAGTGATTGCCCCATAAGCCTGTTTTGGCTTGTCTGGGTTCAGGGCCTGGGGCTGGCTCTTGTTTCCATCTCCCTGATTATGGAAAAGGGTGTTTCCTTGTGCATTTGTCTTGGACCTACATTCATTAGCCCAATGACTTCCATGTTTGAAAAGTAAATATAGCCCATGGTGTTTTTTGGGCTGTCTCTGTGTTAACTCATTTTCTGTTTTGCAATATTTTGCAAAGATTTGCCACACTTAAAACAGGCCTTTTTGTCTCTACTTGCCAAGAAATCTCTTGCCGATTGTCCTTGCATGGCAGCCACCATAGCTAAGCCGTGTTGGCAGGAGGGCCCTGTGTCAGAACAGAGTCTGATATACCCAGTAAGCTCTGTCTTTTTCCTATAGGGTCTAATGGCCTCTTGGCAGGCAGGATTGGTATTTTAATATGTAAGTTGTTTCACATAATCTACACCTGCCTCTGCATTACCAAAAATTCTCCCTACTGTTGTCATTATTCAATGAACAAAATCATAAAATTGTTCATCAGGTCCTTGTCTGACTGCTGTCAAAGATGCACCAGGGTCTCCCTTTGCTAGGAGTTTATGCCAATCCTTCATGGCAACATTTTGAATTTGAGTAAATAAACCTGGGTCATATTGTATCTGGTTATCACTAAAAGCAAATTGCCCTTCTCCTACTAAGGCATCAAAGGACCAACCATTGCCTTCCTGAATGTTTCTCCTAGCTATCTCTTTACAATTCTCATGATACTCTGATTTCCAAATAAGGTCACCACCGCAAAGAACTGCTCTCACTAAAGTATTCCAATCACCAGGAGTCAGCCACTCCTCTGCAGAAGATTCTAAGATTGCAAGAGTAAAAGGAGCAGTGGCACCGTATTGTGATACTGCATTTCTTTAATTCTTAATAATTTGAAAATTAAAACCTGTTTAATGTCTCCAAGCAACCCGTTGAGCATCTTTGGTCTCTGATACAGGGAAAGGGTCAGCCTCTGATTCCTCTGGCTGATTTGTGGCTAAACTAAAACCAGAAGACAGAGGCTGTCTTTCGACTCTGGATTGAGTATCAAAGGACCTGTGTGATTTTTGCCATTGGCCTTGCCCTCTTGAGACAACTTTCCTGTCTTTAATTTTTATAGATGATTAATTAAGTTTTGATACTCTTCCTCTAACTCTATTTATTGTTTAAGAAGAGAAATCTATTGTTTAAAGAGGGAAATTTTGCCCTGTAACTCCCTTCTGGCATCTACAACCACCATCCCTAGAGCGGGAGCATCTAGAGGCAAAGACACATAGGGAGAGGGCTTTCAGGAAGAGGGTCATTCAGCATCATAATATTTGGCTGCCTCTTTCTCTAGGCAGGCACAATCTTGCTCTAACAAATCATCATCAAACTTTGATCGTATTTTGGATTCTAATTTTGGATATATGCATTTCTTTTTCTTTTGAACATGAAGCACAGCATTCAAACAACAAAACAAAATCAAAGAGTTGAGTTCAGGCTGACTTATTTATTGCCCCATTTTCATTACTATGACTTATTGGTCTCAATGTGACAGTTTCCCGCAGTGATCATCTTCTGAATTTTAGGTCTGCCCTTATCCAATAACACCCTTCACTTGGTCTCTTGTTCTTGTTGCCACTGGTTAAGTGCCAGAGACTCCGGACTGTGCCCCATGTTTGGGGCCAGAGTGATCCAGCCCATGCCTCACATTGGGCGCCAAAATGTCCTGGTCCAAGCTACTCCAAACTGTCTCATGTTTGGGGGCCAAGTGCTTTGGTCCTCAGGTCAATCATTTGCATTTCAGATGTTATCCCCTTTCCCCAATTCCCCATTTCATAAGCCCCCTATCCTATCATTTCTCCTATTTGCTTTTAACCATTTTAATTTCATGTAAGTATTAAGGTCAATTCTAGATTGGGGATCTAGCAATACAATAGCTACAAAGAGTCAAGGAAGCAGCAAGGCAATAAACACCAAAAGATAGTCATGAACAAGCAAAGAAGTAAACAGAGTCCTGTGATCACTGTTTCTAAGAACTTATCAGGATGACCAAAATATTTGAGCCTACTTCCATGTCCTAGCCCTAAGTTATTTTCATGTGTGAAGCCCATTTCTTTGTTCTAGTCTAAGATTTATATTCTTGCCTGAAATTACTTCTTCATTCTAGCCTAATGTCAGATTCCTGCCTACAGTCCATTTCCTTGTCCTTGGCCAGTGTCAGATTGCTGCCAGGCAGCCCCAAAAGCTCTTCATATCTCTTCCTTTTTTAGTTCATGAATAAGACTGAGCCTGCCTTAGGTCTTTCTGACAATAATGCCTTCCTTATCCATCATGGAATATGTATTATCAAAAGCAATACACTTCTGTTTTAGGTTGATAAAACTGTGCAGAATCCTACCAATCCTTGGCTTGCCAGGCTGTTAATTTAATAACTCTGTCTGGGCATCTATTTTCAGGTTCAAGTCAAGTACTTTGACTGCCAACATATTGATGTTGCTAAAGACAAGCTTTCATATGATGGGCAGGAATAAAAGTATCCTCAGGACAAAAAGGGCTAGCATGGTCAAGATAGATATGCCATTCTTGAAGATTGAACAAAATGGAAATACTGACTTCAAGCCATAGATAATTTTATCAGCATTATCTGCAGCATCAAAGCTCAGTAGATCAACATTCTTTAAATTTGTAATCTCACTATACAAAGTTAAAATATCCAGAAAGTTGTTAGAATTATGCCAAATATCCTACAAGTGTCTTTAAACTATTTTTTAAATTATTACAATGACTATCATTGTAAATTTTAGAAGTCATACAACTTTACTGGTATTTGGCATGACCCCTGAGGTGGCTCCTTACCTTAAACTCTGAACCTCTTTCCAATAATTTGAGTAAAATAAAGAGCATCAAATGTTGTTCCAAACACCTATGTAAATCTAAATGCCTATACTCAACACATTAGTAACATTTTTTTTGCTAAATGATTAACAAAAATATCTGCCTTAATTTCTTGTGTCAAACCAATTTCAGAAGAAGTGATACTAGGGATTAATGTAATTAAAGCTGTTATACCAGCAATAATTAAGCCCACTACCCTCTTGCTTTGTCTTAAATCCTGACTCAATTCTTCCAGTACTTGTAACTTTTTTTTTTTCAGAAAACCAAGGTTCTGTAATTCTCAGGGCAGTGAGACAAAAGCTGGTTGATAGACCTTCATAACAGACATGCCAGGTTTCACCACACTAACGCAATTAGAAAGTATACAGGCAATCGTAAATTTGTAGAATTTTAAAATTACTTACACAGCTACTCTTAAGGAGCTATTACATTTGCAGAAGCCTTTATGCAAACATCAGGTTTAAGAGTATGTTGGTACATTTTTCTATTTTTCAGCCTTATTTTATGTGGAAAGTGTTTTATCCTTTTGGGGAAAAAAGCATCTAATTTAACATAAGCAAAATCCATTATGTTAATGTATGAGCCACAGTGGAGGAATATTTCAAAGTAAAAGTTGAAAAATATCTCACTGTGTGGTGTGAATGGTACACAGATGATTATTTCAGCTAATTGTTACAACCGGGATTTAAACAGGGGAGAGATTATATAGTCAATAAAAGAAAAAAAAAAAAACTAAAATAATCGTGCACAATTTGACAGTTTGCTAACTCAGGAAAATTACAGGCTACATATAAATATTTTATAATATTTTAATTGAAAGCTTATCCATCCAAATAGGACATTAATTCTATAGGCATTTTCATAATCATGGAAAGAGTTTCCCATGGTAAACACAGGGAAAGACAAAAGGAAAGTTACAGTAGAGATTTGAAATGGAACATCAGTTTATCTAAGTATAAAGTCTCAAGTCATATAACTCAACAGAAAGAGATAAACAGATAAATAAATTAAGGCATAGTTAGATAGGTTTATTAATAAATGGATGTTAAGCTGAGATCATATGCAGTACAATTTCAGAAAAAAAGATCACTGCCTTGGATCTTGGAAATTAAAATGTTTGCTTATTACAGAACTAGCTAAATCTTTGTCTCAAAATTAGGTAGGCCTTAATATAGACCATAGTAAGGTCCATCTCCTACCAGTCCTCAAGGAATTTGTACTTTATAACTAAATCCATAAAGGCAGTTCCTAATGAATATAGCAGGGACAGATAACACCTGTAGCAAAATATTACTTTAAATAACTGATCAGAATAAAGGAGAAATGTCACTAAAGGGGAGAATGGGCCTCTCTATACCTGTTCAAATGCTATAAAGGGTTTGAACTTTATCCCCTGGAAACTATTCATGTTTCTTGATGTAAAGTGACTAGAGTACAAAGGTAGCACTGCACTCATGTGAAAGGCTCATATTTATTTATATAAGGCTCATAATTAATCTCACTAAGGTAACTATCCTCCTATGTACTGAATCAAAGAATTCACACATATCCAAAATATTAAAAACCAGAAAAAAAAAAAAAAGACTTCTGTTATGTTTTGAAAGTGACTATTTTTTTCTTGTTTTCTTTTGTTTTGGTTTTGTTTGTTTTGGTTTGGTTTTCACCTTGTGTTTTGTTTCTTTGTTTGCTTGTTGTTTTGTGTGCTTGTTTTGTTTGTTTCATATAGGCTCAAGTGTTTCAATTTTTTCCCAATCTTAAGGAACTGCTAGAAAAATTAAGGAAAATGAGAGGTGAGGCCATTTTTTTTAGAGAGTGCAGGTCATTGCCAGGAGTGTGGAGAATAGTGTCTTATGGTATATGATTCCTCTTTTTGTGCCTTTTTCTACTTCTAGGTCTACTCAAGTGAGAGAGATAACACATTCCAGGCACCATGCTCTCTTTACTGTGATGCCTTATATTTCTCAAAATGTTTCAAAATGAATATTTATTTTCTTTTTTAAATTGACTTATGTCAGACAATTTGTTTACTGTGATAAGAAAGATAATTAAAGAATTTTTGCTTAAGCAATCATATCTTTATGAACTTCCAAGGAACAACAAGGCAGTTTCACTGATGTATGACTCTTCTTTGTGAGTTTTAGTCTATGTTTTAGGAAATGTCTTACTCATACCCCTCCCTCCGGTATTTTTCTTTTCCTAATACCAGTGCTTGAAATCTCTATAAACATATCTTTTCATTGTTGTTGTGTATTTTCAAGATACTGTTTCTCCATGTAGCCCTTGCTGTCTTGGAACTCTGTAGACAAGTCAGCCCTCACAATCAGAGATCTACCTGCCTCTGCCCCCTGATAGCCACCACAGTCAGGTCCTATATTAATAAATCATAACAAATATAAATGTGCTTTAGAGTTATATCAGAAACAGCTTGTTTTCTCCATGTCTTATTACTCTGCCATGTGGTGTCTTCAACAATATTGTAGAGACACATCTGTGTTAAGTAGAAAGGAATGAAAAATATTTGATGTAGAAATGTTTGTGAGATTTTTCTTATAAGCAAAGAAGTGGTGAGAGGAAGGAAGCTCAAAAAAAGTAATTATTTACACATAAGGTAGCCGTTTTTCTCAGTATAGCAATTCTCAAACATAATTGCTCTAGGCTTTATTAAGGTTTGAATTTTTAATGACAAGAGAAGATGTTCTAACTGCATCATGATCCTAACTGAATTATGGAATTGTCTTTAAGTATTCTTTGTGATATTTTAAATGTCTAAGTGTTTTATGACTAAGACAAACTACCAATTTTCAAACGCAATATACCATGTGTTCTGACAGTTAACAATGTATAAATAAATAACAATTTTAAGCTGAATTCTGTTTGCTTATTGACTCTCTAATATGCCATTTTAAACCTCTCACATATTTAAGGAATTTATGCACATTAGATTTATAAAGCAACCCCAAAGGCTTCATGGAATCAGCACATATGTTAGAGTATCAATCACATACTCAACATTATGGCAAATATTGCAGTTAATCATTTAGTTGGAAGAATAAATTAAAAGTCATGTAACAATTGTTGGCCTATCAATGTTTTATTCAAAATTTATTAATTAAAAGAAATCTCCATAAATAAATGTAATGACAAATCTTCAGAGAAAGAGGTCTGTGGAAAATGACCAAGCTTGAACCTTTTTTTTTTTTTTTGAGAATTAACATCATCATTTATTTTTAGATATTTATTTTTATTTATTCATTTGTTATTTTATTTGTTTACATTTCATATGTTGTCCCACTTCCCGGTTTCCCCTCAGCAAACCGTCATCCCATCCCCCACCTGCTTTTATGAAGGTGCTCCCCCACTCACCCACCAATTCCTGCCAATGTGTACTTTTGACCCAAACCTTTAATGCTACTTTTGTGTTTGAGAAATTTATGCACCTAAGTAATGAATTTTGGGCATTTTCAACATGCTTATCCCTTAACACCCTCTCTGATTCTCCATCTTTTCTTGAAGTGCTTCTTGCTACAAACCCCTTCTTATTTTCATACTTTTTCTTTTGTGAAAGACTGACAGCTCATGTGCTTTCTTAATATCCAAATAGATTTTCCTTATTACCTTGTAAATATATAGTTACTAATTTTCTGCACTGAATTGGTTCAACATTAAACTACTTTTCTTTAATAACCATGAGTTGACTCAAGTATTGTTTTTCTCTCAAAGAGATTTTAGAGTCAAAATTATTTTTCAAACCCCTGAAGTTCTTTTATTTGTTTAGTTGTAATTCTCAAGATAGGAACAGAATTGCACATATTTGCAAAAATGAACATTTTGAGTTATACATAAAAATTTGGATTTATATTTTTTGAGGTTTTGATGAAGAAATTTTTAAATTTGATGTAACATAAAGCAATTTATGTTTTTTTTCATACTGCCAGTAATAATTTTTGTATGATCATTAATAATAATTTACTAAACCAAAACAAAATAAAACAAAAACCCTGAATTTCCTTAGATGTTTTATTTAACACCTAATATTTGTGAAATGTTGTACAGTTTAAAAAGTATTAGATATGTTGCTGCATTTTTGTAATGGAAATACTTAAAAGGTGAGGGGAAAAATTACTGTGTTTGCCACTAGCCTTGTCTACAATGTGAAATGCCAACTCTAATAGGTAAATAAATACGTACATCAAAACAATCCATATAACAATAACAGCACCATTAAACAAACACACACACACACACACACACACACACACAAACAAATAAACCAAGTATAAATAGTCTAGATCCATGAAATTGTCATAAGTATATAATTGGGATAAAAGGGAAATAAATTTTTAAAATGTGTCAATCATGTAAGTGCAAATGAAATAACTAACTATAGAGAATTTTGAGAAATTCACTAGAAAAAAAATATTGTAAGAAGTTTTGTTGTATTTGGAAATGTGGTAAGACTGATAGAGTGACCAAAATATTTTTGACTATTAAAAATTTGGTAAGTATTCTGACTGCCAACATCAGTTGTGTTTTTCTTCTAGAAAATGAGCAGCATCCCTTAGAAAATAATCATGCCATGTGCTTGGACAAAGATGAAGGAAGTATCTAATTCAATTCTATACCAAATTCAGTGAAACCTAGCAATTAATACTCCTCACTGTCTTCTCTTTGCTGTAGACAGTTTGTAATCTGAAAGACAGCATTTTGTACTATGTGCTTTGAGGTACTTTGCATGAATAAGAGAATAATTGTAGAGACACTCAATTGAGCTGTGTTAAGTATGATTTACCTATTTTGTGGAAATGGAATCAGAGTTGACAGGGCACAGGGTGTCAACCCAAGTGGGAAAATAAAAAGCTGTTAATCTACATCAAGAGAATATTGCTGACTGGCCTGGTGCCACTGAATAAATCATTTACTGCAAAGATATGTGTCTAAAGGTAATGATGAGAGGTTAGAGGGGTAGGGCACTATAAAATTGCTCCAGTAAAATGAGAATAAATGGAAACTTTACAATGGGATAATACCTTGACCTAGTGTCCTACACAGTGAATGAAGGTTTCACTGATTGAGAGATGAAATGCTAAGTGTTCTAATGACTTTGAACATAGGACAAAGGAAGCAGGTGAACTATTGTAATAAATATATTAAACTCAGACTCTCAGTCATATTGGTTAGCCAAAACACATCATACACATGGGCACACAGGTTAGGCAAAACATATCAAACATATGCATGTGTGTGTGTGTGTGTGTGTGTGTGTGTGTGTGTGTGTGTGTGTGCTCACACGCATACACACACACACTAAGACAAAGGAATACAATATATACATACAAGCATCTCACTACGTACACTTAACACACAGACTCACACAAGCACAGTCTAAATCTTGAAATTAAATTTTTACTCAAATACTATGTATCCTTAGATTTTTTTTTATTTTACTTAAATATACTCTTAAAATAATTGTGTGTCAGAAAGCTTAAATACAATTGCATTGGCATTTATTCATTTTCTTGAATATAAATATCAGACAATGTATTATATTACTTCTGATTTATATTCTACCTGTTCTGGCAGACTCTGCTTGTTCACTTTCTTAGGATCTTTATGTCTCATCAAACAATCTGCTATCTCAAAATAACTCATTCAATAGTATTCTTTTATGCACATGGCAAAAAGTTACTACAACTCATTTTTTTTTATTTCAAATTATTGGGCCAAATAATCATCTTTCAAAAATAAGAAATAAATGCAACAGATTAGCAGAATCATCTGTCACTTTAAAATTATTTTGTTGTTTTTAAAACTGTAGATGGGTTGGTGTCCAAGACACACCATTGGAAGCCTTAACTGATTACAGAAGGTGGATGATTCAAGCTCTGCATTCTCCATTACATGAAGTCCTCGCTCGAGTCACCCTCATAGGTTCTAGAAAGTACCCACTTCAATAGATTTCTATGTGATTCCGTAAATGCCCCCCCATTCCAGACATCACGCTTCACACTCTCTCCCTCAGTCTTTCCCTCCCCTGCCTGATCCCACTGTTCCCATCCCCTCCTACAGAAGGAGATCTCTTTCTGCCCACTAGAGACTTTCTTGTGACTAAGCCTTTCTGGATCTCTGATTTTTAGCTCGATTATCCTTTATATAACAGCTAATATATAGTTATATATAATTACAATCATGTTGCCTTTCTGGGTTTGAGTTGCCTTGCTCAGGATGGTTTATTCTACTTCCATGTATTTGCCTGCAAATTTCATGATTTTTTTCTAAGAGTTGAGTAATACTCTACTAACTTAAGAATCAAGCAATGAGAGGGAGCCCATGCTAGACATTGCCTGATAACCAAGAACCGGAAGTTAGATGGCACAGTAGAACAAATCTTACAAAAGAAGGAGAAGAAAAGGAGGAAGAGGAAGAGGAGGAAGAGGAAGAGGAGGAAGAGGAAGAG
>JANHMN010000007.1:31727016-31793485 GCA_030674055.1 Rhabdomys pumilio | reverse complement strand
GAAGAGGAAGAGGAGGAAGAGGAAGAGGAGGAAGAGGAAGAGGAGGAGGAGGAGGAGGAGGAGGAGGAGGAGGAGGAGGAGGAGGAGGAGGAGGAGGAGGAGGAGGAAGAAATGAATACTCTTAGCGTTCTTAGTGCCAGCCCAATCCTCATCAGAGAGACTTCCTGGGCAGTTGAGAGGAGCAGATACAGAGACATACACTCAAACACTAGGCAGAGTTCAGGAACACTAAAATAGATGAAGGGGTGGAAGAATTGTAGGATCTGGAGTGATGAAGGCCACCAGAGGAACGTGGACCGCATGATTAGCTAAACAGGCTCATTCAGGCTCACAGAAACTGAAGCAGCAATGGGAGAGCTTAAAGAGGTCTTCCCTAGCTCCGCTGACTATTTGCTATGCTTGTTAAGCTTGGTGGTTTTGTGGAAATCCTAACAGAGCAAGCAGGGGCTGATACTGAGTCATTTTCTTACTCTTAGGACCAATTACTTTCTACTGGGTCCAGCCTTATAGGAGTTTTTGTGCCCAGTATTATTTTATTATGTTATTTCTTTTTTCGTTGACACCCCCCCCCCCATGGGGACTGCCCTTTTCTCAGGAGAAATGAAGGTGCACTAGATCTGTGGAGGAGGGGAGAGGAGGGGAAAACGGTGAAACATGGAGAAAGGGAAGGCTATCATGGGGATGTATGAGAAAAGAATACATACAATTAATTATAATATAATAAAATAAGAGGTAAGGGGAGTCTTAAAAATATTAGAATCAATTTTATTGACTAAAACTAGCTTGTGTGAGCACTAATAGATCATATTTAGAATCTCACAAGTCTTACAATAATAAGTTAATGTTTCCAGGAATTTATTTGAATCTAGTCAATGGTGAGAAATGATTTACTTTATTTTGCTTTTTATAAATATGCTGTCTGATAAGTTTTATTATATATTTGTTAGTTCAAAATAAAATCATTGCTTGCTAAAGCATATTTCAGAATGTTGATAGCAATATTATTTCCATTTCGTTAATCAGGTTTTAATAATACAAATATACCATCTACAATTTTCCATCCTGGGGTGAATTTTATTAATTAATCCAACAATGCACAGTGTTTCACAGAAAGAAAGTGCACGTAGTTAACCATGTAGAGCCTAGCTATTCTAGATTTGTGCCTTCAGTGTTGTATCTGGAAGTAAAAGTGATAGATTAAGAAACAAAAAATTCCTCATAGAATTCCTGATACTCTGTACCTCTCTCCTACCTCCTCCAGGTCCTGATACAGCCAATGAAGGGTCCTAGACACCAGGGAAATATCAGGCTCCCAGGAGGAAATGGGGATGACTTTAGACAAAATGCGCGAGAAGGGGGAGACAGAACCTGTTGAGACCACCTCCAGTAGATAGGCACAGCCCCTGATGGAGGGATGGAGCCACCCATACATCTCAAAGTTTTTAACTCAGAAATGTTCCTGTCCAAAGGAATAACGGGCACAAAAAATGGAACAGAGATTGAAAGAAAGACTACCGGGGATTGCCCCACCTGGGAATACATCATGTCTGCAGACATCAAACCCAACACTGTTGCTGTGGTCAAGAGGCTGGAGACAGGAACCAAGTGTGGCAGTTCCTGGGGAGGTCCAGCAGATGTGGATACTTGGAGCCAACCATCAGACTGAGCTGAGGGACCCCGGTGGGGAAACTGGTAGAAGGGCTGGAGGACCAAAGGGGGGATTGCAAACCCCATTGGAAGAACACCATAGGCTGGTTTGACCACCCAGCTCTCCCAGAGTCTAGACCGCCAATCAAGGAGTATACCTGGAGGGATCCATGGCTCCAGATACATATATAGCAGAGAATGGCCTTGCCTAACAGCAATAAACGGGAGGCCCATAGACTCAGGGAGGTTTGATGCTCCAGCATAGGGGGATGCTGGAGAGGTAGGGTTGGAGAGTGGGTGGGTGGGGGAGCACTCTCATACAGGCAAAGGTTAGGGAGAAGATAGATGTGTGATGGGGAGTTGGTGGAGGGGTAACCAAGCAGGAAGTGGAATATCATGGGATTGGGGGTTGGTGGAGGGGGTAACCAGGAAGTGGAATATCATTTGAGATGTAAACGAATAGAATGATTAATAATAAAACTAACAGACAAACAAAACAACAACAACAACAAACCCAGGAAATTATATTCTGCAAGAGTGGAGGTTACAAATCTGAGATAATACACTTTATGGCTAATTTCATTCTAAAGTGACTTTCCTGGATTATAAAATATCATTTTCTGTTTGTGTCATTGCAGGACATCCTTATAAGATTAGTGACCATGCTAGAATAAGAACAAAAAGATTTTTTTTCTCTTAACCTAGGTGCCTTCCAAGGTCCCAACTACAATCTCAGTTACATTCAAGAATGCCCAAGGTAAAAACACATGCACTTGGCAGACAAAACCGTTTTTAGCTTTGAAAAGGAACATGATTTTGTCTTTCTGTTTTACACTCAATTTTATTTTTGCACTTCAGACACTGTTGTGTCATTGAACTTCAGACTCCCATTTGTTTATTATAGAAAGGAAAAACAGAATCATTTGTCTCTGATGTCGCCTTGTTGTCTATGGCATAAGAACTGGCTTTTATATTATAGTTGAAGCATGCATTGTTGACCAGTTTTCACACTCATAAATCATTAATGGCAAAGTAGAGAGTGTTAAAAATGAATTTTCCTTTTCCTAGGCAATTCGTCATGCACAAATATCTTCATTTTAATGAAGACTTTTTTTTTTTACCCACACTGTATTTCTCTTAAAGTTGCTATTCAGTTTCTCTACCCAAGAAAGATTATTGCTTCCTACTTGTACAAATTCAGTCATATTCTTCCATTATGCAGAATCAATATTTAAAGAATAATATTTTCTTTCAAAGTTATAAGTCTAACTTATTTTATGGATGAACATGTAGTATTTTTCTTCCTTAGAACTCTCAACATTATTTTCAGTTTATGTATGTAACACTTTTCATATTGAGTCATATTTCTGAAATACCTGAATTTTAATTTACATTGACCATTATAGACAGTTTTAATAAGAAATTTGTTTCATACTTCTCTATAAATTATATCACATGAATAGTTAAAGATGATTTTATGTAATTTATAAGGGGATTCTCTCAGATTACATTCACCACTTCTAAGAATTAAAATGTTTACAATATATTGCTATTTTATAAATGTGTATTGGTTGAAAAATAATGCACCATTTCAATTATTGCAGAGGATATAGGATATAGCCATGATTATTTATTTGTTATGGAAATAGGTACTTATTCAATGTCATATATAAACACCAGGTTTTCTGTTTTGATGTGCATCTAATTAACTTTAAGCTATTTTGGCAGCATATTTGTGTATACATATATCTTATCAAATATCCTCTTGCCCTGTTCATTTCCTCTACAATTTATGACCTAGTCTCTTTTAATTATTAGATACATTATATTTTGAATAATGAATTTGGGTATACTGTTTTCTAAATATGTGTTTCACAATTATAGTACAGTTTCATTAATTAACTCAATATTTTAATTAGGATAAATGAACCAGTTTACTTAAATCCAAAAATTTACATTATAATTTAATTTACTAAAGTTATCCTGGAGATTTTGTGTACTTTTATTTAAGTACATAGATAGTTGAATTTTGTGTATATCTGTTCACAATGTTGTTTGTAGTGCTCTCAGAGGCCAGAAAAGAACATTGGATCCATGGAACCGGAGATAAAGTAGTTAGCCATCATATGAGTATGTGGAAACTGTCACAGGTCCTCTAGAAGAATAGCCATTGTTCTTAATCAATAGGTAATCTATTTATCCCTAACTTACCTTGATTGACCTCATAGTTCTACAACATTAAGCTTGAAGGTAAATAAACAGAAAGTTTTGATCTTTTTTAATGTTACATTTTTTTGTTAATATTTTATTACTTTTATTTCATTTGTCCCCCCTCCAAATCATCTGTGGTCACTTCAAAAACAGCCAAAACCACAGAGTGAGAAATCTAAAGCATCTTCAACAAATGGTGCTGGTCTGCATGCAGAAGAACACAAAGTGATCCATTTTATCCCCTTGTATAAAGGTCAAGTAAAAGTGGATAAAGAACCTTCACAAAAAACTAGATAAACCGAATCTAATAAAAGGGAAAGTGGGAAATACCCGTGAACACATTAGCACAGGAGTAAATTTCCTGAATAGCTTTGAATTTTTTTAAATTAATAATTAATGAATTAATTAACTAACTTTTCAATTTCAGTTTCCCCTCCCTTCTTTCCTCTGCATCCTTCTCACTAACTTCTCCTCATCATCCTCCAGTCTCCTCAGAGAAGTGGAGGCCTCTCATGCATATCAATCATCCTTGGCATATCAAGCTGCAGAAGGACTAGGTACACCTTCTCCTATTGTAGCTAGACAGTTTGACGAAAGGGACCAAAGGCAGGCAACAGACTAAGCACCAGCCACTTCTCCTGATGTTAGAAGTCCCACATGAAGATTGAGCTGCACGAATATTGCATATGTGGGGATCTGTTCCATGGATTCTCTCAGTTTGGTGGTTCAATCTCTGGACCACTATGGGCTCAGCTTAGTTGACTCTGTAGGTTTTCCTGTGGTGTCCTTGATCTCTTTCCTTCAATTACTCTCACTTCTGCATGGTTCCCTCTGCCTAATATTTGGCTGTGTGTCTCTGCATCTGTTTCCATCAGTTGCTGAGTGAAGCCTTTCTGATAACAGTTATGCTAGGCATCTTTAGGCATCTTCTGCAAGAACTGAAGAATAGAATCCATAGTGTCAGGGATGTTCCCTCTCCTGGCATGAGTGAAATGTTCTGTAGATATCTGTTAAGCCCATTTAATTTATAACATCTGTTAGTTCCATGATTTCTCTATTTAGTTTCTGTTGATATCCTATCCATTAGTGAGACTGTGGTTTGAAGCTTCCCACAATTAATGTATGGGTTTTAAAGCTTTAATATTTAAACTAGTACAATACTTCTCTTTTTGTTATTATATAAATTAATTCAGAGGCTTATATGATTAAAATCTCAAAGTTATTTGTTTCTGGTAAGGCAAATGTAAAGTGTCTTCTCAAAGTGGTCTCATTGAATGTTTGAGAAATATGTTTTCTGATATGTTAAAAAGTATTATAATATGAATTATGATAGTAAATATGTTCTTAATTTGATAAGTGTTATTTATTATAATTAAAACTTGTGTGAATAAATTTTTGAGTAGTAAATTTGTTTTAAAATAAATCTGTTCTGAATATAATATATATGATATATATGCATACAATATATATGTGTATATATATATATATACATATATATACATATATATATATTCTGAGTTATACTTTAAACTTCATTTTCAATTCACATTACTCAGTTATTGCTAAGGTCTAGATATTCTCCTGTTCCTTTGAATGTTATAAATCTTGACTATGATCTAGATACAGGAATATAGAAAACTGCATTTATGTGATACTGAATAGAGGGAATGGCCTCCCTAGAAAACTATGATTCCCCCCAAGGACAGTGGAAGGCTCAAGGAAGAATTCAGATAAAAAGATAAAAGAAATAGTTCTACCTGCAGGATCAGCAGATGGCTACAAGAAGGTTTGTAAAAAGCAGTATGAAGAATAAAATACTGTTCTATTCGTTTGTTTTCACTGTTAACATAATATTTTTATTGATCTTCTAGAAATTTCACATCATGTTACCTCATTACACTCATGTCTCAGTCCTTCCATGTTTGCCCTGATCCTTGTTGCCCTCCCCAACAAAAGAAAACAAAACAAAACCAGTATAACTAAAATCATGTACGTTCAACTTGTGTTATTTATATACTCACTAAAGCATGGTCAAACCATCAATGACTTGACTCTTTAAAAGGACTATATTCTTCCCTTCCTATACAGAACAGAATACAAAAATACACATGGCCTCCAACAGTAATAGAAGTCACAGATATCAACAGAGAATCTGGCTATGGAAGAACCAGGCATGAAGCATGGTTCTCAGGGGCAGCATGGGCTTGACTATTACTATGGCATCAGGTGGCAACACAGGCCATTCAGATCACTATGACTCATGAAGATCAACATGTCATGAGATGGCAACCCAGACTGCAGACATTAACCAGGAACTTCAAAGGCTTTGCAAACCCAGCCATGACCCCAGCAGCAGCATGGATCTAGATATCACCATGGTCTTAGGCAGTAGTTCAGACAACTCACATAAGCCTGGTCCTCACTCCCCTTGCTTCTAGTCAAGTATACAGTTCTGCATTTCACCACACTGCACATAGGCACTCCATTTTTATTTCTCCAACAAGTGCTCATCATGGTGACTGCCTGTCACCTGAGCCAGGAAGGCAGGGCTGCCTGAGTGGCTTCCACCACCCACATTTGAAAAACAAAGTGCCATTTACTCATCTGAAATGTAATAGAAGTCTAATGTCTCTGTCTATCTCGATCCTATTTTGAAGGTTTTTATGATCCCCTTGGCTGTATTGGTTATATCATATTATCTTATTTGCATAATTTTTTTTCTTACTTGTTTTTTTTTTCATGCAAACTAACATCCTTTTTCTCTTCTGCATTTATTCCCAAGAGGCACAATACCATTAGCTCATTCCCATAATAGCAATGCTTTGGAAAAGAAGAAACATGTAAGGATGAAAAGACACAAAGGAGGAAAAAACAATAAAAATAAGAAAACAATTTACCCATTTTACATTTACTACTTAAAGTGACCTTACTTTTTCATCTTTACCTCATTTTTTCTTTACTAATTGATTACACATTGTCTTTGCAGCTTCTCAAAGATCAGATGCCAATTATGTAAAATAGACAATTAAATGTGTTCTCAATTGTATGAGAAAATTCATAAATCTGCTACTCCTGCTTATGCTAATTATTATTGCAATTTTCTATGACTGTTTGACATCCAGATGAATCTATGTTTCTTCAAGGAACATATAATTACTTAATTGAAAAGACATTAACATTATGATCAGAAATACAAGAGCATAGTGTTATGAACAAACAGAGAGAAAACACTAATAAAAGTTAAAGTTATTATTATAGAATATTTTAAGGAAATATTGTCTAAGTATGGAGAGAATTCTCCAATGAACTCATTCTGAAGATTTTCACATCTGATTATAAATGGATTGTTTTCTTGCAACAAGAACAATATGGGCTCTGGCTTTCCAATTAAGCCTCTTAATATGTCATATTTAAAATCAGATATTAATCTATTAGTTGGCTGTAGCCAGAAAATTGTCATTATTACAATAAAATAGCTTTTCTTTCATATATTTTTATGAATTAGTTATTAAATCAGTGGTCTCAAATTGCTTTAGTGAAAGAAAAAATTTAAAAATAACTGTGCTGTTCATAAAAGTCATAGAATTAAGTTTATAGTATCTATTATGTTCATGGGTTATATTGTAGATTTTCAGTAGTATATGTATATACATAATGTATACTCATATCTATATATCATTTATAAATGATAAATATTATAGCAATTGTAGCATATCATAATTATTTGGCCAAGTGAAGTTTAAGTAAAAAGTCCCTAATCCCTATTATCTATCATCTAAAATTATATTGTTGGAATTATTTAGGGATAATTTCTACCTGTGAGATTATCAATAAAATCTTATGCCAAAATCATGATGATGTATAATTTCAGATGGGATCTCACTTTCACTCAAACAAATCTTTACAAATAACAACTTGTGAGTCAACATTCACTAAAACAAAAGTATTCATTTTAATAACTTAGTTAAGATTATTGTGTCCTTTGTCAGATAAAAACTCTAGGTGATATTATTTATATAACTGTTTCAAAAAGGCAAGAAATAGAATTAATTGGTATACTATAATAAACAAAAATGTGGTATTGTCTTCTTCAAATTATGAGCTTATCTTTTGTCTCAATACCAGCAAGATACTTGGGCTTTAATCTATTTGAATCCAATTGTATCTTACATTATAGGTTTTGAAGAAACTAATCATTATTTTATATATTACATATAATATATATATTCTGTGTATAGCTATAGTTTTTCCTGAATTTTTCTTCAGTTGTTAGATTATAAATACACTGCTCCATTTTTTTTCAAGTTTCAAATATTATACTTGTTTTATGGCAAAATCAACCACATATGAGATTCATATCTCAATATGAATAAAAGTAAGTAGTTTTTTCTTAAAACTTACAGTGTATTCAGTATATTTTTTAGTAAAACAATTTCTTTTTATTGATGAACCTTTCTATATGTTAATAAAATACCTCATTAATGAGGATGAGCAAATGATTTTGAGACAATTTCTAGCCAAAGTAGAATAAACATTACCTTCACAGAACTTCTTTCTCATTTTGAACACAGAACAAAATATTTGTTAGTAAAGATTACACAGTCAACTATACTTTAAAGCATTAGAAAAATATCATGTCTCCTTCAAGTACACCTAGGTGTTTTATGAGCATTCAAATACTCAAAACACTGGATAAATCTACTTGATTTAAAAATTGACAGAGATTCAATTATCTGTGTTTTGTCAAATGTCACAGGCTGTGTTTTTCTCAAGCTGACTAATCCATGTTTATGAACAAGTTCTCTTTTTGAAACACTGTCATATTAACAGATGGCAGATGTAGTTGGCAAGTAAATCATTTTGACTTTGTCCCTCTCTTCTTCTTTGGAGTGCCTCTTTGTTATATCTTTCATCATTAGTACTTGAATCTGGTTTCCTCACTGCCAAGTACTCCTTCATGATCATAGATCCTCTGTCCTATTACACTGCTTCACTACACTGGCCTTCTGTTCCAGACTCTTTCCCCACCTGCTTTATTGTGGAAGCTCTGCCAAACATATTTGTCTCTGAATGCACAATGATCTCTCTTTTGTACTCTTCTTTACAAAATGTAAACTATTCAGATTCTAACATTGCATGTCAGTGTAATTTCCATCAGCTTTCTTTCTAGGTTAATTTAATCTTAATTTTTAATAAGATTAAAAACAATTCAATATACATACTTTCTTATAAAAGTTTTTAATATTCTCCCCGGTTTTTCTCTTTTATTTTTTTCTTTAATTGGAAACAGACTTTTCCATAAAAGTATATTCTGATTGCTGTCACTCTGCTTCTTCTACAGTTTACTGCATTTCTTTTTCTATAGACTTAGAGCTGTTACTGATAAGCCATGTACTACTTATTTTCTTAATTTATTAAGACAAATATTCTTTTCTGAGAATCATTCTACTTTTTATTTTGTTTATTTTATTTCATGAAGAGTCAACAAAGTATTGGCGTTGATCATTTTTCAAACTTGCTATAAAAAAATCTTCTTAAAAGAATGGACTTTTTCCAATTCAGTACAATAAATTCATGGTACTATGATTCTTAATATGAATGGTGTTACAAGGTACAGCTATGTTGTGATGACTATTCTCTGTTTATAACACCACTATATCAAGAATTAACAAAAACCCAACTAGCTGAATAAACCTGTGTGGGGTTCTATAGTTCCAGGTGGAAAGACCCACACTAGATCCAGTTCTTCAGAGATAGGAAGATTCACCTTAAATCTGAGCCACACCTTCTGCTAGGAGCCTATATAAAGCACATAGAAGAAAGCACTTACTCTTTCCTGGCTTGCCCTTATACTCTCGAGCACATTCATACTTGTACTGGTGTTAGACCTACTTATTAAAGACTCAGGCATATACCGTAGACCCATGAGACATCTTGCCTCATGGTGGTCTCATGGCCTGTACAGCTATTGCTTTTATGGTCTTTCTCTCTCTGAAGATAGCCACAGACAATATCCTGTTAGTCATTGTAATAAAACACACACACACACACACACACACACACACAAAGAGAGAGAGAGAGAGAGAGAAAGAGAGAGAGAGAGAGAGAGAGAGAGAGAGAGAGAGAGAGAGAGAGAGAGAGGTTCTGTTCCTTTAATTTAATTGGGAATCTGTGAATACTGACACTGAAAGTTCTTGTACCCAATTGGTTCTTTATCAATCAATGAAGATGCAAGCAGCTAATGACTGGGTGGAAAGAAAGAGGGGCAACTTCTAGGCTCCAGCAGGCTAGGAGATTAGAAGGCAGCAGGAGGAGAACTGAGATATTTTGGTGAGATAAATAGAATAGATTCAGAGCTGCAGGGGAGATCTTCCAAAATGTAGGTGGACAGGGAAAGTGGGCCACAGAAGGGCAGCCAGAAGGCATCTTGGGTAGCAAGACCAATGGGCTTCACAGAAGGTAACCAAGCAACTAATGAGAAAATATTTAGAGGTGTTGAGCTAGGAGTAAAGGTAACCAGGCAACTAAACTGAGAGGAGATTTAAATATGTTGAGCTAGGAGTAAAGGGAAGGGCATGTTAGCCCTGGGAGGCTTAGAAGAGCCAAGCCACTGAGCCAGTAAGACAGGTTAAAAACTGAACTAATATGTGTGTATCTTTTATCTGCAGATCAAAGATTCCCTGGGTAGGTGGCTGGTAGCACCCCACTCAGAAACATCATAGCTCCTGGATGGGGGCACACCTGCGACTCACTGGGAGCTCAAAGTAGTGCAGCAAAAAAGTCACAACACACACACACACACACAAACACACACACACACACACACACACACACACACGTTTGCAAGCACATGCAACCACACATTCTTTCTATCAGTTTTCTTTTTCTATAGAACCCTGACTAATATACATGTGAAAAATAGTCTTATAGATCTTTACAGGAATTTGCTTGAATGATTACTTCCATAATTACTAACATTTTATTTAATACAGAGTATGGTCAATGTGGTCAATGATGGTGGATAGCAAGATTAAAGATTGGAACTATATCCTGTGCTAAAGAAGAATTTATTGGAGAAAATTTGATACAGGAAATCTAAAAACTTGTATTAACCAGTAACAATATAGTAAACCATAAATGCAGAACAGTCTTACAGATACATCCTTGAGAAGCCTTCAAATCATGGCTTAACAATTAAGATCTAAGGATTTCATTTAGTTACTTATAATTTACAGATGTGAGAAAGAGCAGTACATTTTGACAATACTTATTGCTGTGTGTTTCTGTTGTTGTGAAGAAACACTATAACCAAGGCAACTAAATAAAGAAATCATCTACTTGGGTGTTTGCTTACGGTTTCAGAGGGTGAAAATGACTATCATGGAACATTGAGATAGGAAAGCATTGCCCTAAACATTAGCTGGAAGGTCACATCCTGATACTAAAGAAGGAAGCAAGAGAGAAAGACAGGGCCTGCCTGTCTTTTGAAACCTCAAAGTATACTCATAATGACACTACTTCTGAAATAGACAGGATCAAACCTTCTAATTCTTCTGAAACAGTTCACTAACTGGGAATGAAACCTTCAAACATATCAGGCTATGGAGATCATTCTCATTCAAACCACCACACTTATTAGCTTGGTTATATGACTGACAATAATTGTAATATGTCACACTTGAGTAGTTTCCCAGTTCATGTTTATTAAATATCCTGAATGAATATCTGAAGATACAAGCCATAAATATCCATCAAAGATAATAGAAACCTGGACAGATAATAGAAACCTGGGGGAAAAAATGTGTCAGATTATATATGTCTGATTCTAGCTGAACTAAGAATCCTCAATGAAACTCTTTCCTTACTGTATTATACACACATACACACACACACACACACACACACACACATATATATATATATATATATGTGTGTATATATATATATATATATATATATATAAAATCAGACATACACAGATATAGATAGATAGATAGATAGATAGATAGATAGATAGATAGATAGATAGATAGATAAATTTGCCTCAGTGGGAAAGAATGAGCCTAGCCCCACAGAGACTAGATGTTTCAGGGTGGGGGATACTCAGTGGAGAAGAGGAGGTGATATGGGGGATGGGGAGGGATTGTGTGAGGATGTGAACAGGAGGGGGCAGTGAATGATATGTAAAATGTATAATAATAATAATTTCATAATATCAACCAACAAATCTGTAAATAGCTAAAAAATATAAAGAACAAAAACCAAAATAAACAAATGAACAACAGCAACAACAGAAAACACTGAATCATCCCTACTCCAGCACTCATGTCAGGTCATCTACCTTTCAAGAATCCTGAAAAGTGTTAGTCACGCCCATTTTCTTTCATTTCTTCAAGTACAAATAGAACCACTCATGTTCTGTGGTTAAAATGCAGCCTCCAATATGGGCTTCATTGTTTCATTGAAGGTGAACACAAACACAATGTTTAGAAAAAGAATGGCCACAAATAAGAGCCAGTACAAGACTCAGTTCTGCTTAACCACAGCTGGATTTTATATCATGCCTTATGATGCTTGGTTGACATTTGCCAACCTAGCTGAACTGAGAATCCTCAGTGAAACTCATCCCACACTGTATGTTCTCAGAACAAGTTTGCTGAGGGTGAAAGACCTACCCATTTGCTGCCAGCACAGTCCTAAGGACTGGGGTCCTGGCTGAATGAGGAGAATGTGAGCTGGGCATTGGTATCCATCTGTCCTGTGCATGCTGCTCCTGCTGTATGTCTTCCACACAGTGATGGACTTCTAGACTTTGACTGTAAAACAAACAAAGAGAACCTTAATCCCATCAAGAGCAAAACAAACAACAACAAAAAATAATCACTGGGAAGTAAAACTAAGAATCTTCTAGCATTTGATGTGAAATGACAGAAAGTGTGAAATGACAAGAAGTATGGTTTTTGAAGTAATATTAAAAATTAAATAGATAAAACAGCTTAAAAGTAAGTTTCAAAACTACTTTAAAATAGAGACCAAATTCCCCTGAGTTTCCAAGGACTAATCCATAAGTTCCTTAATGTTGGCTATTGGCTTTCTGCATGTTGGCTTTATTGTGTTTAAGTATGTACCTTGTATCCCTACTCTCTTCAAGACTTTTAACATGAATGAATGTTGATTTTTGTCAAATGCTTTTTTAGCATCTATTGAGATGGCCATGTGGTTTGTCTCTTTCAGTTTGTTTATATAATGGATTACACTGTTGGATTTTCATATATTGAATGACCCCTTGGACCCCTGGGATGATGTATACTTGATCATGGTGAATGATGTCATTGATTTTTCTTGGATTTTGAACATATTTTATTGAGTATATTTGCACCAATGTTCATAAGGAAAGTTTGTCTGAATTTTCTTTCTTTTTGTGGTTCAGGTATCATAATGACTGTGGCATTATTGAATAAATTTGGCAATCATCCTTTTCCTTGAAATTCAGGAAGTCTTTCATTTCTTTATTTTCAGACCCAGTAAACACTAGGTATAGACTTGTTCATGTAGGCTTTCTATTTTTTCCATTGATGTTAAAGTACAGTTTTTATCCATAGTGATCTGATAAGATGCATGTTTTTTTTTTTTAATTCTTGTAACTAGTATCTTTTTGGGGTTTGCTTTGTGACTGACTCTATGGTCAATATTGGAGAGGGTTCTCTGAGGTGCTGAGAAGAGTGTATATTTTTTTGTGTTTGGTGGACATATTTTATAGATATATGTTAGGTTCATTTGAATTATTATCTTTGTTAAAAGTTTTGTTATTTCTCTATTTAGTTTGTGTTTCAATGGTGAGTTTGGGGTGTTGAGTTTTCAACTAATAGTATATGGCATTTGATCTTTGATTTAAGCTTCAGTAATGTTCTTTTACAAATATTGGTGCCCTTGCATTTGAGGTATAAATGTTCAGAATTGATACATTCTCTTGTTAGATTTTTCCATTGATGAGTATGAAGTGTCTTTTCCTGTCTATTTTGATAGCTATTAGTTGAAAGTCTATTTTATTACATATTCAAATGGCTACTATTGCTTGTTTCTTGGGTCTGTTTGCTTGGAAAATATTGTGTGTGTGTTTTCTATTGGTTGTAATGTTGGGACATTATTTGTTTATTATGTTTGAGTTTAAGTTACCCTATTAGGTTAGAGTTTTCCTTCTATTATCAAGAGGATATAAATTGAAAAGGTATAAAAATTGCTATTTATGATAGTGTACATAAATGTCCTCAAAAGTTCTACCAGATAACCCTTTCTAATAAACACCTTCAGCAATGTGGCAGCATACAAAATTAACTCAAAAAATCAGTAGTTCTCCTCTACACAAGGGACAAATGAGCTGAGAAAGAATTTAGAGAGCTAGTACCCTTCATAATAGCCAAAAATATTATAAAATTCCTTGTTGTACCTGTAATAAAGCTAGTGAAAGATGCATATTACAAAAGCTTCAAATCTTTATTGAAGAAGATATCAGAAGATGGAAAAATCTTTCATGCACATATATTGGTAGGATTAACATAATAAAAAATGGCTAATTTACTAAAAGCAATCTACAGATTTAATGGAATCCCCATCAAAATTCCAACACAATTTGTTATAGATTTTGAAAGAGCAATTGTCAAGTTCATATGTAAACAAGAAAAAGTGGATAGCTAAAATAATTGTGAAAAAATAAACAAATTTCTGGAGGTATTACTTTCCTTGACTTCAAGCTGTAATACAGAGCAATAGTAATAAAAACTGCATGGTGTTTCATAAAAACAGACAGGAAGATCAATGGAATGAAATTGAAGAACCAGAAATGAACCCACATACCTACAGCTACTTCATTTTTGACAAAGATGCCAAAACAAAATAATCAAAAGTGTAAACATCTTTGACAAATGGCGCTCATCAATCTAATATCTGCATGTTGTAGAATGAAGATAGAACCATGTCTATCATCCTGCACAAAACTCAAGTTCAAATGGATCAAAGATCTCAATATAAAGACCATATACACTAAACCTAATAGAACAAAAAGTGAGGTGTAGCCTTGAACTCATCAATAAAGAAGATAACTCCCTGAATAGAACACCAATGGCTCAGGCACAAAGGTCAAAAATTAATAAACGGGACCTCAAGAAACTGAAAAATTTCTGTAAATCAGAGGACACTATCATTAGGACAAAAATGACACCCTACAAATTGGGAAAAGATCTTCATTAACCCTTTATCTGACAAAGGGTTAATATCCAAAATATATAAGGAACATAAAACTTAGACACCAACATTGTAATAACCTAATTAAAATAATTGGGTACAGTGCTAAACAGAGAATTCTCAACAGTGGAAATCTCAAATGCTGAGAAGCACCTAAAGAAATGTTCAGTGTTCTTAGTCAGTAGGGAAATGCATATACATTATGGAAATTCAAGTTGGGTACAATTCACTTGCATAGTTATTGGATCAAATTATGAACACTTCAGTTGTTGCTACAGAATCCAGGACTTCTAGTATTATAAAGCTGTAATTTAAATAATGCACATGTTTTCATTATTATGCCACTGTGATTAAGTTAATATATAAAGAGATTGATTATTTTCAAAGTTTACTTTTATTTACATTAAATTTAAGTATCAAGTATGATTAAGTGATTGTATTACTTGAAGTCTTAATGTCATGAAGATCTTAAAAAATGCTTCTCCTGGTTGTCTTAATGTATCTAAATTAATGAAGGTAAATCAAGCCTGTAAATAGATCTTCTCCTCTTAATTACTGTTTAAATAATTATCTTTGCTTCACAAGGTATTTTGTATAAAGTATCACCACAATGATTTGTATAACACTCATAATTATAAATTTTCAACCACAATAATTAATAAACTATGAACTTATCCTTGCACTATGGTTTTTAAAAAATGTTCCTTGAAACCCTGGGAACCTACAAAGATAAATTGAACATACAATAAATATATTCTAATCGAATAAATTATACTTATTCATAAGCAATTATAAAATAGGATACAAAGAGATTTTTTGGTTAATGATTGTCAGATGAGTTACAATGAGTATATTAGTAATTTTAGGTTTTTAGATATTTCATTTTGCCTTTCTTGTCACCTTTATTTATACTAATTCAAATGTAGATGTATATGGTATTGTGTCTTTACTTCTTGGCAGCATCATGTATAAAACAGAAATAATGATAACTACAATTTAGTAAATAGGAGAATTATTGTATTGCCCACAGTGTCAAAGATACAAAAAGAAAAAGTAAAGAAATACAATCACAGTAGTTAAAATGTATCGTTAACATACTGGTTAAAAAATATAGAAAATGTGGTGTATGCAAAACGGCACATGATGTAGAAAATTCATTAATTTACAGCAACATAGATGAAATTGAATTTTATTATGTTAAGTAAATTAAAAAAGACACAAAAAGACAAGAGCCACAGTCTCAGTTGTTTATGAATACTGAAAAGTTAATCTGATAAAGTGGATTAGCATGTGGTCATTGTGGAATAGGAAGTAAATCAAAAAGAAGTGATGTGAAATTGTTAGGTGAGACTACAAGGAAGAGACATAGTTGTAGTTTTCTACAGCAGAGTATACTAAGCATTTTTTTTTCATGAAACAAGATATTTATTTTAGTTTGAATGCAAATGTCTATCAAATGCAAACCTTTGAAAAGTTGATGTCTAGCTGTGATACTGCTTTAGAAAACAGTAGACTCTTGACAATGTGGCCCTTTACTGAAGGATGTGGGTCAATGAATGTGAACCTAGAGAATTATAAGCCAACACTGCTTCTTGTCTCCTTGCTCTTTAGCTATTGTTCTCAAAGTGCAGCAAAAACACTTGGTGTGTCTACTGTCAACCACATTGGCAAGCAAGACTGTATTTCTTGTTATACATTGTGCCTAATTAAATAAATCTTGTCTTTTTACACTTGCATTTGTCAGATATTTTGTCCCCCAAATAAGAGAATACTACAATCTATTATGTAAAGAATAAAAAAAGAGCATAGCACAAAAAAATGTGGTTAAGATAGTGGAATGGATATCATACTAATATTTGATTATTGTATGCTTGCATCAAACTATCCTTTGTCCCTCAAATATATGAAAATAAATATGAAACCACAAAAATTATAATTATATGATAATAGCTACATTTTATATGAATATAAAATTAAGTAGTCAAGGGAAGATAATACAACAGATATTCTTGGGAAATTTTTTTAAGGTTTTTTTTTTTTAAATTTGTATGAGATTACTTACCCCAATGAATATGGATGACATTTATGGAGCCTTTTTTTCTAAAGAATTTTCTATAAAATTTATTTCAGTGACATCCTTATTAGTCAGAGAGTATTAACTGAAAACAAATGACATAAGTTACTGTGGCCTACTCATGCCAGTTAACTTCTCATATCTTTGTCTCTGGAAGGTTATGTCAAGCCATATTCCATCACATTTCACTGACACAATTTAGGATTCTGGATTCTGCAAGAGATCCTCAGATATTCATAGTGAAGACATAGGAAAGGAATCCCATGGGAAATATAAAAAGATAAACTTGTAAGTGACATAGATGCCACTATCTAGAATCCAGCAAGTGTCTCAATTTGTCATAACACAAATGCCTGAGTGTTACCACAACAGAAACATTATTTGCAGGGGCTTCTGTTTTGAATGTGCTAAGATTACCTGTCTATCTATTCAATAAAATGATGTACTTACAGAATGTAACATGGTAACAATTCTTTTAGAGAATCAAGCAATTATGATTTAAATTAGAACATTAATCTTTCTGATAACCTTGAAAATCGCAAATATATTAAACAAACAGAAAGTTGAAATATTGCATAATATGTTCAGTCCCACTATATCAAGAAAAAAATTGTTATAGAAGTCAAGATTGCAAAATTATCATCCAAGCCATTTTGAGTACAAAAGGAAACACTTCTACAAATAAGATTAGTCATCTAGAAAATGATATATCATGCTCTAATAGGCTTAACATATGGTCCAGGAATTTTTTTGTCATGTTTCAGTTACAAATTTATAACCACTGAGGAATTATTCTCAAAATACCTACTTTAGAAGCACAAAAAATGACTCAATGAATAAGAGCATGTGTTATTCTTCAGAGGACTCATATTCACGTCCCATCATATTCAATGGACAGATTAAAACTGTCTATAATCCAGAGGAATCTTAGGATCTAATATCCTCATTTAGTTTCTTTCAGAAGTGAACTCACAAACATAAATGCACATATAATACAGAGTTATAAAACAAAGTTTCCCAAGATAGTAGGGCAGTAGTTCAAACAAAATAACAAAGATTGTGATGGGACATACAAGACCTTCACTAGTTCAAGATAGAAAATTCCAGCATGGAGTTAGATACAAAGTCAACCTCTATCTGAGGAGTTTGAGGCATTTGATAGATGCAGTGAAAAGAAGACCCAGTTTTCTTTAAGAGTTTGATTACAGCTGTTCTATTGTCTAGAGCTATTTCTACACAGGGGATTGAACATGCTAATCGCTTTGCAGAATGAGGCATTAATATCGTTCATGGTTTCTTTCAGCTGTACTTCTGTGTTTATACATTGTGTGTTGATGAAGACTTTCTTTTCAATAGAGTTCTTAACTGAAATATATCACATGAGTTTTAACAGGTATACCTTGCTCACATTGCTTGTTATATTACTAGTGGGAAAAACAGTATCGTTAGATTAAATAGATACTGACTCATTTTAGATTTCTTGTACTTAGACCCCAGCCCTGTAAAAGCAATCATATTTATAAAAATTAGCAAAGAATAAAATGTACCTAAAGTGTAAAATGAATTATCCAATATCCCTTTCAAAACTGACTATTCTCTAGAGATGATTAGGAAAATACAAACTGTTTTCTGAGTTAAGATATGATATTTTGTATTGTTCTGTTTTGTTTTGTTTGCTTGCTTGGTTTTGTTATTTTACATAAAAACATGGAAAAATGTCAACATTAAACTGATGGCAAAACTTCAAGTGTTCGAAGAAAGAAATTAAAGATCTCAGAAGATGGAAAGATTTCCCATGCTCATGGATTGGCAGGATTAATATAGTAAAAATGGACACCTTGCCAAAAGTGTTCTACAGATTCAATGCAATCCCCATCAAAATTTCAACTCAATTCCTCATAGGATTAGAAAGAATTATTTCCAAATTTAATCTGGAATAACAAAAATACCCAGGATAGGAAAAATTTTTTCAACAATAAAAGAACTGGGGGAGTCACCAGCCCAGAACATAAGCTGCATTACATAGCAATCATGATAAGAACTGCATGGAACTGATATAAAGAAAGGTAGGTAGGTCAATGGAATAAAATTGGAGACCCAGATAAGAAACCACACACCTATGTCAACTTGATCTTTGACAAAGGAGCTAAAACCATTCAGTGTGAAAAAAAGACAGCATTTTCAACAAATGGTGCTGGTTCAACTGGAGGTCAGCATATAGAAGAATGCAAATCAATGCATTTTTATTTCCTTGTACAAAGCTCAAATCCAAGAGGATCAAGGACCTCCATATAAAACCAGATACACTGAAACTAATAAAATAGAAAGTGGGGAATAGCCACTGAATGTATGAGCACGGGGCAAACTTTCCTGACCAGAAAACCAATAGCTTATGTTCTAAGATCATCAATCAACAAATGAAAACTCATAATCATACAAAGTTTCTATAAGAGAAAGAACACTGTAAATAGGACAAAACAGCAATCAACAAATTGGGAAAATATCTTTACAAATCCCACATATGATAGAGGGCTAATATCCAATATTTACAAAGAACTCAAGAAGTTAGACTCCAGAGAACCAAATAAACATTAAAAAGTGGGATACAGAGCTAAACAAAGAATTCTCGATGGAGAAAACTCAAGTGACCAGGAAACACCTAAAGACATGTTCAATATCTTTAGTTATTGAGGAAATGCAATCAAAATACCTTGAGATTCTGTCTCATACTAGTCAAAATGGCTAAGATCAAAATCTCAGGTGACAGTAGATGCTGACGAGAATCTGGGGAAAGAGGAACACTCCTCCATTGTTAGTGAGATTGCAAGCTGGTTCATCTCTGGAAATCAGTCTGGTGGTTCCTCAGAAAACTGGACAGTGTATTACCACCCAGATATTCCACCCTGGGAATATACCTAAAAAATACTCCAATATATAACTAGGACACATGCAGTACTGTGTTCATAGCAGCCTTATTTACAATAGTCAGAAGCTGGAACCAACCCAGATGTCCTTCAACAGAGGAATGGATACAGAAAATGTGGTAGATTTACACAATGGAGATCTACACAGCTATTAAAGACAATGAATTCATGAAATTCTTAAGCAAATGGATGGAGTTAGAAAATATCATTCTGAGTGAAGTAACCCAATCACAAAAGAACACACATGGTATGCCCTCACTGATAAGTGGATATTAGCCTAAAATCTCGGGAAACTCAAGACATAATTCACAGACCACATGAAACTCAAGAAGAAGGAAGACAAAAGTGTGGTTCTTCAGTTCTTCTTTGAAGGGGGAACTTCATACTCATGGCAAGAAATAAGGAGACAACGTGTGTAGCAGAGACTGAAGGAAGGGGTATACAGGGAATGCCCCTGGGGATCCATCCCATATAGAGACACGAAACCCAGATGCTATGGAAGATGCCAAGAAGTGCATGCTGACCGGAGTCTGATATGTCTGTCTCCTGAGAGGCTCTACAAGAGCCTGACAATTACAGAATAGGATGCTAGCGGCCTACCTTTGGACTGAGCACTGGGTCCCCAATGGAGGAGTTACAGAAAGGAGTGAAGGAGCTGAAGGGGTTTGCAACACATAGAAAGTATAACAATGTCAACCAGTCAGACTCCCCAGAGTTCCCAGGGACTAAACAACCAACCAAGGAGTACACATGGAGGGACCCATGGCTCCAGCAACATATGTAGCAGAAGATGCCTTTGTTGGGTATCAATGGAAGGAGAGATCCTTGATCCTGTGAAGGCTTGATGCCACAGTATATGAGAATGCCAGGGCAGGGAGGCAGGCAAGAGTGGGTAGGTAGGGGCACACCCTCATAGAAGTAGAGCGAGGGAGGATGTTATAGGGGGTTTCTGAATTGGGAAAACAGAGAAATGGGATAACATTTGAAATGTAAATAAATAAAATATCAAATAAAGAAAATAAAGTGATAGCAAGAATCTATGGAGTTTTTCTAATGTGAAGGCTTTCAGGACATAAATGGATTGCAGATTTCTGATCTCTCATGGCAAACATTTAAACCTAAATGGAAATAATTAGACAATTGTTCATATTCAAAATATAACTGGGTGAACCCAATCCTCTAATCATAGGAAAAGTCAAAGCTTCTGATTTAAAATTTAGAAGATGCTTGAAACTATGCAGTGAGAAATAGATATGAAACAAGGACTTAACAACAAAGAGAATGAGCTTTCCTCAAACAGTGGTAGTGGAGTAGGAAGTTTTTATGCATTGTGACAAAGCTGATAATGCTATTGCAGTTCAGAAATGCGAGAGAAAATTTAATGATTCCCAATCATCTTGTCCCAACTGAATTCCTCTGTAGATGGCAAAGCATATTACACAGTAGCTTCTTTCCTGATGAAGATTTTATGGGTTATAGGTTAATACAGTAGATATTTCAGTAACAAAAGTGACAGTAAATAGAGGTGTGAGCTGACAATACCCAGTCAGGCAGACAAAATGCATGAATGTGTCCAGTAATCTTCACAATGTGTTTCTTACTAGCAGCACCAAAAAGGAGAGTATGAGAAAAGCAGACATAAACAAAAAAAAAAGTTAGTGAATCAGAATTGATGTCTGTCAAGTATGTACAGAAAAGAGGTACACTTGATCAGCTTATGGCATGTCCACTTAGAATTTGATGTAATGCATTGTTCTGAGATGCAAAGGAGGAGTCAATTCCTTGAGTGAGGAAGAAAGAGACATATAAATTGCTCTGCCATCATCACTGTAATTTGTAGTTTGGAGATAACTTCTGTGTATATATATTATGGATGGTTTGATTAATAGTGATGGTATAAAGGACTGCATTGAATATTGAACTTGTATGTGGGTCAACTCAGTTTTTCTCTCTTCTTTCTTTCTTACATAAAAATATATGCATGCACAAACATATATGCATATATGTGCATACATGCGCGCACACACACACACACACACACACACACAGAGAGAGAACTATAATTCAACAAATATATAAACTGTCTATAATATTTGATTTTATGTGTTTATGCATATAAATTTATTTTATCATATATAAAGGTATATAATATTATATGAAAGGACTATACATACTTCATTTGAGCAAAAATAGTTTTTTTTTTATTATCAAGAGTAAAGATAAATACAGGGTACATGGAAGCATGCTGATGTTACTCTATGAGTACCATAATTTTGATTCTAAAATATTAATCTTAAAAATCAAGAAAATAAGTTACCTTTAAATTTCAGTAATCTTGTTGTGCCCACATTTTGCTTCTGTAAGTTAACTTTCCCCAGGTCAAATTAAAATAAAATACAGGATTAAACACGACTTAAGTGTGTCTATATTTAGAGATTTATTTTGAATGTGATGTAAGAATGGATTATGTAGTCATTTCTTAACTAATATACCTGCATATATACAATACAAAGTAGAGTTTAAAGCTACATACCTACATTGAAATGTCAGTAGTAACATTCAGAAGTTTAAAGTTGGCCATATACTCAAAAATACCACAAAACAATTAATAGATGAAGAGAATAAAGAATTTACAATCTCATAAACACACAAAGTGAAAATTACAAAGAAAAATATAAATATTCCAATAATTAATCAAGTGTGAATGGTTTAAACTCACTTGAAAGACGTTAGTAATCAGTAAAATAAAAAGCCTGAAATTAATAATTAATAATTTTATGAATGCTTTGTAGTGGGAGGTGTTAGAAAGGAGCATGTCCAGCTGGCTCTCCACTTTGCTATCATTTTTCCACACTAAGCCCATTTTGTCTCAGCAAGCTCTCTAGTGGGGCAAAGCGTCCAAGCTGTTTCCACTGGGCTACTCTCTCTAGTTTGCCCCACAGTGACCAGCTGCTGTGCTTCCAGTTTCAGTTTCTGGAGCTGCTAATTCCTTCACATTCATAACCACCCTCTTGTCAGCAGACTCATCTTCTAGTAACCCAGTAAATCAAAACTTTTGATGCTTAAAGTTAACCAATGGATTTATATATATCAATAAAATCTCAATACTAAGACACCCACAGAATTTAGAAAGTTTATCCCAATTTTCCGAAACCTTAGATTTCATATCTACCTATTTACTTGAAACCACACAGGTTCTCCCTCCCCCTGTGTTTCTCCCTGCCTTTCTTTCTCTGTCTCCCTTAGCTCTGCCTCAGTTTTCCCTATCTAATCATAGTCCTCCCATTGCAAATAGATTGGGCAGGGAAATTTCTGTCACAATGGTTAACCACTATCATGACAGAAAATATGGTCTTTATGTGAAAGTTACATAGTTATAATATGATAATATGGTTAGTTTATGGTTCATAACTGAAATTCTGTCATATGTAGTAGTTATATTTGATGTTCAATATTATTAGGTTAATAAAGGCCTAGATGTTAGTGATGCTTACTTCTGAGCATGCTTATTTTGTTTTAATGAATGGATCAATCTCTTGAAGAGCACAATATGCCAACATTAGTAGCCGTTTGTAAATATAGGAAAGATGACTTAGTAGAAGAAAATGCCTTATTTGGATCATGTAGTTGGAATGCGTCTTAGTATACATTTTATATGTCCCTTCTTTCTCTGTTTTCTGTTTGCAATAAAGAAATTTATGTGTCATATAACCCATTCAAGCCAATGAAACCAAAGTTCATAGACTGAAGCTCAGATACTGTGGGCAAAATGGATGACACCCCATTTTGTTGTTCTTTATAGTGTTTTGGTCTAGACTTTGGAAATGTAACAACATACCAAATGAAAGTTATCACAAAACAGACTTGGGGTGGCTAGGGAAACAGCTCAGTGGTGAAGAGCACTGGCTGCTCTCTCAGAGGAACTGAGTTGGATACCCTGCACCATGTGGTATCTTACATTCAGGTGCCTATCTGTGTACTGGATACTATCCATGGAGATTTGTGGGGCTCTGTCATAGGTGGAAAACCCAAGAGATTGTGGTCTCTGAGGGAGAGAACAGAGACAGATTGAGGCTGCTGTGGTGGGACCCACCTGCTAAGAGCCAAGGTTGAGAAGTGACCACAGCAGATTTGAGCAGTTTCTAGCAGTGAATGCTTTAGGGAAAGAACTTTTTTTAAACATGTAATATCCTCATTATACAACCTTTGCTTACCCTTGTGTGAATACCTTGACTTTCCAAACTTAAGGATTTGACTCATTTTTATATAGAAAGACCACTATATTCATAGTCATGATTCCTTCCCACTCCATATTTCCCCCAAATAGCAAGGATTTGGCATTTCTTTTGCTCACAGGTTCCTTATAACATTATGGAATTTAATTCTCTGCCTTCTCCACGGTCAAGAGGCATGATATGGGAGTCAGTGTTCTGAATCTGCACATAGTTTAGCAGTTGACATGGAATAAAAGGGCTTGCATTCTTATGACCAGCCCTAAAATAAATATATACTAATTATTTTATTGATTAATTTCATTAATAAAAAGACGAGTTAAAAATTATTATGTCCAAGATACACTACTTATTAAGGAACTGTTAAGAGTTATGGTAGCACTTTCTAAACAAAAGCTAAAGATAAAAAAATTTAAATGATAGGCATTATTAGAGTTGAAAGATTGTGTTATGTAGTAGTTTTTAATTTGACAGCATAAAATAGGTAATCTCTGTATCTCTAAAAAGTAAATAAATTTAGCTCATTAATTCCTAGTTTAGATGGAAATTCTTATTTTTTCCAACAAATTAATGTAGAGGTGATCTCTTCATTTAACAGAAAAGAGAAAAATCAAGAAAATTTTAAATATATTATCTTTGCAAGAAAAGTAGGGCATTTGATTTATTATTACTTTTCTTATTTTTGTTTGCACTCCACTAATTTGTATTCTGATTTCGATCTGAACATTTCCATATACCCTTTTAGAATTTTTATTGTAGCTCTTCTTGTTTTTCCATGGCCTTAAAACAAATTTGATGTTCTTACAACAATGAACATACAAAAGTGAACCACATGAGCTGTTAACAAAAAAGTACTAAGTTGGCAGGGGGAGATGTTAGAACAACATGAGAAAAATTGGAACGAAGAAATTAAGGGTATATATGAACAAGTTTTATATTTACATGGGTAAACTTTTAAAGAAGAAAGAATAGTTTTTAATTTTTAAATCAAAATACTATTTAAAATTATTATCATATATTCATCATATATAAAAATGAATTCCATTATGACATTTTCACAAGTGCAAATATTTTATTTTGATCAAATTCACTCCATTTTCTTTTTGAAATTTTATTAATTAAACAGTCAATATGGTTTGAACACTTTATATGAGCCTTGTATTCTTAACTTCTCATGTCTCCTAACACTATATATAATTCGATAACTTAAAACATTGATATAATATTGATGCTGTTTAATTAAAGAAAACCAGAAAATTATGCATTCAATAAAAAGAAATGATATTTACTACATATATATTTATTTTTGGTTTGGACACAGGGTCTTTGATATAGCCCTCAATGACCTGTTACTTACTTGCAGCCAAGGTTAACCACAACACTACAGTACTTCTCCTGTCTAGTTCTGAGTCCTAGATTACAGACCTGTATTACATGCCTAGCTAAATTGTTTATTTTTAAGTTCTTAATTTGCAAAGATAGCATTTAAAATCAGAAAATTCTGTGAGGTATATGGAAGAAAACTTTTCAAAGTATGTTATCTAATATTTCTTATCAATCTTGGAAGGTAACAAATTGAAAGTGTATATATTTTTTGGAACATTTTAGATATTAATATAGAATACATTTAGTTCTAGACATGTGAAATTTTATTGACTACTTAGCTGCTAAGTGGATTCATATTTAAATGTAAATATCTTCAGAGTGCACTGTGAAATTACTAATTTTCATAGAAGATATTTCAAAATTTGCATGTATAATTGCATATTTTTCATGCAAATAAATCTTAGTTTTATGCTGCTGGCAAAGGTATTTATATATTTATCTGTGCATACTAAAAGTGTATGCAAACATTCAGATTTACATACATACATATTTATGGTGTTTATGTACCTGATATTTTTATATGTGTATTCTAGGCATTTTACTCTTCATAGAGTAAACATTGCTATGTTAAACTTGACCATTAACAAATCTAGAGAAGAAGGATTTGTCATTTGTCTAGAGCAACTTAACTTTATAAATATTATATATATTGATAATACATGAAGTGATTTCTTTCAAATGACTACAAAGTGTCTTGTATGTGAAATGTAAGAATCTTTGTACTTTAATGTATACATAGGTTTTGTCTGCTTCAGACATATTTTTGAGGCACTTGTAGGCTTGAATAGCTCCTAAGCCAGGCAGGTCTGAGGATGAGAATGAAAGATATAATAAAGAATGACTATGCCTACTTCATATGACCAGGCTTCCATGTACAATTTTCCTCTAACACATGCTTCCTGGGATGTAGACCGTGTCACAGCCATTTTGTGCTAGAGTCTTCTAAGTATAAAGGCTTGGTGTTGTCATAATACATATTTAGCTTTTAAGATTGATGGATTGCTTCAGTGAACAAGCTTATAAGGCACTTTTTTCTCATCTGAGTCAATGTTTTCCTCAATACCATGAAGTAAATTAAAATAAAGTGTTTAAATCTACTGCTTAAGATAAAGAAGACCAAATCTCATTCTAATAAATGTGAAATACAGCTTGTCATGTTCCCGTCACTCTGCAGAAATGCTACCACAAGGCTTTGCCAGTTAAGTCTAATATGTTGACATTTATTTTTGCTGCAATAAATGTTAGGATTATATTTTTGCATTAAATTCTGGCATTTTTAAAGATCACGATGACAAGTAATTTATTCCTCAAATCACTCTGGTTTGTTTTTACTTTTTGAATATGGATTTGGCCGTGTGTCTCCAAGGCACAGTACAAAGCATATTTCATATGTTGTGCAACCTATTAGTTTGATTTAAATCCACTTTTTCCATCTGGATTTATGCAAGCTTTCCTTGATGTTATTTGCTCTGAATTATTGCCCAGAAATAATCACACTGAATCCAATTTTACACTGGCTGTGTGGCCTACCAAGTCTGTCACTGTAAAGCTTTAAGGCTTTTATTGCTTATTTCAATGAGGGCAATTTCTCTAGTATACTGCATTTGAATATGCTACATAGTGTTCTGACACTCATTTAAGAAAATTTCCTCTGCCCTTTCTTAAATATAGAATGAGTAAGATCACATATCCCAGAAATTGAGTCATTAAATAAGTATAACAAATTGGAACATAAAAAGAATGTTTTCTGCCTTATATGACCATATATAAGACCATATATGGCAGCTTGAGTCGATTGGAATAAGGTTTAAAGCAAAGGCCCAAAGTCAAACCACTTAGTAGCAAAAGCACTGATGAACTTCTTTGTGTATGTTAGAGCTTTGTACCTTTAGTAACTCAAAAGCTTTAAGAAAACGTAAATATGAGTTGTTGATCTTTTTTGATCACTTCTCTTGATACCTTACTTTCTCAGGTGGAAGAATAATGTTTTTCAGCATAGGTAACAAAGTTACTAAATTCAGTTAAGACATATATAGCTGAATCCAGTAGCCACACACACACACTCTCTCTCTCTCTCACACACACACACACACATACACTCCTATTTTAAAATAAATGCAATACACTTATTGAAGTACACTGACTACGGTTCTAATTATGTTAGCCTGTATCATCTGTAAACACTCATTTCAACAACTTTGCCCAAACATATCTTCCTGAAAGATACAGAAAATATTCTATATTATATGTAATTTTTTAAAAAATTACCAATTATAATTTACAACATTGTGAAAAAAAGACATGGTTATTAATAAAGTCTTCTATTTTAATTGTCAATACTTACTTAACAATATAAAATTATAGATATTGTATTTATTTAGATGCAATACTTTTACATTAATTATTTAAATGCTTGGAACATTTAATATAACACTCAGAAAGTTATGTGTGTTATGATAAGATAACATTAAGAATAAAATTAGTTAGCGCTATTCATTTAAATTTTAGAACGTCTAGTCAGATTAAATTCTACATGAGCAAAACATATACACTAATAACATTCTATTAAAAATGGAAGATAATAAAATTGCTCATTTTATTAACGGACTCACATTGTGTGATAAGAAGTAAATTTAAAGATGCAGTTACAAATTATAATGTGTCTTGGGAGAAAGTACCTCAGTTGGAAAAATATTTGCTTTGAGACAACAAAGAGCAGAGTAAAAGTCCCTACACTGAACCTATCAACATGTACTGAATTCACATAAAACCCACAACTAAAGAGGCAGCAGCACATGTAATATATACTACAATGCTTGGGCAAGGTTTTTCGCACAAAATGGATGTGTGGGAAGGGTAAGCCAATCACCTTCATCTCCCCAACAGAAAGCTCCACACCATGCCAACAAATTGTTTAACATCTGATAAATCTGACTCATAAAGGTCCTGGAATCACATCTTGTTCTGAAAGATGAATGAGAAGAGAGATAATTATGATCCTGAGGTCTCAGTCTTGGAATAGACGATCTTTCTGAAGCTTGTGAAACCTGGGAAACTGTGAAACATTTGGACATTAGCAGTAACTCCAATCTGCAGAAAACTAAGCCTGCAGTTGTGTTAAATGGCAAGTATGAGGCCAGTTTAATGTTTTTTTTTTATATTATATATTTTCAACAAGCCTGGGGCTACAGCAGAAAATGGATGGGTGCCTTCCTTCAGTGGCATGGAGTTGGAAAAAGGTGGATCTGTCCTGTTCAATGGCCAGTCTCTAAACACACTGTCAAGTTGTAGTTTGTTAAGAAACCATGTCTCAAAAACAAACAAAAAGTTATATAGCAAATGCCTGTAGATTTGGCCTCTGTCCTCTGCAGGCATACATCCACACACACACACCACCCACCACACATATGTGAAATAACGCACAAACAGGCACATGAACATTATATATATATATATATATATATATATATATATATATATATATTCTTTAAAAAAAGTTTGGTCTCTGCATACATGCATGGACACCATGCTGCCCAACACACTCATGTGAAATCATGCACATAAACACTGGCACTTAAACTTACACATATAAATGGAAACATATTTGTGTTTCTACAATGTAAATTAATAAATTATATTCCAAATTAAAACTCTAAATTATAAGAAACGAAGGCCTCTGAAAGAATAATACTTCACCTAGAGTCCCTTAGGCAATTGCTTTGATAAAATATTTTTCTTTACCAATTTTCTTGGATTTACACAATTTTAATACAAATTATCTTCAGTGTACATTAATAGTCATGTGTACCACATGTGGCATTGATATACTGGTGACATTTAGTAAACTGGTCACAATATAACAATGGTTTGTGTGCTCAAACTTAAAACTAAACTGTTACAGTTTTATATGATAGACACAAAAAGGACTGCAAACTAAAGTGTCCTAACTGAAGCCTAATTTTACACTTTTCAAATGTATTGAGATAAATGTATTGATTGAGAATTTTCCACCACTCTAATTTATTGTCTAAATGAACTTTAAGCCTTTCCTGGGTGGATAGGTCAGGAGGTGGATCAAGCTGTAATCTTATATAGTCAAGAGTCTAAACTGTAAGGATTAAACATACATTCGATAGTTTAGTATATGGTAGTTCAAAACAAGTCTGAGTAAATTAGTGAGAGTCATGTTAAACTAATCTAAAATGAGGGTCTCTCATATAAGTCAGTTGAAAAGTGCTTACCTAATAGCATGTGTGAGACCCTTTGTATAATTCCTGGTAATGATAATATAATAATTAATAATAATAATAATAATAATAATAATAATAATAATTTAATGTTTTATTCTAGTGAAATTTCATTTTAAACTGTAATTTCTTTATTATTTGTGTTTAATTTTTTCATTATGTTGTTTATTCATTTTACATTCAGATCACTTCCCGTCACTATCTTCCTAGTATCCTCTTCAAATGGCCCCACCTGAGAATGGAAGTGGGGTTTCCCTGGGTACCAACCCTCCCTGGCACATTAAATCTCTGAAGAATTAGGAACATCCTCTTCCACTGAGGCCAGACAAGGCAGTCCACTTAGGGGAACCGATTCCACAGACAGGCAACAGAGTCAGGGCAACCTGGACTCCAGTTGTTGGGAGATCTGAATGAAGACCAAAATGCACTTTTGCTACATTAGTGAAGATGGACTAGGGGACTAGGTCTTTGGTTGGTGGTTCAGTCTCTGAGAGACCCCAAGGGTCAAGGTTAGTTATTGATGTTCAACTTCTTCTGAAGACCTATCCTTTCCAGGTCTTTTAATCCTCTCAACTCTTCCACAGGGGTTTTAGAACTTAGTCTAAGGTTTGGCTCTGGGTCTTTGTAACTGTTTCATTCTGCTGATGGATGAAGCATCTCAGAGAGCAGATATGCTAGTTTCTTGTCTGAAAAGATAACAGAATATCATTAATTAATGTCAGAGATGGGTACTTGCCCATAAGTTGGGTCTCGATTTGAACTAACCAAAGTTGGTCATTTCCTTAGTCTTTGTTCCATCTTTGTCCCTGCATTTTTTTTGTAGGCAGGACACATTTTGGGTAAAAAGTTTTATGGGTAGGTTGGTGTCATCATTGCTCCATTGGGAATTCTGCCTGACTACAGCAGGTGGTCATTGTAGGATCCATATCCCCCACTGCTAGGAGTTTCAAGTAACAAAATCCTCATAGACTTCCAAGAGCCTGCTGTATCCCACATCTTTGGCAAGTCCTAGAAATGCCCTCTCCTTCTAGCCACCATTGATTTCCTTTCACGCTTCTGGCCATCTCACCTCAGGTCTCACTAGACCTGATTCCTTCTCTCATATTATTCTTGATTACCCCTTCTGCCAAGTTCCTTCCCTCCATCCACCTAAAATGACTCTTAAATTTTCCCTCTGAGTAATATTCAACTGTCATCCCTTAGGGCTTCCTTGTTATTTAGCTTAGTTATGTCTGTGGGTTATAGCATGGGTATCCTGTACTTTATGATTAATATCCACATATAAGGGACTAGAAACCAATATTTTGGGGTCTGGGTTACCACATTCAGAATGATATTTTCTAGTTTCATCCATTTTTCATTTCATGATGTCTTTGTTTTTAATAACTGAATAGTACTCCACTGTATAAATGAACCACATTTTCTGCGTTCATTCCTTAGTTGAGGGGTATCTGGGTTGTTTCCAGTTCCTGAATATTATGAACAAAGGTGCTATGGACACATTGTAGTCTATTTCCTTGCGGTATGGTGGAGCATTGTCTGGTTATCTCCCTGGGAGTGGCATAGTTGCATCTTAAGGTACAGATACTTCCAATTTGTGAGAAACTGCCAAATTGATTTCCAAAGCGGTTGTACAAGTGTAGACTCCCACCAGCAATGGAGGAGTGTTCCCATTGTTCCATATCTTGGGCAGAATGTCTTGTTACTTGAGTTTTTAATTTTAGCCATTCTGTTGGATGTAAGGTAGAATCTCAGAGTTGTTTTGACTTACATTTCCCTGATGTCTAAGGACATTGAACGTTTCTGTAGTTCTTTCTCTGGCATTGACTATTTCTCTGTTTAGCTCTGTATTCTCTTTTTTAAGTGGGTTATTTGGTTTGTTGGTGACTAACTTCTTGAGTTATTTATGTATTATGGCTATTAGGCCTCTGTCAGATGTATGATTAGTGAAGATCTTTCCTCAATTTTCTCAGTTGACTGGGTCCATTGCCTTATTGAAGATTTTCTGCCTTGAGTTTCCATTTGTTAATTGTTGATCTTGGTACCTGACATACTGATACTCTGTTATGGACGTTGTTTCCTGTACCAATGGGTTCAAGCCTATCTCCTACCTCTCTTCTACAAGATTTGTTGTATCCAGATTGATGTTGAGGCTTTTGATTGACTTGGAATTGAGTTTTTTTACATGGTGATAAATATGGATTGATTCACATTCTTCTACTGTCAGAAATCCAGTTCAACCAGCACCATTTGATGAAGGTACTTTCTTTCTTTTTTTTTTTTATTTCTATGATTTTGGTTTCTTCGTCAAAAATCAAGTGTCCATTGATCTCCGGGTCTCTGATTCCATTCTATTAAGCTATCCGTTTTTTTGTTTGGTTTTGTTTTGTTTTTTCCCATCAGACTCCTCAAAGGAGCCCAACGGAATTCGAACCGGCACGGGAAGTACTGCGCCTGACCTCTAGAGGTGGACACCCAAGCCGCTGCGCCACAGCAAGCTCAGTAAGCTATCTGTTTTTAAACCAATGACTTGCATGATTTTTTTGGTCTTTTGATATTTTTGTTTGTTTGTTTGTTTGTTTGTTTGTTTTTATTTTGGTACAATGTTTATATATCCTGGGGTTTTTTGTTTGTTTGTTTGGTTGGTTGGTTTGGTTTGTTGTTTTTCCATATGGATTTGAAAGTTATTCATTCAATTTCTTCAAAGATTGTGTGTAAATGTTGGTGAGTGTTACATTAAATCTGCAGATTGCTTTTGGTAAGATGGACCTCTTTACTATGCTAATCTTACCTATCTATGAACATCGAAGATCTTCTAATCTTCTGATATTTTCTTCAAATTCTCTCTTTAGAGACTTGAAGTTCTTGTCATTCTTTCTTTTAATTTCACTTTCTCGATTAAAGTTACATCAAGATATTTTATACTATTTGTGAGTATTGTGCAAGGCACTGTCTCCCTACTTTCTTTTTTCATCTGGTTTATCATTTCTATAAAGAAGGGCTACTAATTTCTTTAATTAATTTTGTACCTAGCCTCTTTGCTGGAGATGTGTATATGATGTAGAAATTCTCTGCCAGTGTTTTTATGGTCACTTACGTATACTATCATACATTATGAGAATAGTGATACTTTGATTTTGCTTCCAATTTGTATACCCTTGATCTCCTTTAGTTCTTATGTCGTTAGGTAGATCTTCAAGTACTGTATTAAATAGGTATGTAGAGAGAAGACAGCCTTGTCTTCTCCCTGGTTTTAGTAGAGGCTATTATCTCAGGTTCAGGGGAAGCTACATTTTTGTGTTTTGTGTTATCAATTTCACTAGGTTAAAGATTAATGACTTTTATTTTGGTTAATAAAAATTAACAGTGTTCAGATAGAGTTTATTGTTACCTTGTTAATGGTAAATTTGTGACCTCATATTTTATTAAGACATGAACAAGCCTGATTGACTTAAGGAGCCCAACCAATAAATATGGGGCTCCTCCATAAGTAAAATGGCCTGATTAATGAGCAGAGCAGTAAACATTGGCAAACTACCTAAGTTCAATGAAGTAGACCAGGATAAGATTTTAGTGAATGTTATCCAAAGATGTTTCCATATTTACATAGCACTGGAAGTTCAATAGCCCGGTTCATCAGTGATACCAAGCTTCTCCATCTGCTCTTTTCCCTGGTTGTATGATTTCTGTATCTTATTTTGTTTTTTAATTTACCCTAAGTTCAAGTTTTCCACTTCTACTTTAATCTTCCTAATATTTATCATTTTAAACTATATCGAATCAAACAAGTACTAGATGAAGAAAGCAATAAAATTGACTACCCAAATGTTTCAAAATAATTTCAGGAAAAATTTTGTTTATAAATGATAGAGATAGATAAATGATAGACAAGAAACTAATAAAGATTTGTATCCAAACAATCCAATTTCACACACACACACATACACACACACACACAAACACACACACACACACACAACACACACACACACACACCTGTGTGTGTGTGTGTATGTGTATGTGTGGGTCTACATGTGTGTGTGCATGTATGCACGTGTATGTGTGTGTATATATGTGCATATATATTAAATATATTTCATAAAATGATATACAGATAGGATATATAACCATCATCTCATTAATTTTAGAACAAAAATAAATCTTCAAGGAAACTATAGTTTCTAGAACATAGTTAATAAGGAGACAGATCTAATTTACTGGGAAAAATGTTGCCAGAGCTGAGGTCTCACTGACATAAGGACTAGAACGGATTAACATATTTTAAAGCCCTATACTCATGTTCTTCTTGAGTTTGATAATCTATTTGCGATTATTTTAGAGGCGATGGGAAGGGGAACAGTTAGAGATGCTTAAAAGGGTTGTTTTGGTTTGGATAAAATTTTTTTGATTTTGTCATCATTTTGTGTTTGAGTTTTCATCAAGTTTGAAGGAAGACAACAAACACTACTACAAGTTAGCTTTCCAAAAACAAATAAAGATATTTAGGTATCTCAGTGAGAAAAGTTACAGCCAGATCTGGCTGGTTTACACACACAGTGCAAGTTCATATCATTAAATATGCAAATATATACAGACTCAACTATGAATGGAAGGTAAAAATAGTATCAGCCATTTTGAAATCATAAGGCTTTAGGTTAGCTATGGGTTAATATTGTTTTGTGAGGAAGCTATGACAGCATTAAAATTATAAAAATCTTGAGACATGACTTTAATTACTTAAGTTCCTACATTCGGTGGCTAGAACCTTTCCATGTGATTTGAAAGACACAATCATCTACTGACAGAAGAACAAGACAGTCAGGATTTAGAGAATGTAAACATTTGAAATTATCATTCTTATTATGGGCCAGGACTTACCAGAAGAATATAGTCTAGGATGTTCTGTGAACTTGATAGCCATGGGCTCAAAGAAGGAAAATTTTTTCATGATTTTTTTTGTTATTATTTTGGAATTTTACACTAAGCATCCTGAGCACTCTCACTTGCCAGTCTTCCCATGTCTACCACGCCCACTCTTTGGACAAACCCTCCAAAAGAAGTAAAAGAAAAACAAACAGGTGAGTATTTCTATTTTGGTCAAGCTTCAAGAATGGCATACAAAGCTTGATCATGCTAGCCCTTTTAGTCCTGGGAATACTTTTATTCCTGCCCATTGTCTTAACACTTGTCTTTAACAACATCAACATGTTAGCAGCCAAAGTACATGGCTTGACGCTAAAAATGGGACCCCAGACAGAGTTATTAAATTAACAGGCTGGCAAGCCAAGGACGGGTAATATTTTGCACAGAGCCTTACCAACCTAAAACAAAAGTGCACTGCTTTTGATAATGCATATTCCGTGATGGATAAGAAAGGCATTCTTGGCAGAATGACCTAAGACAGGCTCAGTCTGGTTAATGAAATACAAAGGGGGGAGAGGCAGAGAGCCTTTGGGGCTGCTCGGCAAGAATCCGACATGTGCCAAGGAGAAGGAAATGGGCTGCTTGGCAGAAATCTGATATTAGGCTAGAAAAAAAAGAAGTAATTTTAGGCAGAAATCAAAATTTTAGGCTAGAACAAGGAAGTAGGCTTTACATCTGAAAATGACTTTTGGCTAGGATGGGGAAGTTGGTCCAGATATTTTGGTCATCCTGATAAGCCCTTAGAAACAGTGATCTCGGGAGTGTTCACAGAATTTTACTTATTGTCTTACTTGTTCTTTGACTATTTGTGTTTATTGTCTGTTTGTTCCTTGACTATCTGCATCTATTGTATTGCTAGTCCCTCAACCTAGAACTGACATGAATACTTGCATGTATTTCAAATGGTGTGAAAGCAAAAAAGTAGGATGGGGGAATGGCTAGGGGGTTCTAGGGAGGGGAAATAGGAAAAGTGGATGACATCTGAAATGCAAATAAATAAAATGTCCAATAAAAAGTGTACAGCTCCCATGAGCTGTGAAATGTGAATAGAAACTTCTTTAAGCTACAAAGAAAATTTAAAGCTGTTGCAACATAAGCTACAAGTACTAGAATATTTTTGTTTCATTTATCATTTTGGAATTATGCTATAAAGATTGCAGGTGTGTTTTTGGACTGGTTACGTTATAAACTGTCTTTTGATTTATATTTTGAAGAGAATAAAATAATACAAATGTGAAAAAAGAAAACAAACAATCAATCAAAACAACAAACAAAAAACAAAGTTTGGTTTGTATTGTCTATAGTGTCATTAGAGTATGGTCAAAGTCCTGGTTGTCAGCCCCTTCAAGAACAGTGAGACCATCAGTTGTGGAGAGTTACATTTCAAATTATTTAGTACAATTTTTAAGAATTCTCTTCAATAGATTTCTGTCTATTCTGTTATTTTGGAGGGAGAAAGTGGTTGTCAAGGAGCCTTCTATGTCAATCCCAAGGTGAATCTGCAGTCAGCAAATACCATGGCAAAAGTAGCTTCCTTGACCTTTATAGTCAGCAGGACCATGGATCATGGATTTACACATAGTTTCTGGCAACAGTAGGGACGAGACACTTTAGCATGGTCTCAGGTTTCATTATGGAACACAGACATTAACACATCCTTCTGCATATAGACCATGGGCACCAACACAGCCCTAGGTTGCAGCATAGATTAAGAATATCATCATGGATCAGCTGGCAGTACAGGCCACTCAGATCAAAATAGTTTCATGTGGAAGTACAGCCTAGGAACACCAACATAGATTCGGACATCAGTTCAGAGCCAGACCCCCGGAGCTCCCGGGTACTGGACCACCAATCAAAGAGTACAAATGGAGGGACCCATGGCTCTTGCCATATGACAGAGAATGGGCTTGATGCTCATAAGTGGGAGGAGCCACCCTTGGGCCTGAGGGTGGTTCATTGGCCCAGTGCAGGGAAATGCCAGGGCTGGAAGGCTGGAGTGGGTGGGTAGGTAGTGGAGAGGCAGGGGGAGGAGGGAGGGGATAGGGCATTCCTGAGGGGAGACCTAGAAAAGAGATAACATTTGAAATGTAAATAAAGAAAATATCCAATAAAAGAAAAAGAAAAGGAAGGAGGAGAAAGAGAAGAAGGAGGGGGAGGAGGAGGAGGAGGAGGAGGGAGAGGAGGAAGAGGAGGAGGAGGAAGAGGAGGAGGAGGGGCAAATAGAACTCAGGGACTATGTTATGGGGAAGAGATTTTGCCTTTGAAAGACTTAGGGTTCCATCAAAATTGATAAAGATTTGATCTGAATAAGAAATGCTTCAACATGAAGGGCACAACTTGTTATGGACTGACATAACTATGGCCATTTTGTATATATCCTTCATGTTACTCATAAGAGGAAATCAAGTTCATACACTTTTAAAAGGTTTATCACTATAACTGACACTAAAGAATGCTACTAATAGGTCAAAAAGTTATGGCTGTTAAGTTACTTATGCTCTGTTAAGCATAAGTTACTTATGCTCTGTTATCTCAATACTCAGAAAATCCGCTGTCTACTCTCCTTTAACTTCACTTAAGGCCAATCAGTTTAAAGGTAGATTTATTAGCTAGATAATGCTTTGTTTAATTAGCCTAAAAGTAGTACTATTTCTGTCTCTACTTTCTGAACTTATAAGCCTAGGTTTTCCTATAAAAAGCTTGCACATAAGAACAGATGGCCCCCCAAACTCAATTTGGCTCCTGAGTTCTTTCTGCAGCCCTGATCAATCAACCTGAATCATGTTCTAAAACTTTCATCATGTCTGAGACCAGTGTCTCAATAGGTGGCTATTCCTGGACCCCAACAGAGTCAAGGAAGAAAGAGACACTGAAAGACAGCAATGCAGATGACACAAAATGCTGATCCCCCTGCATGGAGCCAGTTCAACAAACCAGCTGAAGAAGGACAGACCATCAGAGTAGAAGACTAAAACCCTTGATGTTGAAATGGACTTTTGGTGAAATAGATGATCCCAGTGGAACTAGCATGCATACTCATTTACCTTATTATCTAGAGATCAAATATATATCACTACATTAAGCTGCTCATTCTTGCTATGAGAGAAGTGCTAGCAGGAGGTAGGATCTCTGGCTAAAAACACGCCATATTAAAATGTTGCTATTACAGACTTATTTATAAAAGAAGGAATCACACCTATAATTCAGACAGGAGACATAATTTATATGAAAAAGTCATATAAATTAGAGTGTTTATTTTAGAAATTGTGCAAATATCAAGAAATAAAGCATTTATGTATTACGTATGGTTTTTCAGGAAGTATCTTAAGAAATTTATGAGAATTCCTTTATATATTGGCTTTACATGATAGTTAAAGCAGCCCTATAAGATAAATGATTCTTTCCCTTTTCCTATGATTCAGAACATGTGAGATACAAATGAAGAAATTAAAGTTAATGAGCTCAAAATTCTAGAGTGAGGAAGGGTTAGGAGTGAATGAATCCAGGAAGCTGTGATCCAGTTACTTCTTGGACTTGTTAAGATGAACAGCCAGATAACAGAACAGAGCCTCTATCAACCTACCCTTGAATATAAAAGGAATGGAATATTTATTTTCCTTAATATTTTTGGCATAAACATGAAAAGAAGAAAAATCTTATAAGTAAAGCAGCTTACTAAAATATTTTGTGGCTTTAAACCTCTCTGTTTTCTGAACTATACAATAGTTAATAATAGCAAAATTATGAAACACCAGCTGAGGGTAAAAACAGATTTAAGGTAACAGTGAAACTCTCTAAAGAATCACAGGGTGCTTGTATGTGTCTGTTTGTGTGTGTGTGTGTGTGTGTGTGTGTGTGTGTGTGTGTGTGTGTGTGCATAAAAATATGTGAGTACATGCTCTGGTATATGCATGGATGTTGGTATATTTGTCTCTTCATGTATAGGATAACAGTCGAGGCTAGAAATCCTCTTCAATCTTTTTCCACTGTAGATTTTTAAATGTTCTCTCTCTGAATTTAGTGCTCACAATTTTGGTTAGATTGGTTGTTCATCTAGCACAACAGATCCAGCTCTCTCTGACTCCACTGATTTTAGCAATAGATTCATAAATAAGTGCCACTTTCTTTGTCTTTATGAAATGTTGGATATTTAAAAAAGGACCTCACATTTACAGAGCAAATCTTATGCACCGAGCCATTGCTAAGTACGTAGCATGTATTTTTGAGATGTTTCAGAAGTCTGGTCAATGTAATGGTTAGGAAAAAAAGAATCAGAATAATGTAATATTTATGATGAATGGGAGTAAAAATGAAGTTACCAGATATTCTTAAAACCAAGAGTGCATGAAACATCTGATCATTAACAATGCATAAAACTACAACTGCTATTTCTCTCAACTATTCTTTGCCATGATGGGGCTCTTTTCATTACTGGATACAGTTAACTTACAAAAGACAGAACTTCCCATGGGACATACAGATATATTCTTCTAAGACAGTTAAATAGCTACACAATTAACTAGGAATGAATTTTTCAGATATTCTGTTAAGATTATAAATATATGGGGAATTAGGTAAAAAATATTCATTAAGCTTTATACATGTTTAATATTTAAAGTTTAGGTTTAATTACTATATTTGACTTCATTTAATCCCCCATTAACTGCTAAATTATTTAGAAGGAATTAGTTACTGAAATTGTATATACCTATAAACTCCAAGGAAATGTTGAGATCAATGTTTTTCAATTCTTTTTGACTTGTGGCAAATATAATATATTTTCTATCTTTCTTAGAAGAAATTACTTAAAATTTTATTGCCTTTGCTTAGGTTACATTTTTGGAGAGACATGAAATATTTAATCACCTTAAAAATGAGTATCAATAGAACAATAAGAAAAAGAGGAAGAGGTAGAGGAGGAGGAGGAAGAGGAGGAGAAAAAGAAGGAGTAAGAGAAGGAGAAGGAGGAGGAGGAGAAGGAGAAGGAAAAATTTCTTCTAAGTCTAATCTAGAGAACTAATGGTTTTATTGGGGTTTCTTTCATGGTTGTATGTTATCCAACAGTAACTTCATAGTAAGAAAATATCACCCCCAAATAAAGGATAAATATTGGAAGCTACTCTGCTGAAATCTGATGATCCTTAGTTAACCATTTATCTCTTATAAACCCTACCACAAATCCCCAAGACCTTATAGCTGGTGTATAAGAGTGGATTTTACCTAGAATCACTGATGAAGAATCCATGAGCTTCCCAAAACAGTTTCTTCTGTTTTCTTGTTTTCATTGGAAATCTTAAGAGCTTTACCATAATTATTAATCAAGCTGTCACTGATTTGTTTACCTTGTTGTCATCTCTATGAGGATAATAATTTCAACAAATCAGCAGGACAATTTGTACCTTGGAGGTCAGTGGTATATCAGGTATTGAGGGCACAGCTTCTGTTTTATACTGATTTTGAGAATTATTTATGGATAGAACAGCAGATATTGCCTCAGTCTTTGTCAACATTGTAAACAGTATGAAAGTTCATTAAAAATATCTATAAGTCTGGTAGAGAAGAGGCTTACCAGGTAAAACATTTCCAGCACAATCATAAGGGCCTGAGTTTAGAGGCCAGAAATCACTAAAAGCCAGGTCATGTAGCACACATTCATAATTCTAGTCCTCTTGCAGTTAGATAAGAGGCAAAGAAAGCAAGAATTCCTAGAAGTTCTTTGTCCATATAGATTGGTATGTGAGATAAATAACTCCATCAAACAAAAATGAGGCTTAAGAAAAACTTTAATGGTTATTGTCTAAATGCTATGTGTGAAAAATGACAAGTGCATCTCACATACAAAATCTCTCTCTCTCTCTCTCTCTCCCTCTCTCCCTCTCTCTCTCTTTCTCTTTCTCTCTCTCTCTCATGCACACATACACGTACATGCACATGTACAGGCACACGCACATGCACAGAGGCACATATATTACTAAAACCAAAGAAAAAACATGATACATATTGTGTTAGAGTAATTCTGATTATGAAGGAACCAAAATAGGATATTCTGCTTTCTAGAGATAAAGTGTAACTTTGTGTTAAACGTCCATTTTTGTTGGTAAATGAAGATTCTCCTTCAAATTAAATAATTGTAATTAAATTATATATTTGATATACTTCATCATACATTTAAAGCAATGATTTTTATACTATCATGGGATATATCTATCAAGTAATCATATTTGTATCAATGAGAAGCTGTAGTATTTATATCACAATTAAAGTAAACTACAAAATAAAACCTTCACCTAGAAACCAGCCTTGTATAGATAATCATAAAATTATGAATATAATGGAATTTATGTAACTCTTTGAGAGGGCCCTAGTCTTTGAGAGGGTTCTAGCGTTCATGCTCTTTTAAAAAGAATCTTAAATACCTTTTACTTCATATGAAGCTTTAAGAAAAGGTCAATCAGAAATAAAATCAGTAAAAAGAGATTTCTCGAAGTCCTGCCCATACTGTTATCCAAATCTTAGACTTCCCAGTGAGTAATACTATGAAAAACACTTTGATTTAGTTTACCTTTGCTATTGTTATGGTTTGGGCAGTTGTGTTTGTAGTAGTTCAAAGTATTTGAAATATATTTTCTAGTCTGCCATATTGGAAAGATTGATCCAACTTAAAAAAAAAAAAAAAAAAAAAAAAAACAAAGATGGAGAAATTTGGTTTTAAAAAAAATGGGTTTATACAATGGTTGATTAAGATGCAGATTTTGTAAAACTCATTCCGTTCTACTTGAATATCACATGTCAGTTACTCTTTATTCTGTGAAACTCTGGAGCAGTGTATCTCAGCCTTGCTAATGCTGCGACCTTTATGTTCCTCGTGTTGTGCTGAAACTTTATTTGTAGCTACCACATAACTGTAATTTGGTTCCTGTTTTAAATCATAATGTAAATAGTTTTGGAGATAAAGATTTACCAAAGGGATCATGCCCCACAGGTTGAGAGCACCTTTCCAGGGAAAGAGCTAGTAGAAACCTAGACTTGAGGATAGCAGTGTAAAGATTATTATTGAAGGTGACCAGCAGAAGATATTACTCTCTATGGATTATGTTATTGAACAATCTACCAAAAGGTCTTCAATACTTGAATATTTACAGTATAAAGAAAGAAAGGTTTCGAAAGAAAACTAGAATATTCACAGAGGCAAAAAGGAAGCAAGAAAACACTCTGCTTGAACACAAGCAGGGGGCTGAGGATATATTTGCCTACCTTTTCAAGTAGGATGAAATTTGCAAATGGGCATTACCTAACTAAAGTAGCAATGTGGTCTGTATTACTGACCTTTTTATAAGAATCATTAAACAGAAACGATTTAGTGAAAATAACAGCAGTGAATATGAGTCAATAAGAAAAAAATACTTTGAAATTATCAACATTTCAAGACACAAAAGACAAAGAAAGAGACTAGTAGAAAATTCAGTGTCTGAAATGGGATGTATGACCAGTGGTGTTTATAGAGATTGGAAAAATTGCATGTTTGAATGTTGGTTTTGTTAAAGCAACATAAATACTGGAAAAGGAAGCTTTGAATCTTTAATAATTAGCTAATTAGGAAATCTCCCAAATTCATCCATAAACTATTAGAATAATTATCATTATAATTGATATATTACATCTATATTTATGTTTAAAAATGTGTACATATAAGTGCTGACTTTATGTGAACAACCATAGGGATTAGGGGACAGACACCACTTTTAAATATGGCCTTAATGTAATATGTTTTGAGTATTTTTTGAGACATATTCTGTGTCTTAAGGGGCTTTAAGAACATCTTTTTCTCAAGATATCATTTATTATCATGAGCTTATTATGATCACATAACTTATCCACCTAAGGGAACTGAAGTATTAAGAAGTTGCTAGAAACTATCTGTCATTTTTAAAAGAGGAAATAGATGACTATCTACATCAACCGTAACTACTTTAAGGCTTCTAGTATATTTTGCAAAGTTTGAAGTGCAGAGGGTCTCAGTGGATTTGATCCCTCTTCAATGGAGTACTAGCTGAAAAATAATAATAGCTGAGGTATAATACCACACAGAAGAAAAATAACTCCACCAAAGGGCAAGAAAGAAGAACAGTTTAGATGACTAAGGTTTTGGGAGACATCCACAGCAAAGATTAAGATAAGTGAACAAATTCTAAGTGATCTACAATGTACAGGGAATACTTAATAGACTAAAAAGTGACAGTTTTGTGCATAAGAACTTTGAAACAAAACACTCAAAACTTTATACTGAGAATTTCAATGACAGGTCAGTGTAGGAGATTCACTGTGCCTGTGACCAAGGATGCACCACAGAGACTTCAATGTCTGTGGTGGTTTGAATAAGGTGACCCCCATAGGCTCATATATATGAGGGATTAGTATCAAGGAAAAGGAACTGTTGAAAGGATTAAATTAGATGTGGCTTAACTAGAGTAGGTATAGCTTTTGTTGAGGAAATGCTTCACTGGATATAGGCTTTGAAATTTCAAAGTCCACACCAGGTCCAGTGACTTGGTCTCTCTTTTTCTGCCAGATCAATATGTAGATCTCTCAGCTTCTTCTCCAGCTTCATGTATGCTTACCATCAGCTATGTTTCCCACTGTAATGATAATAGACTAAGCCAATATAATTGTGAGCAAACCTCCAGTTAAATGGTTTTTGTTTTGTTTTGTTGTTTTTAGTAAGAGTTACATTAGTCATGGTATCTCTTCCCAGTAACTATGAGTAACTAGTAGTATAGAGTACTAAAAGTACTCTATATTTTTCTCAACTCTATCATTCTAACAATAAACATAATCTAGTGTTTAATCTCAGTAATGTTTCTTTCCATATCTTAATGGACAATATAAATGTCATCACCAAATTGTACAAAACACAAATGAACTTTAGCTAGACAATCATTGACATGAGAGGAACAGAAAAGACCCATAGGAAGGAAGAGATGGAGAGCCCTCTGAAACCGTTTTAGCTCTCTGAGCTCACCCCCACTTGACAGTGCTTTAAATTGTCCTCTTCTTTTGTCATTTCATACTACCACTCAACATGGAAAATAAAAAAGTCCATTAATTGACATTGTGCGCATGTTACATTTCATTAGTTACAGCCACCAAAATGAACTGACATCTGAGTCTTGAGAAAATGGAGAGCTTCATCCAGCAGCTGATGGAAACAAATGCAGAGACCCACAGCCAAGCAATAGGTGTACTGTTCTTTAAAAGTAATCTTGTTCCAATAGTCACCTTTTGTGGCTACATCTTAATATATAGGGCCTTACTATGAAGATTTACTTAACAAGAGTTTGTTAAAGAGTAATTAGTCAAGATAAAAATTAAGAAGTTGATCAACTAATCAAATGTAACTGATACTTCTTAAAGAAGCATGTAAAGTAAAGCCAAGAGTAAATAGCATTTTAATACTATCATGTGACCTCAGAATACATAAATCACATTCAAAAATATAACTAAAGGAGAACAATGACCCAACATTTATTTTTGGTATGTATAGTAAAGATATTCTACTTGTTTTGTATATTGAAAAATACACAAAAAATATACTACATTCTGCAAGTTAAGTAAGATTTGACATTCTCTTGCTAAACATTGAAATCATAAAAAATCCTATGAAAATTTAGCAGTAAAGCAGGCCATCCTCAGATAACAGTCCTTCTCCTTGATGTTTAGAGCAAAGTCATATGTATGTTAAGGATTTACTTAGTGTTCTTGTTCTCGTGATGATGTGAATATAAATCAAAGTTAGATTATTTTACAATAGTATCTTGGGAAACAAAATATCTTAGATAATATTGACATTCAAATATTTTAACAGATCAGCCATTAGGACATATATTGGCCAGTCATTCAGTCATGGTAAAATAAGGAAGGATTCTATCACAGTTGAGGAGGTAACAGAAAGTGAGAGATAAAGAGACAAAGAGAGAAACAGAGAGACAGAGAGAGAACCTTTATTAGTCTCACATAACACTCATATTTTGCCTAGAAATGATATGTATAACTAGAATACAAAATGAATTGACTACAACAGATCCCCTGGCTTCACAGATCTTCAATACTATTTTAAGAAGCAACCAAATTAAGCATGCTCATTGGAAAGATGAATTGAAGCACTGATCAAACATAACATTACTGGCAATCATTATGCTGACTTCATCTTATAATGAATAACTAAAACTAGGGGGGTAGGTGGGGGCACAGCCTCATAGAAGCATGAGGAGGGGGATAGGAGGTTTCTGGATGGTGGGAGGAAGTGGGGTAAGGGGATAAAATCTGAAATGTAAACATGATACCCAATTAAAAAGTTAAAAAAAAAGAATCCAAATTGAAGTGGAATCTGCATTGTAGTCATTATTTCTATTTCTCAGTTCTTCATCGTTTTATTCTGAGCACACAGGTCCCTGTAGTTTGTGTGATTTTGGAGTTTTCTGTGAATAAAACATGTAAAGTAGAGGATGAACCCTAATAGAAGCGCTAAGAACACAAAGAATGGGATTAAATATTTATCCAGTAATATGGACAACCTATATGACTTGGTTTTACTAATTGTTTTTATTTTGATACACAGTTAATCTTCACATACTTTAAAGATACGTGGAAAAACCCTACGCAATGTACTTCCAATGAAATAGGCATTTCAGAAATAATGAGAATTGAAACAGTCAATATTAAGTTTCATTGATATAGGGATATGATATAGTGGAATGGAACTGAATCAGCAGATTCCTGATTCAGTCAGTCCATAGGTTTGAAATGGATCTAGAAAAAAATATGGTCTAAATTCTCAAACTTGTAAGGTAACCCTGGCTCCTTCTCTGCCAAGTGGTTAGTGGAAAGGCTTTGGCCTAAGGGTCTTAGTCAGGATAAATACATTCTCTCCAGACACAGATTTCCTCTGCTTCTTTGCCTGTCTACTCAGGAGAACGCTGGCCTTGACGGGGGTGTTAATAGGCCTTTCTAGCCTGGAGGCAATTTTGCTTTTTCATAGTCAATAGACACTAAAGTGTTGGCAAAGAAAGCACAGCCTGAAACTCATTCTAAACGTCGTCGACCCACTTTTCCCTGTCTTGCACGCTTGAGGATAACTTCTGTTTTTTCTCCTCTTTTTGTGTTTCTTCATTATACAATTCAACACCTCTGCCTTTGACAGCATCATTTATTTATTTAGCACTCCCAATTTTACTTCTAGTTTTACAAGTGAGGAAAAGTCCTCACTCAGGCAAGCCATAAGCTTGAGATGTATCAAGACACTTATCCTGAACTAAAGTAACAGTACAATATTGGATGTTCTCTGCTTCTGGGTGTTTTCATGCATTTATTGGTACTATTGACATCTGACTCTATGGGTCACATGGTATCCATTTCTTAACTGCTGTATTATTTCTAGTGTATCTCTTTAACATTTTTCTTTGCATTTTATTGAGGTTTTTCTGGAAGTTCATTAGCAATTTCACTCACTCATGTACTCATTCATTCATGGATTACTGTGGAGTACCGTGGTTAACCTAACTTTGAAGTAGGCAAAGGCTATAGGATGGTTTTTGAAGAAAATCAGAAGGAACTCTAATAGTTGCATATGTTTATAAAAAGTAAGTAAAGGGGGCTAGAGAGATGGCTCAGTGGTTAAGAGTGCGGACTGCACTTCCAAAGGTTCAGAGTTCAATTCCCAGCAACCACATGGTGGTTTATAACCATCTGTAATGGGATCTAATGCCCTCTCCTGGCTTGTCTGAAAAGAGCAATGATGTATATAACATAAATAAAAAAAAGTAAGTAAAGTATTTTATAAAAATACAAACACACATTGGAGTTAGTCTATTCAAAAGATGTTCAGCAGTTTCTTCATTTAACAGGAATAATCTTTCCATACATATACATATATGAAGGTGATCTATATGACATACTTAAATAATGGGAAAGACAGTCTCAACTGAACACCCCTTGTTACCACATGAAGCTCCAGTACCAGGATTAGGCTGGCTATAGCTAATTGAGTTGTTGGTCAAAGGGGCTCTATGAAAATCCACAAACAATACAGCCTGTACTCAAAATTATAGGTTGCTTTCCATAAACTTACAGAAGGCCTCATTGTTGAAGACAATCCCTATGCAACCCATTAAAATGAATACCTAGAAATTGTGCCTACATAGAATCTTTAACGCTGTTCCAGTGACTTTGATACAGAAATATACTCTGTATACTCCTAATAGAGAAACATAGATACTGAGCCAACCATAAGAACTCTATTTTGCTTTTTATGGGTTTTGAAGTCCTATTGGGTTCTGTGTGTTGTTTGAAAAAGAACTTAATGTTTGCTTGGTAGGAATGGAAAAAAGGACCTGGGGAGGAGAATGGTATGATTGAAATATATTTGAATTTGAAAGTTGTTTTAAATGATGAAAAATATAGTATGAATATAATGATAATTGATATCAATAATGAAATATATAATTTAAAAACACAAACTGAGTAAAATCCAGCATAATATTCTAAAATACGAATGGAAAGGAGGAAGAACACATACTTCAGGATGTCCACAATATTCTGAGGGAGAATGAGGCAGAGAGAACATGAGTGGCTCTTTAAGTAAGGCCTTGGAAATGAAGGGGAGAAATGCCTAAGAGATGAGTTAAGAAATAAAATCTCAGTCAGGTCACATAAGCTATGCTAAGACATCTAGGTTTTTACTTTCAATGAAAAGCAAATGGTTTTTAGTCATGGAAGTGTCAACAATGGATTGGTACATTTTAAAAATTATGGCATAAAAATTCAGCACGAATACTTTTATAGAAAGCATATGAAACAATTTTATTAATATCTAGAGTACTCCATAACCCTCAATATTTACTAGAGAAAATTACATGTACTAACAATCAGTAAATATATTTTAAATTAAAAAATAAAAATTAAAATGTTATGCATGTCATAGCTCATAAAGAAAAATAAACATATACCAAAATTCTTTAGGATTGGAAACCACAATGTAGTCTACAAATAGCAAGAGACCATAGGAATAACAAGATGTTAGTGGGTAACATGAAAATGGAAAGCTGTGGTAATATCTTTCTCTCTTCATTCTTTCTCTTAAGAAAGCTCTTATGAATCAAAATACCCTATGATCTGAAAGAACAAGGAATCTGGTGGCACAATGTAGCATGAGGCTGAAGTCCTGAACACCATAGGCGTTAATGACATGGAGATCACCATAGCCTCTAGAAATTAAAAATAATGTCTTCATGTTTGTCCAGTTTGAGATGGAGAGTAAAGATGCAATTCAGTTTTCACATTAATGTACACAAACTCTTCACTTTAATAATTAAATAAATTCTTTATAATTTCCTGAATGCAAAATTACATTCAAATTGAGAAGATCACTTTTCCATGGTCTTCTTATTCTCATTTTGTTTGTGGCTCCATTAGATAAACAGTCAAACCACAACATCAATAACAAATTTCCATTCACTTCCTCTTTTTTAAAGCCATTAATTGCTTTTCATTTAAGATTTTTCCTAAAGTTCCCAGGAGCCATATCAAGTGTTCACAACTTGTATGCCCCCTTTTACTCACATGCATATGTCCCAACCCCTACATACATACACAAAATAACACTAAACATAAATATTTGTAAAATTTAGATAAGTGAGATAATCGTTTTCTTCATTATCTATTCACTTTACAGACTGATCCCAACCAGATCCCTCCTTTCCTCCAAGCCCCACCCTTACAGCCCCTCTCCCATTACCACATCTCCTTTTCCTTGAAGAATGTGAGCCCCCTTTCCTCAGTGAGTACCAAGTTACCCCGGTATATCGAGTCACATCAGAACTAAGTTTATCTGCTCTTACTGAGGTCAGACAAGAAAGCCTAGCCATGCAACAGAGATCCAAAGACAGGCAACAGATTCAGAGAGAATCCCTGTCCCTACCACCCCCACTCTAATTGTTAGGGAACCCACATTAATAATAAGCTGCATGTCTGTTACATCTGTGTAGGGAGCCTAGTTCCACCCCATGCATGCTCTTTCTTTGATGACTGTTCAGTCTCTGTGCTCCCATGGGCCTACATTAGTTGATTCTATAGATCCTACTATGGTGTCCTTTATCTCCAGGCTCCCTCAATCCTGCCCCCAACTCTTCCACAAGACTCCCCAAGGTCCTCCTATTGTTTGGCTCTGGGTCTCTGCATCTGTTTCTATCAGCTGTTAGATAAAGCCTCTCATATGAGAGTTATATGCTAGGCTCTGTCTGTAAAGATAGCAGAGCATCATTAACAGTGGCAGGCATTGGCTCTCTTCCATGAGGCAGGTGTCAAATTGGATCAGTCATTAGTTGACCATTCCTCCAATCTCGACTCTATCTTTATTCCTTCACTTCTAGTAGGCAGGACAAATTCTGCTTTGAAGGTTTTGTTGCTGTGTGTCTAATAGCTACAGAGTTTTGAAACATCTCTCTCTCTCTCTCTCTCTCTCTCTCTCTCTCTCTCTCTCTCTCACACACACACACACACACACACACACACACACATCTGTCTGTAACTTGTTTTTCTTTTGTTTGTATTTAGCAATAGCAAGCATGGAACATGTAGCATAAATTAATTTCACTTTCTAAATTTAAGAACATTAGTGGTATTGTATTACATTTACCTGTGTGTTATCAATAAGTTATCCTTTTCATAGCATAAGAAACATTTTAAATATATAACTGTGATTTTTAGTGTGTTCATGATGCTGTACAACAAGAGCTATCATGTAATTCCACATTATTTCCATCGGCTCCTCAAGAGACTCTGTTGTTATTAAGTTAGTCTCTAGTCCCTGGCAACTCCATCTACTCTTTATCTCTAATGAGTCTATCCTCTGTCTGAAATGGATCAATGATGCAAATAATTGTATAAGCAAAATGCACAGATAATTTCACTGGGGTTAATATGTGACATGAGTTTTGGAAAGCACAAAGTTGAGCTCAGTAAAGATCAAATAATCACATAGTGGGCACAAATGACTCTCTTCAGTGCATGTTAGAAATTAAAATAACTGAGAAGATCTCTAAACAGAAAAGATCATTGGTGTTTGGGACATTCCAGAAGGAGGGATTATTAAAAGGAAAGAGTTTACAACAAGCCCTGAAGGATTGACAGCTTTGAATTAGACAAAAAAATTAAGTAGAAACTGTAAAGTGTTGATGTCGAACAAAGTGGTTGCTTTCCAGGAAGTTACCCAGTGGGTGCGATGAAATCATTTTCTCACCTCCTCTGATGAAAATTTTCTTAATATCTTATAAAATATTGAAATGGTACCTGATTCATACTGGGCAGACATGGTGTGAGTATAATAGTGTGAACACTGTGGATACAGTCCAGTGTTTATTTAAAATAAAATGAACTTACCAGGAACCCTGGCATTTAAGAAGTACTCACTAAGATCTTTTCATAACTATAATCAATTGTACATGTTTGTGTAGAATATGCATGATGTCTAAGTTGTGGTTATGTTGAAATAGACTAGTACTACCTGTAAAAGAGTTTTTGATGACATAGAAATCTCTCAAGAGTTGTAGCTGAACCTGTAATACCTTCAGCAAGCCCTTGTGGTCATTTGAGTTTCCTCCTATCCCGAAAGTCCTTACTTGAAGATGAAGCAGGAAATTACAAGTCTATGTATGGAGTTAATTGCAAGTATCTAGTGAGACTGGCTATTCAAATGTATGTCTTATTTTGTCAAGAGTTAGAGAGGCTGGAGAGGTAGGGCAACAGGAAAAAGAAAGATTGTGTGTGTGTGTGTGTGTGTGTGTGTGTGTGTGTGTGTGTGTAATCATAGGGCATGAGTTTGGATCCTCAGATCCATATACAAAAGCTGAACATGGCCACATGTTCCTGGAAGTAGAAGTGTTAGCAAGCAAGTCATAGGTGGATCCTAGACGTTCTCTGATGAGGCAGCCTAGCTGAAATAGCTGAGACTTTTGCTATAGTGAAACACTTTCAAAAAGAGAGTAAGATGGAAAGTAACAGAAGACATTCTAAATAATCTTCTGGCATTTTCATATATACATGTGCATGCACATGCATGTGCACACACACACACACACACACACACACACACAAGGTATAAATATTGGAAGGATGAGGGGAAGAGAAAGAACAGAGAGGAAAGACTGGGAGAAAGGGAGGACGTGGAGAAGGAGTGGGGAGAAGAGTCAACAAAGGGTAGCAAGATAGCAAAATAATATGTCATAGGGAGGGAAACAACCACCTTTGATTTAAGCTTGTGTGTGCCTGGTGTGAAGGAAGATTGTGGATAGACTAGGAAATGCAAGTTTGGTGTTGAATTGTCTTTCTATCACCTCCATCTTTATTGAGACAAAGTCTCTTATGGAAATTGAAGCTCTCTGATTAGCTCCAGGGAAACCCACCAGTTTTCCCACTAGAACTGGAGTTAAAGGCAGGTGCTGCTATCCTGGATTTGTGTAGTCACTCGCATCTTCAAGTTATAAAGCAAGTACTTTATTCACTAAGCCATTTTCCAAGTAAAAATGTTCAAATTAACAATTAATCATTTGAAAGACCAAAGTGCATATAGCTGTTCTTTTCTGGTAAATCTGCCTAAGAATCTACAAGAATGCTATTCATTGTAAAATCTATGTCTTGCCCTCAAGATGCACTTGCATGTGACTTCAGTCCCTTCTCGGGTATTTTTACACCCATGCTATAGCTGTCATTTTACTTATGAAAGATGAAAGAGAGGCAGACACACACACACACACCCAGAGAGAGAGACAGAGACAGAGACAGAGACAGAGACAGAGACAGAGACAGAGACAGACAGATAGACACAAAAAGGGAAATAGCCAGAATCTTGTTGAGCAATGAAGTTCTGTGAGGTCGGCCCCTTCAGTCCTATTCATGATTATTACTAAGATACTTAGATGCTATTTCCCTTTGATAAGACCAAGTGAACATCACTGAAAGGGTCTTATTATCTCCCCAGTATTTCTCTTGCTACAGGCTTCCATGCTTTTTTTGACTGTGGAATGGCAACCCCCTCCCTCACTTGGTGCCCTGTCTTTCTGCTGGAGGTGGGCCTACAAGTTCTCTCTCCCAATTATAGGGCATTTTATCTAAGGTCCCTCCCTTTGAGTTTTGAGAGTCTCTCACCTCCCAGGCCTCTGGTACATTCTGTAGGATTCCCTCACCTCCTACCTAACCTCCCAAGTCTCTGTTGCATTCTGGAGGGTCCTTCCAACCTCCTACCTAGGCTGGCCCTTAGGGCTTCAGTCCTTTTTCCTCACCCTTAAAGCTCACTGCCATGACACACCTTCTTCAACAAGGCCACATCTCCTACTAATTCCTGAACATTCATCAATAGTACAGGAAGCATTCTAATACATAGTCTTTTGAGAGTCATTCTAGTTTAAATCACCATAGCAACCAAATAAGCAATCTGTCTGTGTTAACTATTATGGAAAACTGTAACAAATACTACATTTCTTTCTACTGCCTTTTCAAAACTACAGATAGAAAATAATCATGATTTTTGTTACTAGAACTAGGTGATGAAGTTTAGAAAGTATATCCAATTCAATCATTCTTCACAATGACTTTCTTGTCTTTGATCAAGAATTTGTGATATTATTGTTGGTTATGCCGGGTGGTGGTGACACACGCCTTTAATCCTAGCACTTGGGAGGCAGATGCAGGCAGATTTCAGATTTCTGAGGTTGAGGCCAGCCTGGTCTACAGAGTGAGTTCCAGGACAGCTCACACCACACAGAGAAACACCGTGTCAAAAAAACAAAACAAAAACAAAAACAAAAACAAACAAACAAAATAATTGTTGGTTATTTTCCCCTAGAGCATGCAGGGGTTTGTAACAGATGTGTAGCTTGATCTTCAGGTGGGTCCCCTAACAATTGTAGTAGGAGTTGACTCTGGCTTTGTTGCTTGCCATTGGGACCCCTTCCCTTCACTGAATTGCCTGGTCTGGCTTCATAAGCAGAGAATGCACTTAGTCCTGATGCTATTTGATGTCCCAGGGTGGAGTGGTATCCAACAGGGGCTTTCCCTTCTCTGAGGAGAAGGGGATGGGATAATGGGAAGAACAATTTGTAAAGGTGGGGCTGGAAGAAGAGGAGGAAGGGGGACTTCAATCAGGATGTAAAAAAAGTGAATAAATAAATTAATGGAAATAATCTTCACAAGGAATTCATTGGTTTATTTTCAAAGCAGCATTACTTATTAAATAATTGGCAAATGTGCGATTCCTCTATGATATTGTTAGGAAAGAATTAAGAATGAATGAAATCTAAAAAAGATAAGCGGAGAGAATTGATGTGTAACTTACTGCAGTGGCTGCAGATCTTATCATTCATTTAGAGATGTGATCCTGTGAGGCAGGAATCATGGAAAAGTAGCCTTCCAAGAAGAAAAGGGCCAGATTACCAAAGGTCTTTCCCAGGCATTTAAACAAACACTTTTGGTTTGGAAGTGTTAAGAACACTGGTTTCTCTTCCATAGACTTCAATTCCTAGCATACACATAGCAACTCATAACTGTCCTTCATGCCAGTTCTCTGAGATCTGACACCCTCACACGAGGAAAATTGCAGGCAAAACCACAATTCACATTAAATAAAGAGTTAAAGAAAAGATACTTATACTTTCATCAGGAAATGGGAGATAACTAAGGCAGATACTAACTGTTTATTGGTCATTTTTCTATGTATCACACCTGTATTAACCTCAGAAGCAGAGTTAGCAATTTTATTTCATGCTTCAAATAAAAGAATTAAAACAGTGAAATACATGAGACCCAACTAAATAGCTCAGTCATGGCTGAACACTGGCATCACTGGTATGTGACACAGGAAGGACTTCAACTAGAGCCATTTGTATTACAATTCTGCATTCACTGCTATCCAGAAAAGACATCTATTTAACTCTAAATGTAGTCCATTAGAGATATGTGTCTCAGTTAACTTTATTGCATCATAAATCACGCCAGAGTATAGTGGATTAAAACAAAATGGATTTCTTGCAACTAAGTTGTTGACTAATCAGTTCTATGGATATGATTTTGGCTGAGGCTTTTGGAAGGGCTTCAGTGGTCTCACTCATGTATGGAGATGTTGAAGGATGGAATCTCTGCTAGGGCATTTGGCCTGAAGTCTTGGAAGCCTGAATATGGCTGTTATGGTCTCACAACTGGGGAAGTAGATATTACAGAATGAGTTAAGTTATTTTGGGTTAATATACTTAATTCAGAAGGCTCTAGTGTTGAAGGCTTTGTTACTACCTGGTGGCATATGGAAGGTGACTAGATCACAAAGACGTAGTGCTCATGAGGAAGCTAGGAAGAGATGATGGGTTAGAAGAAATAAAACCCTGTGGGCACGTCCATGAGGAATATATAACTCCACAATCTCTTTTTTGTATATCTGTCCATGATTCTGTTTTTGAGATAAGCAACTCTGTTCACCTCTGCTCTTTCAGTGGTGAAGTGCTTCCTGACTGCTTTTACTGGTTATTACCCAGCTGGAGGAGTCTCAAGAAAAAGAGAAGTAAATTCTATTTTCCAAGAGGAAATTTTTTTTTACTTGTATGAATGAATAAGTAAAAATGGTGTCGTTTTTTACACAGAGAGGCAGAAATATGGCTGAGAAGGCAAGTGGTTTTGGTACAAACCCTGAAGTCCTGAACTTCTGAGTTTTCTCTCAGTCATCCACATGGCGAAAGGAAAGAACTAGTTCTCCAAGGTTGCCTTCTGATCACCACAGGTAGGCTTTGGCATTTGCTCCCAGCAACAGTAATCCCCCATGATCATACACTAAGGAAAATGTCTACTGCTAAACTCAAGCATCCTATTTGGCCTTTCTTTTATGCAAGACTGAAAATAACATCGTGTAGCACAGCAAGCACTGTTATTTGAGCAACTGATTTTGATTTCACATGGAAGAGAATATCCCTAAGATGGCTCAGTAATAATGGTGTGATTATTATAGTGGTTCACAAAGATATTTCTAAACACTTACTTCTACTTGCCAGATCTTTGTGCCACTGAAGGAATCTCAGTGCTGTTATTTAATGCATTTGACAGTGGATTATAGTAGAATTAAATGCTAGGCGAAAACAAAGTTCTTTTAATGGTGCTGAATAATCTAAATGTAGAAATCATTCTAGTTCAATGGAGGGTAAAATTATAGGATGTTGAATTCTTTCCAACATGATGAATTGGGAAGATGAAATGTGGAGATTAAGTGCAGACTACTGTACAGACTTGTACTGTAACACAAGAGAGAAAATTATGCAGGTAGGGTGAAAAAGGCAGAATTCTAGCGTGTTGAAAAGGGGGATTCCAGTTCATTAAATATAGGGCTGTCAGAAACTCACAGATTTGGTGACAGCATAGTAAAGATAAATAGTTATAAAGACCCTTTCTGCTCAGTGATAAAATTCCCAGCTACTGAAAAGATTTTAGCATTTGTGGATGAATGGTCCTTGCTGAATAAACCTGAAATGAAGGCATGTCGGGTCTCTTCATCTGCTGTGAATGATTTTCAGGGAAAATGGTCGATTTCTTCTATGCTGTTTTCTCAAGAAACATAGTAGACAATTTGAATTCTTGTGATATTTTCTTATAAAGCAGTATCATGCGAATGAATGTTTCATATAAATAAGGATAAGAATTTAATTTAAAATTTAGTGCTTACTGTCCAATTGAATGCTGGACAACCTTTATCAAATAGTTAAACACCATACTATAGAACAGTCACTAATCAGGCAAAGTTTAATTAAAAGAGTTATTTAGCCTCAGCAACTTCTTAAGATAGTCAATGATATAAATATCCTAAGCCTATTAATACAGGACCTTCACAGGGAACAAAGGTTGGCCCTTTCTATAGACAAATATATTAGTCAGGAGGTAATACATAATGTGAGTGTCAGAGGGAGATAGGTGTTTAGATGAGTATAAAAGATGGAAAATTAGGAAACATTAAGAACTGAGATAATTTTAAAACCAGAAGGTTGTATAAAAATATGTTAGCAATGAAATTGTTTAGATTGGTGAGAATCATTAAGAGTCCAACATGTCAAGCTATTATAGATTTTAATGACAATATATGATGGCTAGTTTTAATTCAATTTGAAACATACTAGAGCCATTTAGAAAGATGGAACCTCAACTGAGAAAATGTCTCCATAAGATAAGTCTGTAGTTCCCTGAGTTGATCACTGATGTGGGAGGGCCCAGAACTCTGTAGTTAGTGACACCAGTGGGCTGGAAGTATTGGATGCTACACAAAAGAAGACTGAAAAAAACTATGAATGATAAGACAGTAAACAGCTCCTCTTCAAGTTCTACTCCCTTTGAGTTCCTGAAATCACTTTCACTTTGCCCTGACTTCCCTCAGTGACGGAGTGAGGCAAAAGAGTCATAAGTACAAATAAATCATTTCCTTAAGGGATGGCATTTGGCCATGGTGTTTTATCACGTCCGTAGAAAGCTAACAAAGACATCACAGACAGGTGGATTGACACCATAACCAACTAACAGAGAAGATAATATAGGTTATGCTATCACAGAAAGTAAACTCTTTTATGAGTGCCCAGCAATGCACATGTTTTTCCAATGCATAAAATACATAATTATTGGCATTCACAATAGTTTTGTAGTCACTTTTTTTTTTAATTTTCTGAGCAAAACTTGAAGAATCAAACTCATGCCAACCACTAAAAATTAAAATAAAGAGGAAAATAAACTGCTCTCAGATATCAATTGCAACAAATGTTTAAAATTCATACATGTCAATATTATGTTATCTTTAATACGTCATTATTCTAAGTGATAATTGATCAAAACATATTGTTAGGAATATGAGATACTGAATCATTAAGAAAAAAAAAAAGAATTGTTTTTAGAACCTCTCCATGTGAAAATCCAGGAGTTCCATCTATAAAATTTGATATATGCAACAAAAGTCTTTCTAATAATTTGTCACAAGAATGCATTGTGTCAGTACTTTGCATGTGCCTTGATGGGTAAGTGAAATACAAGCTCTATGCAATTTCCACATTTTCTAATGAAATCAGTTGTCAATAGTGCCAACACATTCACAAATGCCCATGTTAGAGCCTGTTAAAATTCAACCCTTCTTTGTTTTCTTTAAGGAAAAAGATAAGAAAAAATAACAGAAAATAAAGGAGGTAGAGAATTTGGCAAATGTCAACAAGTTGCTCAAAGTGACTAGAAAGTAAGACTAGAAAAAGAAATTCGCTGTGTCACATGGTCATCCACATGAACTGTTTTTCCTCTGTGGTGGAACTTTTTTTTCTTTCCATCCTGTTCAATGGAGCAAGCCGATCTGGACATAGTCAGTGAAGCATAAGGTATTTGCAAGCCACTAAATCCACTGCCACTGCTTGGTGGAGACTGAAGCAGAGATCAGATCAGTCAACTGGTGGACCTAGAAATTTGCGAAAGCCCAAGGGTAATTCCTGTGGGAGTGAGCCCTTTTGGGGAATGAATAGATTACTTTCTAGTTTATCCAGTTTGAAATAAGAACAAACACAAGCATTATGTGCCTTTTCTTCACCTTTAAAAATATTTCAATTTTGATACTTAGTTATTCTTCTGTTGTAAATTTTAGTACTCTTAGAAATTGGGACACAAGAAAACACTCGTTGAAGCTCCTTACAACGTGTCCCTCTTTGAAAATGAAAAATTCCACAGGATTTGAATCCTATTTGTACCCAGGCTTTAGGTAATAGATATGATATGATATTATTATTTGTAAGATGAATATTTTAAATATTATAGGGATGATTTTAGATTTTGTGAAAAAGGCAGCAATGCAATACTGATACAAATTTATTTTCAACTGTATTCATATTCAAGGTCCATATAACGATCTGTTTGGTTTAATTTCCTATTGGTTTAATAGAAATATAAAACTAATAAAATTCTAATGGTATAATATTTCAATAAAATTAATAATTAATAATTTATTAAGTACAGATATAGGTTATCAATTTCTTCCTTTAATATATCTATTTAATCTTTGATTAGAGACATACATATCCTACATGCTAAGATTTCTCCTTAATGGATGCATTATTTTTCTATTTTGCAGAGAGTTAGAAATATCTCTGCCAGTTGTATAATGAATGATGATGATGATGATGATGATGATGATGATGATGATGGAATGAAAAATCTAAAAATTATGAAAGTTCTTTCATTTTTCCCCAAATCCCTACCTTCTGTGACCTCCTTTTAAAGATGCAAGTTGTCTTCACATAGACATAAGAATATACAGACATCTGTTACTAGATAATCAAAAGTGATCTGTACAATGTAACAACCAAAAATTTCACTGAAAATTCTAAAAAATTCTGAGAGTAAAAATGACTCTTAATGTCAGGAGAAAATGAAGATTAGACAAATCATAATGGTACCACACCTACTTCCGGGGACTGAATGTCTCAGGGCTGAAATTACTTGAATTGATAATTTATTTCATTTGGTAGAAATAATTTTGGGATCCCTATTCTTTTACCCACATACTTTAGTTCATAAATCGACATTTTGGTCTTATCCTTTTCTTGTTCCCACCTGCCCAAAACCCATACAGTATGACCACAAAAAAGACTTGTAGGAAAAGCAGTGTACACTGTTTTAATCTAACCTTGCAGCTGTTGATGTCTTAAAACAAAACATCTATAATCTATTTATTTCTATGTCTATTCATACTTACGTTTCCACATATAGAAGGTAGAATAAATTTTCCATTAAAATGTAAATACATTATGAAAAGCATGTCAATAGGATTTCAATTTTAAAATCCATGCATCTAAGTATATGTATCTTTGTTTAAACAAACATTTGTTTTTGTTGTTAACCAAGTACTGGTCCTGAATTTCTAATACCCAAACAAAGATACAATTCTGATCTGTGTTTGAAAAAATGTAAATAATATATATGGTTATTAATAGCTAAAAATCACAAAGTACCATTACTTAACTCAAAATAAATATAGGCTAGAAATTTATGAAGGGGTGGGTGAGATTGTTCAGTAGATAACGGTGCTCACTGCCAAGGCTAATGATCTGAATTCAAACTCCAGAATGCTCATGATAAAGGGGACTTAAGAACTCCTATAATATGTTCACCAACCTACACCCTACTTACAAAATAAATTAATATATAAGTCAATAATGCATAAATATGAATTGAACCACAGGTTCGATGTATAGGGTGGTATAGGCAAATCTTTGTCAGCTTAGCCTTCCTCTTTTCCTGAATACTAAATATAATGTTCAAAGAATCTTCTTTATTCACAGAAGATACATTCGTTTGCCTTTGGCAATTATATTTGGTATAGGGAAACCTCTTGGATTAAACTGGAGTCATAGTCTATCGATTATATTCAATTCTCCTTTCTACCATATTACTAGTTATTTGGCATCATGAAATTTATTAATACGTTTATTCCCATTACAGATTGGATACAGAATATCCCCAATGGAGTCTCATGTGTTGAAGGCTTGGTCACGAGTGTGGAGCTGTATGGGGAAGAAGAAGAAACTACTTAAGGTAGGACTTACTTATTGGAAGTAGATTAGTAGAGTCATATCCTTGAAGTGTGGAAGTTGTGCTGGGCCTGCCCTATCATTCTGTCTGCTTACTGACTATCAGGAGGCAAACAGCTTCCTTTAGCTCACATCCCTCTCTGTGATAATTCCTCTCTGCATCTTACCACAAGTGACCATTGACTAAAACCTCTAAACCAATGTGCTCAAACAAATCTTTGCTCATTTTCACTCATTTCTTAATTTCATTCAGGCAGTTAGTCATAGCAACATTAAAAAAAAAACTGTTATACTCGGTTCATTTCTAGGAATAATATTTTTTCAATCAAAATTTCATAAGAATTTCAAATAAAAACTACACGGCATGATAGGAATTGTGCCATAAATGATGTGAAAGACTGAAGCTGGAAGATATTGCCAAAACTTTTAAGGATAAATTAAGGATCTTGCAATAGGAAGCTGTTTTCATAGTCTATGAATCTGTTTTAAACAAAAAATGTGTGAATTTATTATACATGTATTTTCCAATAAAATTAGAACTCAATAAACTTTAGATGCATTATTAGTAATCTATTTTTAAACTCAAATTTCTATTACTCTTTTCTATTTCTTTATCATTTTAAAACTTTGTCAGTTATTGTAGACACATAACTGGCAAGACATGAGTTCAAGACTAGTCTGGGTTACACCTTTGACCTGGGAGATGGCTCAAGTGAGAAGTACTTGCTGCCAACCTATCAATCAGGGTTCAGTCTATAGGTCTTACAGGTAAAGAGGAGAATAGACTTTTTCTAGTTGTCTTCTGATCTCAGTGGCTCACTGTGGCATTTCCTCTCCTCTCACAAAATTGTTAAGACAAATTAAAATACAATATATTATGTTTTTTTTTATAAACCAAATCAAATCACTCAGAGTTTTTAAATTGTCAACTCCCTGAGACTTACACATTCTCTTCTCTGTTCTTAAATGAGACTTCTTTTTTTTTCTTATTTCTTTTTAAAAATATAGAATTATTAAAGTGGTCCTACCCCAAATTTAAGGAAACATAACATATAAATATGTTTAGACACCATAAGAGGTAAATTATAGTAAATTTATTTTTTTATTACTTGTGTAATTTTGAAGTGTTAAAATGAATTATCATATAGAGTAGATTATACATAACTAGAATTTATATTTCAATGTTCTGAGTTTTGGTTACAGGCCAGGACATTGGAGGTATCAGTTCCTGATAAGGGTTGACTTTCTAAACAGGTAGTATCTTCCATCTATCCTCAGCTCCCTTGTACATTTATTAGATTGTTTGTTTATTTATTACATTTATACTATTCATGAGAATTGGAACTACATGATTTCATCACCTACCATTTATTCTCATAATCTTCTAATAAGATCATATTACCAAATGGTTGTCAGCATTTGTATTTGAGACCATTAATTTAGTCTTTTCAATAATATGACTAGATTTTCTATGTATGATATTTGATATATATATATATAGATATATATATCTTATAACTCTAACTGTATTTACTGATTAGAATCCATGATAATTAAACATTTAAGGCTTCAATATTATCAATTGTTAATTATTATTCTAGAAAATGATAATACAGAAAATAATGTAATACCATGTTAAACTAATTCATGTGGAAGAAGTAAAATCATGATGATGTCAAACATTAAGGACAAGGTTAGGCGTAGATTCACATTTGTATCAATTAGAGTAGAAAATTTTGCAAGAGATTTTTAATGGTTGGACTTATTCTCCAAAGATCAACTTTGCATATATTAACATGCAGTGATTTTATATTAGTTCAAATTCTGGGCAACAATGTTCTGTTCACATTCACAGACTCAGTAAAATGATGCATCAGCATAAGAAAGGATGAAACAAAGATTTAATGACCACGTAAATTTAACGGTTGATTTATTCACAGTGCATAAACTTTTGTGTTTACATGTGGGTAAAATAAAAGAAGTGCTTGAAGCTTGTGTGCTCAACATCTTTTATGATATATTTGAATACCAGTTTAGACTGCTCATATTATGTTTATTTTTATTTTGTTTTAATTATTAATACATGGTGATTCTTGTTTTTTATCTATTTGTATTTTTTTTTAATTATCAAAGATTCCTGAAAAGGTGACAAAGTATTAAATGCCTCTAGGCAACATCCTACAATACTTACTAAATGTGATAATCAAAACAAATTTTATGTTTCAATTTATAAATAATGAGAAAGGACTTTACAAATACTAATTAAGTATAAAATAAAGATGTGTTTACTCAAAATATACATTGCATAGCAAGAGAATTAGAGTTTTGAGAAAGGCCGAATGAACTACAAGCTTTATAGTAACTCACAAGATGTATAGTTTCTGATGTACAATAAAGGTAATTAGAGTGGTGAGTGGCAGAATAACATATCAGGAAGCAAATGTAAATCAGACTTTAAATGTACTATGTAATGATACCCATGACTTCCTTTGTGAATTTGACAACAAATTCTTATATTCCTCTGTTGTTTAGTTAATGCAACATGAGTAGAACATGGGAGTTATGCAATATAATTTATTGCCCCTATAAACCCAGAGGCACAGTTACCTGCTGCTTCAGGGCATAAATCAATCAATATTTTTTGGTGACCTAACTAAAATAATGGGAAACATGCTTGTCATTTTGTATTTAGTGTATATTTTTAATATAAAATGTTGACATGTATTTGCAATTCTTAAAATATAGCTATGGATACTTGAATTATTTTATCACCATAGCAATCTGCTTTAACAGATGAGAAATGGTTTTTTTTGTTTCATTGTGAATTTAGTAATATTAGGGTTCAATATACTGTCAATAATTTTAAGTTGCAGAGATGAGTGAACTTGAATTAATACGTAATTCATTAATATACACTTTTATTCACCATATTAGACTACCTTTTATCATTGTAACAAAATAGCTAAGAAATATATCTTAAAGGTTAAAATAGTTTTTTTTTTTTTTTTTTTTTATTATTTGTTGTTCGTGGACCACAATTACAAAAGGTTATGGATAGCTTTATTATTTTTCACCTTGTAATGTGGTAACAATTTGGCAAAAGACTTCTTGTTGAGGTAGTACTGTTGACATCATGTTAACAACAGGAATTGGAGGAGGAAAGTGAGAAGATGAGAGAAGCCATATTGAATTAGTCAGCTCGCAGAAGAGTTTGAACCTGAACATCTGAGTTGAGCTAGCCAGCACATTCAGAAAGAACTATAAAGGGTGATAAGAGTTGAGCTTATTCAGCAGTAAGCCTCTGAGATGACAATTATGTCAGCAGAACAAACGTTACCTTTATAACACTCAACCTTCAAATACTTTTAAAAGTAAGCCGCTAAGTCGAATTAGTGTTGTTTTTATATGCATGTGTGTTTGGCCAATCAAAAGAGTATGGATAAACCACCAGTGTCCATACTCTTAATAAATAAATTTCTCTCTTCTATAGCCACTACACACCACTGCAATAGATTTTCAATATAAATTGAAGCCTCGAGATCATTTCCTTCATGGAATCCAGTATTAGAATGACTTGATCTGTGTAGGTATTTTGCAAGTAGCCATAACTACTCTCAATTCATAAATGCAATTTCCATGTATGTTTAGAAGACAGCAATTTACAGCAATCTCTCTTATCCTCTCTGTCCTAGTCAGTGGTTTATTGTTGTGAAAAGAGACACCAGGATCATGGAAACTCTTATAAAAGAAAGCATGTATTGGGTATTGCTTACAGTTTCAGACACTAAGTTAGTTTTCTTCATGGCAACAAGCATGGCTGCACACTGTCAGATATGGAACTGGGGGAGTGGCTCAAAGGTCTGTATCAGGATCCATAGACAGCAGGAAAAGTAAGACTGGGATAGGCTTGAGCTTTGAAACTCCAAAGCCCACCCTCAGTGCCATACTCCTTCCAATGAGGCTAGACCTACTTCAAGGAAGTCATACTTCCTAACTGCTCTCAAGTAGTGCAACTCCCTGATGACCAAGAATTTAAATATGTGAGCCTATAGGGGCCATTCATATTCAAACCACCAAATGCAAATTTCATTATTACTAAAAATTGAGAGCCCTCATACCTCCCTCTGTGCTATCACTCTTCTACATTTAAATATCTTACCCAGGGTACCAGGATTTAATTGACCACAATTTCTTTTTAATGTCTTCTTTTTTCATAACCTACTGCAGAGCTATCATTTTTGTATAAAACATTTTGGAAAATTCTGGGATAAGAATTAACTAAACTCTTCACAGTTTTGAGAATTTGACTTGAAATTAGAGAAATGTCAAAATATGAGACTCTGTGAGTATGAAAATAAGCAGAAAACCTATCAAACTATGTTGCTTCAGAATAAATTAATTGACACTTCCGTTATTAAGATATTTCTTCAGTAGCTCAACAGAATGGTAGGCATTACGGTGTCAAATATAATTAGATGTCAATTCTGTCAAAGCTATAATTAATAATAATAATAATAATAAAAAACCTGTCATGCTTGTTCGTTTTCTATTTCAGTTCCTGTTTAGTTTTAATTTTCAAAATAATTCAGAAGGTAAGCAGTATTACTCAGTTATATTGGAGGAACCTGTCATTAAATGTCATAACTTAAGTTTTATATCTGATATATTGTTGTATGACTGAATTTCTTACAGTTAGTAATTGGGAAGGGTAGTGTTGCTATATCTGGTAGGCAAAAGGAGAATGGCGATCACTTATTCTGAAGCCACATACCATTTTCTTGCCAAAAAAATCCCCCACATTCTCTGTCTCTTCTCACATATGTAATGATTTTTAGTTGGGAGGGATCCATATCAATCAGGAATTCTCTGGAAATCAAAACTGTTTCAGAATTTATAAAAGGAAGAGTTTCAATAAGTGAAATTACTTGTTTTAGGAAAATACGGAAATAGCTAGAAGAGAAAAATGTCAGAGAAAATTTAAAAGTCTTTGGCAATCAGAAAGTTTTTGAATTTGACAGAAACTCTTTTAGAACTGCCGTTGCCTGTAACACTAGTCAGAAGTGTATGCGAATGCTTGAAGCTACTCAAACTCTGTCTTCTCTTCCTCCACATGTATCTCTCCCCATGCTTTCTAGTTTACAGAATTAAACTCTGAACTCTGAATTTTGGGAAAGAAAACTATAATTTTTATATATTCTGCTTTTGTGACAGGGACAAGGTTAGCAAGGGAATTTTTAAGTTGTCATAAGGCAAAAAACACTGGAAACAAAAGAGAAAAAAAAAAACAAAAACAAAACAAATTCATAGTCATCGCAACCCTTTAAAGTTCCAAGTTCTTGTGGAGATCTAAGTGCCCCTTATGGTCAACTATCATACCAACTAGAAGACTTATTAGTCAACCAACTCCTTGATCAAGAAACTGATATGTAATGTTTTTAAATTTGTAAAGAGGAATTGGAAACTCTAAGTTGCCATGATTTATGATCTGTTGATCCTGTGAATACAAAACATGAATTACATCATTTTGGTTACTACACTGATGCTGCTTCAGGCTTTCCACTATTTGCAGTTTTCTATGATGTGCGCTTTCTTCCTTGTGGATCCTTCTGATCCAAGACTAGCAAGATAAACTGTCCCATGATAGCAAGTTTCATCTATAGCACCACCTACTGGAGCACATTCAAACACCTGAAATTACTTTTCACACATTTTGGAAATGCGTTTTAGTTCTTACAGCAGTATAATAAATTCACAAACTTAATATGTTCTGAAGGTAGTTGTTTCTAATTGATTTTATGTTTTCTTCAGAGTTGAAAATATCTTCTTATTTATTTTTCCTTAAGAGTAATTTCTAACACTTGTGCCTTAGTTACTTTTTTTATCAATGTGACAAAGCACAATGACCAGAGCAACATTTAAAGGACAAATGTTTCATTTGGGGCTCACAATTTTTGAGAATTAAGGTACATGACTATTACAACAGGGATAATAACAACAGACAGGCATGATGCTGGAGCAATAGCTGAGAGCTTATATTTTTATCTTCAAGTAAGAATAAGAGGCAGGGTAAGAGAAACAGCAAGAAAGAGACAGAGAGAATCAGAGACACAGAGACAGAAACAGAGACAGAGACAGAGACAGAGACAGAGACAGAGAAAAAGAGTGATGTTAACTTTTGAACCTTCAGATCTCATTTCAGGTGACACATGCCCTCTTCTAATCCTTCCCAAAAACAATCTCACCAAGTGGGAAACAAGCATTGAAATATGTGAGTCTATGGAGGTCATTCTCATTAAAACACAACTTACGGATTCTTTAGCATTTTAAAAATCTACCTTCTCACTACTTTTTTTCTACTTAAAGCACATAAACAAAAGTTATTTGATATAAATGGGAGTTATTCTGATGTTATCCAAAATAAGGTTTAGTGCTAAGCCCACTTCCCTAATCTTAATTTTGATCCAAGGTTGAATTTTAGTATATACTTTTAATCACCAGAAATGATTTTAATGGCTTAGGTTTGCTTTGTTAAATCTGGATAAAATCAGTTTGGTAATTCCTGAAACTGATATTTCTAGGAATTTACTCAGGTTATATTATGATTTTTAGGGCTCTGATCCTTTGTTTGTGTCTAACATATTCATTTCTTTTATTTAATCTTGGAGCCTCAGTAGACACATGGCCCAACAACATCCAAAGTCATCATAGAACAGTTTCACTATATGATTTATATTTTTCTTTATTTGTAGTTTTATATTAATAGCTTGCCAAATATCAATAATATAATAAATCATCTCACATTGTTGATAGCAGCATAATTCTATCTGACTTCCAGATGCTTTTACTTAGTCAGTTATGTAAGCTCATTATTTTATCTGTCATCTATTCATCTATCTATCTATCATCTATCTATCTATCTATCTATCTATCTATCTATCTATCTATCTATCTATCT
>JANHMN010000007.1:31689780-31727006 GCA_030674055.1 Rhabdomys pumilio | reverse complement strand
TCTATCTATCTATCTATCTATCTATCTATCTATCTATCTATCTATCTGGGTATGCAATCACCAAGAAATTTAGAGTTGTCAACTGAAATTTCTGTAAAGGCAAGATAAACCAGTCCATTGTATAAGACATTTATACTTGCCATATGTGGTAGAACCTGGTAACTCAACTTCATTGGTGAAGAACTGAAGACACGTGACTATTTATATTCATCGAATACCTTGGTAAATCTACTGCAACTAACTGAAATTCTCAGAGAAAAATGAAATCTACTGAATGAAGATTAGTCATATGTAACTATTTGTATTTCTGGTGCACTATTATTATGGTTTAGATATTAAATCTTTCCTGCAAAATCATGCCTTTGAGATATGATTAGATGATTAGTACTCTGAACTTATAGATGAATAAATGTATTCATGGATTAATTACTTTTTATTGAGAGTCAAACATTAAACCCTATTAAAGGAACTGTGTCATCAGGGACATATTGTACAAGATATATTTTGTCATAGATCCTCTATCTATCTATCTATCTATCTATCTATCTATCTATCTATCTATCTATCTATCTCTCCCTCTGTCCCTGTAATTCAATCAGCTGCCATGAAGTTACCACATTTTCAGAAACACTTTTCGCAAAATTTACATTAGCACACACCAAAGAAGGAATCAGATCAAAGTAACTGTGTGGCAAAACCTCTAATACTGTGTTAAGAAATCAAGATGTAAGCACAGCTGTTAGGGAGAATCTTGTGTTTTGTTCATCAGATGATGCTTGTCTGTGTGACTGTGGGCATGGAAGAATACAGAATACAGTGATGGAGAATCACTAGTATATACATATTGATGCTAATTAAGTTCCCAGTACAATGGTATTCTTCAGATTCTGAAGTTGTCTAGGAAAGTGTGTTTGCTGAAAGAAAGAAGAAACTAAAAGTTGAAGTATCTCTTTTCTCTCATTAAAAATAAGAAATTACCTTATTCAGATACAGTTATTTAATGTAAATTTATGAAACCTGCATTAATAAGAGGCAATTAAAATCTGACAGAAGGTTCTCCAGTATATAATACTGTGATTATGTTAAATTTTGAACCTGGAATTTTATACCTGTGATTTGAAGTCTCTATCACTGAGTTCTATCCTTAAAATTCCAGATTAAATGACTTTGAAATTGTCAATATGTATATGTATACATATATCTATATCTATGTGAATATTTATATCTATCACAAATTAGAAAGTATCAACTGACAAAAAGTGCAAAAATATAAAAAATACTTTAGTTTTTATGATTCTGTGGTTGTCTATGAAAATATGATTAATTGAAAGAGAGAAGAAACTAACATTGAATTGCCAGTTTTCTCTTATAAATACAAGATGACACTTTATTTAGACATAGTCAGTTAATTTAAATTTATAAAAAGACTCACTGATGAGTCAATAAGCCTACCAAAATTTTAAGCATTTAATTTTGAATGATGAGTAGACCTGTGGTTTATTCAGATCAAACTAAACCAAACAGAAAAAGGGGAACAAAGAGAACACTAGTGGTATCTGTCATCTGTAATTTCTTCAGAGACACGTAGAACACAGTTTTTGCTTTAGTATTCTCTGGATAAAGTATCAAAATCAATAATGTTGAAATAAACAATCATGTGTTTTTAAAAATTTTGAAGTAAGATATTTGTTAGTTTTTGCCTGGAGAGATTATACACACACACACACACACACACACACACACACACACACACACAAACACACACATACACACATGCTTTATTCTACCAAGGTATCAATTTATGCAGAAAATTATAAATAACTTAATTTTAGTTATTACAGCTCCAACAATTACTCAATCATAACTGAAACATCTTTTGCAAATTAATTATTTTTATTTGAATTCCTAGCTATATTTTCTCACCAAAACCTGAAATAAAACTGGATTAACTTAACAAACTCAGAGTCAACATGTACAGAGTCATAACATGTTAGGTGCTTAAAACAATAATGTCAGTGTACCTTCAAGAAATTCCTGAAACTGAGAGAATTCACTTTGCTTCACTCCCATGAAGAACTGCAGAGCACTCACACTACTGAGAAACTGAGCCACCAGAGTGGGATGGTCTTTAACATGTAGATATGCCTATAGGTATGCAGTGTGCTCTGTTTCATAATCTATATTGCATGTTGCTTTAAAATTTCATAGGGTAACTCTCTTTTGAGTCTCTTTTCTCCAGTAAGCAACTTCTTCACCATATTCCTGTAAGAAACTCCAACAACGTTCTTTGCTTCCACAGTAACAACAACAAAATAATAACAATGAGGTACATTCTACTTTTCAAACAATTTTTTAATTTTTAAACATGATCTATTTGATTTATTCAAACTGGTTTTGTTTATTATTTATTATTTTTAATTATTATTATTTATTATTTGTTTATTTATTTGTTTATTCATTTGAATAGGCTGAAAATATATTTTAATTATATAATCTATCCTGATTTTGCTTTCCCCTCTCTCTACTCCTCTCAGTTCCTCCCAACCTCACCTCTCATCTACATCCAGCCCTTTCTTGTCTTTCACTAGAAAACATACAAGCTTTTAAGGGATAATAATCAGATAGAAGAAAAATAAATTGATAAAGCAAAATCTAACACATCTGGAGAGAACAAAAAGAACAGAAGACAAAAATCCCAAGAAAAGGAACAAGAGACATACAGAGACACAGAGACCGATTTATTTGCCCACTCAGAAATCACTTAAAAATGTTAAACTACCAGCCACACTGTAGTAGAAGAATCTGTAGGATATACACATATATAACTTTACATATTCAATTTATTGAATATTTACATATAATTTAAAATATTTAAAATTATAAATGTAATTTTGTTTCACACATATATAATAAAATTATGATAAAAATATATTTCTTTTAAAAAAAGAAAAAGCACTAACATGACATTATGAGACAAGGAAACTTCCACAAATGTCACTGAGTTCATTATATGTTGACCTTCTACTACTGAGGATTCAGCCTGCCCTAAGGATTAGTTATTTCCTCAGTATGACTTGGAGAAAACTATATTTCCAATTGCTTCTCTGGACAACCCTGGAAGAGCAGTTCCACAAAGCATTGAATGAGTTGAGTAGATTTTCCTTCAAAAGGAAAGTACTTCGAAGCTGGAAATCAGAGAACTCACTTTGTACAGTTTTAGTAGTTTTAAATTCATTGATTAAACTACGTGTGTCACAAAACAAAACAAAATGATCGACATAGGACTGGAGTGATTGGAAGGAGGTGCAGCATCATAGATTTGGGGGAAAGTAAAAAAGAATAAGGTTAATAGTAATGTACAATATGCATGGAATTATTAAAAGGTACGTTTAGTAAAATATAAAAAGTACTGCAATAGAAATAGACACAACTATTTTTAACTATGTTTTATTTACACAGAGCCACAGGGTTTCTCCTTAAATAGTGACTGAGAAATTTCTAGCAATCAAGCCTAAGCTCTACACATTTGAGGTGAACAAAGACAATATAATACCGCACTCTGTTAGTTTTATTCACAGCCTCTCAACATTTCCAATTTTGAGCAAATATTTGTCGAGCCAGGCTGTAATATGAACAAATATTTCGAGAATATCTAAAGCAATGATACAAGACAGGTAGGAAGTGGACTTCTCAGCCTTGTAAACTACCCCAACTTGGAAACACAGTGGGAATAATACAGATACAGGGATGGTGGATATTACTACTTGCCTATTCTTCTTCAAAGGAGTATATGTATCTAATGGACATTTGTCCATCCTTTATATGTCCATTTTTATATAATTTTCTTCTTATAATTCAGTATTTTTGAATACAGAAGATTTTAAAATATCAACACATAGAAAAGAAAATAAAGAAGGAATAGAAAAATAATAATGAATTTAAGATTTTTCAAAGGTAAAAATTTTATTTTTGACTTATGAGTTATAAAAATTTAAATAAGTTTATATAAAATATTACATTGGTTAAGTCTTATAACACATTATTGATGTTTATATATACTTTTTATGTTTGTTGGGTAGAGTATGCACTTGATCATCAGTATAGACTAATGAATTGTAAAGATAGGTACATTTTTAAACAATCAATAAAAATTTAACATGCTGGGGAGAGCATACAAGGAGTAACAAGATTATGTTTATTAGCTCCTGCCTTATGAGAAATGTAAAGAATATATTGGTCATGTTAAATATTTTGGGTCCATGCATACAAAAACTGATAAAGTAATATTTTTTTACTACTTAAAATATAGCTGTAGTCTAAAATATTCATTTATATTGTTAATATGTTAGGCTGCATTTTCTAAGCAGAGTTTAAAGTCCTTTTGACTTTTCACAAAAAACTGTTTATTTAAAGATTTTATATATATATTTCATAAAATGTGTATATTATACATAAATTCATGATATAAAAATACTCACGTGCAGTTCCTTCAGCTAAAGGATTTTATATGAGTTTACTGTATACATGTATTATTTATTCATATTGTATCATCTCTACACTTTTAAACAACTCTTTTAATATAAAAAGTGCATATATGCGTATATGTTCCTTCTAATAATAGTCAGTAAAATTAAATCATTTTAATGTATTAGTAAAGTTGTTGCTGTGTTTTGGTAGGATTTTAAAGACTATCACCAATAAGATAAAGAGTATTATAGGTCAATATTTATCCAAAGAAAATGTAAACTAGGCTACTGACAGTATATGAAATCATACTCATCTTTACAAATTACTATAGAAATGAAAGCCATGGTAATCCCATGTCTACCAGAGTGATTTTTTGGAAAGAATAAGAGATCATGAACATAGATTAATACATGGTGAAAGAGTTTTCCACATTATTAATCACAGCCTTCAGTGCGTAATAATCATTAATCGTATGTCTTCGTTATAATGTTCTTTCAAAGGAGCATAAAGTTGAGAATGAATTTATTTGTATTTTGAGGCATATACTGACAACTAAAATAGATTGCAGCTTAGGATGAAAACCTAATATAATATTTGTCTTTATTGAACTAGTATTTGTGAAAACTTTTGGTGTATAGAATGTACTATTGCTTAGCCAACTCTTCTGGAAGAAATTCCCAGAGAAATTACCTTTTCCCTGGTTTATTAGTTCTTCTTTGTGCCTCAGGAGAGGCAATTTACCTTTCAACTATGAAGAACTTGCTTTGAGAAAGTATTTTACTCATTCTGACTCCCTAGAAGATTGAGCCAGATTTAAGGAAATTACATTTTATTTTTAGCAAGTGAGGGTCAGATGTGCCCAATACCATGCACCTTTTGCAAGGATTATCTCTTTTATCTAAATCATCTTACTTGCACCATGTGAAATTTCTATATCTGCCATGACATGGAATCTTTAAATAATCTTATGAATTCATCTCATTGTTTGGTCTGCATATATAGCAAATGAGTTGCTAACCCTTCTGTTTCCATGCTTGCTATTTACTGACCAACGAGTTCAATAATATTTGTCATTATTACACATGCTGCATTAATAGAGCAGCTTCAAACAGAGGATTGCATCTCAGATGGATAACGGTTCTTTGAAATGAGACTGGACAGAAATAAATAATTTTTTTTCTTCCTAGCTGATCTGAAGGCAGAGCCATACTTTAATTCAGAAATCCTAGTTCCAGATTAATACTGCTTTAAAGACCAGTTAAGGTTTGATTGGAATACCTGTTAAAGACAAAAAAAAAAAAGTAGCAATTAGCAATGTCTGTGATTAATGGCAACATTTCAAAATCTAAACAAACAAAGCCAGCTTACAGAGACTTGAAATTCATTTGAATTTCAGGAGTATTAATGCATACAAAGTAAGTCGTGGATGATGCTATATGCCTGCAATCTCAGCTCAAACCTAACCTGGAATAAATAAATTACATCTCTAAAATATATAATGCTAAGTATATAAGACAAATGACATCTACAGGAGATTCTTTTCACTTGTGATTAAATCTCACTCTGATCCACTCACTCACAGGGCTAAGTCTTCAGTGAGGATGTGAGCACACTATCATTATGATCTTTTTTTTAACATTTCATATATCATACATATTTCATTAATTAAAGTATATCACAGGATACAGAAATGTAAATACTTCAGAAAAAATGAGTGTGTACATTAAAGCAGTAATGAGAGGTGCACAAGTAACTCTAAAATATTATTCATGGAGCTAACAATAAATTGTGGGTAAAAATGACTTTTTGTAAAAAATAAAAAAGGGAAATGACTTTCTGCACATGTATACACATCATGTGGAAACAGTACTGACAAACTGAACAAAGAACATACCTACTCAGTTTACTGTAAAAATTAGAGATGAACTTAAAAAGGAAAAAAATAATAATTTTCAGTCAGTTCTAAATCATTTTTTCTTTTTAAATTGCTTGTTTGTCCAAATTTTTGTTATACATAATTTTTCATTATACTATTATTTTAAATTTTTGTTATATAATTAAATTTTGCTTTAATGCTATAAAATTTGTTCTAGAAACATTAGAAAATACATATATACTACATGAGTTTTTCTCACTAAAATATTAAAATAATACATTATCACATAAGAAAATGCAATGACATTTTAAGATTATGCTTTTTTCATTTCACTTTAAATATCACACATAATTTTCAATAATAATAGCTTTATAATCAGAGATGATAAAGATATTGAATAGCTGTAAAGATATAATACATATAAAAATTGCAAAACTAACTTTAAATATTACAAATCTTTGCCTTGCACAGACCTTCAATAATAAATTGAATTAAAGAACACCAGATAGTTATTTATGTTACCTACATATTTTGAATTGGTGTTACTCTGAATTATCTGAATGTTCTTTAAGGAGACCCAGGAGTATTGTATATTAGAGCATGGTGGCCGAAAATAAAAGCTCTTCTTGTTTTGCTTTGTTCTTGTCAGGGATGCTTTTTCCCATCTTTTCATTGATGAGTGTTATGTTCATGTCAATGTTAAACCCCAAAGCACTCTTCTGTATGGTCTGGATACATGCACCTAGTAAGCTTCCTATAAGCCTATAGTTATTGCTTGCATTTTGTTTATTTTATATTTGTTTTAAAGGCAAAAATATAACGTTCAATTTTACATTTTAAATAATTATGCTTTACTGGGTAGCAGGAATATAAGTAGAATTTCATGTGAAATTGTAGGTAAGGTGACTGGAAATGTTGAAAGTTCCTCCAGGTGGGAAGTCAGGCGAAGCGGCTATGGCTACAGCGGCTCATTAAAGGCTTTCTCACAGTTTCTCATGAGGTGGCCCCAATGACACAAAAAGGTCCATGAGTTTACAGGCTTTATTTTCATGGCAGATGGTAGTTGAATCTGGATGTGCAATCCCATGAAACTTAGAGCCCTGAGTTAAATAGGGAGGGAGAAAGGGGGAAGGGTCTGGGGAAGAATGCTTAATTAGCTCCTCCCTCTGGCCTTCAGGCATCTCATTAGTATGTAAATCTCTCTAGGCCCTGAGGCCTGTAGTCACACCCTCTACCCATGGTTTTTTGGGTGGTGCTGCATTGCCATGAATGTGACTGAAAAATGTAGGTTAATGGAGTTCCACGCCTCATGTTAGGTGCGCCTGGATTCTGGGAACACTGCAAAGTAGATGCCCATCCCTTACAGGCAAAAGACACATGTTAGATCTCTGGTCTTTCCAGCCAGCGCTCTTCCACCAAAACCAGCCATCCTATCACAGTCCTACATGAAATAATTGCATTCATCTTAAATATTATATTTACTTACATATATAAAATTATAAAAAACAAATCAATGAAAATGCAGAAAAACAGGTGACCCAGTCACAAAAGAACATATATGTCATGTACTCCCTGAGAGGTGGATATTAGAGAAAAAGCTCAGAATACCTATGATGCAATTCACAATCCATATGAAGCTCAGGAAGAAAGAAGACTAAAGTGTGGGTGCTTCAGTCCTACATAGAAGAGGGAACAAAATAATCAAGGGAGGTAGACTGAAAGAGGGACCTGGCAAGGAGAGAGAAGGGAGGATAGAGGCAGGATCAGGTGCGGGAGGATACAGCAGAGAAATATAGAGAGGGTCAAGAAACTGAAGGGAGGTGTGCAGCAGTGGTGATGGGGAATTGGGGGTAACTACTAGAAAGTCACAGATGCTAGGAAAGCAAGAGGTTCCCAGGACACAATGGGAATGATATTAGCTGAAATACCTGACAAAGGGGAGAGAGAACCTCTAGATACCAAATCCAGGGGTTAGGCATGACCCCTGTTTATGGGATGAGGCCATCCATCCATCCAGCTCAAACACATTTAACCCAGAATTGTTCCTGTCTAAAGAAAACAAAGAGTGGAACAGAGACTAAAGGAAAGGCCATCCAGAGACTGCCTTCCCGCACCCCCTCACCCCAGAGATTCATCCCATCTACAGACACAAAACCCAGACACTATTGCTGATGTCGAGAATCACATGTTGACAAAAGCCTGGTATAGTTGTCCCCCAAGAGGCTCTGCCATAGCCTGACTAATTACAGATGAGGTCGCTCACAGCCAACTATCAGACTGAGCATGGGGACCACAATGGAGGAGTTAGGGGAAGAACTGAGAGAACTGAAGGGATCTGCAACCCCATAGAAAGAACAACGAAATCAACCAAGCAGACCCCCCAGAGCTCCTAGGGACTAAACCACCAGCCAAGGAGTACACATGGAGCAACCCATAGTTTCATCAGCATAAGTAGCAGAGGATGGCTTTTTCAGACATCAATGGTAGAAGAGGCCCTTGGTCCTGTGAAGGCTCGATGCATCAGCACAGGTGAGGCTAGGGTAGTGAGGCAGAAGTGGGTGGGTGGGTGGTAGAGCAACCTCACAGAAGCAGGTTGGAGGGGAGATGGCACAGGGGGTTTGAATAGGGGAAACCGGGAAGGAGGACAACATTTGAACTGTAAATAAAAAAATAAAATGCAAAAAAGACAAGAAAATGGGATTTTATCTAAATACCACCACCATAGTTAAATTTAGTTATTAATAAAATACTACTGAAAGTGAACTTGGAGTTAAGAAAACACGCTTCTTCCAATCCTGCCTCCCTGCTCTCTCATTCCTTAACATTATGGATCCAATCTTTCGGGGACCACAGCCCTCCACTTCCACTGTTGCCTAAGGAAGCCACCCTCAGTTACCTATACAAGTGGAGCCATGAGTCTCTCCCTTTCTGTTCTCAGGCTGGAGGTTTAGACCCTGGGAGCTCTGGTTGAGTATTTTGCTACTCCTTCTAAAAAAAGAAAAACAACATACCCACACTTTGCTCTTCCTTCCTCCTCTTGAGTTTCATGTGGTCTATGCATTGTGTCTTAGGTATTGTGAGCTTTTGGGCTAATATCCACTTATCAGTGAGTGTGTGCCATGTATGTTCTTTTGTGATTGGGTTACCTCACTCAGGATGATATTCTCAAGCACCATCCATTTGCCTAAGAATTTCATGAACTCATTGTTTTTAAAAGCTGAGTAGTACTCCATTGTGTAAACATACCACATTTTTTTTTATCCATTCCTCTGTTGAAGGACATCTGGGTTCTTTCCAACTTCTGGCTATTATAAATAAGGCTGCTATGAACATAGTGGAGCATGTGTCCCTGTTGTATGTTGAAACATCTTTTGGGTATATGCACAGGAGTGGTATAGCTGGGTTCTCAGGTAATACTATATTCAGTTTTCTGAGGTACCACCAGACTGATTTTCATAGTGGTTGTACCAGCTTACAATCCCACCAACAATGGAGGAGTATTCTTCTTTCTCCACATCCTCACCAGTATCTGCTGTCACCTGTGTTTTCAATCTTAGACATTCTGACTGGTGTGAGGTGGAATCTCAATGTTGTTTTCATTTGCATTTCCCTGATGACTAGGGATTTTGAACACTTCATTAGGTGCTTCTCAACCATTCGAGATTCCTCAGTTGAGAATTTGTTTATAGAGTGAATTATGTTGATGGACTTCCGTATATTGAACCAACCTTGCATTCCTAGAATAAAGCCTACTTGATCATGATGGATGATTGTTTTGATGTGTTCTTGGATTCAGTTTGCGAGAATTTTATTGAGTATTTTTGCATCGATATTCATTAGGGAGATTGGTCTGAAGTTCTCTTTCTTTGTTGGGTCTTTGTGTGGTTTAGGTATGAGCGTGATTGTGGCTTCATAGAATAAATTGGGTAGTGTTCCATCTATTTCTACTTTGTGGAAGAGTTTGAAAAGAATTGGCATTAGGTCTTCCTTGAAGGGCTGATAGAATTCTGCACTGAAACCATCTGGTCACAGCCTTTTTTTTTGATGGGTAGATATTAATGACTTCTTCTATTTCTTTCAGGGTTATCGGACTGTTTAGATGGTTTATCTGATCCTGATTTAACATTGGTAACTGGTATTGAAATGGAAGTTGTCCATTTCATCCAGATTTTCCAATTTTGTTGAGTATAGGCTTTTGTAGTAGGATCTGATGATTTTTTGGATTTCCTCGGTTTCTGTTATGTCCCCCTTTTCAGTTCTGATTTCATTAATTTGCATACTGTCTCTCTGCCCTCTGATTAGTCTCTGATTTATCTATCTTGTTGATTTTCTCAAAGTACCAGCTCCTGGTTCTTTTTGAAAAGAAAAGCTCTTTGTATAGTTCTTTTTGTTTCTATTTGGTTGATTTCAACCCTGTGTTTAATTATTTCCTCCCGTCTACTCCTCTTGGGTGTATTTGCTTCTTTTTGTTCTAGAGCTTTCAGGTGTGTTGTCAAACTGCTAGTGTATGCACTCTCCAGTTTCTTTTTGTAAGCACTTAGAGCTTTGAGTTTTTCTCTTAGCACCGCTTTCATTGTGTCCCATAGGTTTTGGTATGATGTGTCTTCATTTTCATTAAACTCTAAAAAGTCTTTCTTTCCTTATTTCTTCCCTGACCACATTATCATTGAGTAGAGTATTGTTCAATTTCCATGTGAGTGTGGGCTTTCCCTGGTCTTCCTGTTTGCCTATCTAGCCCATTAGCCTATGTCTTTTTATTGGGGAATTGAGTCCATTGATAATAAGAGATATTAAGGAGAAAAGATTGTTGCTTCCTGTTATTTTTGTTAATGTGGAGGCATTATTTGTGTGGTTATCTTCTTTTGGGTTTGTTGGAAAAGGCTTACTTTCTTGCTCTTTCTGGGGTATAATTGCCCTCCTTGTATTCATGCTTTCCTGCTATTATTCTTTGTAGTGCTGGGTTTGTGGAAAGATATTGTGTAAATTTGGTTTTGTCAAGGAATATCTTGGTTTCTCCATCTATGGTAATTGAGAGTTTTGCTGGGTATAGTATCCTTGGCTGGCATTTATGTACTCTTAGTGTCTGTATGACATCTGTACAGGATCTTATAGCTTTTATCGTCTCTAGTGAGAAGTGTGGTGTAATTCTGATAGGTCTGCCTTTATATGTTACTTGGCCTCTTTTCCTTACTGCTTTTAATATTCTTTCTTTATTTTGTGCATTTTGTGTTTTAATTATTATGTGATGGGAGGTATTTTTTTCTGGTCTAGTTTATTTGGCATTCTGTAGGCTTCTTGGATGATTATGGACATTTCATTCTTTAGGTCAGGGAAGTTTTCTTCTATAATTTTGTTGAAGATATTTATTGACCCTTTAAGATGGGAATCCTCACTTTCTTCTGTACCTATTATCCTTAGGTTCAGTCTTCTCATTGTGTCCTGAATTTCCTGGATGTTTTGTGTTAAGAACTTTTTGCATTTTGTGTTTTCTTTGACAGTTGTGTTAATATTTTCTATGGTATCTTCTGCACCTGAGATTCTCTCTTCTATCTCTTGTATTCTGTTGGTGATTCTTGCATCTATGACTCCTGATTTCTTTTCCAGGCTTTCTATATCTCTTGTAGTCTCCCTTTGTGATTTCTTGATTGTCTCTATTTTCATTTTTATGTCCTGGATGGTTTTGTTCAATTTCTTCACCTGTTTGATTGTGTTCTCTTGTAATTCTTTAAGGGATTTTTGTGTTTCCTCTTTAAGGGCTTTCACCTGTTTATCTGTGTTCTCCTCAATTTCTTTGAGGGTGTTATTTATGTCCTTCTTAAAGTTCTCTATCATCATTATTAGAAGTTATTTTAAATCTGACTTTTGCTTTCCTGGTGATATGGGTAATTCAGGACTTTCTAATGTGGGAGAACTAGGTTCTGATGAAGCCGAGTACTCTGGATTGCTGGTGCTTGTGTTCTCGCACTTGCCTTTTGCCATCTGGATCTCCTTGGTGCCACCTGAGCTATCTCTGACTAGAGCCTTGTCTTTCCTACTATCTTGGTTGTGTCAGAACTGTTTGGGATGAGTGTTGCTGCTGGGGTTAGACCTGAGGTCCAAGATCTGCTCAGTGTTCAGGCAGAAACAGGAAGGAACCAGTGCTCAGGGCCAGAAGTGAATTCCTGGGTCCCTGTAGGTCCCGGTTACTCCCTGTTTGGGTAGAGTATTGCTGTCTCCTGACCTGAGACACTGCCCAGGTTAGAACTCCTGGGAGCCCTGCCACCTCTGGGTTTTTCGGGGTTGGGTACAGAGATGCCTCCTGGGATCTGAACTGTGCTTGGACCCAGATAGGAAGGAACTGGTACACCCACTCAGGAGTGAATTCCTAGGTCCTAGTGGGTTCCAGTTACTTTCTATTTGGTGTGAGTGTTGCTGCCTACTTACCTAAGATACTGCCCAGCTTAGAGCTCCTGAGAGCCCTGCTTCCACTGGGTTCTGTGAGATTGGGTGCAGAGCTATGTCCTGGGATCTGTTGAGTGCTCAGGCACAGACTGGAAGCTACCAGTGCTCCTGGCCAGGAGTGAATTCCTGGGTCCCTGTGTGTCCCAGTTACTCCCTGTTTAGGGTGAGTGTTGCTGATTCCTTACCTGAGATACTGCCCTGGTTAGAGCTCCTGGTAGCCCCACTTCATCTGGGTTTTGTCAAACCCAGAATTAGAAAATTCTCCATTGGGAGATTGGTGGGAGCACACCGTCATAAAAATTGGAAGAGGGGGTATAGGATAAGGGGTTTTAGGGGAGAAAGTAAGAGGAGATAACAGTGAAAGGTAAATATGTAAAATATCCAATAATAATAAAAAAAAAACAGACAGTTAACTTATTTCAAATAATTTTCAAAGGTTTCCAGGAGATGCTTATTGGCTAAGATCTTATTTTAAGCTCTTCACAAAAGAATTTGTGTCTCTGTTTAATATTCTCAAGAGAGATGCAAATCCTAATTTCTCTCAACAATTAATTGACAAAAGAGGAGTAATTTTACAAAAAGTAGAAGAAGCTCCCATTAATTGATATATTATATAGAATGATTAATTGTTGGCTGCTTTATAATAGCCCTTTGATAAAAGAAATTATTAATAAAGAATTATATTTCTTTAAATAGTGTCTTCATGACTCTCGGAGGGTGGAAGGAGCATGCCTTGTTTACTCTTAAGTTTCTAAAACTTAAAGCTCATGGCAAATCTGTTGATTGACTCTGACATCACTGAGACCAATTAAAAACTATGCCACAACTATCCGGAAGGACTCTTTTACCCTTAAATGGAATGGCCAGGATCCAGTTCTTATATGGGGCCGAGAATTGATATGCCTGTTTGATACCACATAAGCCTCAGCTAAATGGCCACCAAAAAGATTAATGAATTAAATAGATACCCCCACAAAACCAGGCCCAATTATAAATAAGATGAATAACAATTGACATCCAGGGAAGAGAAATTTCCCTGAGAATTCCCTTCTTTTTTCCTTTCCAGGTAAAAATGAATCATCTGTGATGTGTGCTGTTAGGAGTTCTAATCCTGATGCTGACCTCTGGACTTATACTACTCAGACCTCCAAGGGACCTTTGACAAGGGCATCAAACAGCTATAGACTGACATCATTAATCTGAAAAAATCCCTTGTTTTGCTGTCTAATGTGATCCCCAAAAATTGCAAAGGATTTTATTGGACTTGATTTTCTCTTTTACAATAGAAAAGACTGTACAGCTCTAGATTGTGTACAGCCATTAAAGAAGAATGCTGCTTTTACATAGACAAAACAGGGGTGATTAAAGAGAGCATGAAAAAGGCCAGAGAAGACATTGAGAAAAGACAGAAAGAGAAATGAGAGCTTGTACAAGAATTGGTCTTCAACCTATCGATGATTGTTAACCCCACTTCCTTCCATCTTGGGACCATTAACTAGGTTATTTTTGCTTATTTCCTTTGGTCCCTGGGCCTTAAATAGACTGACTAACTTTGTGTAACAATAGATAGATAATCTGATAGCAAAATCTATTCAGATACATTATCATAAGTTAGCTATGGAGGACCACGAGACTCTAGATGAGGATGTTACTCTATCCAGGGTGCTCCCAAGTCCCATCTCCACCCAATGTAAAAGAAGGGACTTCCTCCCCTAGACCAAGCAGAGAGGGGCCACCCAGAACCCCCTCTGTCTGGAGATCTGAATTCTTGCTTAGGCTGCGAGGCTAAGCACCACAAGGAAATATAAATAACAGTTAAAAATATGTTTCTGGGTCCCCTGAGGGACAAGCCTGACTGCATAGGGGTTGATGTCAAAAGTATCCCCTCTCTAGGAAAAAAGACATAAGGACGGGTATGGCCCTCATGCCTCACTGGACAACGACTGGAGGACTGGAGCCATTACAAGGTCCCCTTTAATTACTGGAGGTCAGGCCTCTATCCCCACCTTTGCAAGATTAGAATTGCCACAGCCCTTCTATACTTGGAGAAGGGAGGAGATGTCAGGGCCAGCCCTGCTTATACACTGAAGGTCTAAAATCAACCATAAGCCTAAAATCAGCAATAGGGCTGACATACATAAATAAGTTAAATTCAAATAACTTTATGAAAACAAATGGCAAGACAGAAAGCAAACAACAAAACAACATGAACAATAATGTGCTTTGAGACTATATTTCTGTTTGTATATTACACATTTAACTGACAACAATTATAATTAATTTTTAGTAATGAACTTCTTTGTAACCAGTAAGAACAGTTTCTGAAAGAAAAAACTTACTGGTTGTTTTAGTGTGATCATTAGAAATCATGCTTAAAACAGTTTTGACAACAATCAGCATCATTACTAAAATCCACTTTCTGATGTTTTAGAAAACAATCCTTAGATTCTGAAAGCTACTTTATATCTTATGATGATAGATTTATCATTTCTGGTCAAGAAGGAAGAACCTGGAGGCAAATGCTAAAATAAATCCCTTGTGAATTATTAGCAGAAATTGAATGAAATATTTAGAATATATAATGACAATAAGTTCTCTGAATAGTGTTGAAAGTCAGCTTTAAGTACTGTTTATTGAATATAGCATATTTATACTTCTTTATACATATATCACACAAATAATTGAGAACAGAGTCTAGGGAAAGACCCTATCCTGTAACATGCTTTCTGAACAAGCGTTAGGGCATGGGCTTGATGTTCAATCTTCATAAAGAGTCAGATGTGGTTGCAAGGACTTGTAGTCTCAATCCTAGGGACATGTAACAGATTCCCTATTGTTCCCTAACCAGTCTTTGTGGTCAAATAGGCTCAACTTAGATCCCAATGAGAAATTCAATCTCTGCACATACCACAGATGTTTCCTAAAGAATAACACACTGTATAACGCTTTTCCCTCTGTTCATATGCACACACAGAATATTTCCCCAGCATGCAAAATGGTAATCAAAACTTGTACTTCTTTTACTATGTATGTAAAGAATATTAATAGGAGGTTTGGAATACTATAGGGTCATAATTATATAAGTTGAAGATAAAGTATTCAAGATCCTTAAGAACACATAGACACCATAGTATATAGAGCTAATTTTATATAATTTTATAGTTATATATTCATGCATATAAAGGTATATGACAGAGACACATAAGGTAACTTGGAAGAAAAATGCTAGATAATTATAAAGCTTCAGAGACTTACTGGAGAGCTGCTATATTCTAGGGTTCAAATTAAAATGATCAAAAGAAATCATCCAGACAACTTGCTCTTGCAAGGCACTGTTCTGGGGAAAATAAAATCCCACTTATTTTTTTTTTTTAGCTCTCTGTTAAGGAATAAACTATATGCAAGGTGAACTGGGTCCAGTCATTTGGGTTTCTGTTTCTTATTTTAGTTGGCAGTGGTGGTAAAACTGATTTCTACTTGGCTGCTAGAAAGAAGCTACTCCCTACAGTGTATAAGTTTACAGCCAACATGAATTTTCATATATTTGTGTTCATATTTTTCCCTATAATGATCCTTTAGTCTATCAGAGACTCTTGTCCTCTTCATTTTAATTTATATAACTGCAGATTATTTCTCATTCCTTCAACTGATAATTGAAAACTATAACTTACTCTTAACATCTTACTTTTATCTCCAATAAAACTCTTGGCATTTTGTATCTACCCTTGATCTTATGAATTCTATTCTATTAGTTTCTCTGTCTTCACCTATACTAAAGCTTATAAACATAAATAGACTTATTTTTATTTTCATTTTGAAAAAAATTTGAAATCGTAGAACATATATGGCAAATAGTATATGCCCAGTAAATAATTTTTTAATTTTAGAATTATAAGAATGCACACACGCACACTCTCTCACACACATATATAACATATATATATATATATATATATATATATATATATATATATATATATATATTACATATATATACATATAATTTTTCATTAAATACAGCATGCTCAAACCCTGAAAGTAGAGAGCTGATAAACAATTATACTATTCAAAAAAGAGCCTAATTCTTAGCAACCACAAACTTTTTAAAGTAATACAGCAAATATGCCAGTGAAATCAAATTGATACATACTTCAAATTTCAGACATTGTCAAGAATCTTTTCTTTCTATGTCCATAGAACTCTTGTCTGGTCCAGAGAGTATTCCTTGACTAATTTTAGATTTTTTAAAAAAAACAAGAATACAATGTCTCTGTAAGTATAAAATTCAACATCGCTTCAGCTGTTTCTTGAAAGAATTTTGTATTAGCTCTCTTCCACACAACTAGTGTCATGGCCATAATGAGTGAGCTATGGAATACTGGAAAACACAATCAAACCACCATTTTTTTTCCTGTACTTGATTTAGGAAATTGTAACTGAGAAAGTTATGTTGTCAACACTTGCTGGATACTACCCTGTCTTCTGAGGGAACAGTGCACAAAAGGATAATGCATTGGTTTCAAATGTATTAAACTTTTCTCTCATTACTTTCATTTTTACTTTTATTTGCTCTCATTAGCACATGCTAATTACTTATAAGGTAAAACTGTGTGTATGTGTATGTGAGTGTGTGTGTGTAGAGAGAGAGAGAAACCATAAAATATATATTATATTATAAAATACATTATATATATTTTATGTATATGTGTGTAATATGCATTAACATATTTACCCTTATTAAACTCTTATATTCCCACTTTCATTGATCTGCTTTTTGTTTTCATTTGTTACATAATTTACTTTCATGTCTCTTTTTAATATAGTTCCTTTAAAAAGATTTATTTATATTTACATTATGTATATGAATGCTTGCCTGCACACATGTATGTGCAGTGCCCATGGTCCGAAAGGCTTGTCAGATCCCCTGGAATTGACATTTCAGATAAGTATAAGCTACCTAGTAGGTACTAAACCCTTGTTGTGAACCCCAGTTTGAGAACCAGCATTCTAAACATTTAAAGCTGTGTGTAGCACCTGGAGAATAAAAACATGCTGTTTGGGAAGTGTAGAAAAAGACCCACTGACATTTAAAACTGTTTCACACAAAATAAGTACATCAATAAATAAAATTTCCGAAGAAAGTTTGCAGTGTGTGAGACATTGGAACAATAAAATTTTTCTTTTTAGGGCATAGGACACACTGAAGAATACTCAGAGGTGGTGTGAGACCCAGAGGAGATGGGGTACACCAGGGAATCAAGCCCTTCTAGGCACAGCAGGGGTGGCACTCATGAACTTACAGAAACTGAGGCAGCCGACACAGGGCCTGCCTGCAAAAGCCAAAGCCAGATGAAGCAATACAGCTAAAAGAAAAGAACACATGGTCCCATTTCTAACACAGAAGCAGTCTCCATTGATATTCACTTGAAAACAAAAAACTAATTTTCTTCAAAGAAGTCTCACTGAGGAAACAAACCTCTCCTAATGGTAGGTTGTGTGCCCAGAAGGAGACAGCCAACAGAAAATGAACTCAGACATCGTCATTGGAAGTTCTTTGTTTCACAGTGTTAATTCAGGGGTATTTTTGTTGTTGTTGTTTTGTTTTTGAGTATATTTTATGACTTCTGATTTCAGGTCTGTATGGAATTCCTGTGCATGCAAATATGTGTGTCTCCTTATCTGTAGTGTTTCTGGTGTTTTTTCTTTGAATCCTTTTATTTTGTTTTTTTTTGTTTTTTTTTTTTTTGTCATATTCTGACTTGTTTGATTTTACTTAATTTATTTTATTATTATGTCTTAGGTACTGTTTTTTAACAAGAAAGAGGTAATTGATGGATCTGGATGATATAATTTGGGAGGAAATTCGAGGAGTAGAGGGAAGAAGAAATATAATCAGAATATGTTGTATGAAAACATCTATTATCAAAAATAAATGACTAAACAAATAAATAAATAAATAAAATTGATAAATCACCATAGTTCAGTCTGTTCTTTGTTGTATAAGTGAGCATTCCAGCACACCAGATTAATATGGTACTACTGTCTTTTCTGGGTTTAAAAAAAACTAAATTTTTGTTAGCATGTATTAGCATTTGTAATTTTTATTGTAATTTAAAATATATTGTATTTATTGCCTGAAACATACACAAAATATTTACAGTTTTCTTGCAATCATTCAGCTTTTAGCAATTATACTTCTTAATATTAAATCATAAAACAAAATTTCTTGTTTCTTCTAGAGTGAATGTATCTACTGTAAGATCTGGTCTTTTAAACTATGCTGTAGTCTATGAATATAATTAGATAAAAACAAAGACTCTTATCTTTTAATTAGATATTTTATTTATTTACATTTCAAATGTTATCTCCTTTCCTGGTTTTCCCTCTGCAAACCCCTATCCCATCCCCCTTACCCTCATGAGGGTGCTCCTCCACCCACCTACCCACTCCCACCTCACCACCTTAGCATTCCCCTACATTGGGACATCAAGTCTTCATAGGACCAAGGGCCTCCCCTCCCATTGATGTCAGATAAGGGCCCTTCAGCTCCTCCAGTCCTTCCCCTAACTCCTCCATTGGAATTAGCTGTGAGTATCTGCATCTGTATTGGTCAGGATATGGTAGAGGCTCTCAGGAGACACCTGTATCAGGCTCCTGTCAGTAAGCACTTCTTGGCATACACAATAGTGTCTGGGTTTGGTGTCTGCTTGTGGGGATGGATCCTCGGGTGTGGCAGTCCCAGGATATCTTTTCCTTCAGTCTCTACTCCACACTTTGTTCCTGTGTTTCCTTTAGACAGAAGCAATTCTGAGTTAAAATTTTGTAGATGGGTAGGTGGCCCCTTCCCTCAACTGGGGGTCCTTGTCTAACCTCTGGATATGGTCTGGACAGGTTCTCACTACCCTTTGTGGGGTATTTCAGCTAATATCATCTCAGTGGGGCCCTGGAAACCTGGAAGGCTCTTGCTTTCCTGGTATCTGGGACTTTCTGGTTGCTATCTCCAGTTCTCCATACGCCATTGCTACATACCTCTGTTCAATTTTCTGACCCTCTGTATATCTCCTCCATCTCCTCCCATACCTCATTCATCTCCTCTTTTTCCCCCTCTCCAGCTTCTCTTTCTCCTAAGTCCCTCCCGCCCTCTACTTCGCTTGATTATTTTGTTCTCCCTTCTAGGTAGGACTGAAGCATCCACTCTTAACAAGCATGTAAATAAATAATATAATCAGCAAGGCAAGCAACATAATTTCTCAGTGAAATTTCACACAATTAGTAGAGATGCTAGGACTCATGCTCTCATTGGACTGTTTTGAAATTTTTATTGATTCTATTTTTTTTGTTATATGTAAAACCCTGAGTATTTTAACCATACAAAATACTTTTTAACCTAGTAGTCATGTTTTCTGGTGGCTATCTAGCCTGAACTGAATCATAAAAGCCAGATTTTTTTTTTTTTTATTTTCATCTTTGGCTTTGAGGTCCTTCTAAAGGCCAGTATATTTAAATGCATATGTTGGTAGTGTGAAGCAGTTAGTAACTACTTCCAAAATAATAGCTAGAGAAAAGTCAACATGTTACATACTTCTGGTCTTTTAGTACTGAAGAAATAATGCAATCACTATAAAATGAAAAAAGAAAATTATGGAGTCTTCAAAAAAATAAATAAAAATAAAAAGACTTGACCGTATGCCCTTTGGCAGGAGGTGACTGCACCTGGGACAATTTTTTAAATACAACTACCACAAGGCCTAGGGTCTTGGCTGATAGTGAAGTTAAAAACTTAAATAAATAAGTTTCTCTCCTTATCTTTCTTTATAAATCTAACTCTAAGAGATTCCAATAGAACTCATAATGTTAATTCTGAAAAGAAGAAGGTAAAATGTGGTCATCAATGGCTAACCGTAATAAAGACTTTCTTTAGGTGGTTAAAATGACTTTGCATAATACATTCTCAATTATCTGATATAGTGATGTTATATAAAATGATATTTGTTGCTCTATGTACAAAAAATATTTATATTTTAAAATTGTTGGTTTTATTTATTTATTTAATGAATTATTTTGTTGTTATTGTTGTTTGAGACACAGTGTCACTCTTTAGGATGGGTTGGCCTTGCTAGACCTTATTACCTAGTCTATGCTGGGCTCAAACTCAGGGCAGTCTCCTTGCCTCTGCCTCCCAATATAATTCAGTCAAATGGGTGCTCTGGTGAGGAATCATATCCAAAGATATGATGGGGCTGGAAGGCAACATCACATACCTTGATCCCTCTGTGCCCTTAGTACACAGCTTTAATCACAACAATGAAGTCTAATTGAGAAGCATACAGAGTGACAAATCAGAGAAAGCATTGATGAAATGAGTCAGAGATAGAACGCCCAGCTCTCAGAGAAAAGACAGGAAAGGGCGACTACTTAAAGAGTAGCAATGGAGAGAGAGTGGCTTCATTCTGAGGAGTTCGGTTCTGAGCAGTTGAGTTGAGAGAGGTTCCGTTCCTACAGTTCAGAGGCAGTCTTTCCAAGCAGAGCAATTCATTCAGAAGCTGGGAAATGCCAATTTGAATCAGTCACCTTGGAGAGGCATTTGACAGCCGAATTTAATCAGCTAGCCAGAGTTCAAAAACCTAAAATGAGTGAGTTTATTCAGCAGTATGTCTCAGAGGCTTAAACATTCCAGGCCTAGGTTGGCAGACGGTGGCTGGAAGCTGAAAGCCTCAAGGTCTGGGCTTCAAGATTAGAATATATGCAGGCTAGAAGCTTCCAGGCATAGGCTTGGGGATAGCCATTAGGAAATTCTTTGCTCAGCCCAAGCCACATACTCGTAAAACTCAGGTATGGCTCTCATCTCAACACTTCATCAGAGGAAATAAAAGTAACATTTGCATTACATCCCAAATTCTGGAATTTGATGTAATTTCTACCACTCAAAACATTCATAGTAAAATAAAATTTTTAGATTATTTGGCAAATTATTTTACCTTATATCTTAATTTTATTAAACAATAACCCTCAATAAGCTATTTTATATTATTTGCAAACATTACTGAGAAATAGTTTGTAATACATACCATTAATGAAACTATACAAAAATAAAATCTAAATACTTTACAAAGTGAGTTTTATTTTCTTTCATTTTTCATCTGTGAAAGTATTACAACTTAGACAATACATTTTTGAAGCCAAATTTTCATTTGCAAAATCATTTGCAATAACATTTTGTAGTAGTTTTTTTATATCGCATGGTCTTAAAACATATGTGTTTTGGTTTAAAAGTAAACATGACATAATACTTTATAGATTTGATGTCTTGTTTTCAATATGATAGGGAGAAGATACTATTTCATAAACTGGTCTGAACAGACACCAATGAGAAAGCAGAATTCCCTTTGTCCTTGAATCCCCTTCGGCTGCTTTTATTACCTACAATTAATATGCATTAGCTGTTTGTTCTAGTATCTACCTAGATAGGTAGCAAAAGCAATATTTCAATACTTGTTTTCCTTCAGATATATCTGATGATGTTAAATAATATGCAGTATGAACTTTACAATTTAAATAGTTAAGAAGTTATTGACAAAATGTTTGCATGCTATAATTTTTAACGTTAAGAAAGAGGACAAAAATTATATTCTGTAGGTACAATCATTGCTATAATGGCTTTACTTCAATTACAGAGTACAGTAAATGTTCTGTGCACAACTTTTTATGTTTGTGGAAAGATTCCTGTTCCTTTCTGGAGGCAAATCTGCTGAATACTCTCTTTTCCACACACTCCATTGAATGTTTGAGTCAAAACAGTGTCAAAATCATGAGTGCTTTGATAACAGTTAAAATAGTAAATGTATTAAGAACTGGAACATTGTGTCAATTGAAGGATTCATTTTCTATGGTTCTCAGTTTCTTTTTTTTCTACCCACAGACACCTGTTATCAAGCTTTCAGTTTCTCTCATGGGCAGAGATCTCTGGGAACTACTACTTTCCAGAAGAACAATGTCTTTTGATTCACCTGGAGTTCTTTCGACAACAGGTACACAATCCTATTGCCATTTCAAAGTCAAAGATGATTTGACCGCAAAAACGGTGTTTATGTACTAACTTGTCTTCCTGGAGAATTTCTAAGCTGACATCTTCAAACCTAATGTTATGACTTTAGAGACAGAAACTCTGAAAGATAATTGCACTTGGTAGAAATCATGAGGTTGGAAGATGTGAAATGAAATCATTATTAGATATTGTATAGGAGGACAAAGCAGGAAGCATGTCACTACTCTAGTCCACAGAAAGGCTTCCATGGAATCCTAACATACTGGTGCCTGCTCTCAGAAATTCAACCTCCAGGTATGTAAGAAAACAATTTGTGTCTTAGACCACCCACCTCTGCACATACTTTATGGTGGCTCAAGGTAAGTAATATGGTACATAATAGAAAAAAATTGCTTGTCTAGTGTCACAGAACAATAAGGAATGAAGCTGTTTAACTCCAGTGAGGTTGGGTTCAAAGCTTTCACTATTAATCATACTCGATGTCAAGATTTTATTTATACCAGAAAACAAATGCGTGTTTTCTTCTCCAGAAATTGTATGATACCCATAAATATGCATATTTCATGGAAATTAAGTTGATCCTATGAAAATTCAACAGTGTTCCTTAGTTCTTGTTTTACATTATTTTTAATGAACTATTTTTATTCACTTGTGAATTGATTGAATTTATTTTCTTTTTACTTTTTTCTTAAATGTCAAGCATTTTACTAAGAATATGAAACTATGAATTTTATCCCGTTATTTAATTAACATATAAAACAAAAGGATATGTTTGCCTGCAAAGATGGTAACTGCTTTATCTCAGAAATATTTCTGAATAATAATTTGAATGTTATATTTTCTTATATTCTTGATACTTTGTCATTTCAACTGTATTGCCAGATAATGAAATTAATCAGCTTTGACATTATATGAATATCAAATCAAGTTCTAATTCTGATAGTGATGTTAATTCATCAAACTGAAATGTTTTTTTTTTATTTAGCTTTTGGATTTTTCTTTCAGTTGTCCATGGAGATCTTGAGATTGCTTGCTAAATCAACAATTTCTTATTTTCCATACTGTACATATATTTTACATATTGTATCTTATTTTTCATATTGTATCTGTCCCACATAAGTTTAAAAAATTAATTAGTCTGTAAATTTTATTTTCTTAAAAATTTTATTTTATATATTTTTTAAATTAATATATTTTAATATTATATCATACCGAATTATATTCCTTTCATTGTTTACTACAATAATATGTATCATAGATTTTTATGATTTCTTTTTATTTGTTTATTGTATGTTTATGTCTGCATGTATGTTTATTTACCACATAGAGTGCATTTGGATTCTAGGAGATATAGGCTTCCCTTGGATTTGATCATGCCACTTCTGGGATTCAAACTTGAGTCCTCTAGAAGAGATGCCAGTGTTATCACATCTTCAGGACCAGGGTTTCTTTTATTTTCTTAGGCTCACAGTCAAAATATTATTTTTCTTTTTTTTCTAATACCATTTTTTTCTCAGAATTATTTTAAGGGCTTTTCTAATATGTAAGTGAACGATATTAAAACTCTTATTAGTATTTATGTTTTACTTTTTGTATAATAATATTCTAACTGATGCAATATATTTTCTAAGGGCAAAGAAGTGTTACATTTATTTGGATTCTTCCCAATTCACATCCTCCGATAGTTCTGCATGATTATAAGCCATAGGCTGATGATCAAGTTAAAAAGAATATTTTGCTTCAGTTTTGTGGTTAAGAAGAAATTGGACTGATATCATGCAAAAATAAACTAAGATATATGCTTTTATTTGTACAGTGGTTGCCTTCCCACACTTAGTTTGAACCATATTGAGCAACTCACCATTTTCATGAAATGTTTAGGCTCTTTAGCAATGCAATCGCTGTCTACTTAATTCTCTCAACAAAAGTGATCTTGCCATCTTTCAGCAGGCACTTAACTCCCACTCATCATTTAAAGGTAATTTTAAGCACTATCTTTTGCTACAGTTGTTCTGTAATGTCTCTGTCTCAGGCAGAAGATTCTAACCTCAAGTTTTCTGGCAACCTGTATATGCTGTCGTACACTATAGTTTGGCATTTAACACCACATATCTTTCAAATTTTCATATAGGCTATGTTAAATCCTTCAAACTTCTCATTAACATTAAACTAAGATGTGTAAAATATTCTACCCTTTAAGAAATTACCTTGCATTTATCCACTTGATATATTCTCAAAAACTTGTGTTAGCATTTGATGTCCTTGATAAACATTCTTGTGTCCCTCTTGTTGTTACAGGGCACCTCACAGAGGCCTTGTTGTCTGTGCTTTAATTAGCTACAAAATCACCTAAACAAGTTTTAACTGAAATGGAGGTAGCTTCCAGACAAGCAGCTAAGGAAACACTCACACAAAGAGATGTCTTGCTTGATATAAGAACCCTACAAGTTCTCTGTGAATTTTCTTTTTCTTTTATAGATATACTTTTACACCAATACTTGAAGATAAATGGATCCAATAAGGTAATATCATATAGAATAGATATGTTGCATCTATTAGTAGGTAGTTTTCTAAATACTCAGTTGTACTGTAAATAAGGACTATTCATGGGGGTATAATGTTACATTTAAGAGTCTATCCAAGTCTCTCTTTTAATCTTCTTGATACTATTCAAAGTATATATTCAAGAGTCTATTTATCTATATCTATCTATCTGTCTATCTATCTATCTATCTATCTATCTATCTATCTATCTATCTATCTATCTATCTACCTATCTATCTATCTATAATCTGTCTAGCATCTACCTGTTTTTGCGTATAGTTTCATTTACTTCCCTTAATTTTATGATAAAATATGATTTTCTAGGTATTGTAAATTATTTATCATTCCCTTAAATATTATGGACTTTACTCTTATGTAAAAATGAGAACATATTACCATAATTAAAAAAATGCAAAATCTAGAAAAAATATATGGGCAGTAGTTATTGAATATAAAAATATTATAAATACATTAGTTATTTTTACTAAAAACATCTAGTTTGCCTTATTGCATTAAAGTTATTTTTTCTCCTTTCATCTATTAGATTCTAGGGAGGGATGGAGATTTCATGATTACTAATGGAGGACAATATATATATATATATAAGTATTAAAATGAAAAAGAGATTAGTATTGTAGGTCTTCATTTTGTTAATGAAACTAAACACCCACATGTATTCAATTTGTTAATGAAACTAAACACCCACAGGCTGATTACCTATCCACTACTAAAGCAGTAGCTCATATTGACAAAATATTAACTATTTGAAATCTTGCTACAGAAAATATAAGATATTCTCATAGTAGGTCCTTCAAGGAAACCACAGAATCTCTTATGTTACTAACTTACTTAAAAATGCTATCAGATGTTTGCAAAAAAAAATCACAATATGAATGATCAGTACTTCATTAGACCATTTTAATACTTATACAGTCTCTGTTGTATAAACGGTTTGTATTAAATTCTTAAGTTTTAAATTTAAGAATCTTATTTCTTGTTTATAAATTTGTATATATATATATATATATATATATATATATATATATATTCATGTGTGTGTGTATGTGTGTGTGTGTATGTATGTGTGTGTGTTTAACCAAATCAATAACTTCTGCTGTAAAAACAGTGATTTGCTGCAAAAACAACACATTCTATGAAACATTTCTTCCAAAAAGTTGACACCTACTCCATCAAGGCCATACCTCCTAATATCACCATTCTGTGTTCACTAAGTAGTCAATGTATAGAAACATTATAGGGAAGCTTAAATGATAACTTAAATATAGACACATAATTGATATTCTTAAATTTACTAATAATGATTCATGACATTGGAATAGTCTCTATTTAATGTAGATTTTCCTAGATATCTTCAATTCAAAATGATCTTCATGCTACATGTGTGTGTGTAAATGTGTGCCTATATGGGTTCTATCAAAGAGCAAGATTTTTCTGAATTAATTTATTGAAAAGGAAATTTGAAGCCAAACATAATTTATGATTTGATGATAAAATGTGTGGTCTATTTTAATAGTAGTAAACTATTTGTTCTTAAGTGGAATTACCATGATCTGGGAATTATCCATCTCCTCAATACATCTCCATGTGACATTATTCTTCAATCATATATAATAAAATAAGCCAATAAAAGAAATAAAAAACAATTTCCTTTGATTATATATATCTTAAGTCAGGGAACATATATTTCAATGAACACACTTAGAATTGATATTCTTTTTTTGTTTTTTTGTATCCATTCCTCTGTTGAGGGACATCTTGGTTTTTTCCAGCTTCTGCCTGGGCTTGGGGACTAAGGTGGTTAATATGGGGCTGTCTTTCTAGGGAAAAGTAGTGGTTTTGTTGGAACAGGGAGGATTAGCTAGGATTTATTGCATAGCCATAACCTATTGGTAGAAATCTGTATAATTAGTATCAAGATGAAGTTATAATTTCTTAAATGGTACAAAATTTACTTTGATTTCAAATTTAAGGTTTTCATTGGTATGAGCTTCTTATTGATATAAAAGTGAGATGAATGTTGATACTCTCATGGGCATTGTGCCTGTATAACACATTTAGGAATACAAGGCTTAGACCCAGTCCTTCTTTAACTTTTATAACTGATTTGAGACAGTTAGCCTGTGAGTTAAGGGACTATAGCAAATTCATGTCTTTGAGCTTATTGTTAGGGTGTTTCTATATTTTATTTTGAAATAGCTGAGAGGAGTTAACAGATAACAGTCCAGGTTATCTTACATGGATAGTTGGATTTAAAAACGTCAGAAGTCCATAGAATTGACGTTACAAATATTTCTATATTTATATTCATTTTGATTAGAGACCTGTCTGCTCCTGACAGCTTACTGTCTTGGATTCTAAGAAGAAATTGAGCATCCTTGGAGTTACTCCAGTTGTGGTAAGACAGCCACTAGACAAGAATTGCCTATCTCCATCTACAGACAAATTACTGTCCAGAAAAGGACACACTTGCAGAATAGTCGACTGATTATATCTGCCTAGACAGAGTAATCAGCCCTTAATAATTCTGCATCACTAAGTTCAGTCAGATGAGTTTGGGCCAGAAGGCTGAAGATTTGATGCTCCAACGTTCGGTAGTATTGGGCTGTCCAGGTGTTCAGCAATCTCTATAAATTGGCTAAGTTTTAAAAGCTATGCTTTGTGCTTCCCATAATTCCAGCTAACTCAGTCATTCTGGATTTCTGATGGGGTTGAAGACCTATAGTCTCATAGCCAATCCTGGCTATTTACTTTGAGAGAAAAGATTTGAGTGGATGGTTTTCAGCTGACATTTATTCTAAAGCCAAGAAAAAAACCAGGTTCAAAACTAAGTGTCTTAGTTAGGAGAGATGACAGAGGTTTTGGTTAGTCAACAAAATGATAGACTGGGTATTAAGACTATCTTGTACCTCACTGGTACAAATAGGAATAATTATGCTCTAATTGTATTTTGAGAGAAAAGTTTTACTTTAACAGGAAGGGTGATAGGTAGGAGGAGCTAAGGGGGAAGGAGTATGGAGAAGAAGAGATGGAGTAAGGAGAGGAGAAGATGAAGTAGAGGAGAAGCTAGGTTATGAGAGAGAGAAAGAGAGAGAAAGAGAAGGGGGGCATGGAGTCAGATGTTCACGTGTCTCCACCAGTCAAAGATAGTTTATATATCTAGGTAGGGTGTTGGGTTACACTTCTGATTGAGCATTACCATACTTATAAAGCCTTTGATTAACATTTTTAAAAAATTATATAAAAGCAAAAAGGAAAAGGGGGCACAGGATAGGGGTTTTCTAGGGAGAGGAAATGGAAAAGGGGAGGACATCTCAAATGTAAATAAAATATCCAATTAAAAAAAAAGAATTGATATTCTTGATGGCTCACTATGTACTTAATTTTATTGAGCTGTGCAGACTAACTTACCTTGAGTTTTATGGTGTGATGAATATGTGTATACACATCTCATAATACACTATTACTAATTGGTGACACACTATCATATTTTACTTCTACTTCATCAGAAACAGAAAATCTAATCAATTAGCTGTTGTATGAGAACAGATCAATGTAACAGGAACTAGGTACACTTCACGTGAACACCACTTCCCTGCATTGTAACATGTATTGTAGACTTCCTAGATCATCCAAACATGACAGTTGTCTGATTGTAGAATTTTTTAAATATACATGTACTCATGGTTATGTATCACTTTCGCTTCAAATTTGAATAAAAATTTCCATTTTAATATTAATGTGAACGTTAATGATACATTTTTGAAGACATGTTTTAAAGTTTCATTTTATATTTTCTGTATGATCATGTTAATGTGCATTCAAAGTGCAGATTAGATAATAACAATAAGATCTATTATTTCAAATTTTGTAATGGAAGTTTTCAATTGATGTATTCTGCTTAGACCATGAATAATAAAAATTACACTTCTACATTGAGCATTCTTAGTTCTGGCTACAGATCTTCCTCATAATAAGTTGGATGTGATACCATAGCAAGATCATGATTTCTAGAGCTTGAATATTTTAAAATCCCTTAGAGGTTGCCTGGAAACACTGCAAAAAAAGTGTTTAGTACTAATAGCCTTAAGCAAGACAAATTTTTAAATTCTTGGAACAAAAATGTGTAGTAGATTTAGATAATGAAAGTTAAGGGTCACCTAATTTGATGCTCAATATACAAATTTCCACAAAAAAAATATTTTCATGTATACAAACACAACGTCTCTTAGATGTTTGTAAAAAATTTACCATGATTTTATTTGATTAGGTTAATGTATATCTCCCAAAATAATAATATGAATATAAAAATTATATAATTTATTACAGAGTTCCAATATAATTTATTTAACTTTAATTCTTGTATCTTACAAAGGAAAAACACTGAAAACTGGGCAAAGAAATGTCTGAACTTTTTCCCCTGTGAGTTCTCTGCATTCATCACTGGCCTTGACATGTGATGAACAGCTTGCATTTCATGGTTTTCATTGGCAAATCAGAGTAAAGTATCTGTATCATGTGTATCAGAAATGATCTGTTTGGCTAGCAAAACTATGATGCACAAAAAGTACCTATAAGATACGAGTTTCATAAGTATATTTTTGTTTATGAATTTATTTTCATGTATTCATTCAGGAAGGTACCAGTTGTGATTCCAGCATTCTGCCTAACATAGTTGAAAATGATGCTGTATCACAAAGTAGGGAGAGGCAATCTAATTTAGACATATCATTACACACCCTATCTTTCTTATAGAGGAAAATTAAAATACACATTAAGCTAGTGAGAATTTTTTATTTGTTGTTTTTTTTATTGGATAATTTATTTATCTTCATTTCAGATGTTATCCCCTTTCACCATTCCAGCCCGATGAAACTCCTCATTCCTTCCTCTCTCCTCTTGCTTCTATTAGTTTATGCCTCCACGCACTCCCACCTCCCTGTCCCTGAATTCCCGCACACTGGAGCATCCAGCCTTCACAGGACCAAGGACCTCCTCTCCCACCAATGCCTGACAAGGCCATCCTCAACTTCATACGTAACAGGAGCCATGACTCCTCCATGTTTATTCCCAGGATGGCAGTTTAGACCCTGGGAGCTTGGGTTGGTTGCTTTTATTGCTCTTCCCATGGGGCCGCAATCTCCTTCAGCACCTTCAGTTTTCTCTCTACCTCCTCCATTGGGGACCCTATGATCAGTTCAATGGTTACTTGTGAGCATCCGCCTCTGTATATGTCAGATTCTGGCAGAGCCTCTCAGGAGACTGGTATATTGGGTTCCTGTCAGCATGCACTTTCTGGCATCCACAACAGTGTCTGAGTGGGGTCAGTACACCTGGGATGGATGCCCAGGTAGGGCAGTCCCCAGCTGGTCCCTCCTCCAGTCTCTGTTCTACACTTTGTCTCCTTATTTGCTCTTGTGAGTATTTTGTTACTCCTAAGAAGACCCTAAGCACCCAAACTTTGGTCTTTCTTCTTCTTGAGTTTCATGTGGTCTGTGAGTTGTATCATGGGTATTCTGAGCTTTGGGGCTAATATCCACTTCAGTGAGTGCATACCATGTGTATTCTTTTGTGATTGGCTTACCTCACACAGGATGATATTTTCTAGATCTGTCCATTTGATTAAGAATTTTATAAATTCATTGCTTTTTTATAGCTGAGTAGTATTCCACTGTGTAAATGTACCACATTTCTGTATCCATTCCTCCCTTAAGGACTTCTGGGTTCTTTTCAGATTCTGGCTACTATAAATAAGGCTGCTATGATCATAGTGGAACATGTGTCCATGTTATAGGTTGGAACATCTTTTGCATATATGCCCAGGAGTAGCATAAATGGGTCCTCAGGTAATATTATGTTCAACTTTCTGAGGAACTGCCAGACTGATTTCCAGAGTGGTTATACCAGCTTGCAATCCCACCAACAGTGAAGGAGTGTCCCTCTTTTCCTTCATCCTCATCAGCATCTAGTATCCCCTGAGTTTTTGATCTTAGCCATTCTGATTGGTGTGAGGTGGAATCTCAGGTTTGTTTTCATTTGAATTTTCCTGATGGCTAAGGATGTTGAACATTTCTTTAGGTGCTTCTCAGCCATTAGATTTTCCTCAGTTGAATTTTTTTTGCATAGCTCTGTAGCCTATTTTGATAGGGTTATTTGATTGTCTATAGTCTAATTTCTTGAGTTGTTTGTATATATTGGACAATAGCCCACTATTGGATATAGGATTAGTAAAGATCTTTTTCAATCTGTTGCTTGCCATTTTCTACTATTGACAGTGTCCTTTTCCTTACAGAAATTTTGCAGTTTTATGAGGTCTCAGTTGTCAATTCTTGATCTTAGGGCATCAGCCATTGGTGTCCTGTTCAGAAACATTTCCTGTGTGCCCATCTGTTTGAGACTCTCCCCACTTCCTCTTCAGTTAGTTTCAGTGTATCTGGTTTTATGTGGACGTCCTTGATCCACTTGGACTTGAGCTTTGTACAGGAGATAAGAATGGATCTATTTGTATTCTTCTACATGATGACCTCCAGTTGAACCAGTACCATTTATTGAAAATGCTGGTATTTTTTTTCCAGTGAATGACAGTTCCTACTACAAAAGCTTATATTCACCAAAACTGGAAAATCTGAATGAAATGGACAATTTTCTAAACAGGTACCAGGTACCAAAGTTAAATCAAGATCAGATAAGCCACCTAAACAGTCCCATAACTCCTTAAGAAATTGCAGCAGTCATTAAAATTTTCCCTACCGCCCAAAGACAAACAAACAAAAACAAAACAACAACAACAACAACAACAACAACAACTCAGGATCAGAATGCTTAGTGCAGAATTCTATCAGACTTTCCTAGAAGACCTAATACCAATTCTCTTCAATCTATTCCACGAAATAGAAGCAGAAGGAACTCTGCCTAATTCGTTTTATGAAGCCACAATTTCACTGATACCTAAACTACACAAAGACCCAACAAAGAAAGAGAACTTCAGACCAATCTCCCTTATGAATATTAATGCAAAAAATAATCAATAAAATTCTCACAAACCTAATCCAAGAACACATCAAAACTATCATCCTCCATGATCAAGTAGGCTTTATCCCAGGAATGAAGGGATGGTTCAATATTCAGAAATTCATCAATGTAATCCACTATATAAACAAATTCAAAAACAACAACAACAACAACAACAACAAAAAAACCACATGATCATCTCACTAGATGTTGAGAAAACATTTGACAAAATTCAGCACCTTTTCATGGTAAAAGTCCTGGAAAGAACAGGAGTTCAAGGCCCATACCTAAACATAGTAAAAGCATCATAGAGCAAACCAGTAGCCAATATCAAACTAAATGGAGAGAAACTTGAGGCATTCTTACTAAAATCAGAGACTAGACAAGGCTGCCTACTCTCTCCCTACCTATTCAATACAGTACTCAAAGTCTTAGCTAGAGCAATTAGACAACAAAAGGAAGTCAAAGGGATACAAATTGGAAAGAAAAAAGTCAAAATATCACTATTTTCAGATGAGATGATAGTATACTTAAGTGACCCCAAAACTTCCACCAGAGAACTCTTAAACCTGATAAATAACTTCAGCAAAGTGGCTGGACATAAAATTACCTCAAACAAATCAGTAACCTTCCTCTACTCAAAGAATAAATAGGCTGAGAAAAAAATAGGGAAATGACACCCTTCACAATAGTCACAAATAATATGCTTGTATGAATCGAAACAAGCAAGTGAAAGATCTATATGAGAAGAAAGTCAAGTCTCTGAAGAAAGAAACTGAAGAAGTCTCAGACAATGAGAAGATCTCCCATGCTCATGGATTTGACAAGATTAATGTAGTAAAAATGGCCATCTTGCTGAAAGCAATCTACAGATTCAATGAAATTTCCATGAAAATTCTAACTCAATTATTCACAGAGTTAGAAAGAACAATCCTCAAATTCATTTGGAATAACAAAGCTCCAGGATAGCAAAAACTATTTTTAACAATAAAAGAACTTCTGAGAGAATTACCATCCCTGACCTCAAGCTGTACTATAGAGAAATAGTGATAACTGAATGGTATTAGTACAAAGATAGGCAAGAAGGTCAATGAAATAGAATTGGAGAGCAAATGAGATTTGTTTGAGTAATTAATTTTTACAGGAAAGGCAACTGTATAATAAGTCCACATTCAGTGGCTTATTAATAAACATGGTTCAAAGACCATCAATTATCATTTCTATGTGGTAGGCATTGTGCTCTGAATCTGTACATGACCATTTTGGTTTAACTTTTTCACAACTAAATTTGTTGTTATAATAACTCTTTCAGGTACTTGGGTATGTTTTATTCCTGAGAAGAGTAAGGAAAAGAGATGTCATATGTATTGAATATAAGTAATTCAAAGCTCTATTACATAAAACAAATCACATTTTATATCACAATTCTATAGGCATACATATCACCAGAATCCTTTGTTATTTTATATATAACATATGGCACCAATTATGGTTACTTGGGTATTTATCTGGTACTCCGTGTTTATGAGTTCACTCATAGCTGTGGGACCTGATAGGAATAAATGTGAGACAAGATTCCAATGGGACATTCATCTTTGCAAGTAGGTTCATGTAAGAGAAACACTTCTACTGGGCCTGATTTAAGCATAATCACAGCCAAGAGGCATTTTATGTTCAGTTTTGCAATAGATAGAAAATGGTATCTACCCATCACCAGGCTAGTTTATAGCCAATTTCAGAATTGCAGCAACAGTTTTAGTCAGAAGATAATTTTCTCAAATATTCTGTAATAATTTTGCAGTTTTTTTTTTAAGAGAAATAAAACAGAGTGTGTGTGTGTGTGTGTGTGTGTGTGTGCGTGCGTGCGTGCGTGCGTGCGTGTGTGTGTGTGTGTGTGTTAGATAGACGATAGATAGGTAGATAGATACTTAGATAGATGAACAGTAGCTTACTAACATTTGCTCTTGACACTGACATAGTTCAGAAGGTTCAAATATTCTGGTTACAAGGCAAGGAACCACCAAAGCTGAGAGGACAATTCAGTTTGAGGTTGAACATTTAAGGGTCATTATTCCAGTTTGAAAGGTATGCACGTGAGATCCAAAATGGAGGTTCCAAAATTATAAGATGCCCAAGTCCCAAATCATCAGAATATTAATTTTCTAGTTAGTAAAGATTAATTATCTGATCTGATATAAACAAACCATCCATTAAAGCATTAATTAGCCATTAGATTTTATTAACCTAAATTGTTCTTGAAAATAATTATTAGTGAAAATTGGAGTGACGCCCAGGGTCTAGACATGGGAGAGACAATGAGGCAAGGAGAGAAATGATGCAACTACAGTTTATTTAAATGAGGACAGAAGTATAAAGGTAAGTATCCTATACATTTCTTCATAAATATTGACCTGAAGAAATACATTTATATGATGGTTCTCTCCATGATGTCTTCAATTAAAATAATCATTTTGCATTAAATATTCAACTTCTAAGGTTTATAATGTTATACTATAATCCAAGCACTCCAGAAGCAGAGACAGAAGGATCATCACAAGATCAGGCCAGCTTGGTCCACAATAGAAAGTGTGTAATCCATCAGACCTACAAAGCACGTATTTGTCTCAAAATATTTCTTTAAAAAAAAAAAAGTAAACAGAAATTGCCTGGAGAGATGGCTCAGCAGTCAAGAGCACTAATTGTTCTTCCACAGACCCGGAGTTCAATTCCCAGCAATTTGAGGAGAATAACACTGAACTCACATACATAAAACAAATAAATCTAAAGAAAAAAAAAGAAAGGAAAAAAGTAAACAGAAAATTAAGTCAATGTTAAACTTCTTCAAAATTCATAAACTTCCCATTATATTCTAAATATTTAAATCACCTTATAAAAACTTGGTGGGTAGGATGACATAAAATTTCCATTAAAGAATGTTAAACATTTGAATCAAGATTACATTTTAAAAAGATTACATTTTAAGTCAGTATTTAGTGTACAAATACCTTCATACATGAAATCTGGAGTCTTACTGCCAGTGATTAGTTAAGCACTTCTTTGAAACTTACAATATTAAAGTGTATTAAATATTATTATCTCTTTAATCTTGATCTAAATTTGAGTTTCCAGAAGATGGATTTTATACATCTCCCCATTTCCCTATTACTAGTACTTTCCAGCTGTCAAAAACACATACTAGATTAATAATAATTTATAACACTGGTCTGTTATAATATTATTATATTATTATAATGCTATCTACCCATCGCCAGGCTAGTGTGTAGCCAATTTCAGAATTGCAGTAATACTTTTAGTCAGAAGATAATTTTCTCAAATATTCTATAATAACTTTGCAGGTTTTTTATATAATAATAATAATAATAATAATAATAATAATAATATATATTTTATATTATATAACAAAATTATAATAATATTGCCTCTGCTGGCCATGAGTTTAAAGGGACAGTAACTTTTCAGTGTGGATTGGTAAGTACTGTGTATCAGGGTGAAACCAGCAGAAATCCTTGCTGCAAGTCACTCTATAGACACTCACTGTCCATGCTTGCCCTGCAGGCATCAGGGATGAATGCTGCCTTCACAATTGCTCAGCTCTCCATTGGGAATCTGTTTCTGGAGTCTGATATTTCCCCAAGTTATGTATTCTAAAGTTCATGTATTAGCAAGGGAAACCTTATGCACATCCATATCCTCAGAGCATTTGGTTATCTTGCACTTCTTCCGCAGTAAAGAAGCTGGTGTTTGTATTCACAGCCGCTCTATTATTCTAGCCATGGTTTCCTTATACTTGTTCACAATTGTCTATTAGTATGCCAATTCAATTGCTCGGTGACTTGTGCCAAATTGCTTTGCCTTGCTTATGCACAATTTCCATTTTTGTAAAATAGGATGATAATAATAATAATATCCACCTCGTAGGGCTGGTGTGAGAGTTGAAGCATCAGCACAATACACAGTATATAAAATTATTTATTACAGATTACAAACCTTGGATATATCTTTTTTTTTTCTTACATGTTATACCTGTTACTGGAAGAAAAATTCCACTATAATGTCCTTGAGAAATGCAATGATTTTTTCCCTTTTCATTGAAAAAACTTCAATAAATAATTATGGAAATAGTCTATTCTTCCAGGATCCAAACTTCTTTCTAATTAGGTCTTTATCCATACCCAACTCCAGTTCTGAAACTGTCTCTCCTTGTAAAGGACAGACTCTTCTATTGTGTAGGGTCATAACAGTGATTTACTATAGCACAGTTTTGGGGGGTTTTGTTTGTTTTTGTTTTCCCCTGAAGTCAGAAACATAAAATCAAAGAGGTCACAAGATGGTTACTTCAGTTAACTTGAAGAATCTATTTGATTTTGTTTTGTTCTGTTTAGTTTTTGTGGGTTTCTTTTTTTTTTTTTTTTGCAGTTTCTAGGACTACTCTATATCAATTGCCCTCTTTCTAAAAACACACTAATATTTTGTTTCATAGTCACATTTTTTGTACTGATAAATCTTTCTACTTCTCTCTCTGGCAAACATTTAAAGTAGGCCCACCTGAATAATATATCATCCTCCCTGAATTGCTGGCTCATTAATCACATCTGCTAATTGGTTTAAATTCATAAACTGGTATAGTCATAAAGTCATAAGTCAAGGAACAGCTTTGAGCATAACAATGTAATTCCAAATTTTTAGTACAGTTTTTAAGGTCCTTCATCATCTGGTGTCAAATTGCCTATTACTATTTTGTTCTCTGTCTATTGTATCCTAATTTTATTCTTTGAAAACTTCAGTGTGTGACTATATTATTAA
>JANHMN010000007.1:31626058-31689770 GCA_030674055.1 Rhabdomys pumilio | reverse complement strand
GAGGAAAGAAAAAGAAAGATGAATTAAGTAACTATATTAAGATATATATAATTAACTACAATAAAATATATCCATTTTATTTTCTTTCTTAATATATATAAATATATATATATAAATATATATAAATATATTAAGAAAGAAAATAAAATGGATAAGAAAATGTAATTATTCATTGAATTAAATTATTAATCAGATATTTTTGTCATCAACATAAGCCAAAAGAAATTGAGTACTGTGGTTGATATCCTTTACTATCAGGATATCCTCAAGAACTCCCCTGTGATGACTCGGTTATTACATTTCCTGCATATGTATTTTAATTATTTATTAAACTTGGTCATGCATTATTTCTATTTTACTCCTTTGCTTACTCTAGCTTGAGTTTTTCCTCAAAGCTTTATTATAGCATATCTAAACCCCCTTCCTACTTTATTGTACATATCTAATTGTACAGCATGATTTATTTCCATTGAAAAATCACATATTCCATTCAAACAAATCTTTCATTTCTCTGTTTTCCTTTTAAAATTTTTATTGAGTAAACATCTTTTCACATACAATAAATTCAGAGTTATAAAATGACTCATAAATTTCATCATACAAATCCAATATGATTTGTCACATATATTTTTTTACTCTTTTCAATAATAAAAATGTCCATTTTATATATATATATGTACATATATGTATACATACGCATATATATGTACATATATGTACATATATATATACATATATATGTGTATGTGTATATATATGTGTATATATATATATATATGTGTGTGTGTGTGTGTGTGTGTGTGTGTGTGTGTGTATAAATATCCCCATATGTAAACACAAATATAACCATGCATGTGTGTCTTTAACACAACTATGGTTTCAACAATGAGAATAGATTATCAATTTTTTAATTATAGTTCATGATGAATCATTTTATTTTACAATATCTGTAACCCATGTAATTAAACTGACAATGTTTTTCTATGTACTTTTTTGTAATATCTCTATTAGTTAAAGTGATTTAATGCGTATTTGTAGCCCCAAACTCCCATTTATTGTTGCTTTTTTACATAAGTTACTTAAGTAAATTATCAAGCATTTATGTAAGCGATATTTTACATTAGGTGACCCTAAACAGTAACATAAATATCAATTTCTGGCATCATGAAAACCAGCTAGTGGAAAGTAAACTGTCAGTTCAGAACTAGCTTACTATAACATATAGGCATAGGTAAAGGCTTTCTAAATAGGATTGTAGTTGCTTGGAAAATAAAGCCAACAACTAACAAACAAGACCTCAAGAAAATAAAAATATGCTGTATATTAAAAGAATCTTTCATTGGAATACAGAGACAGTGATAGAATATAAAGATATTTTCCAGTTGTACATTTAATAAGGATTAATACCAAGATTATACAAAGTACTTTAAAATTAAATATCAAGAAAAATAAGCTATTGCACTGAATAATGTTCTCAAACTAATAACCACTAATAAGCATTTTAAACCATATTAAACATCATTTGTTATTAGATGTGTATTGGTGGAGTATCAGTTGGGATTAGTCCCAGGAAGATATAGCTGATCTTGAAGTAGAACCAATCACAGTTACTTGAGAAAGCACTAAATTCATTTCCAAAATGTCTGTACAGTTGATACCCCCAGCAGCAGAGGAGAAGTGTTGCTCTTCTTCCACATTCTTGGCAGTGTATTCTATCATTTGCGGTTTTTCATTTCTTATTTTAGCCATTCTGATAGGTGTAAAATTGATCTTGAAGTTGTTTTGATTTGCATTTCTCTGACAACTATGGACTTTGAACATATCTGCAAGTGTTTGTTGGCCATTGATGAATCATTTTATTTTACAATATCTGCAACCCATGTAATTAAACTGACAATGTTTTTCTGTGTACTTTTTTGGGAATTTTCTATACCCCATTTTTTAATTGGATAATTTGAGTTGTTAGTGCATAACTTCTTGGTTCTTTGTAAATTTTTTATATTAGCCCTCTGTCTGTCAGATGTAGGGTTGGTGATGACCCTTTTCCAAACTGTAGGCTACTGTTTTGTCCTATTGATAGTGTCCTTCGCCTTACAAAAGCTTTTCAGTTTTATCAGGTCTAATTTATCAATTGTTGATCTTAGAGCCATTTTTATTCTGTTCAGGAAATTGTCTCCTATACCAATGCATTCGAGGGTATTTCATACTTTCTCTTCTATAAGATTTAGTGTATCTGTTTTTATGTTGAGATCCTTGATTCACTTGGGACTGAGTTTTGTACAGAGTGATAAGTATTGATCTATTTGCATTCTTACACATGTAGACATCCAGTAAGACCAGCACCATTTGCTGAAGATGCTTTCCTTTTTCCATTGTAGGCTTTGGGCTTCTTTTAAAAAAAAATCAAGTATCCATAGGTTTGTGTCTTTATTTTTGAGTTTTCAAACCCATTCCATTGATCAACATGTCTGTTTTTGTACTAATGCCATGCAGTTTTTAATATTATTGCTATGTTGTACTGCTTGCAGTCAGGGATGGTGATTCTTTCTGAAGTTCTTTTATTTTTCAGGATTGTTTTGGGTGTCTTATTTTGTTTTTCCATAGCAAGTTGAGAATGGCTCTTTCAAGGTGTATAAAAAAATTGTGTTGGAATTTTGATGGTGATTGTATTGAATCTATAGATTGCTTTTGATAAGATGGTCATTTTCACTCTGTAAATCATACCTATCCATGAGCATGGGATATCTTTCTATCTTCAGATATCTTCTTCCATCTCTTTCTTCAGGAACTTGACGTTCTCGTCATACAGATCATTTATTTCCTTGGTTAGAGTTTTCAGAGTCAGATGGTGTGATGGAACTGGGTGACAGAGAGAATGGGGAATGCAACAGGAGGAGGGAGGGTTCAGGAATAGGCACGGAGATGAACAGCAGAGATGAGCAAAAGGTGATGAGAATGAATGGAAATCTGCAAATGACAGGCATGTGGAGGTGGGTGGTCCACGATGTGACAGAGACCTGGGATAAGAAATGTTGACAAAAATCAATGAGTGTTACCTGAGCTGTCACTCACAGAACTGGGGATAAGGAACATGAAGAGGCCACCACTTGTAGCCAGACATGAAACCCAGTGCAGTTATAGGGACAGCAACCCACCCACAAAACTTTTGACTCAAATTTTATCCTGTCTATAAGAAATGCAGGAACAGGGGAACTAGCAAAGACTGAATAAATGGCCAACCATTAACAAGCCCAACTTAAGCTCTGCCACCATACTCTGTTAAACCTGCAGACAGGAGTCTAGCATGTCAAGCTAAAATTGGTTTTGTCTCTTCTACAGTATTTATGGTAAATTGCATTGACTGTATAACTTCCAATTGTGTTAGTGTGTTGAAACCTGGCATGTCTGTTATGGGGGTGGGGGGTCTATCAATCAACTTTTGTCTTACTGCCCTGAGTATTAGAAAACCTTGATTCACTGAAAAATCTTGAAAGTGGTGGAAGAAGTGAGTTAGGCTTTAAGCAGAAGAAAGAGGATAGCAGGCTTGATTACTGGTGATATAATAGCAACTTTAATTCCATTAATTGCTAGTACTACTGCTTCTGCAATAGCATTGACACAAGGAGTTAAAACAACTATTTTGTTAACCATCTAGCAAAAAAAATGTTACTAGTGTATTGAGTATACAAAAGGATTTATATAGGTATATGGACAACGTATGATGCTCTATAACCCATTCAAATTATCTAAAGGTGGTTCAGGGTTCAAGAGTTAGGAACCATGGCAAATTTCTTGATAAATATCATTGGAGTAGTGTTACTTTTGAATTCACAATGATTTGTCATTATAATTAGAAAAAAAGTTTAAAGACACCTCTAGGATATGTGGCATAATTCTAACACCTCTCTGGGTGTGATAACTTTGTATTGTGAGATTATTATTGAGCTTTGATGCTGCATATAATGGTGATAAAATTATCTATGGCATGAGGTCAGTATTTTCATTTTGGTCAAACCTCAGTAATGGCATACATAGCTTGATCAGGCTAGCCCTTCTTGTCCTGAGAATACTTTTATTTCTGCCCATTGTGTTAAAGCTTGTCTCTAACTACATCAACAGGCTGGCAGCCAAAGTACATGACTTGAAACTGATAATGGATCCCCAGACAGAGTTATTAATTTAACAGTCTATCAAGCCAAGGACGGGTAAGAGCCTTACCAACCTGTGCCATCTAATCTTACATTGGCAAATCATATTTATTTATACAAATGCTGTTTCAAATGGGGATGAGCAGTTGTGTCTAATAAAAACAGTACACATAAAGACTGGTTATAGTGGAAGAGCACCATATGTATTCGTACTGTGTAGTCCTGAGTGTTGCATAAGAAAACACAAGGTTTCATCACAAGAGTCACTCAAGGCAATATGATAGGATTTATATCACTGCATTTGAAACAAGTAAAAAAAATAACTTTATTATTTTAAAACACTAATTTTAATGAACTTAAAGCAAAGATCACCACTATGTATGTGTTTTCACAGAATGTTGTATATAATAACTCTAAATATAATGGTCAAAGATTATTAATACTCTTCTGTAGTATAAATGTGATTATGCAACAATAAACTCCTCCACATACACCTCCTACCTGCTGTCACAAACCTGCAAAGGTGTTACAGTTACTATGGCTACTAAATTGGGAATCTTTCCCAATTCTCATCAGTCAAATATATAAATCAAGCTGGGCCAGCTCGATGTAGCAGATCAAATGTGTTGTCATATTGATTATGCAACTTAAATACCACCCATTATATACATGGAAGTTTGTGAAAATCTTTAATAATTGCACAACAGAATGAATTGCCCTTTTTCCTCCTATTTAATTTTGGAGAGAGAAAATACTTTTGCAGAAGAATCCTGGAAGAAATGAGAAGAACAAACTTTCTAACTGCTTGCCACTGCTTTTTACTGAATATAATTTACTCTTTATTTTTCTGTATTCATCTGAGATGAATTTTTCTTATTTGAATTAGAAAAGAGATTAATGAGTATCATTGTTAAGTTTTGTTAACTATTCAATGAGGTAATATCTCAGAATTTGATTAATAAAAATCTATTATTAAAAAGAATAAAAATTGTTGTCTACTCACTTAAATCAATGACTTTATTCCATAGCAACTTTGTTTTATTTTAATTCTCTCCTTTTCATTTTTCTAATCTTCCTCTAAATCTCTTCTTCATTTGTCTTTATGTTCAATATATATATACATTAATTTTATATTTAAATAAATATTTAGTTTCTGTGTGTATTTTTGCAATTAAAACATTCAATTTTTAATAATAGCCTATAGTGAAAAAATAGCAACCAGAAGTGCATGAAAATTGCCTAGGAAGGAAAATTAGCTTCTTCTAAGAATGAACCCTTTTATTGGTTGTCTAACATAAAGTGGTCTAAAACCATGTGTACTCAAATATCAAAAATTGTTTTAGTAGGTTGTATATTTTATGTGTGTATACTTATATTTTAATTTAAAGTACTCATATTTTTAATGTAGAGAAGACACTTGGCAGAAATTAATTTTTTCCTGAGTCAGCATTTATTGATATTAAAATATATGTTCATACTTTGAAACTGCATTTCTGTATTTACCCAACTATGTAAAAATGTGATGACAAACTACTCATAGTTATAAATAGGACTCTTTTGAATCAAAATAAAAAGAGCACAGGAGCCAATAGCATGTGCTTGTACTTGCTTATGTATAGGTACATTCCAGAAGAAATAACAACAGCAACAAAACATTTGAAATGGGACTTGAAGGAAAGATAAGTTCATATGGATATATCACACTGATGTTCATTTCAGTATCAATGCACCAAGAAGAGTTATTGCCTTATAATAAAGACTCTTACATTCATGAGAGTAATATATTTCTTATTTCTTTAGAATGTAAATCTTTATCACTTTGTTAAGAAGGCATTAATTTTTTAAATTGGAAATGGATTGTTTTAGTACAGTACATTCTAATTACAGTTTCCCCTCCTAAACAAGATGTCTCTCCCAGTCCACTCTCCCTCCATCCTCCAGCTGCCTCATCCATCCTGTTCTCATTCCCACCCCTCCCCTAAACAGTCCTCTCCTTCCATCCACCCTACTCCCTTGTCTAATCTATTTCCCTTTCTCAATGAGTTTCAAAGATCCACACTTGGACCTTCCTTGTTACATAGCTTCTTTGGGTCTGTGATTCATCCTGTTTACTTTATGACTAATAGCATCTTATAAGTGAGTACATACCATGTTTTTCTTTCTAGGTCTGGGTTACCTCACTTAGGACTAGATTCGTGGTGGGAGGGAGTGCATTTCTGGAATGAGCTATGATAATAGAAATTCCCAAGAATCTATGAGTCGAAACTAGTTAAGTCTCCCAACAATGGGGGCATGGAGTATAGACTGGTCATCTCCTGAGACCATACAAGTCTTCCAATGCAGGAATTTGAACATCAACCCAGACACAAAGGTTTAAATCACAATTTTTTCTGCCTACAAGATATGTAAAGTAAAAGATGGAAAAGAATTTCAGGGAAAGGCCAATCAATAATAATCTCAGCTTGAGACCGATACCATGAAAAAGAGCCCATTCCTGATGTTAATGATACTCTGTTATGCTTCTGGACAGGTACTTAGCATAAGTGTCACCAGGGAAACTTCACTCTGTAACTGATGGAAACATAATCAGAGTCCCACAGCTAAATAGTAAATGAAGACTGGGGAATCCTATGGAAGATTGGAAGGAAGGATAAAAGGAACAAGAGGGATCAATGCAACAAATCTGTAAATCATTAGTAACAGAAACTATAGAATGACACATATCATGGAAACTTAACAGAAAATTGCTAAATGATTGTGCCATGGCATAAATAAAGGAGAAATTTAAATTTTCTACAACTGACTGAAAGTGTTACCAGGAAATATTGAAGTATTTGGGATGCAACAAGGGCAGTTCTAAGAGGATTATGTATGTCATTATGTGACAGCATACAAATTGATAATTTTAATATTCACCTGAAAGCCATGAACAGAGAGGAACAAATGCACTCTAAAAGTTGGAAGAAAAGGATAACCAAAATCAGTACTGGAATTAATACATACATACAGACCTAATTAATACACATAGGAATTAAAAATACAAAAACAATGAAATAAATACTTGTTTTTTTTTTTTAAGAGATTAACAAGAGGAAAACCTCTGGTCACCTTAATCAAAAGAAAGGGAGAGGAAACAATTAAGAATATTAGCCAATAGAACAGACACTCAGAATTTTATAGGCTAATAATGACATATTATAAATCTATATCCTACCAAAGTGATAAATGTAAAATAAATTGATGAATATATAAATCTATAATATAACCAATAAAATATAAAATAAGATGCTCATCTTCACCAATAAAATAGAATCCATGATTAAATAAATAATCTACTCTCCAATAAATAAAGTCTGGGGCCAGGTGGATCAAGCACAGAGTTCTAGGAAAACTTGGAAGAAGAACTAATAACAATTCTACACATATTATTCACTAAACAATGCAGAACAGTTTCAATATAATTTTATGGAGCCATTACTAACAAGATACTAAACTAGATACTGTCCTGACCAAAAGAATATTATGAGTCACTATTGCTGATGAGCATGTATATAACAATGTTCAGTAAAATACTTTCAAACCACTTCCAATGAAATTCGAACAGCATTATCTATCACAATCAAATCAGGTTTATCCTGGAGGTGCATGAAACCTTTAACATACGAACCAAAAACCAACCCACCATGTAAATAGACTCAATGACAGAAACCACATGACCATTCCATTAGATTCTGAAATTAAAGAAATTTCAGATGATGTGAAGGCCATCCATGCTAATGAGTTAGTAGAATTCCTATTGTAAAAATGGCCATCCTACCACTGTATTATATTCCATATGGAAACACAGATGACCAAGTGCCAAGTGTAGATCCAATAATCTAGAACAACAAAAATGACAGCAAGAACAACACAGCTCTGCTACTGGTATCATTACCACAGCTATATTTCAAGTTCTACTACAGACCTATCATGCTGTCATAAAAGCACATCCATTGACTAAACAGAATAGAAGACCCACAATAAGCCTACATCCATACAGACATGAGCTGAGTGACAGAATGGTCAATAATACACATTTAAGAAAAGACAACATTATCAACAAATGGTGCTGATCAAGCTGCATGGCTACATGTAGAAAAGAGAAGCATGATCTTTGTACTTTATACTGTAGAAAAATCAATTTCAAAGGCATCAATAGAAGACAGGATGCTTTAAATCAAAATGAGGAGAAAGAATTAAATATCTCCAAATTTATTGACACAGGGAAGGACTTTGTGACTAGGATCTTAATAGGACAAGCCTAAAAAGCTACATTTTAATAACCGTGTTCTCATGGAATTATTAAGATTAGGTTCAGCAAAAGCAACCATCATTTCACTGAAGAAGCAGTTTATTGAGTAGAAAATTATCTTCACCAGATATGTATCTGATATAATTCTTCCCTGCCCTTTGAAATCTTCCTCATACCTTTGAGTCCATTACAATCTAGCAATTTTTAACATTAATAACAATTTTATTCTACCCCTGACTCTAACTATACTTTCAAGATTTTTCTCTTTAAATCCAATCACTCCCAAACTCTTTAAATTTACAAAACACTGTAAATTAACTATAGTTTATAATTTTATATAAAGCATAGTCCATGTACAAAGTATGTTTAGATATATGAGAAAGCTGAGAATTGATAAAGGACACCAACAGACTTCATGTATTCTTGTGTATTTTGTGTGTGTTTGTGGATATATATATATATATATATATATATATATATATATATATATGTGTGTGTGTGTGTGTGTGTGTGTGTGTGTGTGTGTATGTATGTATATTTATTTCCAACTCTCTTTTGTGTGTATATATGTATATACATATATGTGAACAAAAGAGAGTTGGAAATAAAAATGAATGCTTTTCTTTGATGCTGAAAGCCATAGGAGATTATGAAAAATATTTTTAAGGAAAATGGAAACCTTCATATATCTACTGTAATTTAGAAAACAGTGATCCATTGTCAAGTTAATTCAGAGTTATAATTAGACTGGATTTATGTTGAAAATAGTCCTGGTTCCTAGATGATGAATTCTCAGTTTTTGCAACAAAAAATGTTTCAACAAAAATTTAACTGTTCATATATTTTAATACATATGTTTTTTAAAAATTATGTACTTGGGATAGTACGTACATAGACATATAGCTACATCCATCCATGAGTATGTACAGTTGTTGCCCAATCATAGGCTTTTTTATTTATGCTTTCAATAAATCATGTAGAAAAAAGTAGCCTGATAAATACTTGTGTTTCTCAATTGTTACTCAAAACATACTGTATCACAAATATTTGTATTTATGTTGTATTAAGACACAAGAGACATAATACACACAAATCTATAGGTTATATGCAAATGTATTCCAGATTTTTTATTAGTAAACGAAGTGGCTCTTAGTCTTAATACCTGTGATGTTTTCTGAAAACAGAGAAAGATATTGACTATTTGCTATAAGCATATGTGTATGTTAGATACACATATAAGAAGTATAAAAATAAATATACAAAATCACTCATAAAAACACAGAGATGTTCTGCAAATGTACAAGAAGGTGATATATTCAACAACACAATCTACTGAAATTGTCATAGTTGAAAAATCAAATGTTAAATATGATTACTGTGTGTGTGTGTGTGTGTGTGTGTGTGTGTGTGTGTGTGTGTGTGGGTGTGTGTGTGTGTTTCAGAGCAGAGAATCTTTTCTTAGCTCTGCTACCTACTATGGCCTTAAATTTTTGAATATCTTCTGCAATAGCTGACAATATGGGAACTGAACCCCATCTGCCTTAGATATGAATTGAATAATTTTTTTTGCATTTTTTGCATAGAAACATGTGTGTGTACATATGAGTGTGTGTGTATGTACAAAAATTTCTTTCTCTGTGTGTGTATATGTCTCTGTATCTGTGTATGTCTATTGTCTCTATGTGTGTATGTATGTGAAAGCACAAATTTCTTTCTTCTCTCTTTCTTTCTCTTTCTCTCTCTCTCTCTGTCTCTCTCTCTCTCATGTGTGTGTGTGTGTGTGTGTGTATGTGTGTGTGTGTGTTTGTGTGTGTGTGTGTGATGGACAAGGAATAGCACTGAGGAGTTGCCTTTCTCTTTACCCAGTTTCTGTTCCATGAATAGAAAAATTATCAAGCTACATGATCAGCACTTTTACCAACTAATTCATATTTCTGTTGCAATATAATTCTTAAAAATCTGTTATGCATTATTAAAATGAAAAACGTAATCATCTAATAATAAGTGCAGTAAGTGTTTTCATAAGCATGCCAATTAAATTGTTGAAATATGTAATGTGTATAAAAGTTTATTTCCACTCAGAATTATATAGTAGTTGATTTTCACTCAGAATATATAGTTCTATGGCTTTCCTTTTTGTTTTTCAGAAATTTATTTCTACATTTAAAATTCTTCTTTGATTTCTGTGTATTTTGAATGATAGATTTGTGTTTATATGACATTTCTTAACTCTAGAATACCATGACTAGTATGACTTGTAACATTTATCCAAGAGTTCAAATAAATATAGAAAATGTGTAGTTTATTTACTACCTACTATTTTTTCTCAGCGAGTTTTAAAGTTCCTATTATAGTGGCTAAATGCAGAAAAACTACAATAAAGACACATTTAGTAGCTGTTTCTATTGACCACAGGACAATTAAAAGCCATTAAAATGACAAACAATGGACATGCTGTATTATCCTGAGTGTAAGCTGGAAAAATCCATAGTTTGCCAATTTAAAAATAATTTAAACTTAAATAAAAAGCTTATGCATTTAGAAGTAAACTGTTTTAAAACCAATAAAATCAACTCATATAGTAAAAAGCAGAGAGAATTTATTTATTCTATAGTTGGGTATATCCTTTAAGAATTCTAGGTAAATAATAAACAATTTTATAATATTTAGGAAGATAGTGCAGAAAAAAAGTGTTGCTCAACGATTTTCAAATTTAAAAGTGAAAGAACCGAATCTTAGGGTGATTAAAGTTTTGATTCAGTACACATCTAATGAGGAACAGTATCGGAGTCCATTTCACATGTATCTGACCATCATTTCTGTAGCACTTGTGATTGTATATAAGAAATTGTTAATGAGATCAAGATCCTGTAAAAAGATAGTTCAATGACTTTAGGAAAAAAACATTTTATGATTATTCCACTAAATAGATATAGTAGTAAAAAGACTTGTTTTTCTTTTATTAAAAGCATTATACAATATATTTCAATTATATTTCCCCTTTGCTCAAGTCCTTCTGAATACTGCATACCCAATATCTGCCTGCTCAACCAATTTTTTTGTTCATTGCTACATGTGGCTTTCTATACCATATATCAGTGCATCCCTCAAACCTCTTGCTGTGGATGATAATTAAACATAATCCCAAAAGTGTATAAGGTGCAAAGAATAAGAGACTTTGAAATGCTCAACATTAAATTAAGTCTTTTTGAAAATCTCATGGGATTTATGCAGAGTGATTTTAAGAGACAGGGGTGTTGGAAGCCTTCAAGGAAACAGCACTATGGGAAAAAAAAAATCAGCAAAAACGATGCATACATGAACTCACAGAAACAGTGACAACAGGCAGAAAACCTGTAGAAGCTCAAGCCAGATAACATTCTAGTACAGAGGAAAGGAAGTCAGTACCACAAAGTCACATCCTTCGCCAAGAAATTATTCACGAATGATAGAGTATGGAAGAGGAATAAATCAATGTTGTTCCAGTGAAGCTACACCAGTTACATAAACCCAATGTCAGGGAGAGCCCCTCACTCAGATAGTTGGCCAACACAAGTTAAACTTAATGTCTTGTTTTGGTTTTCATTTTTTCATTATAAAATTTATTTGAAAGAGAGAAAGTAAATGAAGACAGGCGAGTAGTAAGATAGAGGAGAAGGTCTACGTGAAGTTGGCAGAGGGGGGAGATGATCAAAATATATTGTAAATAATTTGTAAAGATTAAATTAAAAATATTATTTAAAAATACATCTTTTAAAAAGAATACTCCATGTCAAGTATCTTTGATTTCTGAAGTATTCAGATGATTGTGAACTTCATCTCATGTCTCAAAATTTGAGGCATGCAGAATTTCCTACTTACCTTTCAGACAACCAAACGACAGAGTATTGTATTTGGTGTTGAGAACCACTCCATTTATCTTAAAGTCACGGAGCATTTCGGAATAAAAAAAAATACCTTTTTTTTTTTTTTTAAATCTCGGGATATTGTTTTCTTTGCCAACTGTAATCACATGAAGATTACTTTGCATTTCATTCTGACTTCTGAGTATTCGTTTCCATCCTGTGCATATTTTCCAGCCACCTTTATCCTCACTTCTGGCTTCCAGTCAACAGATTGTAGTTGCCACCTATTTTTCATTAGCTGCAGAAGTTTATCAAAAATACAAACTCTTCTTTAGAAAATGTGAAACGTGATGATATATGAATGAGTCTACTTCTGATAGTCTATTATTTAGTATGATTGGAATTTCATAGCAAAACAATAGAATATGTAGAAATTTCTATATCATCCACAGTGCACGCAGAGTAGATTTTTTTCGCTCTCAAGGTCTGGTTGTTCTAAGGAAATTATGCTTGCACAAACACATGGAAACGACATCCACCTGTAGCTGCCACCTGCAGTTTGGTGCTGTAATTCCTATGCTACTGAAGAATGAATGCATACAGATTCCATGACATTATCAAATACCGTGTTTTTTAACTCTCAATTGTCTTGTAATCTGCTTTTTATCCCCATCGCTTTAGATCATATCATCTACTGTCTCCATAGTTTGTTTAATCTTCTAGTTTGTTATGTAATATAAACTATCGTACATCTAACCTTTGCTGGTTAGTTCATATCACTATATAACATGCATTTAAGGTTACCCATGGTTTCCTCTCTCTCTCTCTCTCTCTCTCTCTCTCTCTCTCTCTCTCTCTCTCTCTCTCTGTGTGTGTGTGTGTGTGTGTGTGTGTGTGCATATGTGTGTGCATGTTTTATACAATAGAATACTTGACTTTCAACTTGACTTTCATTGAGATTGTAAAAAATATTTTAAAACTAATTTTATTTTTTAAACAGCAATGCCCTTTCAAAATTTTTGCTTAATTTTAAGATCTTTCTTAGAATAATACAGAGATGAAACCATCCAAAACACTATTTATCTTCTTCCTTTCCAAATACTATTGTGCATCATAAGGATTAAGGTCAGAGATGACAGCTCAGATTCGGCAGTACCACTGACAGTAGCCCAGACTCCTTAGGTACCCAGCTTCATGATTTGAGTAGCTACTATGTTCTCAGCTTTTCTAGTGTAAAGATAACAATTTATGTATTAATAAAATTCATACACACACACACACACACACACACACATACAAACATATATATGTGGCTAGTTTGTGTGTGATCTAAGTTAGAATTTTGACATGTCTTTTCGTAAGTTCACAACACAATCTGTAAAATCACCTCATCTTTCTTTTAAAAACTTGTTAGCATAAAGTAAACTATTTTATTCATTTTTTTCAAAAATCTTGAATATGGAGAGGGAGAGAGGGAGGGAGAGAGGGAGAAAGGAAGGGAGAGAGAAAAGGAGGGAGGGATTTGAAATGGAAAGTGGATGGGGGAGGGGAACCCCATCTAGTATTGGGTGAAAAAAAAAAAAAAAAAAACGACTGAAGCCCTGAGGGCCAGCAGAAAGAATGGAAATAGGCAACCTAGGAGGTAGGAGATTGTGGGCACCCTCCAGAATGTACCAGAGACCTGGGAGGTGAGAGACTCTCAGGACTCAAAGGGAGGGACCTTAGATGAAATTCCCAACAATAGGTAGAGGGAATTTATAGAGCTCACCTCCAGCAGGAAGACAGGGCATCAAATGAGGGAGGGGGTTGTCATCCCACAATCAAAACTCTGACCCATAATTGCTCCTGTCTGAAAGAACCACAAGGATGGTAATGGAGAGGAGCCTGAGGAAAAGAAGGTCCAGTGACGGGCCCAAAGTGGGATCCAGCTCAAGGGGAGGTCCCTAGGTCTGACACCATTACTGAGGCTGTGGAGCTCTCACAAAAAGGGACCTATCATGACTGCCCTCCAGAAGACCCAACTGGAAGATGAAAGTCAGATGCAGATATTTGTGACCAACCAATGCACAGACACCTGTGGATGAATTAGAAAAAGGCTGAAAGAAGCTGAGAAGGAGGGCGGACCTGTAGGAGAACCAGCAGTTTCAATTAATCTAGATACCCTAAATCTCTCAAACATTGGACCACCAAAAAGGCAGCATACTCCAGCTGATATGAGGCCACCACCACATATAAAGCAGAAGGCTGCAGGGTCTGGGTTTAATCAGAGAAGATGCACCCTAATCCTCAAAAGACTGGGGGATGGGTGTTGGGTTCATCCTCATGGAGACATGGGGGTGGGGAATAGGTATGTGACATGGAACAGTTAGAGGGTGAACTGGGGCTGGGGGAATAAAATCTGTAGTGTAAATAAATAAATAAATATTTTGAATATACCTTAAACTGTATAAAAGTAGTTCTTAAGCGACAGAAAGAGGTCTGGCAGCCTGGTCTGTTGTCTGTAGAAAGTATACTCAAGAAAAATCGTGTTTGAAGGGAGTTTTCTTTTTCTATGCTATGGAGTTAAATAGCATGTAGCAATACTAGTTGTTCTGCTCTATCTCTTGGCAGTGGAACGTTCCTGCACCTAATGTGTAATGTGGGAAATCAGTGTATGGAAGATGAGAAGTACTGCAGAAAAAAATGTACTTCCTAAATATGTCGTTTTTATTTTTCCATCATCTTTGAAACCTTGCCTATTTCACAGTTCAGTTGAAAATTCTATGGCTTAGATTGCATATTCATGATCATCGATCTGTTTGCAACCTGAGGTGCCAACATCTTCCTGAGAATCATTAAGTTCAGACTATCAATGTTCTGTCATGGGAAAAAGGGTTATTATTTCTCATTTTTATGGTTAAATTTTTATTATTATTATAATTTTTTGGACTGTACTCTAAGGTGTTTTTAGAACTCCCTTTGAAGCCACATATTACAAACATAATTCTGGGTGTGCTGGGACATACCACACCTAACTATAATTTAGTTTTAATTGACACAAAGAAACTGTTGGCAACTTTAAGTAATTATAATGTTACTGTCAGATAATATACATTTGCCTATTATAATGATAATATATATATATAGTATATACATATATGTGTGTGTGACATACATATTAATATACAGGGTATATATGGGTTTATTTTGTTTTAGATTAAATGGAACATAGCAAATATTTCATACAGTTCTTATTCCACTGGAATCTGTAACCAAATTTGAAATTGACTGCTTAAAAATGTCAATAAAAGTGTAGATTTATTAGCCTGGAAAAAATCTCCAAAGTTGGATTATTTTTTTGTTCATAGTTAACATTTAATAAACTAGACATTAAGAATAATGAGAACAGTTTATATTCTTGAATTAAGAGATTATCCTTTCTAAAAGTAAGATAATAGATTTATGTTAGATTCTTAACCCAAAATGAAATATGTAAAAATGACATATTTTGATTCGATTTTATAGTATTTACATTTTATCAATAAAATTGAGAGTGTTCTAAAGTATGCCTAATATAACAGTCTTGTTAGTAAATTATACTGTACTGAGGACTGTTAAAAGAAGTAATAGCAACACTGAGATTTTAGTTTGTTTTTTGTTTTATCTTTGTAAAATAAGTCTTTCAAAACATCTTATGTATTTATTGAAACTTGATTGTAGGTGGGACATTCTACCAGATAATGCAAATACTTTTCTGTTTATACAGGTAGCAGAAATATTCTGTACTATAAGTGAAAATACTCATGCTTAAAGAGAGAAATGTGGTGGACATACCCCCTCACACACAACTGTCAGTATGACAAGTTAGATTTTTCAGATTGTCCCAATTTAAGTCAAATCATTTTTGATAGCTTGGTGTCAAAGTGAGTGATGTATCCAGTCAATCTTTTGGGTTTTTAAAACTCTGAAAAAATATTTTTCCATCGTCTTTTTTTTTTTTTAACATTAAAAGTTTCAGAGTCTATACAAAAGAATGGAGTCTCCTTTCTGACCTTGGAAACACTTTGTAATCCTCCCCAGAAGGCTCAGATTTTAGTAACAAAGGCTATATTAATTCTCTTTTTTAAAACTTACTTAAAAGGGCAATATGAAATTACCTCTGATCTTAAATCTCTTCAAATACTTCCCTTCATGGCCAAGATAAAATCCACTCTAATCCTAGCCTTGAAAATTATATCTGACCCAGCTGTTACCTAACACTTCCACTTTACCTCATTTTACTGCAAGAGCACCTCAAATGACAAGGGTCTGTCCTTCATGTCCATGGAGCATCTAAACAGATCATATTAAAACTTTAATATAACCTGTTTGAGGTGCTCCTCCAATGTTATTTGCTATTTGTGATATGCTTCTAATATGTGCCCATTCATCAGGACATTATAACTACACACCAATTACTGAATTGTTGCTTCTGGTAACCCAGGAAAATCGCTGTCATCAAAGGGAATCATATTGCTTCATTATTTTCCTGGGAGGCAATTATTTTTGCTAACCAGCAGTGTTTATATCTGCACTTACTGACTGAGTGATACAAGCCTATGAAGTAAGATAAAACTTAAAAAAAAATGGTTTGCCAACTTCTCTCAGGGAAGTCATAACTCTGGTACAATTTATGCTCTACCACTTTTTATAGAATGAGTCATTTTATTTCCTTTACACTGATATACTTTAATAGAGATCTTTACTAAAAACATCATCTGTATAAACCTCTTCATATGCAATAATATATAAAGCACTGGACCTAAGATTGTTGGTAGAAAATATTGTCCAAGAATTGATTCTTGAGAAGTCCATAAGACCTTTGCCAGGAATCCATTGAAAATGTAACTGTAGCTTCTTGAGGGAATAATTAAGGAAGCAGAGAGTAAACCAATCCCTGAAAATAAGACGGGCAAGGACAAAAGACTTTGGGGAATTTGATGGTTTCTTTTAAACATTTAATATGATTGTATGACTGACATCTTGTTTCTCCCTCACAAACACAGAGATTATCTGATCTGGAAGAAAGTTTGATGGGACTTTCAGGTCTTCTAATTGGAATGCTGGTGAACATGTTTGAAACCAATCTGATAAATTTTTGTCCTGTCTAGTTGTGTGTCATCTTGACATAAGCTAGAAACATTTAGGACAAAGAAACCTCAACTTTGGATTTATCCTGCTAGTTTGTCTTATGTAAAAGCTTGTAGAGTATTTTCTCTGTTGTTTATTTTAGTGTGGGAGGGCCCAGCTCACAGTGACTAAGGACACTATTGTTCAGCTGGTCCAAAGTGCTCTCAGAAAGCAGGCCATGCAAGCCATTAGTATAATTCAGTAAGCAGCATTCCTTCTTGGTCTTGCATCAGTTACAAATTCTTTCTGGTCATTTTTTTCACAATAATAGAAACCCTAACTGAGACATCTTTATCTGGATTATCTAAGCTCTTGTGATATCTCAAATCCACCAATTCGGAAGTGAACTCATCCCATATTAATATAGAAATTTTGATTTTGTTGACCATAGGTTTGATTTCTAGGCTTACTCCTTACTCTTGAGGAGTCTGTCTCTTTGTGTGCTTTGCTTTCAGAAAACCTTGGCTGAGTGCTAAGACCTTACTTTTCCCCACCTCTCATTCTTTAAACAGGCAGATAAGAGGAATCTGTTCTTGCAACCCTAGGTGATCTCATTGTGATTGTGTCATCCTGACTATGCCAGGCATGCTTCAATGCTGTGATTGCAGAAAATACTTCTTTTTATACACTAGGGGAGAAATACAGGTAGGAGAGACTCATTTCTGCACTGCTGCAATTGCAAATCTGCTATTCTGATGTTTGAAAACTCTGAGAGAAAAGTAACTTTAATGACAATGGTAAATTGATAGTTTTATCTCATTCACAAGGTTTATTTGTTTGTTGTTTGTTGAAGTTCAAGGAGTCTTTTTGGAACATTTAATATGACTAATGCTAAAGTTACAAGGTTGTACTTCTGTTTAAAATTTAGTTTCCCTATCCAGACTAATGATGCTCACAGACACTGAGAAAATATAAAAGACATATGATTCACATAGTAATGCCTGAGGGAAAAAAGCACATCTCCAGAAAGAGTTCTTAAAACATGACTTAGAATGACAGGAAAAGAAGATGACCTGTGCAGGTACTATGAAGATGAGTTTGTGAGAAAGAGGAATAAGAGTTTGTCTGCTTTAGCTATGAATCACCCACTACAGAGAAAAGAGTCACTCAAACTATCTTACCAGAATTTTCAGAAGCACAATAAAAAGCAAAAATTCTGGGGAGATTAGACTTAACAGATGGATATAAACTTGAAAATATGGATTCACACTCTCTTACGGTAGGTCAAGATAAAAAAAAAAGTACTATATTATAAATGTGACAGAATCTCAGAAAAAGCTGAATTCATTAGACTACTCAATTCTTCCACATAGAAGTCAGGGTCCTGAAAGGTGAATGGAAGAGCTTGAGATGAATTTTTCTGAATAGATGCACTTGAGAAATGTTGACGATTTCCCTGAAGCTTCTGGGTTTAGAGAAGTGGTTTATCTACCTTGTTAGAACATCCTCAACTCTGGTATTTGAAGGCTGTGGGAAAGAGAAATAAGGAGATGACATTATAATGTTTGCCTTTCCAAGGATCTAAGTCTACCTCTTGTACAAGTAATAGCAGGAATGAAATAAGAGTATTCTTTAACCAGGAAAGTGTTGGAACTTGTAATTCTCTAGAAGAAATAAAAGAAATAACTAGAAGAAAAAGAAGGTGATAGACAGCTAATGAGTATTGATTGGTGAGGTGTTTCTGAACAAAAGAGAAACTGTCATGTTCTAAATTGAAGAAGGCACAGCAAACTGTTAGATGAAATGGAGTGAATGTATATGGTATTCTGCCAACTCCTTGAGGAAGACATCTTGGCGAGAGTCCATAGACTTGGTTTTAATATACCACTAATATAACATTTTAATGTTTGCAAAACTGATGGGCTCACTTAAACGTGAAAAGAGTTACCAAAATAGTCGTAATAAGACTGGTAATGAGAAATGACAAACATTTTAGAAATGTGAATGTTCTTAGATGAATGTTTTATATGGCTTTGAAAACTGTGATTGTTTGACTGCTTTTTTGAAGGTATAGACAAGAGCATCTCACTATTAAGGCATATTTTTTACTGTGGAAATAGATAATCACTACATTTTAGCAAACACCTCTCCGGCTGTAACAACAATTTACATAAATATTTCCAACTATGTCTTGAATAGGGTGAAGACATTAACAATAGCATTATTTTGGAGGACTTTAGACAAAATTGGTAATATGCATGGTCATAAAAGAAGATCTGACATTGCTGAGAACAGCAATTATTCTCCAGGGTAATCAAAAGCTGACTGTAAGAGACGCTGCTATAAACCTGTGAACTGTATATAAGATCCAAGCTAGAAATGAAAAATGGGAAATGGCAGAAAAAAAAAGTTATTTCTTTCCATAGTGTAAAACAAGACTGGAGTGATATTTTTTACACATGACATAGATTCAAAGAATAAGATAAACAGTAAAAATAGAAATTATTTTTTTGCCATTATTACACATTATAATGCTTTATTTTTATTATTTTTTGTTAATTTAACACAAGGTAAGTAGAATATAGCTGGATAGACAATCAACTTTTTTTTAAATTGAATATTTTCTTTATTTACATTTTATTTGTTTTCCCTTTCCAGGTCTCCTTTTTGGAAACCCTCTATCCCATCTCCCCTCCCCTTGCCTCTATAAGGGTGCTCTACCACCCACCCACCCACCCACTCCCCTCCTCCTGCCCTGGCATTCTCCTACACTGGAGAATGGAACACCCTCAAGCCCAAGGGCCGCTCCTCCAACTGACGTCCAACAAGGTCATCCTCTGCCACATACGCAGCTAGAGCCATGGGTCCCTGCATGTGTACTCTTTGCTTGGTGGTCCAGTTCCTAGGAGCTCCAGGGTCTGGCTGATTGACACTGTTGGTCACCCCCATGGGACTGCAAACCCCCTCAGCTCCTTTAGTCTCTTTCCAACTCTTCCATCGAGACCCCATGCTCAGTCCAATGGTTGGCTGTGAGCATCCTCCTCTGTATTTGTCAGGCTCTGACAGATTCAGGAGAAGCTCCCTTCAGCAAGCACAGTAGCATCTTGGTTTGGTGACTGTATATGGGATGGATCCTCAGATAAGGCAGTCTTCTTTATGCCTATACAATTTTATCAAGATTTAAATAAATGTTGAAGTCAGATACTTCAGTGAAAATTCAGTTTTGTTCTTTAAAAACATTCTCTTCTTTGTTATTTCTAATTTGAAAAACAACTACCTTAAAGAAGTGAATATACTATGAAAGTTATATTCATAGCACAGTGATTTCATAAAAGAGTAGAGATATTCCCTAATGAATGCATAGTTGCTGATTTGAAAAATCATGTACTAAAGAATAAGGAAGTACCAGATTTTAATGTGTACGCACACGCACACACACAAATGTGTGTGTTTATTAGACATTTAATCTTTCATTATATCTGCCTTGACATAGCATATGTACAAAAGCCTTCCAAACATAAAAACTGCCTGACCAACATTTGTTTCCAAGAAAATATACTAGGGCCATAAAACAATGTGGTGATCAGTTTTGTATTTCATAGCTATATAATTAGAATGTATATGCTTAGTAGTTGACTACAAATTGGCTAGAAAAATGTAAGATCTACTGCTTTTTAGACATTTAGGTGGAAACCTCTGAAACTGTTTTTTTTTCTTGCAAAATAAGAAAAATGTGAACAAAGTCACAAAATGGGAAAATATGTTTACCAACAGAAAGATTCGTCATTTAATTCTTCCTGTTAAGATCAAAAACACAGCTGAATCAGTTTATGAAACAACTGTGTTGAAGCTTCAGGTGTGCCTGAAAGAATGTTTATGAGAACAAAGTAACAGTCTCTCGTATATACCATGCTGATTTTGATGCAACAGATGTCTTCTTTTTATACACATTGAAAGAAAGGATGATAAATATTTTATATTCCCAGTATACGCATAGTAGTAAACCTTGAGTGGCTATCACTAACATAAGAGCATTTTATGCGACAATTAGTTCTTCCATTCATCCAATGAGACAAAAATGTCAACTAATCTACAACTACTGTTAAAATGGTTAGAGATAATGCAAAGAATTTGATCTTGGCCATGTACAAAGCAACTAAGAGATTGAAGAAATTGCGAGGGTGTTTAGAAGCATCATAGGGGACCAGGTAGTAGGCAGAAATATAACTCAGTAAAATACTTCCTGACATATTTATTTGCCAAAGTGAATGCCTGCCAAGTTTGATGGGAACAGGGCAAGAAGGAAAGTCTGGAACTTTTCCAGACTATTGTTTAAACCATTAAATTGCTACAATTCACATGATTAATGGTTTTAAACAGAGGAACAGATTAAGTATTAGACATGATAATATAAAAGTCATCAACTTACAGATTCACGTGGGGCTAGCAACAATAATTGCAATTCGAAAGTGATGATTTTAAAATGAGGCTCAAAGTGGCTTGATGTAAGACAATAAGCCCCAGAACCAACAGTGTAAATTCTCTATCTTCAAGAACTATTGGCTATCATTTTTCCTTCAACTCATAATTTTGCCTTCAATACAAGTATCTTTTGTTTCAGATGAGGGAGGAAAGACAAAACAATAACACCTTCATGAATAGAATATTTAATGCTGTCCATAGTATGCTTTTATGAGTAAAAATAGACTGCTGCTTCCTTGTATTTCAAGTAAAGGATCAGAAATGTAACAGTAAATCCTTCAGACACTGTTGGAGAACCAAGATTAGATATTTACATAATTCAGGTGAGATTATCAGAAATAATTATCCAAGGCAATGATAATCTCTCAGTTATTTGAACAGAGGAGTAGAGGAATTTGTATTGTAATCATGAATGCACAGATGGCAGAGAAAACTGGAAGCTACAGGAGTGAGTGGGATTATCTTTATTTCATCTATGAATAAACCATAAGGAATAACTACTATTGAAGATGCAAAGCTCTTTTACCTCCTTAGTGGAAACCATGGGTTCATAGGGTAAGGGATTGGAAGAAGAATGGCCCTGGTCTCCATGAGAAAACATTCTTAGAAGTTCTGTGGTTTTGACTTGTAATTTTACAGGCTATTATTCTAATTTTTAAATTATTTGTTTATTTATTTTTAAAATTTATTTAATCTTATTTTTTTATACTCTAGATTTTCCCCCTCCTGGCCCACCCTCTGACTATTCCACATCCCATACCTCCTCTCACCTTCCCCCCATTCTTGTCTCCAAAAGGATGACCCTCCCACCCTCGTAGGAGGACCAGCAATCTCAGTTAACCTGGATCTTCTGAGATCTCTCAGGCTCTTATTCTAAAAGTCGTGGTTTTTTTTTTTTTTTTTTTTTTTCTTCAGAAGAGATGACTTTTTCTACAGCACAGTAAGAACTTCACTCAAATTCCCTAGTTTTAGCTTCTTCCAAGTGGTCATGTTAGACTCCTTCTGTGGGAAAGTGAGATAACAAACACACTAGAAGAATAATTGAGTATGGTTATGATATGTAGGAAAGTTTTATACATTTTTGGAGGAGGCATACTTATTTTTTTAATTTAATTTTTTCCTTATTCGCTTTACATCCTAATCACTGCCCCCCTTCCTGGTCACACACTCACACAATCGGTCCCCCAGCTCCCCTTTCCTTTTCCTCTGTGCAGATGAGGGACCCATTGTGTATCCCCCCCACACCAGCACTTCAAGTCTCTGTGAAGCTAGGCACTTCCTCTCCCACCGAGACCAGACAAGGCAGCACAGCTAGTAGAACATATCACAAGTACAGGCAACACCTTTTGGCATACCTCACACCCCTGCTTCAGTTGTGCAGGACCACATGAAAGTCAAGCAGCACATCTGCTACATATGCTAGGTCCATCTCCTGTATGTGCTTTAATTGGTTAATCAGTCTTTGAAAGCACCCAAGAATCCAGATTAGTTGATTCTGTTGTTCTTCCTCTGGAATTCCTATCTCCTTCAGGGCCCACACTCCTTCCTCCTACTCTTCCTTAGGAGTCCTCAAGTTCCACCCACTGTTTGGCTGTTGTTGTCTTTATCAGTCTGAGACAGTTGCTGGGTGGAGACTCTCAGCGAACAACATGCTTGCCCAAGAGATGGGTCTCAAGTTTGGCAAGTTATTGTTTGGTCATTCCCTCAGTCTCTGCCCCACCCCACATGGCTATATTTCTTGTAGACAAGATAAATGTGGGGTTGAAAGTTTTGTAAGTGGATTGGTGTCTCTACCTCCACTGAGATTTCTGTCTGGCTATAGGAGGTAGATTCTTCAGTTTCCATATACTTATAATGCTTAGATGAACTAGGTAAGGTTTCTAATTTAGTTTTAACTATATATGAGCATATACAATAATATAATCCTGATAAGTACATTATAAATGTTGGTTGCGAATATTAAAAGATGACAATGTATATGTACCACGACATGCAGGTACTTAGAAGTGCTGTCTGAGGAGAGAATTTAGAGTGGATTGAAACTACGGAAGTTAGTTTGGGTAGGTCCTTGTGAAAGTTAGTTCTATTCTATGTAATTAGCTACAATTTCTCTTTTCTTAGACACACTTAAAATTCATGGTCATCAAACAGACATTCTGCCTCAGATGATGGCACTTTTGCTCATATCTAAGTAGATATGAGTATAGGGTATTATGGTACATGTTTTTATAACTTCTCCCTTAACATTTTCTGAGTATTTTATATCATATTTCCTTGAAGCTGTTGGGATTATTAATGAATTTCATTAATACAGCACTGACAAGAGAAATAGATTTTGCTCAGATCTACCTGTTCATAGATGCCTGATGGTATTTTAACTCTCAAAAAATTCCCTACGCAATCTAAGTCACAGACCCACTAATTTAGAGTTTAACAACTGACAAAATATCTCGACTGGTGTATAGGAGCATGAGAGTTATGAGGTACCAAACCACTTTGTGATTGTATTTGTGAATCTATAGAAGGCAATTTCATGTCTGATAGTGTAATCCTATTCCAAAGCCCCTGGCTGGGGAGAGTGTAGGTTCTAGAATAGAACAGGCTATTATTTGCATAAATGGCCATGCTATTAATTTGGCATCTAAATCTTTATGTTCATATACATATACCTAATCTTCTCTTACCATTGGTTAGTTTGGCATTGACAGCTATCAGGCAAGAGGTACAACTAGACAAAACACGGAGAACAAGGACATCTCTAAAAAGGACAACTGTGTTAGTGCACGCTACAGTATACTCAGGCTAAGGGATCACTATAAAAGAAAAGGCCAAAATAATGTAACAGCATTGAAGGGGAAATATTGATACAAAATGCTGACTTATAAATAAGAATAGCCTAACAGAATCATTTAAAATACAAAATTTTTGGTAATATGAACAAGATCTTTGTCAAGTCCAGTTAACTAAAATTCTGGCTGAGGTAGAAATCATGATCACTAGGTTTCATCCCATATTTGGGAGATGTTTGCAGTAGATACTTTCTGGTGAATGGAGAATCATTTTCTTTCTAGTGGAATGTGGCCACTGATAGGATACTTCAAGCTGCCTCAGAGCCTTGAACTCATTGACATATGGTCATCACCAACTAGACTTAGTATTTTAATTTAAAAAAAAATGATGAGGTTCAAAGAATTGTTGCTAAGAAAGTATGTGGAGAGTTTTGGAGAAGAAACTGAGGTACTTATGATGCAGAATTAACACATATTTTAGGAACTCTAGTTTTTACTTTTTAAATGGAAGTATACAGTATATATTTTGCCATATTTAAGATTGGAAGGAACGTTATAGTATCTACATGCCCATCCAGATAACCTTCCAGTTCTATAAGCAGCAAGTTAAGTCTAACATTCAAAGTTTTATGATAGAAAGTTATTAATTGCATTTTCTGTGATGAAATCTCATGTACCCTAAGTTTTCATTAACCTTGTCAGATAGTTAAGGAGGATGACTCAGAACTTCTGATCTTCTTGCTTTCACCTTCTGAGTGCTGAAATCACAGGCCCATGGCAACACACCAGAATTATTTGATGCTAGGCATCACATATAGTGCTTTGTGCATGCTAAGCACCCTACGAACTGAGCTATATCCCCAGGCTCTAAAAGTGTTTTTCTCAGTTATGAACGTTTTTGATTAAATTATCTCATTCCCTGACGATACTTAAAATCAATACTTTCATAATCAGAAAATTAAATTTATCCACTTTTATGTACCATGATAATTTCCCCAAAATATGTTATGCTTTCAAAAGGAGTCTGGAAACATTTTTCAGTATAAAGGTCACAATTATTGCTATAAAAATATAACAGTTTCCAATAGTCCTTCAATCTTTTAAACAAATTGTAGGTGCTTATATAAATCACTGCTGCACTACAGAACCACAAAAAAAAAATATGAAAAGAAGAAAAGCATTGCAAGTTCTGCGAGACCAAATAGACATTGTGTTATGATTTTCTAAGCATCTGTTTCAATCCCTTTTCTAGCTCAGCCTGTCCTTCATGTGCTTTTGATTACACTTGCTAAAGTATAGCAAGTACCACCTACAGCTCTCAATCCAGCCTTTAGTTGCAGAAGGGAAGCTCCCCTTGACTGTGGCACTTACAAGAACCTCACTTGGAATGGAGTGATTCTCATGGATAGAAATCAGAAAAACAATCTTCAAAGAGTCAAAGTGACCATGAGACTCCAGCCCAGGAGAAGAATTGGTAAGGTGATTAAGTGGAATCAGAAGAGATTCTGAGCATCAGCATTGCAGGATCCCTTTCTTATACACTTGTTAAACAGTGAGAGCATGACAGCCTCCTAAAGTTCCTAAACCACAGTCTTAACTGTGAAGACTGATATCTCAGTTACTCCTTGGGCAAAGTAATATTAGTTTTTAAAATGTCAGTCAATAGAAGTTGCTTTTAAAGTACCATCAGTGACTGACACTTGATTTTTTCCCCCTATTGCAGGAGAAAAATGCCATTCTTGTCTTCCATTTTGACTAAAATCTCATCCAGTGTAACAATGTCAGAAGAGAACGAGAATAATAAAGAGCCTAGTGGTGCTGTCATTCTTTGCTGTCTTTTATACAGAGGCAAGAAAGAAGCTCAGAAGTTCCTACTTCTTAGATGCCTTCTAGGGAGAATAGCTGTTAAGATAATACAATAGTCAGCTAAACATCATTTGTATACCTTTCCTTTCTTCCTCCTGTTATTCCTCTTTGCTTGTCTTCTCTGCCTTCCTTCTTTCTTTTTTCCTTTCCTTTCTTACTTCATTATTTTCTGTAGCACAGAAATGCCACCAGCTGACTAAGGAATTCCTTTTTCACTCATGTATACCCAATTCTTTATTTCACCACAGTAAAGGTTTCCAAAGGTGAGTGAGTATAAATCATGGTAGGAGTTCATTAAAAGGAAACTGTTAACATCAATAGAAACATAAGAGTTGTCTCAGTTATGGTTTCCATTGCTGTAATATAACACCAAAACAAATTTTCATGGGAAAGAAGACTTAACTTTGTTTGTTCTTCCACATTTGGACTATGTTATGCATAGAACAATAATAGGAATACAAGGCTTAGACCCAGTACTTCTTTAACTTTTTTTTAACTGATTTGAGATGGTTAGCCTGTGAGTTAAGGGACTATAGCAAAATCATGGCTTTGAGTTTATTGTTAGGGTGTTTTCTATATTTTATTTAGAAATAGCTGAGAGGAGTTAACAGACAATATTCCAGATTACCTTACATGGATAGTTGGTTTTCAAAACTTCAGAAGTCCACAGAATTGACATTACAAACATTACTATATTAATGTTCATTTTGAGTAGAAACCTGTCTGCTCCTGACAGCTTCCTGTCTCGGATTCTAAGAAGAAATTAAGCATCTATGGAGTTACTCCAGTTGTGGTGAGACAGCCACTAGGCAAGAATTGCCTCTTTCCATCTACAGACAAATTAATGTCCAGAAAAGGACACACTTGCAGAATACTCGACTGATTATATCTGCCTAGACAGAGTAACCAGCCCTTAATAATTCTGCAGCACTAAAGTCTGTCAGATGAGTTTGGGCCAGAAGGCTGAAGATTTGATGCTCCAACGTTCGGTAGTATAGGGGTTGTCCAGGTGTTCAGCAGTCTCTATAAATTGGCTAAGTTTTAGAAGCCATGTTTTGTGCTTCCCATATTTTCAGTTAACTCAGTCATTCTGGATTTTTGACGGGGTTGAAAATTTATAGTTTCATAGCCAATTCTGGCTATTTACTTTGAGAGAAAAGATCTGAGTGGATGGTTTTAAGCTGACATTCATTCTAAAGCCAAGAAAAAAATCCAGGTTCAGAACTAAGTGTTTTAGTTAGGAGAGATGACAGAGGTTCTGATTAGTCAACAAAATGATGGACTGGGTATTAGGACTATCTTGTACCTCACTGGTACAAATAGGAATAATTATGCTCTAATTGTATTTTGAGAGAAAAGTTTTATTTTAACAGGAAGGGTGATCTGTAGGAGGAGCTAAGGTGGGTGGAGTACCAAGAGGAAGAGAAGGATTAAGGAGAGAAGAAGGAGAGGATAAACTAGGTGATGAGAGAGAAAGAGAGGGGAGGGACATGGAGGCAGATGTTCACGTGTCTCCACCAGTCAAAGACAGTTGATATATCTAGTTTGGGTAATGGGTTACACTTCTGATTTAGCATTACCAAACTTATAAAGCCTTCGATTAACACTTAAAAAAATTGTATAAAAGCAAAAAGAAAAGGGGCATGGCATAGGGGTTTTCTTGGGAGGGGAAATGGGGAAAGGGAATAGCATCTGAAATGTAAATAAAATATTCAATAAAAATGTAAAAAAATTAATAAACAATTATGAAAATAAAAAAAAAACTTAGAAGGCTAAAACTGTTCAGGTTTACTTCTGGGTCCACTATTTTATTCCATGGTATGTTTGTTGTTGGTGGTGGTGGTGTGTGTGTGCGCGCGCGTGCACTCGCGATGTTTTTGTTACTATAGCTCTCTAACAGTTTAAAGTCAAGTATTTTGATATTTTTAGTTGATAATTTGCTTTAGTATTTCTATTGTTTTGACTATTTAAGGTCATTTTACTTTTACATAATAAAATTATTTTCTCTATAGTGGAAGAATGTTATTGTAATTTTGATAGTGACTGCATTTAAACTATAGATTGGTTTTAGTAATACAAGTAATATACTCATTGAACAATAATAATTTTGCTGGTTCATAAACATTGTATATATATGTATAGTGTATTCTACAGTTCCTTTCTTGAGGTCATTATAGTTTTCATTGTATAGGCTTTTAACATCTTTGGTTAAGTTTATGCCTACATATGTGTTGTATATTATGAATAGAACTGTTTTCCAGACTCCTTCTCAGTGGTTTATTATAGTGGTAGGGAAAGTGTACTGTTTTTAAATGTTGGTTTTTATCTTGATGTTTTGATGAAAATATATATCACATATTAAAAATCTTTTGTTAAAAAATAATAATAATTAATGATTCTTTGTGAATTTGAGAGAGAATGGGGGTAGAGGATGATGTATTTTGTGTTGGTGTTTTTATCTTTCTTTCCTTTTAGAGAATAAGAACACTGGGCAGTAGAATCCTGATCAAAAGAAAGAACAAGAGGTTCTCCACTTAATTTAGTAATATCTTTTCATCATTGTAAAATTACTTAGTGTTTTAAAGACATTTTCTTGTACAAATAATCAATATAGTGAAAAATGCATGACATTTGATCACAGAAACAAGCTTTATATATAAATACTAGATAGTTAATACTCAAGAGACTGTTACTACCTAGAAAGCACATTTATGGACTGTCACAACTGGACAGAGGATTTAAATGAGGCCCATGAGAACAGTTCAATCTCCTTCAAAGAGATAATTTGTTTTGTTTCTCAGTAAAAGTAAAGTCATTCCAAACTTTTTATTCTTCTTTTTATTCTTATTGTACTTAACAAAACACCAAGTCCATATGAAAAAAAAAAAGATGTCAAAAATATAAAACATTTATTCATCTAAAAAAAAAGTGTCAAGGATAGTCAAAAAGAAGGTAAGTGATTGTTAAGTCCAGGAAGAAAAACATAGAAGGTAATCTATGGATTATTTGGGCTAAATGTTTCATTTTAAAATTTTATGTAATGGTATATATTTTAAAAAGCATTTACTGCACAAATAAATTGTTAATTCTGTTTGTGAATTATTTATTAGTAGATTGTTAAATACTCTTCTAAAACTTATGATCTGGGGTATAAGCGTTAAAATGAAGACTGCAGGATGCTTTCCATCTGACTTTGATATTTTGTTTGATTTAAAAGAATATTTTATGTCTACTGTCAAAATTAAAAGATAATCTGTCATAAAGATCTGAGAAAAGCACAAGAAAGAAAGAAATGAGACAGGATAGATAGGGCAACTCAAGGTATATGGGAAGAGAAGGAGATTTTCACTGATATGTAAATATAAATTTTATTCATCAGATGTAGTTATCTTCTCAGAGCTTACTGCTGAATGCTGAATAAAGCTCACTCTTTCTGGTTCTTTCTGAACTCTGGCTGGCTGGTTCAACTCAGTTGTTTCAACTCAACTCCTCTCCAAGCTGACTGATTTAATCTGGTTTCTTTTGGCTTCTCATTGAATTGCTCTGCTAAACCTCATACTATCTCAGGCAATTTGTTCTAATCTTCTGCATCCTTCTCATTCTCTGAATTTTTCTGTCATTACCTGCAATCTGTCTTTATAAAATGTTCTCCACCCATCTACTCTCCTCCCCTCAATCTGCCTCTGCTGCCTGGCAAGGAACTGTTCAGACTCACAAAGAAACTCAACTCCACTGCATTGACTGAAAGAAACTCATCTGTATTCCATCCACTCTGTAAGGAGCTACTCTGTACTCAACTCTAAACTGCTCTGAGCTGACCCAATTCCATTTCAATGGCCTCAACTGACTGAATTGATTCAATTCTTTCTCCCTACACTATTTACTATTAAGTAGACAATTTTTCCCGTCTCTTCTCATGAGGGCTAGGCATATTCTGTCTCTGACTCATTTTGTTAAATCTTTCTCTGAAAGATTTAACTGTTTCTCTGAAAAATTTGACTGTTTCTCAATTAGACATCATTGTTTGGGATTAAAGATGTGCATTGTGGTACTAAGTCCTGCATGGTCATGGAAGATACAACATGATCTTTCCCTACACCTGGAACAGAGGCATCAGGGTATGAGCCTCCAAGACCTGACAGTTTCTGGGAATGAGTGGTTATGAGGCTTGTTTGTAAAACAAAACACACACACACACACACACACACACACACACACACACACACACATGCATGATGTTCCTTCTCTGGGAAATATTCTCTTTGCCAATGTTTTTGTTCCTGAAATGTGCTGTCTGCCAAGGTTAATGGTGCTGTAATAATTAGAAGTGACACAAGTACAGGAGGCAAGGGTGTGTCTATGTCCTTAATAAAACTGGCAAAAGCTATGACTTTCAGAGCAGTCCTTAAGGCTGTGGGAAATAACTCTGAAAACACATGTTTAAAAATACATAAACAGAATTTTTTAATTATGCAAAATATAAGGATGCAATTTGAATCATATGAGGAGTTTCATGAACCTAAAAGAACAAAGGCAGTTGCATTATGAGCCAGCTTGTCAGAAAAATCAAAGGCAAGCAGACTCAAAAGCAAAGATTACTGAGTTCACAGTCAGCCTGAGACAGGGCTAATTTAGGCTCAGGTATGGTGGGAGCAGTGATCTCAGAGCTGGATCTCACCTAGCTAATTTATTATCTGTGTTTACAAAGGCAGGACAACCTCTCAATTCATTTGCAATGTAAAGAAAATGTACTTGCTATTTTTTTCTTAGAGTCAAGGTAAAATAATGCTGATTGTTCGGATAATTAAAAGGGAACCTGAGGACGACAATTGAATTTATATGTAACTAAAAGACTGGGTTTTGGTCTGCAAGAGTGTGAGGCAGTGGATTGTGAGAGGCAGTGGGGTACCCAGTTGAGTCTGCTTTGAACCCTGGTGATCAGGTAGAGTGTATGACTACAGGCCACAGAGCCTAAATGGATCTCTATATTAATAATATACCTAAAGGCCAGAGGGCATAGCCAATTAAGCATTCCTTCCCAGACCCTCCTCCTACTCACAAAAGATATTTAATCTCAGGCCCACCCTAAGGACACAGGATATAGCTTCATCCACTTTACACCATGACAATAAACCTTTTAAAACCATGGACTTCCTTATGTCTTTGAGGTCCATCATGGAGAACCATGGAGGGGACCTTCAACCAATTAGCCTCCATCTGATCTCCTGTGGAGGACTTCTCTTCATTCCAGCCTCCACGGAGCCTACCAACTCAAGCAAGCTAGCTGAACCAGCTATGACCCAGCCATGTAAGTCGTGGTCTACCAAGAGTCTCACTACCCTGTGGGGTGCTGCCAGAGCTTCTCTCCCTCATTCCTTTCGGGTGTAGGCTGGTCCAGGAGGCTCCCAGCAGCTCCTGGTAGCCCAGGAGTCTGAGACCAATTGATCCCCACATGACTTCTTGCCCGGGGTTCTTACCCAAGAGCTCTGTCACCCCCTCCACACACACACACAGGTCTCAGACTGAGATCTCCCCACGCCCAGAGTGGAGCTCTGTGGCTTCTCATAGCCCAGTGTCCACCAGGCCCTCGTGGAGTAAACTCAGTCATATTACTGTGCTTCTGCCTCCTTGAGCTGTGGCAGACATGTGGAACCCACAACTCAACCCAACAAGACCCATGCCCACGTGTGAGCTATAGCCCCACACAAGAGCTGAGCTGTCTGGTAATCTTCAGAAAGCTATATCTACAGGCTGTCAGATTGTACCCATGATTTGACTTTGAATCCTTCTTTTTGCTACTACTGAACAACCCTTCCTCAAAACGCCACTCCAAGCTGAGGCTAGTCCTTGGCACTACAGGTCTGTCTCTATTTTAGCTGAATCACACAGACCTAGAAGGTATTTGGATGTGATCCAGTGCCAGAATAGTCACGTTGCAGAATTCAAACTAGTCTTACATTGGTGCGTCTAGTTGAAGTCTCTTGCCAGGTGAGACTTAGGAATTTTAGGAAAATAAACAGAATTTTATGCAACAAATCTTTAAATGGACATGACATTTTTCTTATACAGAAATATTTCAAATAAGAATGTAAAGATAGTGACTACTCATATTCAAAGCTTTAAAATTATGAAGCTTTTCAATGTTCTTTGCTGTAAATTTTATTTATAATAGCTTTATCAGAAACCTCAATTTTTGTACAAAATGCTTTCTACCCTCTTGAACATCCTTGTTGCTCATGGTTTCATTTGTAGATATAATCCCTTCCAAGATATCTCAAATGACAATGGATAAAGTTGATTATGAAAAAGGGGAAAAGAGATAGAAAGTTGCATTTCTTATACACCCTTTGGGCAATGTACCCCTAGACCTCAAAAATACTATATATATGATAAGGACTAAGATACTTTAACTAGTGAAGCCCATACTCATACTCTTGGGTATACCTTATTCTTTCCTGTAGCAACTCTTTATGTAACTACTATGTTGGCTAATACTATGTTAACTTGACAAAAGATAGTGTAAAAAGACCTATCTCATGGTAGACAAGCTACAGTAAGTGGCACTCTTTTATGGCTTCTTTATAAGCTCCTGACCAAGCTACATGACCTGCTTACTAGTCATATTTTCTGCTAATATTAATAGGAAAAGTTTCAAAAGGCCTCAACTCTGTATATTCTGAACTCTTTATTTTTTAAATGATTTATTTATTCTTATTTTATGTTCACTGGTGTTGTGCCTGAATGTATGTGTGTGCGAGGGTGTCTGATACCCTGTAACTAGATTTACTGACACTTGTGAGCTTTCATGTGGGTGCTGGAAATTGAATCTGGGTCCCTTGAAGAATAGACAATGCTCTTTACTGCTACACCATGTCTCCAGCCTGATGTTCTATACTCTTAAACAAGACATTTTTAAGTAATTAATTTATAGCCTTGTGTTCTATTTTTGACAAATAATCACTGTATTATTGAACTTCTTTGCTGTGGCACAATCAGTCCACTAAGTGTCTCCTGGAACAAAATTTCTACATAATTGAAAATAAAATCTTTACTTTGAATCATTTCACATCTTCAATGTTCTCCTATGAATTATTTGTATCATACTTGCGAGTTGTTTTAATTTGGTGTAAGATTTATAGTCATGAGAAGGAATAGTGCAGGGGAAGAGATTTTTATTAATTTTACAAATCCCAAGGACAAGTTGGCAAAGCCCACTACTACAGGCCACGTGGTTAAAAATAAAAGAAAAAGAAAAAAAGCATTTTTTTTAAAAAAATAGCACATAGTAAAGAGAAGAAGTGAATGAAGTGGGTCAGGAACCCTAGAAGGAGGATGGGGTATGGGGGAGTCTGAGGCAGATAATATGAATCACTTTGATAGACACTAATCCTCAGTCATGGTGCCAAACAGTGGAATCTTTAAGATTGCTTGGGATTGGTTGGTTTGCATAAGGAAGACAGTTCATTCACACCAACTAAGTTCTGTACTGACTGTTGGAATATACTGTGTGAAGGTGACATCTTGCCACAGTTTCTGCTAAGAAAGCAAGGCGCAGATACCATAGAATCATATAGAACACAGATAAATACAGTATTGCAAAATTAGGGAAAGGAAATTTATTTCAAAAAACTTCATTTTGGCAGTTATCTTTAACAAATATTTTAAATAGAAAAATTATTTTTATTTAAAATTATCATTTTACATTTTAATCAGCTCATAGACATGATTCCAATTTGTGTGTGTCTGTGTATGTATATTCACACAGACATACACTTAACCCATTGGATAAGGGTAGTTTTACATTGCAATTTATTCATTGAATTAAGGAAATATAAAAGTACTCAAATATTCTAATTTTCATAATCATAGAACAGTTGCCTGGCCCTGTAGCACATTACTTTGTTCAGCACACTGGGCTTTCAGAATATTCTTTATTTAATTCTTTATTGTTTTGGAACAGTAAAAGACAGTTTGGAGAATAGTTGTATTTATATGCTTAAATTTGTAAGACAAAAAAGACTGAAGAAAGAAGTTACATATGGAAAAGACCAGGGACTTAGAATCAGTACTCATGAGTTTACATAATACTTTGGGATATATGTATTAACACAGTGAGTGTTCTTCTTCTGTTCTTATTTATGTGGTCAGATTGAGGTTACTAAAATTTCATCAGTAAACATTTTCATATTTTTAGGACACTCAATTTCTGTATAATTCCTGCCTTTCTGGCTATAAAAATCTTTCCACCTTGACTTCTTCAATAGTCCTGAAATTAGATACATACAATTAATATTATAATGACGTTTCATGTTATAATTACATATTTAGGAATTTGTATATATACCGCACATACACATGTATAAACAATTAAACAATTAGAAACTTTCAATTTGAGAGATATCAAGAGAGCAAGCAGTATAGAGCAATTAGAGGGAGAAAAAAGGTGAGAAAGTGGTATAATAATTTTTTTTTAATTTTGAAAAATAAAACTAGATAATATAAATAAAAACATAGTTGAAAAGTAAAGTTGGATATAACAACTAATACCTCACTGTGTTATTTTTTTTCTTCAAGATATATTAACTACTTTTTAAAATTGTTAATTTAACTATGTGTGGATGTTTGTGTCCATATGTAGTGACACGCACATAAATGTGCTATTGGAGGTGAGATTAGATTTCCTGGATTTGAAATTATACATGGGTGTGAGCTACCATGTATGTGTTGGTAATAGAACTTGGGTTCTCCATAGGAACAGAATATGCAACAAACAGACAAACTGACTCTTCACCCCCAATGTTAATTGATTTCTCCACAGTTAAAAACATCAACTTTCATTCTATTACATTGTTACACAAAAGTTTTTAGTTAGGTCATGGTATTAATTATGAATAGTTCCAGAATACAATATCTTTCATGGAGACCTCTCAAGCTCTTTCCATGGTCCATACAAGAGTGCTAACTGCTCACAAAGAAGTAAACTCTGCTTAACACTACAATAGTATGTGAGATCAATGCACAACATCCTTAAGAATTGTGAAATTTTATAATGAATGTTTCATTGTAAAGATATGCAGTTCTAACACGTAGCTACCATGCAAGCGTGGAAAGGGTCTCAGAGAATGGCACGTGATTTGGTTGCTCTTTATGGGGACTTAATCTGTTTTATTTGGAAAGTACCTAAGAGAGAAAAGAAACTATCTTCAGAACTGGTTCTCACAGCAGAAGCCTTACTTGTTTACTTATTTGCATTCTTCTTCAAAAAACTTTTGGTTAGCTCCTACTGTGCTAATGACATCTCTGATGAATACAAGGATAACAAAAGAACACTGATGCCTTACTTTCCACATCTTTATGGAAGACTGTGATAAGAAAGTGATCAATTACATTTCTTATATTTTTGGTTGTGAGCCTAGCCTTTAACTGCTGAGCCATCTCTCCAGCCCTCAATAACATTTCTATAGGTAATTATGAGAATCACTGAAGAAACTATTTCTCTGCTCTCTCTCTCTCTCTCTCTCTCTCTCTCTCTCTCTCTCTCTTTCTCTCTCTCTCTCACACACACACACTCACTCATTTGTGTGTTTCTCTATGTGTGTTTAGCCATGAGTTATATAAAAGAAAGATGATCAGATACGTTACCACCACCTGTGATACCTTCCTCCACGTGAGCAGGAAGTTGAGCTCTTCTTTTGGAATGCCTTTTCCTACATGGAAAATACATGCTAAATAGGATAAATGGCTTTAATATTATGTATTAATTAGTTGAATAAATATAAAATAGATTAATACAAAAACAACTTACAAGAGAAACATGCAATAGACTAGACTGAATCATATTTTGTGTTATGTAATCCTCTTAAGAATGTCAATCAATATTTAAAGAATAACTTGAATTTCTTAAAGAGCAGAATAAGTCTATGTTCCACCACTACTTGGCACAGGTTTGTCTGTTGAAGATAAGAAAGATGTTCAGATATGCTGCCACCATATATGAGAACCTTCCTCAATGTGAGCAGGAAGGTGAGCTTGTCTTTTGAGATGACTTTTCCTACAACCAATTCTAATATTTTGGAGATATTTACTAACTTCTTTGAAGCATTTCTAAGACCCCCATTTTGAGACATGGGCTTTCTGTCCCTAAAGGATCTAGAACACCATTCTCTAGGGAACAATATTCAGGTCTTGCTAGCATTTCACATTTCATTTCAGGCGGAACATCCTTTTGATCCCATTGCATTTCCTCAACAATGACCACTATTGCTTAGAACTACTTATAAAAATACACATATTTCTCCATGTCTTTGAGATTTCATTCAATTAACAACCGTCCTGAGAAGTGGCATTAAGTACATTTAATTATTTTTTCATTGTCAGTATCTTTAATGACAGACTTCAGCCTTACAGGCATGTTTGCCTTTTAGGCTGTCCATGATTTTCTGTAAAGCATTTCTATAATTTATATTGTCTTATTTTTTTATATCTCAATTTTGTATTCATTTCAGACTTAACATGTATTTCATTGACATGTATTAAATAAAATTTTTTTTATAGAGTCAATTGATCTACTAGATAACTCCCTTCACCACATCTATTTTTTTTTTCTTAGGCTAACAAACAAATACACACAGCAAGTAAATACTAAAAACCAGTTCAGGTTTAATGTAGGATTTTGTAGTTCTATAATATGGTGTTTGAGGAAACCTTTAATATACCAGAATTCTATGTTAGACCCAGGCTTCTCACTCTACAAATAAGCAAGGACGGTGATAAACAGGAAGAAGTGATGCCATTGAGCAAATATGTTTTCTTTTGCAGGCTTTTGCTTAGAATTCCAAAGATCTTCTAGTAATCTGGGATGAACCACATTCAACACTAAACAAATTTATACTTCAGAGTAATTTAATACCGTGTTGACAGTCTGTTTCATCACAGGCAATTCTGTAAACAAAATGCAGATTTCAACAGGGAACTATTTAGGACAACACTGGAAAGTCAAACAAGTCTGAAAAAGTGGGTAAAAGCTTTCCTCAGGTGCTAGAGCAGCCTTCAGTATTTTGCAGTTGTCTTATCTGCATGTAGTTTATGCTTCTTAACATCTTCAATAAGATGCATTAGTTACTTTTGAAATATAGCTAGAATTAAATAGATTCACCACATAAAATAAATGACTTACTAGGTTCATTGATGGATTGATGGTCTGCTATAAGACACAATTTTACTAGGGCTCTGTATTCTGTGTCTCTCGTCATCCCAAGTAACCTTCTAACTATGCCAGAATGAAGGCCACCATCAGGGCTAGACTTCCAATTCAGATCTCTAACCTGAACTATAACTCTCATGTTTCTAATTCTTAATCTATGTCCCAAAAAGAAAGATTCCAAAGAGAGAAAAAGAAGGAGAATCCCTGAGAAGTCTTCAGTGTACTATCCCATGCTTGTTCCCTGAAGAAGGGCTTTTGTGAAGATAGATATAATAATCATTATAATTTAATACCCCATCTAGAATATTATCGAGAAGCATATATAATCTTCCTTCTAAGAAAGAATCATATAAGAAGGCAGAAAATATGGCTTAAATTCCTTTTTTAGGATCTGTGTATATCAGTACCTCTTTATTTCCAGTGACAACATCATATACCAGAAAAATGTACATAAATAGGAGTTCAACATATTGTTATTTTTATTTTAAATTGCTCTCTTCTTTCTGCTTTTAATTTTTCAGTTGTTTGTATAGTTTCTCAAGCTAATCATGTAATAAATATAATTTAAGACTTTTCTTGAAAACTGTGACCATGTTAGGCATGCTATGACTATAATACAAATAAGAATGAACTAAGCTAGTTTACTCAGTTTATATTCCTCTAGGAAAAGACAAATAGTGCAACACAGAACCATAAAGAAGTTCCATACACCCTGCATTCCAAAATGATACAGATTTTGGAAAAAGTGTAAAATGAAAGAATAATTTAAAAAACTAGGGCTTCTGGACTGGAATATTTTAGAAAAATGTGCAATTTTGATTTATTAAGAAGTTGATAGCTGAGCTAAGATGAACAAAGAACAATAAACTGAATTTTCCGATTGCAAATTTAGAAAACAATGCTCTAGGCAAAAGTTCAACTAAAACAAATGCCCTGAGGGTGGAATGCTCTTATTCTGTCCAAGGACAGGAGAGACCAATGAGAAGAAACAGCAGAAATAGGAGGACTAGACAGGTAATGCATAGGTATCTGGAGAGAACCTACAACTGGAATCTAATTAAATTGTCTAAGGGAGATTTTAGTCAAAAAATGCAAAGAGAGCTTCTGATTTTAATCAAATAGAACACTAGTTGATTTTTGAGCAAATCAATAAAACAATACAACAAATTCATACATACATATGTGTGTATACATACACCAACACACACATATCATTATGTATGTATATATATATATGAATATTTATGTACATATTTGTATATATGTATTTAAGATTGTTTCTTCTTGTAATAATTTATCCACCAAAATCAATCATAAGAGTGCTATAAAAATCTTTAAAAGAATATTAAATTTTAGTGTCTTTTTATAAAGTCCTATCAAATCCTCTCAAACTTTGAATAGCAATTATGAGTTGGAAAAAAGAGGCATGGCAACTCTTCATCCTATCTTTAGTTTTAATGTCAGGTGATAATGGGGTTTTCTTATCAGTAACTACTTTCAGTTGAGGTTTTTTTTTTTATCCTATTTCTAACTTTCTCTTGTCTGATCAGAGAGATGACTTTGATGCACCCTTTGGGATTTTAATCATTCAGATGACAGCCATCACCACCAAGACAACACAGCTAACAATGGGGAACAATGAGACGCAAATCTAAACCCAGACTTCAACAACGTCTCCAGAAGGAGGCATTATGACATTCAGTACAATGAGCACCACTGCCATCTCTAAGTGTGGATTTGGAAACTGTAGTAACATTCTGAGCTTCAATGCTCCATTTTTAAGCCACAGATAATTGGAAAGTCATGCAAACAGACAAGAACTCTGATCCCACAGCAACACTGGAGCCTGTAGACAGAACATTCACTAAGGGCTATTTGTTTAAGGTCAGAGGAAAAGAACTGCCTCAAGAGACTATGGGAGTAGTCCCAGTAAGAAAATAACCACAAGATATTGAGATAACAGAAAATAAAATAAGAATTTATTATTATTTATTAGATCTATTTAAATATATTAAATTAAATTAAACTATTTCAGCAAATTAAAGGAACGTAAAGAATGATAAGATTGTCAAAGTTACTCATCGGGGTGGGTGTCAGGTGCTGCATAAATTCTGGATAAATTTCAAGGTTTTTGATTTTTCTGTTTTTCTGATTCATGCTGAAACTATTTTTTGCATAAATATTTTTTAAAATATTGCTTATATTTACTTTTGATACACAGTATTTATATTAATTTTTTATTATTTATGCAAAGATATTATGCATATACTCTAGTTCAGGTACAATTGCTGAAATAAATAATGTTTTGGCTTCATGACATTTATATTTTATTTGCTAGCATTATTAAATAAATCAATAAATCAGACACAAATATATATGAGTCTATGTAAATTGAGTTTAGACTGTGTTCTAGTGACAAGACTTTTTTAAAGTTTTCTATTAACAAAGTACTTCTGTTGAAAAAATCAGAATAAGACAAATCTTTGGAGATTTTTTTTTTTAATTATGAAGTACTTCTGGTATAACAAAACAAAACTGAAATCTGAGTGGGTCCCTGTATAGAACAAAGTATTCATGAGGCTTAGAGAAGACTGTGACAGAACAAAGTAGAATTTTCTTAAATGAGACATTCTGTCTTTTATGTATTTTTGTCATTGTAATATCAACTCAGTGAGGAAAAGCAGTGATTGGCGAGAAGCTGAAAAGACAGTAGGGACCTGCCCATGTTGGGACATAAAAATAAATAATACTAATACTAATACTAATACTAATACTAATACTAATACTAATACTAATACTAATACCAAACCTGAGATTCTTTGTCTTTTGTTTGTTTTTTGAAACAGGGTTTCTCTGTGTAACCCTGGCTGTCCTGGAACTCACTCTGTTGACCAGGCTGCCCTCGAACTCAGAAATCCACCTGCCTCTGCCTCCCAAGTGCTGGGATTAAATAGTGTGCCACCATTGCCCGGCTGATTCTTTGTCTTCTGATTGCTAAAGGAAGTCACTGAGAATTTGTTTCCAAGTGGATCCACAATTGAAGTGAGGTTGTTCCTTGGGAGGTTATTCCAGTTGACCAATGCTGATGTGGATGCTTGGAGTCAACCATCATACTGAGCTCGGGGATCAGGTCCGGGGAGCTGGTGGAAGGACTGGAAGAGCAGATGGGGATTGCAACCCCATAGAAAGAACAATGTTGGCTGATTGAACCGCTCAGTGCTCCCAGAGACTAGACCATCAACCAAGGAGCATACAGGGAGGAATCCATGGCTCCATGTACTTATATAACAGAGGGTGGCCTTATCTGACATCAATGGGAGGGGATTGTTGCAAGAAATATTAAAAAAGAAGCACCAGGTTTCCACGTTACAGCCAGCTACTCTCTGCCTTGCCGGCTGGCCAGCCTGTTCTTATATTGTCGAGACTCTCTGACTCAGAGCTCCAAAATCACTCCACCCAGTTTGCTAAGTCCCCCCTCGTTGGTGCTAACATGCCAGCCCCATTCTTCAAAACCCCAGGCCTTTGTGGTGCATATTTGGCAACCCATGGTTTGCTGTCATACCTTTCTCTCTGGAACATAGACAAGCCGCTGGGTGAAGGAAAACAACACAAACTTAGATCAGAAATAATGGTAAATCTATGGCTGGGCACAACAACTAGAATCCTAATCTTGTAAGCTATACTCAATCTAAATCAAACAGTGGTGAATCCTGGGGATCCACCATTAAAACAGGGAGACATTAGTAGCTACATCTTGTCCTCATGCTCTCCCCAAGCAAAAAGGGCCTTATCTATCTCTAATCCCCTATCCAACCCAGAAGTCCCTGCGACTCACGGAATGGCTCCTTTATTCATTAGGGGATGGTTTACAAGAAGTCACCTAATTACTTGACTTATTCCTAGTCTGCAGTCCCTCCCAGGAGAGTGGAATTAACATCAAAATGCAAACAGCACCAGGCCCATCCACAATAGGAGAGGCCTTTTGCCCTGTAGAGTTTTTAAGCCCCAATTTACGAGGATGCTGGAATGGGTGGGGTGAGAGATGGTGGGTGGGTGGGGGGATCACCCTAATAAAGATAAAAGGGAGCAGGGTGAGGGCAGATGTGGGATGGGGGGTTTTAGAAGGGTAACTGGGAAGTAGGATATCATTTGAGACAAACCAATTAAATGATTAATAATAAAAAAGGAAAAAAGAATCATTTGTAAAAGCTAAAATGAAGTATGAACTCTTAGTGTTAGGAAATGAAAGATCACTTCAACGATTTTGTTACATCAGAAATTGGCTTTGAAGAAATTGGTATATGTGGAAAACAGTTACATATCAGAAGCTAGCTTGAGGATTTAGAAACTTCAAGGTTATTTCCAAGATGTTTTGCCCAGTCACTTGAAGATCTTATTGTTAAGATCAGATATGCTCTGTGGGAAAATTTTTTGAATTGGCATGCAAAATCAAGGTAATACTCTACTATACATGTTCCAAAGAAAATAATTAGTAAGTGTGTGAATATCTATGCATGGAATTAGGTGAGTTATAATAGAAATAATGGACTTAAATGAAGTATATACATTTGAGTTTTCCATTATAACATCTGTAGAAATTTTGAGTAAGTTGTAAAGAGAAATAACTTAAGATCTGATTCCTTAGAGTCTGAGAAGTCTCCACTGAGGTGAAAATGATTGTCTCAAAAAAAAAAAAAAAAGAATGTAAGAGAGAGAGAATACATCCTTTTAATATTAGTGTAGAAATTCACAATTTCTTCTAAATGTGTAAAGTTTTAATTATATACTTGTTTGCAGATGAGTTAAAGATTCATGATTTTTAAAGTTTGATAATTGTTCCAAGATGAAAGATTATAACATTACATCTTACCAGGGTTACCTTTGAAATCCTGTCAAATGGAAAGGTGTTTAAATGGCCATATAAAACTTATATATCATTAGAAATCTGATTAATTAAATTAAAAATTAATTTTATTAAATTAAAAATTAAATTTAATTTAATTTTAAAATTTAATTAAATTAAAAATTAAAATTAAAAATCATTAGAAGATTTTTCATGACAATTACTGAATTAAAGATATGTATTTTATGTACTAGGCTTCTGAGATTTAAAATTTTACTGTAAAAATGGCTTTCCATAATAAAAAAAGTATAATATTTGTCTCTACACATTGACTAATCACATGTGGGGAGCAGATGCACAAAGGTCTGTTTGAAAACTTACTATCAGTGCCTCCCTGATAGTAAGAACTAGGTACTCCTGTATCTAGTACCCTGTAAACAGATAAGGATTTAGTAAAGTTCCTTATTATGAATTAGTGTCCCATCCCCATATTTTTGATATATATATGGTCATATATTACACTAGTAAAGAAACACACTTTGAGAAACCATGTTTCGTCAACATTGAATTACAGACATAAAATATTGTATGGGAATTATGCTTTGATAAATGGCAACATTCTGGTCCCAGATTGAGGCCAGATGGTTACACTGTCTTTAATACATGTAACCATTTGTTGTGAGCACAGTTGTGTGTCTCAGTCTCCTCATTTCTGTTTAATGATGGATATGTTCCAAATAATACAAGATGTTCTCCCAACATGCTAAATTTCTTTTAACTGAGCAGACCATGAGCTCTTCCCAGTTTACTTTGCTCTCACTAGATTCATCTAAAAATGATCTTAAATTCAGACTTATTGACTCATATTTTCAGGTCCCAGGCATAAGTAACAGGTAGCACATTCTTCCTACCCAAAGAAAGAAATGTTAGTAATCTAAACTAATATCATCAGTATGTGCTTATAACTTCACTATCAATATTTTCTGGGCATTGGCTTTTTCTGCAAATATGTTTGTACCTAAATTAGTATAGCAGAGAAACATTGTCTTTATTACAATTAGACATAATTTTCAGTGTAATAACTGAAATACAAAGCCATCATTCAATTATTGGTATTTTAAAAGAGTATTTCAAAGTTGTTTTCACCAACATGAATTTAAACTTTACAATCCATCTTAAAATTTGAAGTCTTTCTATCAGTTCCAAAATAAAAGTTCACATTATATGATTATATGGCATATGTTATAGTTTTAAATGTGCCCATATTCTTTATCCTCTCTAGATTTGTAAGCATACACACACACACACACACACACACACACACACACATATATATGTATATACATACATATGTATATATAATAAATATAATATGCATATATACACATATATACATTTATCCTTATTTATTAATTACATGGCATCTACTTAAAGGAATAAAACTGAAAATATATATGTTCTTATGGATGATTATGTCTGGCAACATATGGGATTAGCTACAAATTTAATCCCTTTACCTGCATTTATTTAGTAATATGTTACAATTAGATGTTATGCTGATATGAGGAATGACATTTTATCACTACAACAGAGTAGTAGTTTTTTTCTCACATACTTTGAGTAGATTTTCTACCTGGATTTTTTCAGATTCATCAAACCCAAATTCATCGTGGGTAAATATCAATGCGTCTTTCTGAATGAAAAAAAAAAAAAAAAAAAAAAGGAACAGCAATATAAAGTTCTTTCCCTTAGGCAACAACAACAAAAAAATGGTACTAAAACAGGCTGTTTGATACATTTGTCCATTATTATGACCTGCGTGAGTGGGAGCAATTGTTCACTAGGTTGTACCACTTTTTGTGAACCTAGCATAAAATATGGATACATTTATTTACAAGTTATCTCTGGGTATTTTATCGTTTAATGAGATCCCATTTTGAAACTTTTCCCCAATTACAAGAATTTAATTTAGAAAAATTTTAACTTTTCTTATTATAATTGATACCTAAATGGATAGTTTAACATTGAAGAGATTCCTTTAAAAATACTCTGCACCTCACAGAAATATTTATGTAGCTAGAAGTTTTGAAGCTGACCTATGGCTAGAGTGTACTTGGACAAAAATGATTAATTAATATAATTAGTATAATTAACATAATTAATATGCTTCTCTTTTATTAGATATTTTCTTTATCTACATTTCAAATGTTATCCCCTTTCCCATTTTCTACCCCCTACTAGTTTTACCTAGCAAATTATTTAAAGAAATGTGTACACTGATGATAACAGTAGTTTTCAAATTCTCACCATACTTTGCATTTTGGACCTGTCTAATCTCAGTACAAGACGATTCATAGAAACTTGGACCTGAAATCTGGAAAACTCACACTTGGAGATCTTTGTTCATTATGGCCAAAACTATTAGGCTATCATGACAGTCTCATGCTACAAAATTCTGGCAAGCCAGAAACCTGTGCATATGCCTGGTTCACATTTGCATCAGTCCTCTGTCTCTGGAGCTTGATCTTTGTCTCTGGATCTTTAAGCTTGGATGAAATATGTCCCTTGTCATGAGAGCAATAAAATATTTTTCTGTGTGTGGCTACGAAAAAGTAAGCATGTTTGATGTCTTTGAAAGCCTAAAGGTGTATAGGTCAGGCAGGCAGCAAGTCATCTCTAGAGACATTCTAGTCCTAAGACGGAAACTTACTACTATTGCTTATGCAAATTGACAATGTTGAACAGGGTTCATTATTTCTAGGTTATAACTATAGACAAAAATTAATCTCAGCCTAAATCATAGAATACTCTTTATTCAGGACTGTGAATGCAAAGATTCATAATTTTTCTAGTAGTGAAGAATAAGAGACAATTGAAGGACAAGTCGTAAACAAGACATTTATATCACACCTAAGCCTCTGAGAAGAGTGCAGAAGAGATCCCATTACAAATGTATGAGCTAGGAAATATAAAGTACTGTGAAATGCCATTGGGTAGGTAGGATGGCATTTCAGTGCATGTTTCAATGCAGTGTTTAACTCACAGCAGCTGTGCTTACTTGCACTGAAACTGAATAAGGCTGGTCTGATCAATAATCTGTCATGAGTCGTTGACAGGTTTACAGAGCCCTTTCCTTTACATCTGAACTATTGACTAATGATGAACCCTGGGAAATGGCAGGGATGGTTATGGCAAGTCTTGATCTTCAGTTGTGTATCTACAACTGAGCCCTCCAGCTTTCTTACGGACTTCAAATCTCAAGGTCATACAGATGACCCTGGCAAAACAAAATCACAGGTTTGTAAAAAAGAGAGAGAGAGAGAGAGAGTGTGTGTGTGTGTGTGTGTGTGTGTGTCTGTGTGTCTGTGTGTAAAAGGATTATGTAGATGGAAACAGAGATGGGGAGTAAATATTGAGAGTAATTAGTATAAATCAGATAAATGTGTTGAAGAAAAAAATATAATTTTAAGATTCATTTTTAAAAATTTTATGGGGCAGAACTAATTCAGACTACTGTCACTTCTTATCCTTAAGTCTTCTCCCCCATTTTGTTTTTAAGTATATACATAAGCTTTTGAGACAATTAAATACGAATTTGAAAACTTCCCGCTCTATATTTTTTTATCATTCCATTTACTTTTTGCTTTATTTTGGATACTTTCAGGATGAGTTACCGTTATTTATTTCAGAACTTCTTTCTCTTTGTTTGCCTTTCTTTATCTGTCCGCCTTTATTTCATGTTCAGAACTGTCTGTATGGCTTTTCCCCTGCTTTTATTTTTCCTTTGTTGATACCGTGCTGCTCTTACTTTGCTGCCAGAGTCTAAACGAGATGTGAAACTCCTATCTCTTGTGGATTTACTCTATGCTGCACAACATTTTTCTTTTATGTTTTTGTTTGTTACAAATTATCATGGTTTATAAACCCTTCCAGGCTTTTCAAAAGGTTTTATATTACTAAACATGAAAAATAAAAGGATGTAGCAATTTCAAAGGGACAAATTCCCTTTCAGAAGTCACTGAGGATGCAAAGTGAAGCAATAGAATGGCTATTGGATGCATTCTCTAGCAACATGAGGTGATACAGTAGCTCTTGGAATGTCACGGAAGTTAATGAGGCAATTTCCTCCAGAGAGATGGGACAGTGCAGAGAAAACCTTGTGGTGGCTTCTGCACAAAAAACAAAAGGCACTTTCCTCACTGCAAATTATAGTTTCAAAATAATTCAGAAAATAGTGTCTACTTATGAAAAATTGAGTCACTCAGCCAAGTTTATTCGGTGTCTCAGACATCAGGGAAGAAGGTATATTTTTGTGCATTTTTAGCTGAATATAGTTTTTTCTAAGTAAAATTTTTTGCCAAATTTGAAAGAAAGACCAAAGCAGTTCCTACCTTACTTAAGTTTTTTATTTTACAGGAAATACGATCTATGATTTACTAGGAAAGATAGAAATCACCTCTGAGTTATTAAGAAATTATTCAGAAAATATGTCTTTTCACAGGCAAATTCCCAAGATTTATAAATAAGGATTAAAAGGAAACAGTAACACCAGTAAAATAATGCATGAAGATCTAAGAAAGCATGGGTTCTTGATCAATTTGCCTTTGTGTAAACAGGGAGTTCCATGTACTATATTTTGACTGGGTCAGCCTAGACTCTGAGCTTTTCATCTTTATATCAGATGGAGGTAGAAACAAGAGTGTCCCATAAGAAGATTTGGCACATGATATTCTCAGGGTGAAACATTTCCTAAGTAAAAGCTAAGTTACTGGTTGGTTAGCCAAGATAGTAGCTCCATTCCTTTATATTTTCTGTTTTCTGTGTGTATCCTGAAGCACCATAATTTTGTTTACGTGCTTTTGTGTACATAAAGTAGACTTAAAATATGTGCCTTTAGAAGTTCCTTTCTCACTCAAGATTATGCTTGTGTGATGACTTTTGAAATATTAGTATTTTCCATCCCATGGTCATATAACAAACTATGCCTACTCTTGTATGACAGTGTATCAATTTATCTAAAGATGCTTCCAGAGTATAATAACTATAGACAATTTTTTTTCATTCTTTCAAATGTCTTGCCTTGCTCCAGAATATTTAATAAGCATTTGAACTTTTTGGGTTTTGGAATATATGCTCACTTTTCTTTTAAATAGGTGCTAACAGCGTTCCAAAATGTGTCACCAATATGAATTTAGTTTGTAAGAGCTCACAAAATAATCTTTCTAAAGATTTGTCACCAATCTTAGTTTTTTATTACACTGATCGTATAAATTTGAGTCTGTAGACTTTCTTTGCTTTACATTGCCGCTGCATAACTCTGAGTCTGATTTATGTGAGCAATATTTCACTCTTGCAGGAGTCCATTGGGGTCAGAGTTCTCCCTTTGATAATGATAGAGGCTTTTGAGTGTAAGACTAATAGCAGGATCTAATTCTCTTGCATTACATTTACTGATATTCTATTGGTGAATTACAGACATAGGTTAGCCCCTAAAACATAAGTAGTCAATTGTATTTATATCTTCAAGAGATATGTTATCTGGTTATATGGTAGTAGTGTATGTCTTAAAATATTGGAACTAGGTTGGAAAAGAGTGATCCATGGTCTTATAGAGACCTACCAGAGAACCTCCTAAACTACGATACCAAGTTCCCAGGGAAGATTCATCCATTGGTGATATTGATGGGTAGCCAACAGCCTTCTGCTTGTTTTGGGGTCCAATTCCATAGGAGATAATTCATTCATCATACTGTAAACCTCATCAAAGCATATGGCTAACAAATTGATACTACTGTTTAGTAAATGGATGTGCCATTAAACTCTCTTATAAATATTTGTAATTATACCCAAAGATCAATACTCCTCTCAGCCATGACTTGATAACTTCTTTTCATGGTGGTTGGTGGTTAAAGTGGAAACACATAGCTGTTCAAAAGGCTGAGAATAAGTGAAGTCAAATGAGACATCTAACCAATACTTTCAAGTTTTAGAAAAGTTTATGGGAAAGAGGACAGCAAAAATGAGGAGAAAGACTGAAATACTTTCTTCTGTATATGTAATTCTGGCTGCACTGTTGAATTCACAGCATGGGTGGTTATCTGATGAAGCTTTCCTTTATTGTTGGCTGAAAGGCTCTTAATTCCCTTTGTAAAACTATTGGAAGTAAAAGGTTTCTATAGGAGAAGAAGACTTAGTCCTCAAGAGTTGGAACTATTCTTAAGTTCTATATGCTCAAGGGGATAACCCCTTACCACTTAAACAGAAAATTTCCTGTGAGCAATTCCTACATATAAGACTCATGAAAAAATTATGGCAAGGAAGAGTTGAAAGGCATTAAGAGCCAGAGGTCCAAGACTTCTGCTGTGACATACTGTTTCCTAGACAAGACAGGGAGAACATAACCATGATACTTTAACAATAGGTTGCCTGTATAAGAACAGCATGATGACAACACCAGGCGACATACCAGTATGGACAGGGAGGATGTCCAACAGGTATTATTGCTAGATGAAATGACACAGGTGACCAATATCTGTTCAGAGAAAAATCAGTTTACCTTAGAGAGGAGTTTTTCATAAATTGAATAATCCCCAAAGTTGTGAGCCCTGGACACATGTATATATGATCAAAGCTAAATGGTCCCAGCAGGTAATGTATATGTATATATGTATGTGTGCATGTATATAATATATATTTATGTTGTATGTATATATACACATATGTGTATATGTATGTATACATATGTATACAGATATACATCAAATATACATAAATACATGTACACCATACACACATATATACATATTCATATATTCACATATACACACATACATATATACATACATAAATACACATATATTATACACACACATATATATATAATATGCATATATACATATACACAATGCACACATGCACACACACACACATGTGTGTGTTTATGTGTGTATTTATGTATCTAAATGTAATAATAATTATCAGGGAAGGGATTCTGACCTTGGAGAATGATGCGCAAGAGTGTTGCAGACATAGTGCTTATGTATAAAGTTCTCAGCAAATAAAAAATTGTTTTAAAAGAACATCTTACCCTCATACAAGAATACATAATTAAAATCAGCAAGTCACAAAAATTAAGAAAAATCAAAGGAATGGCACTTATTAAAAAAGTGATGCTATTTAGCAGTAGGAAAGAAATGAAAGGATGATAGGAAGTGATGGTGAGTAAATTTACATTATAAACCTGTGTTAAATTATGAGAAAATTCATACAGTGTTTTAAGAAAAGAAAGTAGAAACATTGAATCAGTACGGTGTCATAGATCTACACTCTCATAAAAATTCTTAAAGTATTTTAGAATGATATTTTATTGTGTCTGTAACATGTTTTTTACTCTATTACTAATGAGGCAAAATGTGTTTTGCATATTTGTATGTGTATATGTGTTTCCATGTATGTATGTACTTGTTCATATATATAAATTCATGCATGTGCATGTGGAGGTCAGTAGGTGGCTTCTGCTTATTTATTTATTTATTTATTTATTTATTTATTTATTTTTATTTAAAATACATTTCAAATTTTATCCCCTTATCCCATTGCCCCCACCACCTGGAACTCCCTATCCCATCCCCCCTCCTGCCTCCACAAGGGTGTGTCCCCACCTACCCCCTCCTCCCTCTCCACCCTTGAATTCCTCCCCACTCGGTGTTCAGCCTTCATGGGACCAGGGATCTCCTTTCCCACTCATGTCAGACAAGGCCATCCTCCCCTAAGTATACGGCTGCAGTCATCGGTGCCTCCCTTTGTGCTCCTAGGCTGATGGTTTAGACCCTGGGGAGCTCTGGTTGGCTGGCACTGTTGCTCTCCTCTTGGGGCCAACAACCCTTTTAGCTCCTTCAGTCCTCTAACTTTTCCATTGGGAACCCTTGATCAGATCAATAGGTAGCTGTGAGCATCTGCCTCTGGATATGTCAGACTCTGGAAGACCTCTGAGGAGACAGCTACATCAGGTTCCTGTCAGCATGCACTTCCTGACATCCATATCGGCATCTATCTTTGGTGACTATATATGGGACGGATATCAAGGTAGAGTGGTCTCCCGATGGCCCCTCCTTGACTTTCTGTCCCACACTTTGTCGCCTTATTTGCTCCCTTGAGCATTATGTGACTTCTGCTCTTGCTTGTCTTTAGTCCCGTGAGATAGGGTCTAATGCTAAACCATAAGCTTATCATTTCAGCTAGGACAACTGTCAGGATCATCGGTTCCGGTAGTTCACCTATCTCCACCTATTCATCACTGGAGCTCCAAGCATTCATAGCCTTGCCTAGGGCATTGTGTGCAGATTAAGAAGTAGAGATCAGATTTTTATGCTCACACAGCATGGATTTAACATATCTCTTTAGCCAGCATAATTGTTCCTTTAGGGAAGTGCTAAGTGAAACTTTTCACCCTTGTTGATCCAGTCCTCCTTTATTGGAAGTCATTGTATATATTTGCAAATTTCACAACAACTTGTATTTGTATAGAGTAGCATTCCATTTTATTTTATTGCATATGTTATTCAGGTATTACTTTTGTTCATTCCTGAACATTTGATGCTCTGTTAATGACAACATTTAAAAATTTTTAGGAATGAAGATGTAGTGTGCACTAGAACATTTGTTTGCCTAACATGTATAAAATCCTGGATTCTTATCCGAACAACATATCAGCATATGCTTGTTTGCATACACACACACACACACACACACACACACACACACACGCATACATTTAAAAAATAAACCAATGTATTGCTTAAATGTCACACTGGTATATGTCTTTGTTTTCTATCCTAGTGATCTCATGCATGCATATGGAAGCAATTCTTGATTCTTGTTTCGGAATTTCTATATACAGAACATAATCTATGGTTTCTGAGAGTCTTATTTTTACTTTCAAAGTTTTGTTATATTTTCTTTACTTGCTATACTGAACTACCTAGTCATTAAAGTAAAATATTGTAGTGAAGTGAATCTACCAGGACAGTTCGCTTTTAAAATCACTTGAAAGGGAAGATTTCCTACATTTTATCATAAGTTTTCTCTGAGATTTAGAGAAACTTTCTTTCACGGTTTGAAAGTTCCCTCAGGTTCCTACCTTTTAAAAATACATGAATGACTGTTTCATTTTACAAATGCTTTTATTGTATCTATTCCAAAAGACTATTTTAGATTTTACTCTTTGTTCTTTCATGGGATTACATTTGATTAATTTTTTTCAATGTCCAAATTAACTTCTCATATCTCAAAGAGCATGAAATCTAAACATAACATGTTATTATAATATATATTGAAGGGTTCAGTTTAAGAAACTATTAAGAATTGTACGTCTCTGTGATGAAGGTACAGCTCAAAACCTGTGTTTAATTGTGCAATTTTTCATATTTTTCAGTTTCAAATAAAAAAAATCAAGTATTTCTCTTCTAAAATTTAATAAAAACATGTCTATTCACACTTTATCTTAATTTTAGAGTATATGTAGACAATATGGTGGTATAATCTTCTGATAGAAGGCACCTCCTGGAGAAAGAGATGGGAGGAGGGAGACATGGAGGCAGTTGTTCACGTGTAACTACCAGTCAAAGATAGTTTATATATTTAGGTTGGGTACTGGGCTACACTTCTGATTGAGAATTACCAAACTTATAAAGCCTTTGGTTAACATTTTTTAAAAAATTGTATAAAAGTAAAAAGGAAAAGGGGCACAGGATAGGGGTTTTCTAGGGAGGGGAAATGGGGAAAGGGGATGGCATCTGAAATGTAAATAAAATATCCAATAAAAAAAAGGCACCTCCTGTAAAGAATTGGAAATGATGATTTAGTTTTGATAAGTGTCATTTTCTATATTTTTATTTTCTTTTGATTTGATTTTTAATTTATGTATTCTATTTACATCATAATAACTTTCATGGTTTGTAAATTCTTTAAAAACTTTCAGCAATTTAAGAATATTTTGTTATTTTTTTTTACATTCATCCTTTTACCAGTTTATGTGCCATTTAGTTTATCCATTCCAAGACAAGATCTCTTATAGTCAGTTATGGCTTCAAAACAGCTAGACTTAAAACCTTGATCTTTTTTCTTCTAACTTACAATTGCTCTTATGATAAATTAGTGCCTCCATACAAATTATTACTTTATTCTAAAAAAATTAATAGTATTTTCCAAGGCCTTGAATAAATAACTAGTTATTTTCCTTTTATGATGAGAACTTTAGAATTATTGATTATTTCTTGTTAATATAGTCTATCTTATCATAAATCTGATGTTTATTATATTAAATTTGTGTTGTTATTTATTTAAAATGAGTTACTAATATTAACTTTAACTTTTTTCATACTGATAAATTACTTAGAAATGATTTTGCTAATCTATAGGAATTTATGAATTTTCTACTTAATTTTTACCTATTTTCTATGTCATGGCTTGTGGATATGCTTTTAAGAACTTAGTAATTTACTAATAATTTGAGACAAATATTCTAATATACTTAATGTGAGATTATAAACTTTTTCAAATACTCTTAAGAGCATCAGAAAGGTTTACATTGAGATGAGGATCATCCTTGTAAACCCATACTGTAGTTACCCAAAGTGCGTGATAAGGCTACAACTGTCATTTTATCACTGTCTTTTGTAGTTGGTAGGAGCAGGCTCCCAAATTTTGTAAATTAAAGTCAAAAGGGGAGAAAAAGGTGGAATGGAACAAATGTGAAAATTATACTTCTAAATTATGTTTACTTTTTTCTATATATTTTGTTTAATATGAATTTAAACCACTTTTGTAATCATCAAAATATTCCTACACTGTGTGTAATGTAACTCAAGCACATAGACACATATAAACAATGGTTTTGAAGTTTTGTGTCTAGAGTTTCCGCTGAAACTTTTAGACAAAGTACAATGACTTTGACTAATGTTTTAAAATGTTTTTCATATGTATAAAAAAAATCAGTGACTGTTAAAACCTCAGTTTACAGTGCAAGATGTTCTCAGCTAACCCTACCTCTAGCTTTTAGTACTATGAGAAAACTTCCATAATTGACTTTCTAATATTTTCTATTCTTCTCTTTCTCCAGCAAACAGAGTTCTTAGACTGCTGTTGTCACATCTTTTGGGACTTTGTTATTTTAGATGGCTTCAGAGAGTAAAAGGGAGTTACAAGGAGTGATAGTTAGAAGAGTGACAGCTGTAGATGACCTTGGCTTTTCTAGACACCACAAATCCAGGGTGTATATTCCTATGTTTAAGCTACAATTCTCTTGTATACTTTGGGGTTTCTCATTATCTTTCTTTCAAGTATAGAGTTGACAGTGGATTTCAATACTTGCTAATTACTAAGAGCATCACTAAAACTAATATTTTAATATTCCCTCTAACCTTGAACAGATTTAGATTATGAAACCCTTTTAAATGTTTTAAATTTTTAATCTTACACATTAATGTTTGCCTGGGCATGTGTCTCCCTGACACATGTATGCCTGATGCCTTAGAGTCTAGAAGACTTTATCAGATTTCTTGAAACTTGAATTACTGGTGGAATTAGCTGCTTTTTGGGTGGTAAGAATTAACCGTTGGTTTTCTAGAAAAACAGTCAGTAGTCTTATCTACTGATCCATCCTTTCATTAATTTTTAAAATTATCTTTATTATTCTGTTAACTACTTAACACTACTCAATTACAATATATTATTGTATATATATTTTAAAAACATGCTAATTCGATTAATGTTTTCAAAAAGTATTCATAAAGCATTTATAGAATAATATGGCACCTACTATATAAAAAGGTCATATATCATTGAACACCATCAAGCAGGATATATTTAAGTTATATCTACCTTACTAACTAAAACTATTTATTTCTAGTAAGACTGCAGAGAAAACAACCTAAATCATAATATTTGTGTCAGGAAAGAGATTGTTCTACACAACTGAGAATAGACCTAATAATCTGAAATTTATTGTGAAAGACAATATAGTAGGTTATTTTTGAAATATTATAAAATATACTAGTGAAATATTAATAAACCTGCAAAATATAAGTTAAGAGTATATATTAAATCCAAATCAGGTATTAAATTCCCAACACATATGTATCTTCCAGATTTGTCATTTTTATACATTTCTTTCTTTGCTGTGCTTTGAATAAAATAGTATTTTTCATTCCTTATAGATGATAGTGTTATCTTAAATTTGTCATACAAAGTTCATGTAAATTTTCAATACAGCTTACATAAAACTTGTCAAGTAGAAAATTCTGGGGTGGGGGGAGGTATAAAAAAAGTAGATAATTTTGTCTGTTTGTCAAAAGTGAGACTTATTATTTCAAATGACAGTAACTTAATCCTCAAATGGAGAGAAAGGAAAAATGGAGGGAGGACATAAAGAAGAAAGGAAGGAGGAAGAAACAAAGAATGAAGGAAAGAATGAAGAAAGGATGGGGAGCAGAGGGAAGGTGCAGAATAAGAGGAGGGAGAGGGAATCCTACCATACTTGGTCTGCATATGGAAATTTCTGGAATGGAGGAATTGAGTTTTCTCAATGAATGTTTTTCTTTCATCTCATTTCTGTTTATAGAAAACCAAAAACCAAATAAATCTCCAGTAAAAATAAGGAGACACTTGTATCTTAAGATGAAACCAAGTTGATGCTAGAGGTATAGGGTAGGGATGAGCTGGAGTATTAGTGATGAAAATTTCTTCCCATAGCATGCATTATATGAACATTCATTTTTCATGGTAGGATATTTTTTGAAGCCTTCTTATGAAAAGTCAGGCAGTTTCTTAGCAAGTAGTGACAGTATTATAGTCACTAAGTCACTTCGACCTGAGAAGCCAATTTAGAGGGGAAATGGACATGCAAGCTGCTAACAGTAGGGTAGAAGCTTCAGAGGTGTGGAAGGAGAGAGAAAAAGAAGAACAGCAGGTTTTCGCATTAATTTGGTCGATAACCTTGACACTAAAGTGATGATGGAAAACCCATAAGGTGTGAATGAAAGTCTCCAACCAGGAAGTGAGGAAGTTACATAATACATCACTTATAATGACTACTTTGACTGCGTGTAAAGTGAGTGGCTCATTCTTAATAACAGTAAATTTACTGGTATTGTGAAGTGAATGGATGAATTTTGAAGTCAGATAAGTCAAAGTTAGCTGAGTACATTGGATGAACCATTTAACCTTTCTTGCTGACTGGGTTTTCCTCTGTAAAATACAGATATTGTATCAGATCATGTGAAATTTTCATTGAGCTCCAAAGAATCTGTTGCTATACATATCTTTAATGACAGATTCTCAATTGAGACAGCTATTATATATAAAGGGAGCCAAATCGTAATTTTGTCAAGGCAAAAGATACTCAGAATGGAGCACTAGAAATTCTCAGAAGGTTTTACATTACTGCCTTGGAAATCTAGAGTAGGTAACTCATAGGTTAGGATACCACATAATTCTTCACGAAGAGGTATTTACTAAAAAAAAAAAAAAAAAAAAAAAAAGAAAAAGAAATACATTAAGATACAGCAAATTTATTAGATACTTCATAAGTCACCAAAAAGAAAATAAAACAGGAATTCAACTGTTTATCTCAATGATACTCATCTCCTTGACACTAGAAACTGACATGACTTCTTGCTATCTCCCTACTGGCATATATTTTTAATTTTTAATTGTTTTAAATTTTTATTTGCCTGATTCATGTTTTTTGATTTAAAACGCTTATGAATCCATTGGTATCATCCACTCAAGATTGGCTAAGCAAGCTCCCTGATAACCTGAGCTAGGCAATTGTTTCATTGATTACATTTCCGTATTATGACACAGATAATTAAGGGTTAATGTAATTTTATCATATACAGACTTTTATAGGAATATAGTCATTAAGCCTAGGGGAAAATATTAGTACCAGTCATTGAGATATCACAATACTGAAATTATGTGACCAGACACTGATGGTAACCATCCTTAAGCCTCAAGGATCAAAAGATTTAAGTAGTTAGACTCTAAGGGAGTTTGGTGAGGAACTAAAATGGTAAGCTGTGAAGTCTTTATTTGACTTCAGAGGAAGGATATTTCATAGGGGAGGTCATTGGATTTGACCTAAAACATACTAATTATCAAGGAACCTAAATTCAGAAATAGTTGGGACTGTAGGTGACTCTTTGTCTGTAAATGTTATCTTTATTTGAAAAAAAAAAATCCCTTTTGAGAACAGAATGGGTATTTATTCAGAAGCAGAGATTTAAGTACTTTTTCAACATTCTGATTTTGTCAGAATCATCTAGGAAAGAGTGGGCAACTTCCCTTTATCTCATCATATTCTATATTTCTACTCAATGATCTTATTTGTTGCTTTCTCAAGAGACAACAGTGTTCTCACTCATAAACAAGCTAATCACCCTGCTTAAACTCCTTTTTCTATCTCCCCATATGCTTTTGTTTGCTTAATTTTTATTTAGTTTTATTCTCAGGAAAATCTTCTTCATAGAACTGAACATTTGATTTTGTGACTTTTGGTCTTTTCTCATCTATCACACTTTCCTGTTATTTAAAACCACTTTTTCTTTTAGTTTTACTTTTTGATTTTTTTTAAATGCTATTAAGAGTCCATAAAGCCAATAGTAATTTTCAGACTTTTAGAAAATAGCCAACAAATAATAATAATTTTTTGAAAATTAACAAGGAAACCTCAAACTTCATTCATTCACACCTATTTTTCCTCCAGTAGATTGAATTTACAGACCTCACTAAAGTTACATGCATTTCAGGATGTAGTTCTATGGAGCACATAAGATGATAATATGGACATACAACATTTATGCTTTTCAATAATTTCCATAAAACTTACATGAAGTTTGAGATTCATAGGATCATAGACACAGCCTTAGTGATATTATGTAGATTAAAAAATGATTTTTCCAGACTTTCATACAACTCTGAAGTTTGAGAGGCTAAACAGCAGGAAGCCATGAAGGTGTGAGGTGGGAGAGATGAAAGAGAATATCAAATGAATGGTGATCTCGTAAGAATAAAGTTTGCTGTTTGGTATGTGGCATTCACACACCAAAGTTAGACTTTTACCAATAACGCATTGGAAATTGTTAAAATATTCCAAACAGGGCTGAGGATCACACATTCTTAATGAGTGTACACCACTCTTAATAAATATGCAGGCCTTGACAACATATATTCACCAGACCGTATTTAATCATCAGCTTCTCTATCACAAGGAAGAAAGTGTTACTGATCTTGAGACTGGAAGTTATAGAAGCACAAGAAGTTTCTCTCAACAATTCTCATTCTGAGTATATTTTTTCAAGGGAAAACTACAACTTCTGTAGCAAAATAAATCACGTTCTCAATGTTTTTCACTGGAAGAGTTATACAGATTAATTGGGTCCTCAAAAAGCTGTATAGAAGAGAATATTTCATAGGCTGAACAGTTTCTCTGGAACCATTTAATTTGTAGATGGCTTGCAATTATAGAGTTATGCTCATCATGTCCTGTCTCATTTGATTGTGTATTTATCATTTGAGGCCATTGTAGTTCAGTCTTTAAAACAGATCTATAAAGTGATACATACGAGAACAAAACTTGAGATACAAAAGTATAAGTTGATTTTAAGTGAAAATAGATGAAAAGCTAATAATGTTCAGAAATTGTAGCTCAACATATATACAGTATCATATTCCATGGGATCTCAAGATGTAGCAATGGGTCTAATCAGTAATGGCTCAGTTCTGTGTGGGTAGATTCTAAGAGATATACAGTTTTTAGATATGGGCCATTTGCTGTAGAATAAAAAAAGATGAAGGCTTTGTGGGTTTGAAGCTCATTCAATAGTAAATTTCTTATTTAAGAAAACGAAGACAAATTTGGAAATACAAAATCAGCCCCATTTCAGTAAAAGTAACTAATGTGTGCTTATTATCTACAAGTATAAGATTCATAAAGTTCATGGTAAAATTTACTGCTGAATTCATAATATGAATATAAACTTTTCATAAATACGATGATCTGACTTAATTTATTCATAGCAGTCCACAATGCAAACCCATTTCAAAAAATTTTGAAAATGGAAGATTCTTACATTGAAATACTGTGAAAGTTATTTTATGTAGTCAGATCCTATACTAATTCTTTATTGCTTTTGTGGCTCAAATACTTATAAAGTCATATTGTAAACACACATGTTACTCATAATTTCTGTTTTTTAAAAAAATATCTTTACAGATTATCTGATTTATTTTAAAAATAGTAAAGAAACAAATATTGTTTGATAATACATGTGTCAGAGAATGGTGTTTTTACTTTATCGTGGTCAAATAGCAGCCTTTATCACATTTCCTGATGCTTAAAATTGAGGAAAACAATATTTACTTCTGATTAGATTCCTGCTTTTCTATAAATTCTTGCCTCTTCTATTGTATACTTCGTGTGTGAATCAAGAGAGAAAAAAATGCTCTTCAAAATCAATTCTTATTTTTCTCTTCGTTAAAATCTTACTCAATTTTTATAACCTCATTATTCCACTAAATTTATATTTTCTATAAAACTATTAATGCAATTCCTTCCTACTTAGGACTATAGCTGAGAATTCATTGAAAGTTTAATGATCATTAGGAAAAAGATTTAGCTAGGAAATTATTCATTATTAGACTTGAGGGGAAAATAAAGGGGACCAAAATTAATTTTGAGTCCTTGGCAGCACTCATCACAGAGATGGTCATTATGAACCAGGTTGAGATTTTCCAGAGATACTCCTTGCAAAGTAGCTAAAACGCCTCAGAAGTTTGAGGGCACCTCCTGCTTTTTGGGTTTTCATGTATTTCTAATATATATTAACATATATATATTGAAGGTAAGTCAATAAAACCAAGATTCTTAGATTAATGCTTCATAATTTAAGTCAATTTTTGACTAATACACTATTCCAAAATATTCAGCTAAAGTCTCTCTTTATGATGGTAGAAGTTAGATTTTTAAGTTGTAGCAAATAATAGCAACTAGATAGCATGAAACTGTCATATAAGAATCAGAAATGACCAGTGAATCCCTGAGTCAAAAATGTGTATACATATTGTGTGTGTGTGTGTGTGTGTTTGTGTGTGTGTGTTATGTATTTTTAGTCTAGACTTAGTGTTCTTTCCAAACAGAAGTTGATGATTTGATTTGTAGCTCTAAAGATGCTACTGGAAATTTAACTGAGCAAAATTAGAAGCCATTGTCTAGAAATCATTATATAGCACCAGGCTAAGATTCCAAAGGCGGGTAGGAAATTTGTTCTTTCTGTGAAATCTCAAAAAGAAAGCGAATCAAACTTGTTAACTTACATCATTGTCTGTGCTAGGTATCCCAATCAGCTTCTACTATAAAGAAAACCAGGGAAGTATTGGAGGTGAAAAAGAGAACATAATAAAAAGGAAAAATTTTTAAAGGCTTATGTCATTAACTGCAGTGTCCCCAGCAGATCCTACCAATACTGAAAAACGTACCATTCATCAAAAATAGCTATATTCTGCTTCCAGTATTTGCAGCATATATTTTAATATAAGCTTATTTTTGATCATTTACTGTGTTGGGTAAATGATTATCACCATACAGTGTCCGCGCACGTACACACACACACACACACACACACACACACACACACACACACACATTGTTTTCTGGGTCTATAGGTCAGAGTTAAGAAATAAATCATAATTTTAAGATTTTAGCTATGCTTAGTTTAGGTTTTCCATGTTGGTTACATGGAAAAATCCAAGGAAGAAAGGTCCATTGTCACATTGTCTTCTTAAAGGCAGGTTAAATAAACAATAGCATAGCCGTCTTAAATTATAAGTTGTTCAGTGTGAGTTTGAGTTCCAATAAAAGTTTCACAGTCTTCAGTTTTAGAAGTCATTATAATAATGATGTGGCATCACTAAGAATGGTACCAATTATCACAAATATAGTGGCCTTGAACAACAACCAAATGTTTACCAAAGGACACGATGGCTCTTGCCAGCCTGGACCAGTGTTGCCTGAATTTTCTGATTTACTGTATCTGGAGAGCAGGTTGGTTAAATGTTCACTGATTTGATCCGGTTTCAGTCATGTGACACACAATGGGCAAGCTGGTGAAGCTGTAGGTTAGAACATTCACTTACTAGAGATAATGCATTTTTCATCTGATAAAAAGTCTCTCAAGTGGGTATTAAGAGATAACTTGGTATATTATTGTTTTTTATTTAATTTTATTTTTTTAAACTATTTACATCCTGTTTACTGGCCTCATCCTGGTCACCCCTTCCCACAATACTTTTTTCATGCCTCGCCTTCATCTTCTCCTCTTAGCAGAGGGCAGTCCTGTGTATTCTCACACACACTCTACCATTTTAAGTCTCTGTGAGGCTAGGCTATTCCTCTCCCAATGAGTCCAGACAAGACATCCCAAGTAGTTGAATATATCCCACATAAGGCAGTAGCTTTGGGGACAGATTTCATTCCACTTGTTCAGGACCCACATGAATGTCAAGCTGCCCATCTGTTATATATAAGCAGAAAGGCCTAAGTCCACCCTGTGTATGATTGTTGGTTGGCAGTTTAGACTCTTGAAAGCCCTAAGGGTCCAGGTTAGTTGACTCTGTTGGTCTTCTTGTGGAGTTCCTACTCTCTTCTGGACCCACAATCTTTCCTCTTTTTCTTCAGTAAGAATCCTCAAACTCCATCCACTGTTTGACTGTAAGTATCTGAATCTGTCTGAGTCAGCTGCTGGGAAGAACATCTCTGAAGACAGCATGCTTTTGTCTGAAACATAACAGAGTATAATTAATAATGTTAGGGTCGGGTTCTTACCCATGGGATGGGTCTCAAGTTGGGCCAGTTATTGGTTGGCCATTCCCTCAGTCGCTGTTCCCTGTCTTGTGTCTATATTACTTCTAGACAGGATAAATTTTGGGTTGAAAGTTTTGTGGATGGGTTGGTGTCTCTATCACTTCAATGAGGGTTCATGTTTGGCTACAGGATGTGGCTTCTTATGGTTCCATATCCCCAATGTAATGACTCACAGCTAAGGTCACTCCCAATGATTCTTAGGTCCTTCCTTTATCCCAGGTCTCTCTCGTTCTGGAGACACTCCCCCCCACCACTGTCAGTTGTAGATTTCATTTCAATTTCATGGCTACCTAGCCATCTCTCCTATCATTTCCCATACCTGATTCCAAATCACCCCCTTCCCCTCACCATCCTCCCTCCCTCCCAATTCTTTCTCTCCATTTGGCTTTTCTAACTATTCTACTCCCACTTCTAAGCAATAGTCAAGCTTCTTCATTTTGGCCTTAATTATTGTTTACCTTTTTTGGGTCTGTGGAGTACAACATGGTATCTGTATTTTATGGCTGATATTCACTTATAAGTGAGTACGTGCCATGTGTGATCTTTTCGGACTGGGTTACCTGACTCAGGATGATATTCTCAAGTTCCATGCATTTGTCTAAAAAATGCATGGTGTGCTGGTTTTTAATAGCTCAAATAATATTCCACTGTGTTGATGTAACCATTTTTTTGATCCATTCATCAATTGAGGGACATCTAGGTTGTTTCTGGTTTCTGGATTCTATGAATAAAATTGCTATGAGCATAGTTGAATAAGTGTCTCTGTGAGATGCTGGAGAATCATTTGAGCATATGCCCAGGAGTGTTATAGCTGGGTCTTGGGGTAGAATTATTCACAGATTTCTGTGAAAGCACCAAGTTGATTTCAAAAGTGGTTATTATACAAGTTTTCACTACCACCAGCAAGAGAGAAGTGTTCTCCTTCTCCACATTGTTGCTAGTAGTGCGTGCTATCATTTAAATTTTTGATCTTAGGCATTCTGATGGGTATATGATGGAACCTCATAATTATTTTGATTTGCGTTTCCCTGATGGTTAAGCACTTTGGGCATTTCTTTATGTGCTTTCAGCAATTTAAGATTCCTCTGTTGAAAATTCTCTGGTTAGTTCTGTACTCAATTTTTAATGGGGTTATTTGGGTTGTTGGTGTTTGCCTCCTTGAGTTTGTTATTAGATTCACACATTAGCCCTTTGTCAGATGTAGTGCTGGGGAAGATCTTTTACCAATTTGTGAGCTGCTGATTTGTCCTATTGACACCATCCTTTGCCTTACAATGCTTTCTAATTTCATATGGTCCCATTTATCAACTGGTGATCTAAGAGTCTGAGCCATTGGTATTCTGTTTAGGAGCTTGTCTGCTGAACTAATGAGTTAAAGGGTATTTCCCACTTTCTCTTATATGAGATTTAGTGCATCTGGTTTTATACTGATGCCATTCATTCATGTGGACTTGAGCTTTGTATAGGGTGATAAGAATTGATCTATTTTCATTCTTTTACATGTAGAAATCCAGTTGGTCCAGGACCATTTGTAGAAGATGGTTTCATTTTTCCATTGTATGCTTTTGACTTCTTTATCAAAATTCAAGTGTTCATAAGTGTGTGGATATATTTCTGGGTCTTCTATTCTATCCCATTTATTGACCTGTCTGTCTCTGTACCAAAACCCTGCAGTATTTATTAGTATTGCTTTGTTGTAGAGCTTGGTGTCAGGGATGATGATTCCTCCTGAAGTTCTTTCATTGTTCTTTCATTAATCCTGGGATTTTTGGGTTTGGGGACTTTTAATGACATTTTTTGTTTCTTTTGGTATTATGGGCATGTTTACATAGTTTACTTGATCTTAATTTAACTTTGCTAAGTGGTATCTAGAAAACCATCTATTTTGTTCAGGTGTTCTATTTTTGTGGAGTACAGTCTTTTGAAATAAGAATTACTGATTCTTTGAATTTTCTTAGTGTCAATTGTTATGTCTCCCTTTTTATTACTGATTTTGTTTATTTGGATACTTTCTCTCTGTGTCTCTTGGATAGTTTGGCTAAGGGTTTGTCTACCCTGTTGATTTCCTGAAAGAACTAGTTCTTGGTTTCATTTCTTTTTTGTATTGTTTCCTTTGTTTCTAACTAATTGATTTCAGCCCTGATTTTTGATTATTTCCTGCCTTCTACTCTTCTTTGGTGTGGTTTCCTCTTTCTTCTTCTTCTTCTTCTTCTTCTTCTTCTTCTTCTTCTTCTTCTT
>JANHMN010000007.1:31589754-31621146 GCA_030674055.1 Rhabdomys pumilio | reverse complement strand
TCTATCTATCTATCTATCTATCTATCTATCTATCTATCTATCTATCTCTTCCTCCATCCATTATTTATCTGACTATCCTCTATCTACAGCTATCCTATCCTATATCTATCTACTTCCCTGAATACTTATCTAGTTAAAATAGAATATAGACAAAAATCCAAAATTTAAAAGGACACATCAGGTTCTAAGTTCTTCAGAGAATAAAGATATCTTTGGTAAAATTCCATTGTGAAATAAGCTCTGAGAACTGGGATAGTGTCTTAATACATATACTTTTGCAGTAATGGATCTGATTAATCTCAGTGGAGTGTTTCAATAATGATTCCAGAGTTCATCCTATATGTCAGTGTGAGCCAATAGTCTCTGAGATTCTTCAATGTGTGAACTAATCTTTAAAAAATCATTATAATTTCCATTGCCTATAAATTCTTCCTTTTACTTCTTTTCCAAGCTGTGTGAATTCAAAATAAAAACAAGTATGTCTGCCTTATTGTTTTCTGACTGAATGAAATCAAATTATATACTTGATTTAAATGCAATTTTATTCAAAAAAGATTTCCAGAATAAGATCTGAAATAAATTGCCACTTGTCTTATAATTGTATTCCAAGTTCTGAACAAGACATCCTTGGGGATATTTTTTAAATAGATATACAGAAAACAAAAGGTCTGCAAGATAGTACTGTATATTATTACTAAGAGTCACTTCAAACCAGATACAAGTGGATGTGCATACCCATCTGAGTGCACGCAGACACACATACAGTCTGACGTTGTCATGCACGTCCCGAGCAGGCACTAAATCAAGAACATGAACAGCACTGTTTATGTCCCATTTGTTCTTTTCGTTTCTCTTTATTTCAGTTTTCATGTCAGGAGTTCATTCATCTCAAATGTCAATGAGGTTCCTCTTTTCACAACCACATACAGTTACAACAATGTAGTGGTATTTAATGTAGAGGCTGAGGTTTGTAGAATGTTGTGGGGCGATGGGCTGGGTACCTGGTCAAACACAGGCCTCGAACCCAGAAAATATCCTAATGGGAAGGTAGGTGTTTGGCCTTTCTCCTGGGCCCTGGCTCCTTTCACTTATCCACAGCCCCTTCCTAAAAATGTTTGTGTGGACTTAGGTCATGTAGCACAGATAACACTGGTAGAGGGTGTAACTACAGGCCGCAGAGCCTCAAGAGATCTAAATATTAATGAGATACCTAAAGGCCAGAGGGCATAGTAGCCAATTAAACATTCCTTCTCAGACTCTCCTCCTTGCAAAAGATATTTAACCTCAGGTCCTCCCCAAGGACACAGGGTACAGCTTCATCCACTTTCTACCATGACAATAAACCTTTTAAAACCATGGACTTCCTTATATCATTTGACCAATGAACTACCGCCTAATCTCCAGCCAGAAGACCTCTTTGTGTTCCAGCCACAGAGGCCCCAACTCAAGCAAGCTAGTGGAGTCAGCCATGACTCAGTCAAGCAATTCTCTGTGACCAAGAGACTCACTACCCCACAGGGTACCGACGGAGCTTCTCACCTTAGTCCCCCTCTGCTGCAGGCCAGTCCAACCCGTATGACCCCAGTCTCAACCCTTCCACAGCTCCCAATGGCACCTGGGAGTCCAGGAGTCTGAGACCAGTTGATCACCACACACCTTCTTGGGTCCCCACCCAAGAGCTTTGCCCCATGGATCTCAGACTGTGATCTCCTCATGCCTGAAGCAGAGTTCTAGGACTTCTCACAGCCTGACATTCGCCCAGCGTTGAATGGAGTAAAGTCAGTCAAATTCCTGAATTTATGCCCTCTGAGCCCTGGTTCCAGCTGCCTTGGGGACAGACACACGTGGGAACCACAGTGCAGCCCAACAGGACCCATGCCCATGCACGGGCACCACAGACCCAGAGAATGTTTATATTTTTCTTTATCTTGTTTTTAAATAATTAATTATTGTATTTATATCCCAAATGCTGTACCACAAGTCCTCCTCAGAGTGTCTCTCCCCACTTCCATTTCGGCCCACCTCTGAGAGGGCATCCTCTTTGGGGACTTGTCTATTCTGGGGCACCAAGTTTCCATAGAAACAGATGCATCCTCTCCCACTGTTGTCAGACAAAATTGCTGATACTGTTGTTCCTCCTGTGGGGCTGCCATCGCTCACAGTTCCTTCCATTATTCCCATACCTCTTCCATAGCTGTTCCTCACCTCATACAAGTACAGTGCTTGACTGTGAGAATCTTCTTCTTCTTCTTCTTCTTCTTCTTCTTCTTCTTCTTCTTCTTCTTCTTCTTCTTCTTCTTCTTCTTCTTCTTCTTCTTCTTCTTCTTCTTCTTCTTCCCCTTTCCCTTCCCTTTCCCCTTCCCCTTCCCCTTTCCCTTCCCCTTCCCCTTCCCCTCCTCCTTCTCCTCCTCCTCCTCCTCCTCCTCCTCCTCCTCCTCTTCCTCCTCTTCCTCCTCCTCCTCCTCCTCCTCCTCCTCCTTTTCCTTCTTTGCCTATTAGAGCAGTTCTTTTGTAAAATAAGAAACAAATCTGGAGACTTTCCATGACCCACTGTGATGAAAAAAAAAATAGTGATGACAAAGAAATGACTAAAACATTTATAGGAGAATATTTTCAACATTACACTCTGTTAATCATTGATTTCACTGTTACAGCAATCCCTAAGCAATGACCTGGCCTTACTCAAATTCACCCTCTCTATCCCAAAGTATCATAAACAGCTCTTGCTGGAAGATTGGGGGCAAGTATTATACTCTCTGTCCGTTCAGCACTTTTAGCTATTGATTTAGCAGTATGTGGTTTCAATAATTCTAATTGGCTCATTATTGACGAAGGGAGTTATTGCCTCCATGTTATAGTACTCTTTATTATTTAAGTATTGGCGTTCATTACCAGCCCTCTGTTCATAACTGACTATTGTGCAGAGATATGATGATCTCACTTTTGGCTGTTTAATCCCAGCCGGGGGAGAGGGTGAAGCTTCCATGGGATCTGTCAGTTAAAAAATTTTTAGTTTCTAGTTGCAGGAAATCTGCAGAAGATCCTCTATTAAGACAAATGAAATATTCAGAATTCAATGGTGACTAAAAGGGGTAGGGAACTAACTCTAGCGTTTGTCCCAGGTTTCTTGGAGAAATCTTTTATCATGTAATTTCTCTGATGAATATTTTTTGAAATTCTAGTATTTCTGTCCATATTAAAAATATAACAGTTTTGTTTAGCAATGTTAAAACTTCATGAAGGCATATAAACATAGTCAACATTTACTATTAGAACATAGTGATTTTCTCTTTATATGTTACCTTGTTACACTTTTTTTCACAATCCTTATTATGTCATATCCTTCCTGTTTTCTCAGCTACCTTGTTATTTTATCCTTTGATTCTTCCTACGTGTCTTTCCTTTTCATCTTCTCTTTCCATTTCTTCATGCATAGATATAAATACATATGTACAGTATAAAATAATATGATAAATAAATCAAAATATATAACAGTCTATGAAGTTTTATTCTCTAATTTAGATTATTCAATGCAAACTAAGTATTCATACAACCCCGAAATAGAGGCTTTATACCTACAAATAATAAAGATCATAAGTTTAGTTTCTCTGTTATATCCCTTAACATGTCATGATATAAAATATCAATAAGTTAATTTGTAAATTGAAAATATTAATAGAAAAAAGCTTGTTCAGGAGATTATTGAAGTATCTGATGTAACTCCTGAGTGTCGCGGGGCAATTACATAGACTTTTAAAGTTTATATTGTTTTCCTTGAACCTGGTAAATTCAATTGGACTGTGTCAGCTTTTTTGATATTTAACCTACCAAGAACAGATGCCTTGTCCATAATTCTTTATTGGTAAATATTGAAATGGAAAACATCTGGAGGAACATATAGATATTGAGAAAACACATAGATACAGCTATTCATTAGTGCCTAAATGATAGAGGCCTAGTGATGCTCAGCTAATTCCAGAAATGAATAAAGAAAGAAATTATTCTGATACAAGAGGCTCATGTTCATACAGTAGTCATCCCATTGGTGAAGACAAACAGTTATGAAATCACTATCTGAAAAGAGCAGTAGTGAGAAACTGTAGTGTAGTCCATTATCCAGTGAAATTTTTATTGTGATTTTAATCAGAAAAGTTTGTAAATTGTGTTTTATAGTGTTCTTCTTATTATGTTCTCTAGGTTTCCAACAGTCTTTACTGTGATACCTAGTCAAATGAATTTCTTGAGAAGATTTTTTTATTAATGTCACATAGACATATTCACTTAAAGTAACACATACATACTCAAACATGTGTACACAAAACACACACACAGGCACAAACATATGGAACGTACTATAGCATTTATGTGTAAACCATAACTTTAATTCTTACCAGCATACACTTAAGAACAAAGATTGAGCTATATGCAGAATATATATATGAAAGATAATATATATAGTCTGAGAGTGAATATTCTAGAAATGACTTGTCTGATTTTATGGTTGAGAATATAAAAATAATGTTTCTAAATTTTTACATATATTCAATTTTTTGTTTATCAATATCTTGAACATATCTTAATTTATTCTGGAAAAATAGTTGTCATTGTAAGATAAAGGATAAAATAATTAAATATATATGTTATATATAATTAAAATGCAGGTGTTATACTCACAGAAATTTTACATGATAAGAAAAGAAAAAATATGGACAACATTTATATAATGTGTTAGTAAGTGTGTGTGTGTGTGTGTGTGTGTGTGTGTGTGTGTATTTAAAAGTCAGTAGTTGCTTGCAACCTTCAGTTTTATCTCAATTTAATCTCAAATCTTTAGCATTTCCTCTGATAAATCTACACTGGTACTGAAAGGGAAATGCAGAATCCACATAACTGGAATGAGCTTTATTTGATTAGAATACAGTGTTTCTGAAAAGGTTGTTTATTAAGAGCCTTCTTGTTTAGCAAGATGTCTATATGGATACTGAAAGACTATTTAAATTTTTTTAATGCTTTTGCTGAATCAGTAGGAAATTACGGGTTTATTTTCCATTCTGTCAATTTGTGATCTATGTGAGTACATTCATGTTTATGCAGTGAGAGTGTGGATGTCAGAAGAGAGTCAGCTCTCAGACCTATGAGTAATAGAGGTTATGCTGGCTTGCTGTATGGATCCAAACTCTGGTGGTTTTGACTGAGCTGTAAGTGCTCTTAATTGCTGAGATGTCTTTCCAGCCATAATTTGTCATTCTTTTGCTCTACTTATTGAGCGTTCCCAGATTTATTTCATCACTATCTTTTATACCATGAAATATCCATAAAAGTGAAGTAAACTTGTTGAAGCATTCTTGAAACATCTGCTTCCTCAGTTATTGGTCCTGCATCATGCTGTCTCTGTTGGTGTCAGTGTCAGTGTTTTTTACATTGATATCTTCTCTACATAATCAAACTATATACATGTTGTACCTTCATGAAGAAGTTACCAACCATTTTATTTATGACTATAATGATTAGAAATTGACATTTTTCCAACACTCATGTTTTGAATGATCATAATAAAAATTAGTAGCAATATTTGTTTAGGAGGTAGGTTATGGAATATTTGGATGAGCTTGTCTTGAAGATGTAAAACATGGCGGGATTTTGAATGTTATATAAAAGCTTAGTTCTATATCTATAACTGCATACTGATACGGAGGCCTGAAAATAGCCATTTAATATGCTCTTCCATAGACAACCTTTCTTCTATATTATCACCACGGTGTTAGACTGTGACTCTCTAAAACCTGATTCAAAGTGATTTATCATATTTTGTATACAAAGTTTGTAGAAGGCTGATAAGCTACATTTTAAAATTTTGACAACAAGGAGCTGCCTTGTCTAAACTGGATCCCTCAAACCCACAGCCTGCACAGCTGAGATTATGGGACATGCTGTTGTCATAGATAAACTAAGATTATGGGACAAGCTGGTATTATAAACATTAAATGTAAAAAATGATCATGGTGAAATTCTCAGAGCATTGTAAAAAGGAATAAATATGTCTCTGTGATGTCATCTCACAAAGGAATATTGCCCGTATCGTTAGTACTTGATATAGGATGTAAAATAACTGGAAAATACTAACATTTGCATGTGAGAAATTTTTATTTGATTGCGTAGTTATATCACTAAAGAAAGATTTGAAGCCAATCAAATCTGTTTTCTGATAATTCAGTCTTTTATTTTTTTAATTAATCATTCCATTCATTTACATCTCAAATGATATCCCACTTCCAGGTTACCCCTTCCAACAAACCCCCCATCCCATATCTGCCCTCCTCCCTCCCCTTTGGGTGTATGAGGGTGCTCCCCCACCCACCCATACTCACACATCCCAGTGATCCAGCATGTCCCTACACTGCGGCATCAAACCTCCTCTAACCAAGGGACTCCCCTCCCATTGCTGTCAGGCAAGACCATCCTCTGCTACATATGTATCTGTACCCACAGATCCCTCCAGGTACACGCCTTGGTTGGTCTGGGAAAACTGAGTGGTTAAGTAAGCCTGTGTTATCTCCCAATGGGGTTGCAATACCCCTCAGCTCCTCCTGTCTTTCTGTCAGCTTTCCCACCAGGTTCCCTGAGCTCAGTCTGATAGTTGGCTCCAAGCATTTACATCTGCATTGGTCAGGTGCTGGCCAGACCTCCCAAGGAACCACCACAGTAGGTTCCTGTCAGCAAGCTCCTCTTAACCAAGGCAACAGTGTTGGGTTTGGTGTTTGCAGACATGATGGATTCCCATGTGGAGCAGTCCCTGGTTGACCCTTCCTTCAGTCTGTTCCATTATTTTTATCCCTGTTCTTCCTTTAGACAGGAACATTTCTGGGTTTAAAACATTGATATGGGTGGGTGGTCCCATCCTTTGACCAGGAACCATGCCTATCTACTGAAGGTAGTCTCAACAGGTTCTATCTCTCCCTTCTCTGCACATTTCCTTTAAAGTCATTTCCCTTGGGTCCTGAGAGATGCTTGTTTCCCTGGTGTCTGGGAGCCTACAGAAGCTATCTCAGGGTTCTTCACCCCCCTACATTTTTCTTCCAGTTCCCGACTCTCTGTACCTCTCTCACATCTCCTCCAGTTCCTAATACTGTCCCCTTATTTCTTTCCCCTCCTTTCTCCCTCCCAGGTCTACCTCTCCCTCTACCTTCTATGATTATCCTATTCCCCCTTCAATGCAGGACTGAAGCATCCACACCTTGGTCTTCCTTCCAGCTAGGCTCCATATTGCCTGTGGGTTGTATCATGCGCATTGTGAGCTTTTGGGCTAATATCCGCTGATTAGTGAGTATATACCATATGCGTTCTTTGTGACTGTGTTACTTCACTCATAATGATGTTTTCTAGTTCTGTCCATTTGCTTGTGAATTTTATGAAGTCATTTTTTTAATCGGTGCTTAGTACTTTATTGTGAATATGTAACATTTTCTGTATCCACTCCCCTGTTGAGGAACATCTGTGTTGTTTCCAGCTTCTTGCTATTATAAATAAGGCTGCTAGAAAAATAGTGGAGTACTATTTTATTTACTTACATCCTGGTCACTTCTCCCAGAATTTGTCACTACATCTCCAGTCCCCTTTGTCTCCTAGAGGGTGCTCCCTCCAATATCTGCCATCCTTGAGGCATCAGCTCTCTACAGAATTGGGCACATCCTCTCCCTCTGAGGACAATCAAGGCAGTCCTCTGCTACATATGTGTCAAGGGCCTAGGACCAGCCCATGTAGGTTCTTCAGTTGGTGGTTTAGTCTTTGTGAGTTCCCAGGAGTCCAGCTTAGTTGACACTATGGGTCTTTCTATGGTGTTGCCATATGTTTTGGTTTCTTCAATTCTAGTAATTCTTCCACAGTAGTCTTGGACCTCAGTCCAATGGTTGGCAGTCCAAGTGTCTGCATCTGTCTCAGTCAGCTGCTTGGTAGAGCCTCTCAGAGGATAGTTATGCTGAGCTTCTGTCTGTAAGCACAACATAGCATTAATAAAAGTGTCAGGATTTGGTGCCCACCCTTGGGATGAATCCCAAGTCGGGCTAGTAACTAGTCGGCTATTCCTTCAATGTCTGCTCAATTTTTGTTCCTGCGTTTCTTTTTGACAGGGACAATTCTGAGTCAAAAATTTTAAGATAGGTTAGGGTCCCCATCCCTTCATTGGAAGTACTCACTACATACTGGAGGTGATCTCTTCAGTTTTGATCTCCCCACTGTTGGGCATTTCAGATAAGGTCACTCACATGAGTCCTGTGAGCTTCCCACAATCTAGGAATCTGAGACTTTCTATAAGTTCCCCCAGGCACCTCCTCTCGAGCCCCTATCATTGGTAGCTACAAATCTTTATTCATTATACTGGTCCTCTGGGCTTCTCTCCTGTCTTTCCTAATACCTAATCCTGTACCACTTTCCACTCCCCACCCCTCCTCCACCCAGATACCCCTCTTCCTCTGCCTCTCATGTTTATTTTGTTGCCTTTTCTAAGTGGTATTGAATCATCCTATTTTAGACCTTCCTTCTTGTTTAACTTATTAGGTTCTGTGGGGTATATTATGGATATTCGGTACTTTTTGGTTACTATTCATTTATCAGTGAGCACATACCATGCATATCATTTTGAATCTGGGTTACCTTACTCAGTATGATATTTTCTAGTTCTATCTTTTTACCTGCAAAACTCAAGACGTCCTCCTTTTTAACAGCTTTATTTATCTTTGTTGGACATTGTGTCATTTAGGTATCAGAGTAACTATATCTTCATACAATGAATTAGGTTGTGTTCCTTCTGTTTTTATTTTGTGAAACAGTTGAGTATTGGCAGTATTCTTATTTGAAAGTCTGATATAATTGTGCACTAAAACCATCTGACCCTGAATATTTTTTTTTTTTTGGTTAGGAGGTTGTAAATGACTGCTTCTATTTGCTTAGGGTTTAGGAGAATGTTTAGATAATTTGGCTCATATTGATTTAACTTTGGTATGTGGTATATGTCCAGAAAATCAACCAATTCATCTAGATTTTCTAGTTTTGTAGTAAGATATGTTTTCTTTCAAATTTCTTCAGTTTCTCTTATGTTTCTCTTTTCATTTCTGATTTTGTTAATTTGCATACTGTCTCTGTGCCTGTTACTTACTTTGGCTAAGGGTTTATTTATCTTGTTGTTTTATTCAAAGAACCATCCCTTGGTTTTGTTGATTCATTGAATGGTTCTCTTTGATTCTAATTGGTTGATTTCAGCCCTGAGTTTGATGATTTCCTGCAGTCTATACCTCTTGGGTGTGCTTGCTTCTTTTTGTTCTAGGGTGTTCTGGTGAGCTGTTAAGTTGCTAATATAGAATCTCTCTAGTTTTTTTATAAAGGCATTTAGTGCTATGAATTTTTCTCTTTGCACTGCTTTTATCATGTCACATAAATTTGGGTATGCTGTGCCTTCATTTACACCAAATTCTAGAAAGCCTTTCATTTCTTTCTTTATTTCTTTCCTGTCCAAGTTACCACTAAAAGAGTTGTTCAGTTTTCACGAGAATGTGGGTTTTCTGTTGTTTTTGTTGTCATTGAGGTCTGCAGTGATCTGTTAGAATGCATGGGATTGTGGTCTTTTTAAAATAAAAATGTTATTCTTTTCTTTTGTCCTTGTTTTTCCTTCATTTAGTTTCTTCAATTATTCTTTTTTTTTTTTCAAAGCTCTGAAGTATATGGGTACACTTAAAGATTCCTATGAGCTTTGGAAGTTTAAAATAGTTTCAAATGTGAACTTATTAGAACAATAATTAAATCCATAATATCATACTCCTATTTAACTTTTAATTCACCCACTCTATTCTTTTATCTCTGTTCCTCTAAAGAATTCAAGACTTCTTGTTTTATCTCCATCCTTCTGGCAGCCTCATAGGAACATCAGATTTGCCAGTTAATTTCTTTTGGTTTGAAGCTGAAAAATTCTAAGTAAAAGGCCAGTGGCCACTTGATTAAGAGCGAATGCAAATGGACTGAGAGATGCTGAAAATCAGAAGGTTTTAACAAGTTATCTCACATGTTGCTGTGGTACAGGTCATACATCTAAGAAGTACCATTAATTAACAGTCATTTAGAAAATATCTTTTGGAAATTGTTACCGAGACTACGATCCTTAGCTGCAGCTGCCAAAGCTTCCTGATGCTTCTCCAAAAGAACCTTACAAAAGAATTAAGTACAGAGCAGAGGAGACTATAAATAATTTTAGTGAAGTAAAAATAATACTTTTGAGAGTGAGACGGGTACATGTGAAAGAAAATATGTCCGATGCTTCAAGTCCCTCTCACTTGATGACCTTGTTGAGATAGATGAGAAAACTATGTTCTATCCAATATGGTGTGACCATTGGGTTTCAAAATCATCATTACCCACTCAAAACAACTGATAAAGATGTAAACGCATTCAGTAATAGTTGGTTTTGACTTTTAGGTCATTGACAGGTTGTTCTACGGTAGCTCCAATCAAGGAAAATTTTGGATATAATAAACTACTAACTACATTTATTATTTGAGTTTACTTACATGTAGATTTTGTTATCTTTAGACCAGAACATAATTACTGGTTACGTTGTCATCCATTAACCCTCTAGGTCAGTGGCCAAATTAAAACTCTCTCTTGGCTCATCTTTACTTCAACAGTTATAATTCCAGGCTGCTCTTTGATCCAGTTGTAACTAAGCTGTGACAATCACACTGGATAATTCTGGTCCTGAAATATTGTCATTTAAACATTTATGTTTTTCCTGTCTCTTTGAGAACTTGTCTTCTCTTTCAGCTCCCTAACTCCATGCCTACCAAATTGAGAAAATAATTTAAGCTATATTTTTATATTGTTTTTTAATGATATCACATAAAAATACAGTGATCATGTAAGGCACACATTTACAAGTAAAACCAAATATTTCAAATTTATATGCACAAAGGGATTCTATGAAAACAGAGGAAAGAGCACCCTTTAGAGAAATGTGGAAAATGTTGCGGGATTAGAAAAACAAAACTACTCAAATTCAATATATTATTAACAATTTCTTCATATGCTAATACATTTTGAACTAGCTTAAAGATAGATAATTTGAGACATCTTTATGATATAAGTTGTAAAATTACATAAGCAGATTTTGAAGGACAGAAGCAAAATATTATAGATTAATAACTTACTCAAAGTAAGTGTTATCTTCTTCACACTTCTTGAGGTACCAGTCCAAGAACAAGCAGCCCCATTTCTGATTTTCTGTCAAGTGCACAGCATGACCATGAAAATGATACATGTAAAAGAAAATTGCTGTCATCATAAACCAGGGGGCAATCAAAGAGAGTGTAATCTCACAACCATTGTAGACACATGGCCCAATGGTATAAATATTTCTTCTTATGTAGCACATTTTAAAGATCCTTGTCAAGTTACATTGAGTGACACGTATTTAGGGCTTTGGAGAGAATATGTGTGATTGATAGTTTAATTGTCAACTTGAAACTATCTAGAATCACCTGGGAAGAAGGCCTCAGTGAGAGATTACCTGTAAGATTGATTTGGGGCAATGCTTGTGGAGGATTTTGATTAGTTGGAAGATCTTTATCATTCACACACAATCCATATAGGTATATTATTTACATATATATTTATTTATATATCTCTGATATATTATATAATGAATATATTTTACTCATAAATAAATGCAGAATACATATTTGATTCGAGACATTTAATGTGATCACATTTTCTGAGTCTTATTTACTTTTGTTCCCACAAATATGCTAAGATTGGATGTACTGATTATTTAATATTCTCCCTGTCTTATAGCCATGAAGTCATTATAGTTGCTGTTCTTTGTAATACTCACTCAAACATATTTGGAACTATCTTCTTATATAAAGTTTATTCATGCTTGACTCATAATAAATTATTTTTTTTAAGCAAAGTCATTACTTAATGCCAACAATCCTCCTCAACAAATAAGTGTCATTATCTAAAAGGTAAGGACAGTATCTGATTTTCCCTACTCATCTGAATTTAGTATTCTGACAGCTATGGAATTATTCAAACTGAAAATCTCATTCTTCATGGGAACATGGGGACCATTACACATTAGATACTACAAAATATACCTTCCTTGATCCATTTGTTCACTATATCAAAATATAAAATTCTATGTGCCTTTTTGGTGCCCAGCATCCTCTGCACCTAGGCTATAATTTTATGTCAAATAAAGTACTCTGGTTCTAGTTGTATAGCGTCATATGTTGTATGTTTTACCATCTCCACTACCCCAGTATATGGATTCTCTTGTTAGGGAATGAAGTTATCTAAAGAAAACCAATGGCATATGTGGCTAATAAATGTTCTGGACCTGTGTTGTATTAAATGAATGTTTATTATTAATAACAAACTGAAAGACTCAAAGACAAAATTTACTATATGTTCAATTTCTAATATATTCTGAACAAGATGATGGGATCTACACTCATAAAATGTAATACTTCCAGAGTATAATCTTTGACTAAGTTGTCCAAAAACTATTTCTCGCATTATGTCTCTAAAAATCAAGGAATGTAAACCAAATTGTCTTTGAATTTGGTCTTATGGCTTGGTCTCATGGTTTACTAATATTATACTATGTACACAGACACACACACACACACACACACACACACACACACACACACACACACATATATACTACACTTTTTGCTACCTAATTAGTTTTTCATAAAGTTTTCTAATCTATACTAGTCAAATTTAATTTATAGAACATGCATGCTATATTATATTTGCAAAAAGTAATGAGCTTACCTACTTTGTTATCCTGGGCAGTATTATTAGCATACAGACATCTGATACTTGTTTTCTGAGGACATTCCATCCAAATATTATGAAATAAAGGAATGATTAAAATTGATATCATTACTTAAAATAGACAAATAATCTGGAGGATGTTGAGGAACTTAGCCATGTTTACATATTTATAAAATTCTGGCAATGGTAAGGTGATTTCTTTTCAACTTGGACTTGATGACTGTAATTGTGCTACTTACAAAAAAGTAGACAGTGATAAAACACATTGTTTTTTTGCATTCAAATTTTAGATATAAAGATAAGTAAGTTTGCTTTCACTAGCAGATTTTAAACATGAGGAAGTCAGCTGTCTTCATAAGTTACACTCATTTATTAAAACAAATTGCTCCCTTCCATGATTCATCCTCAGTTGTTTCTGGTCTCCATTCTGCTAGCTACATGTACTCTGAATAGCTCTTATGTGGCTTGCAAGAGGGAGATTATTCCATGCAAGTGGCATCTTCTAAGTCAATTATCCACTAATGTCAGAATAAACTTCTTCGTTTGTGAAATTATATTTAAAAATTGTCGAGGGTATCTAGAATTTGTATTCTCACTGGACCTTTTTTTCTACCCATGTAATATCTTTTATTTTTTTTCAAGTAAAACCTGATAGATTAAAGTTAAATGTCTTTAAAGACAATTTCACTCACCATCTATATGTCATCGGAGAACACACAGCCACTAAGGGATAAGGGAAAATGATCAGATTCATTGGTCTACCACAGAAATGCAGTGAAGTTTTTCTTTAACAGTTACCAAACTTTTTTTTTTTGAGGGTGAAAAAGAATTATGGAATAACAGGAGTTCTTTTCATCTCCACATCTTTCTCATGAGAAATCTCCAGAGGGTTTTCAGAACTGCTGTTCCTGCATTCATCTGAAAGGGAGGGAAGGGACAAACAATTGAAGGTGATTTTAGCAAGATTCAGGCAGCAACGCTGGAATTTAATGCTGCAAGCAGAAGGGCTATAATGTCAGAGAACTCACAAAGAAATATGAGTTTAACTATGTCTTCATTAAACTTTCAGCTAGAAGCTTTTAAAGGTTGACTAAGATATTTCATTGTTGTGTCTATCAGAAACCTTATATTAAACTGAGAGGTTTGATTTTATTCTCTTTGTAAAAAAGATTTGATTTCCAAAAGTCTACTAATCATATACATTGGTAAATGGCAGGAGTATGTCTTATGAATCAGGCTGAGAATAATAAAAATCTCCCCATAACATATGTATGTTTTAATACTGTTACCAAATGTTATAAATAGGAAATTAAGGGAAAGTCATGCCAGAATGAAGTCCACAGAAAGCCTATGCTTGACAAGCTATTTTGTGTGGCTCTATCTTCTATATTTCACTGGATGGAAAGTTGTGTCTTTGTTTATTTACTTATCAGCTTATGGGAAACCCATGACAGAACTCAAAACAAACTGAGAAATAGCTCACATGCCTTTTATTTCACCTATACAATTATATGCCACAACGGGTTTTACTATATTGACAAAGATTTGTTATTGCACCCCAATATATTTTGAATCATTGCATAACTCCCTCAAAATTGTATAACTTTTTGAAATCAATCCCCTCCCTTCTCCCTCTAGCACTTAGCGATCTCTAATCTACATTCTGTACCTCTACATTTGCCCTTTCTGGAAAATTCACTTACAAAGAATCATAAAATATGTAGGCTTCTGTGATTGACTTCTTTCATCCAAAATATGCTCAGGCTTAAAAATGGATCAATGTTCTTTATTCCTAGGTATGATTGTATGGATCCACCATTATTGATTATAGCATATATTTATTTATCTATGTAAAAGTTCACAAATGCATGTGTCTTTCCACTTTGAGCTGTAATGAAAAGGACTGTAAAGAACCTTTTTAGTCAATTTATATGTGGGTTTACAGTTTCCTCACACTACAGCTGAGGAATTTTACTTTTGTTCTTCAAAAGCTGTCCAAGATGTTTCCAAACTATTTTCACCATTTCACTTTGTCACAAGATTTGTGATATCACTGAATTCTCTGGACTCTTACTTTTTCATTTTATAACAATAGCCATCCAATATTTTTATTGGTTTCTTATCTTACTATTGTTTTGCATTGTAATATGTGGACATATTATATTATTATTTTTAGATATTTTGCTCCTATGGCAGAAAGAATGACTACCTGATATTTCCATTGCTTTTCTGCTCCATAGACAATATCTATTCTTTGAAGTACATGGATCCTCAACCCACTTGGGGAAAAACATATTGTGCTTTAATCGAAGCAAACTCTTGAGTCTCAAATTCTTTAAAATAGTATACATTTTACATTTCAAGGCAGGCTATTTTTTTTACATTGTTTTAAAACATTGCTGAGGCTTTATCAATATAAAATCTTTATATTCAGTGTTTGAATTTTGATGAGTTTGGACTTATACTATTACCACTCAAACATTTGAAAAATAAGGGGCTTAAGTATACTGATAACCTTACAGCTTTTTTGTCTTAGTTTGTGTAAGTATATGTGTGTGTTTGTGTGTTTGTGTATATTTGTGTGTTTGTGTGTTAAGAATACTTATCATAAAATATTTTTTAAAAATTGTACAAATTCTGAACCGTTAACTATAGTACATTTAGGTATAACAGATGTCTGGAACATATTCATCTTTAATAACAGAGACTTTATAGGGCATGTCCCTTCCTTCTCCTTGCCTTAAGCCCTCAGTATCCACTAAACATGAATATGATTGTCTCAGATAACTCATATACATTAAATCTCTTTTGGTACCCATTCTGTCACTGATTTATTTTTATTAGTATAAATTCCTCAAGTTATATTTGTGTTGTTTTAAATACTGGCACTTTTTCCGTTTTAATGATTTGCTTCTATGTAACATGTGTGTTTTGTCATTTTCTTTAACTCATCAACCTTCAATGGACCTTTGGATGGCTTTCATATTTGACAATTGTGGTAACTTCTGCTACACAAAAAAAAGATGTAGCTATCCATTCGTCATTTAGATTTTAATATCTATAAATATATACTTAAAAGTAGAGATCTAGAACCACTGGGGTATGTAGTTATTAAATTTTTGACAAATTACCTTGCTGTATTCCATATTGAGCTTGCGATTGTGCATTCCCACTAGTGATGTGAAAGGGCTCTAATGCCTCCTCACTATTATCAGAACTTGGTGAATTTTGCTATTTTGATGGAAGATGATGCAACCTCTCATTGTTCTGCATTATTTGGAATGTATTATCTAATATGATTATATTCTTCTTTTTTATCTTACCAAACACTCATATATATTCTAGGCACATTTTACATTTATATGTATCTCTCTTACCAACAAAAACTTCAGACTTATGAAGAAATTACTGAAGGACCTTGGAAATATAAAAGGAAAATAATGATTTGAAATGATGGTACTTACACAGCCATAAATAATATGAATATAGTTGCATATTTTTTCTAAATAGGCTTAAAAATTATACTAAAAAAAGAGGTTCAGTCTCATTGTAGTTTAGTAACTCTATTTTCCTACATAAAAGATCAGTGAAACAGTTTTTTCAAGTAATACCTTGTCTGATACTTTAGGAGATGATAGGTAAGTTGTAATACATATAAGGTTAGAATATCCAAGCAGAAGAATAAAACAATGACATAGTAGGCTTGGTGAGGGGATAAAGAATTACACAAATTGCTTTTTAGAAAACGGATTCTGGTTTTACATGAAAGATATTATTATTTTCTTCATAGGAATTTTATCAGTGATATAAATTACACAAAAGTCAAAACAAAACATGTCTGAGTACAGTTTATATTTATAGTTATGAAGAAGCATGAGTACCTGATAAGAGGTCTGTGTTGCTATGAGATATAGTTGGAGAATACTCAGTAACCTAGAGTCTACTCACAACAGTTAATACTTTCTTGCTAACATCAAACTGGAAAGGTAAACCGCATTGTGGTCTGAAAACTAGCAGTTATATAAAGAACACAAGTACTGTATTAACTGAGAAGGATCAACATATCTAGAATGTTGTAATGGGTTTTAATTAAACAGAAGAACTTTTGTAAATCAGACAAGTTAACTTGTTTCATTTTCGTTACCGAAGACACAAAGGGCACTATTGATACAACGATCAGGAAACAGGTCATTGACAGACACCAGTTCTATTCAACATTATGCTTCCAGATTCCCTAGAAACTTTAGTCATAATAACCAGAACTGAAAACAACCTAGATGTTCCTCAACTGAAGAATAGATAAAGAAAATGTGGTACATTGACACAATGGAAAACTATTCAGCCATTAAACCCAAAAATATCATTAATTTTTCAAGCAAACAGATCAAACTAGACAGTATCATCCTTAGTGAGGTAGCCCAGACATAAAGGGGGATGAATGGTATTCACTCACTTATAAGTGTATATTAACTATAAAGTCCAGGACACCCATACTATGCTCCACAGAGTCAAAGAAACTAAACTAGAAGGAAAGCTCAAGTAAGGAATTTGATATCAGGGGTTGAGATCATGTGTGGCTAGAAGACAGGGCCTAAGGGCCAGGAAAATATAAATAGATGGGGGAACATCTCAAGGACATGGCAGCTACCTGGGGAAAATTCCCAGAAATCAATGGAATTTACCTTATCAGAATCTAGAAATTGTGGAAATAAAGAACCTGAAGAGACCACCTCCTTCATTCAGGTAGGAATCCCATTGGAGCAACAGGGATACCAACCTACCCACAAAATTTTTGGTTTAAAATAATTCTGTCTACAAGAAATGCAAAGATAGGGGATGGATCAGAAACTAAGGGAACTGTCAACACATAACCTGCCCAAATTGAGAACCATCTCATGGGCAAGTACCAATCCCTGACACTATTAATGATACTCCCATATGCTTGCAGAAAGGAGCCTAGCATAACTGTCCCCTGAGAGGCTCCATCTAGCAGCTGATAGAAACTGATATAGACATCCACAGCAAAACATCAGATGGAGTTCATGAACTCTTATTAAAGAGATGGGAGAAGAAATAAGGGCCCTGGATGGGCTAGGAACTCTACAGGAAAATCAACAGAGTCAACTAACCTAGGCTCTCAGAGACTGAACCAAAAAGCATACATGGGCTGAATGCATATACATAGCAAATGTGATGCTCAGGCTTCATGTAGATTCCCCCCAAAACTGGAGCTAATCTTAAAGCCAGATAGATCCCAGAAAGGCAGGAAAACTTGACATTGCTTACATGGTGATATGTATTCATTTATGCCTAGTGAAAGAGTTATGGGATCATGAAATCTTGCAACTTTGGTTGAGGGGCGGGGGAAGAAATTGATGTTGAGCAGTGTATAGGATAGCAGAAATATCCTGCAGTGAGATTCTCAAAAGTTACTGCTTGATCTCAATTCTTCAAAAGAATTGAATTTCTTGTGGTTAGATAAAAATCCACTTTCCTCCAGAACTTTATTTTTTCAGAACTTTTGAAATGGATTATCCATTCCCAGTAGAAGTCAAATGACTTGTCCCTGGCAGGAGGATCAGATGGTCCTCCACTGACATGCACATCTGGTTGTATATCAAAGCCCATGCTGGCTTTAGGCTCCCTACTCGCAAGTGCTTCTTATGCATCTCAAAGTCTCTGTACATCTACCCCATTTTCCAAGGCCTGCTTCTGTTTATGGATTTCCCTTCTAGCTACTTATCCTCCTGATAACTCATGATTTCCTTGTTCTCTTGCTATCCTCACTATTCTTTGTAATTTCTATCTCTTCGATCTTGACTATTTTCTCTTGACTCCCTAGTCCTGGGTATGTTCAGTGTACTTTTTCTCTCTGCCAGATGTGTAGAAGGATTCTTTGTGCTATGTTGGGAAATTTTACTTGTCAAAATGCTGTTGGTCTATGAGCTTAGTCAGCAGATAAGAAGGTGGAAGTTCTGGTACAGAGAAAGGATTTCTTGGAATTTCTTTAAGAGAGTCGAGTACAGGGGATTCTCCCTGAATGATGACAGAGATGGACACAAGAAATTGAGGAGAGGTTACTAAATCATGGCAAGACTTACAATAGAACAAGTGGAACAACTGAGTTATGAACTAGTTGTGGAACAAGTGCAATTCTTTGTCCTAGGAAATTATTCATAATAAGTTGGTCTCAGAGTCCTTGGTTCATGCACTTGAGCACAGGTGGAAAAGCTGTGGTTACACAGATGTCTCTGGACGTGTTCTCACTTGTCTATTAAATTTTTCTTTTAATGGAGTGACCATTTTGTCTTGTCAGTTTCTTTATTGTGTCATTTTGCAAACATATGGTGACAAGAAACATGAAGGGTAACAAATAGATATCCCTTCTCAAGGGGTCCAGACTCTTCTAAATAAACCAAACTGCTGATTGAACCCTCCTTAGATGTGCATCGTTTTTTTCTTCTGGCTTTTTCTACCCATCATATCCATCTCCAAACTCTGGAGACCTAACCTTTGGCTGTTTCTCCTTCTTCTGTTCTAATCATTCTACTTTCTTTGACTACTCTAGTAAGTGCCATATTGGAAATGTTTGCTTAGTCTTTATTCCCTTGGCTCCTGGATCCTACAACTATTACAAAAGTTTTGCCAGTGTATGGCCATTGGGTACACATCACATTGTCATTCTGTATACCTCTGTCTGACATTTAGGCATGATTTGCATTGAATTTCTTGTAACCATGGTATTTATATTTTCCCATCACTGCTGTCCTTTTCTACCCACTCCCTGCTAACTCCTGGAGTTTGCTCTTTTTTCTCATGACACTGTTGGAATCTTCCTTCTGGAAGACCTGTCTAAGTCTGTGCCAACTTATTCTTGTTCTACTCCTGGCTTCCTCCCCAACTATCTCTCTGCTTGCTCCTGGAGCTTGCTCTGTCTCTCTTGCTTGCTTGTTGGAACCTGAACTCCATGAACATATACCAGAGTAGTGAATTGCCTTATATAATCTTTCTGTCCTTGGACTAAGAGATTGAAGTAAAGTTTCATTGTTTTATGCAAAAGCTCATAATAATCAGCCTCAATGACATAGAAATAACACACTCAAATTCCAAATTTCCACAAATTTTTAAATACTTCTGCCACTGTAAATCAAAGCCTTCTCTGCTACTTACTCTTGGGTTTTCTTTATTCTCTGCTCTCTCTATTCTATTTCTCTGATCACTAAATTTGGTTTTATTGGATTCAAGAATACAAATGTATTTTGGGTGTATATAATACTCAAAACTGTTACATGCTATTCTAATTTAAGTAAAAGACTGACTGTGGAGCTAAGATTTGACATTTCCTCTTCAGATTCAGCAACTTTTGTTTAAAACGATTTTTTTCAAGGCTCTTTTTCCTGTCCTGGGTCAGGCAGGTAACCTGACACTGACAGGGAAGAGAGCATAATGGGACAGTCCAGGAAAAGACACAATGTGCTTTCTAAAACAGGGAGAGAAAGAGAGAGAGGGGTAGAGAGAGAGAAAGAGAGAGGAGAGAGAGAGAGAGTAAACTTTTCCAAAGAGAGATTATTGCTGTTGCTCATTCTCCTTTGATTGATTTTGTAGCTTTTAAGTTGTCTAAGTGTAATCACTGTTATTTAAGTCTGTAAATTCCTCCTCTTAGATTTCTAATTTTTTCTAAAGTATAAACTTTATTTTATCCCAGTATTTATAAGTGCATTATTTATCTCAGAATCTATAAGTTAATTGAGAATGGTGACAAATATTTAACACAAGTAGGAAAAAAACTGACTTAAAACTTTAAACAAATAGGGTTGTTACAAAATCTATACACAGGTAATCTTAAGTACAATACAATCCTTATATGTAACTTGTTTTCAACTTCTCTTTAGAAAATGGATCTGCTCAACTATTTATAAAGGAAAAAAACAACTTGCTAATGACAAATTTATTTATTTATTTATTTATTTATTTATTTTTAGAATATATAAAAATCTATGGATTTTCTTTTTTTTTAAATTTTTTTATTGGGTATTATATTTACATTTCAGATTTTATCCCCTTACCCCACTTCCTCTCACTACCCAGAAACCTCCTATCCCATCCCCCCTCCTCATGCTTCTATGAGGCTGTGCCCCCACCTACCCCCTACTGCCAGTACCCCCTTCCCACCCTCACATTCTCCCCTACACTCTGTGTTCATTTTTTATGGGACCAAGAATCTCCTCTCCCACCTATGCCCGACAAGGTCATCCTCCCCTACATATACAGCTGGAATCATGGGTCCCTCTTTATGTGCTCCCAGGCTGGTGTTTTAGACCCTGGGAAGCTCTGGTTTGTTGGTATTGTTGCTTTCCTCATGGGGTCACAAACCCTTTCTGCTCCTTCAGTCTTCTCTCTAACTTCTCCATTGGGAAACCCTTGATCATATCAGTGGTTAGCTGTTAACAACAAATTTGCAACTTACTAAGTTTGTGTCTAATCATTTATGTCTTTACTAACTATGATCAACTGCATAATGAATGGAAGTAATGTCATCCTTGGAAGTCCTAAATATGGTAAGAATTGTTAAGGAATTTAGTTTAACCATTGCTTATGGGAAAGACAATTTTCTCATCTAGCTATGGAAATAAATCTACCTTCTGTCACAGAGGAAGCTGTTAGCATGTCTTTGGAGGCAAGTTAGCCATATTTTCCATCCATACCTTTTCAGTCTTTTTGAAACAGACAAATGGAAACTGCTATAAACTCTGGGTGGCCTAGTTTTCTCTATGAAATCCAGGATGTTCCAGTCTTATGAAAACCATTCTTTCTTGCAAATTCAAAAATGAAAAATATAGTAATATACTTCCATTACAATTAATTGTAGATAAACCAGTTAAAATATTTCAAAGCAAAATATCAAAGAAGAATTCAGAAATATCTTGGAGAGTAGTCTCATGACATAATGTACTCAGTTTCTAAATGATATTCAAGGTACATATAAGGTTAGATTCAAATGGTATCATTTACAGACAATGAGCCTAAAAACAATAGTAAATTATTTGTAATACCATGACAATCATAAATATTCCAGCTAAATAACTATATAAATATTGTTATATTTTTATTTTCTTCAGTTCTGTGGCAGGCTTCTAAGAGACTGTCTCACTTTGTCATTCAGAGGACTGAAAATTTTATGTCTTTCTCGTCATGTAGTGAAGAATGCATTCTATGGTGTCAGTATCTATGTTTATATGAAAATCTATGCTGCTTTCAGGAAGACTACATAAATGTGTTTGCTAAAAAAAATTTACTTGACAGAATAAATTCCTACAATAAGCTAAATTACTTTTTTTTGGTGTACCTCTGGGTGCCACTTAGTGGAAACCTTCACTCTATAAACACAAGGGTTTCAGGAATCAGTTAGTTTGAATTGCCTCAGATACATAGCCCTGTGAGATAAAGAAGTGAGTATAGGGAAATGATAAAAATTATGCTCATATGAATGTCTGTGAATATCATTGTAATCCGGGCATAATTCCTGAGAATTTCAAGATTTTTATCTCAGGATTTGAACTACAATACTAGAAGATTTGTGCTAATATGTTTCATAGACATATTTTTATTTCTCAAATAATTTCCATCAACACAACGCATATAACCTTCAGAACATGAAAATGTAGGGGACAAATTCTAAATCAAAGCTCTGTATGCATCTTACGAGCTAATATTTAATGATTGCCTTGAATACCTATGAAAATAGCAGTAAATGCAATAATAGTTGTCCTACCTTCACAGACTAAGATTGGGGTAAAAAAAAAGACAATGGCATGCAGATAAATCTCTTAAAAACCTGATTAAAATATGAATATATTCATGTTAACTGATCACATTTTGACAATAAAAAAACATGAAATAAATATAAGTATATATTGATAAAGGGGTTAGCCAATCAAATATGGTCAATATACATGTCAAAAGAACAATCAGCCTATATATGTAGGAATTCTGTCATTTACTGTATTATAAATGATTTTGGGGTATATTATGCTAAATTAAATAAGCTAATACAGGAATACTAATGCTACCTGCTGTCCCTGATTTAAAATAAACACAAAATATCTTGAGGCCATTGTTAAAATACCAACTGTATACAGTAAGCAAACCAGTAAATCAACCAGTAGCCCAATTTCCAGAAGCTGGGAGTGAAGCAAATGAAAAGAGAACTGAGAAGATGCTGATGAAAAGTTGTGAAGTCTCAGCGAGAGGGGGAAATGTTTTGAAAGAAATCACATAGCATATTAACTATAATTCATAACAATCTAATGTATTTGAAAATTACAAAGTTTATTTAAGATATATTTTGCTAAACAGTAACTATGCAACAAGATTTATATGCTAAGTTGACTTAATTATTTTTATAATTCATGCACATACAAAATAAAACCTTGAACGCATACTGAACTGATAATTTAGGATATCTTTTAACTCCATGGTGAAATAATTTTTGAGATATTTGAGATTAGAAACCTGTAGTAAAGACAAATATGTACCTTGATTAATGAATCGAGACAATAAAATATGGAGGTAATAACTATTGTAGAGAATGAGAGACAAGGTCAGTATGGGGTTTGAATGAGAATGAACTCTGTAGACTCGTAGATTTAATTGTTTGGTCAGCAAGAAGTGCCATTATTTGAAAAGATTAGGAGGTGTGTCCTTGTTGAAGAAAGTATGTCACTGATGGTAGGCTTTGAGGCTTCCAAAGCTCAAGTCAATGTACATAGATGTAAAACTCTGAGCTATTTTTCCAGCATCATGTTTGACTGCCTGCTCCCATGCTCCCTACCATAATAATAATAATGAATGAAACCTCCAAAACTGCAAGCAAGTCCAAATTATATCATTTGATCATAAAGGTCGCCATGGTTGTGTGTCTCTTCATCGCCTTAACTTCATCACTGCACTAACTAGGATATTCAGTAAGTCAGAAAGCTTACTTAAAGTAACATTCTTTGCTTTGACATCCAGCTAATTTAAGCAGTTAACTTTATAATACAATTGAGTTGATTGTGGTGCAACTTTTAAAAAAGAAAAATATCTTAAAATTAGGAATTTGATTCTACAACTTCTAACCAGACTATAGAGGTATTAAGAATGGCCTGGTTCATGATAATGCCTTGTGATTCACCTCTGGATCACAATTTTCCAAACCATCAACATTAGACTAGGCCACTCTATAAAGGCAATCAAACAGAACAGAAACCAAACACACTAGGCATAGATGCAGACAGACATGATAGATATCCAGGATGTCCAAACACACACTGGCCAAGCATTCCCCTAATCTAGCTAACATTGCTGACTAGCTTTGTTTTTCCCATGGTCAACTAGTTTAGACTTGTCTAGGTTTTGAAACTAGAGAAAATCAATTAGTACTTAATCTAGAATCTCAGAGTTTGTTCTGAGGGAGTGTTTTTAAAGAATGTCAGAAATCTCATACATAGGCTTATAAATATGGCTGACTAAAACTGAGCTGAAGGCTGCACAAGGGCAACAATAATAGGTATCCTAAAGCAGAAGGGGAAAATACCACAAGGCTTCAACCCTACAAAACAAATTAATGTTCTTAATTGTGGATCATAGCTATATTTCTACTGGGCCTCATTAACAGGGCATGTACAACAATAAACTACAACACTTCCAATGTTTCATACAGGCACAAAGTAGCAGTAGCATAATAATGTTTTCTTTTGCTATTCTTCCTCACTGATACTTGTGATACATTATTTCTCTGACTTACATTTGACAATGAAAAGGTAGGAGAATTGTTTCCATTCTGAGAGTGCATTTTATCATGTCATGTAAATTTTACTAACAATTTAACCCTATGCACTCAGAAGATATTTCACAAGGACGAATCTATCTTCATATGATGTAAAAGAAATTTAATATGTCTACATGGACTGAAATGGTATTGAGGAAAATTACACATAATTTTTCCTCAAGAGTAAGTTAAATTTCCAAGCACCCTATTTTAGGGTATAATTACCAATTAGCCTACAAGAACACAATAATAGTATAACATAAGGAAATTGCCTCAAAATTATAGGGAATTGGAAGTTGATGATTATTATATAGGATGTTTGGTAAAATTTATTCATACCAAGATTATTTGAATTAGAGTTTTCAGAGTAAAAAATAGTTAGACACATAATTGATTCATTAAAAATGAAAGAAGAGAATATTCAAAGGTTAAACACATGGAATAATTGTCTTAATTTTCATGGTGGATAATCCTCACTTTGAAGTTGATTGGATTAAGACATGCCCAGTGCGTTACTAAAGCATGTTTATCACTGTTTTTATGAGATTATTTCAAGAGAACATTCATGTGGTAAGTAGAACCATCCTTAGATTCACAAATAAGTTTAGCTACCTGATAATAGAATATCTTTGTAGCAAAAAAAAAAAAAAAAAAAAAAAAAAACCACAGAAAAACACAGCTGGACAAGATGTAAAGATCAGTGATCATTAGGAGACCATCCCCAGGGATAGGAAGTGCTGAACTGTCAAAGAAAACAGGTTAATTAATCAATCAAACAAACAACAATAACAACAAAAGCAGTGTTCCTCAAAGGCCTCCAGATCAAACCATTCCTCAATATTCCTATCTTGACCTCTTGTCCTCATGTCTCTGGATGATGATAAGATAAAACATATCCTACTTGCTCAAGTTGCATTTAGTCATGTTTCATTTTGATTTGCTTTGTATTTTAATCGCAGCAATGGAATCCCAAACTCTGATACCCCGTGTTTTTACTTGTGGCCCTGTTAGCCATATACTGTAATTTCATTTGAATGCTTGCTTTTTACATTGTAAAATTAGTTTATTAATGAGTAGCTTATTCATAAGAATTTAAAATATATACTGATTTTCATTAATAAACCTATTATTTCCTTTTCACCAGAAGCAAAACACTTTACTGAATGTCAAAAGTAGAATTATTTCATTTGTAAATTTCTATAAATGAATGTGGAATATGTTGATTATGAAAGCAATATACTCACATTAAAGTAAGCATAATCTATATTTTATATTTTAAATTGGGTTAAAAGTTTTTAATATGCACATCTATGACTTAACTTCTAGATTGCAATTTGGGGTTTTATAACATTTTGTGATATTTAGCTTCTCATTTTCTTTTCAGTATGAAAATAGCCTATAATGACATTTTTATGTTAAAAATAACAATAAATATTTCTGTACTATTTTATTTAGTTAACATTTTGCTCCCTTATACTGAGTAATTTTTTCACTGTAATTTATTATATGTTCGCATCTGAAAAAAAATTACCATTCCTCATGTTTTAACTCTGTGCTGACAAAGATCACCAAAATTACTCTGTGTTAACAGAGGCAATTAAGCCCCCCATTTTTCCTTTTTAGAATGAACATATTTTTTTTGTAGTGTGACCACAAAATAATCACCAATTACTTTGAATATGAAGCATAGTACATGTTTACAAAATATGTACTCTATTACTGGTCATAAGTCAAATTACCTAGTTTGAAAATAAGGAATCCAAAGCCACTGAAACAATTTTATAGAAGAATAAAAAGAACATGAAATAAACTTTATACTCGAATGTTTCATATCACTGTAATGTAATAATTAAATATAACAAAACAATTTACTAAAACAACCCAAGAAAACTACATATAGAATAGCAAAGGAGATTGAATACTGAGTTTTCTCTGGACACAAAACTCGAAATCTAGAAAGAGAATCATTTGTGTAGAATTTATCAAAGAACACTACGGCCTGATTCAATCAATAATCTTTTTTATTAAATGTTCGAATCTTAATTCAAAATATAAGTTAACACAGACAACATTATTTAGCACTCCTACTGAAAGCAATCACCAATAGGTGGTGCTGCTGTGATGAAATTTGATTAAGCTTCATGCAAATCTGATCCTTGATTCAACTTTTTTTAATTTCCAATAAAGCTTCATCTCACATTTTACTTAGCAACCATTCAATAGTGAACTGGTTATGAAATGTCACCAGGGATAAAATGTTTTAAGCATTTGAGAAGCATTTTCTATCACCATCATTTAAATATGTGAGAAATAGGTCAGAGAGCATCCCCATAAAAAACAGCCTGTTCAAGGTGGTACTTATCTGATAAATGAATATACAAGTACTTGACTCAAATGGAAGTTATGAATTTTGCATCAAGCCCTTCATCAAGGTTGAATTACATAATGTCTCAGTTAATGGCATATCTGTGTGACATTTCTTGTCAAGCATTATCTCTTTTTGTATGGCTAAATATTTGATTTGTGAGACACAAAATGAATTTCAGTGACAGCATCAAAAGAATGTTTACAATTGCAATTAATCCTGAGTGATGAGACTACTAAGCACAGAACGTGCACGGACAAAAACTGTGATTTCAGACAAGTAGAATTTATAGCCAGATGCAAAAATACATAAAACTATTTTGGTTTTATTTTGAAATCTTTAATTATAGATATAAAAACTAATTCCATTAATGGCAGACATTTTTGTAATAATGTTTGCTAGATGCAATTTTTTGGAACACAAATCACTTCTTACAATTAAATGGCAATAACAAACCTTTTAATTTGACATTTTTATAGCAAACTGAAAGTGTACTCAATAAAAAATTCCAGAGATTTGAAAAGTAACTACCAAATAAATGTGAATATTTCCAAACTTGATAGTTTTGCTTTTTCAATAGTTATACTTATAAATGATGATCTTTTAACCATTTAAAATATAATTAAAATAAAAGCCATAAATCTAGTCAAAAATATTCACCCATTTTCATCTTTGTGTTTTGTTAAACATGTTTTTTCCTCTCTTCTTTCTCTCTTATTTTGTTTTCTGAGTTCTACCCCCAAAAGATACACATAAGTGACTCTGACAGAAGACATCATAAATTACTATATAATTACAATTCTAATAGTAGTTGTTGTAGAAAACCACATTCATCATATGCACATTTTATTTATTATATTAACTATTTAGGAATTTGTGTTTCTTTTCTGCCAAATCCCTGGTTTAAAATGCTCACATTTAGAGACAGGGTTTTACAAAATTAATACAGTTAAAATATGCTCAATAGTTTGTCCCTGAGTTAAATACCACTTGTAAATAAACAGGGGAAAATCTGAGACAGATATTAGACAGCAAAGTTTCTGCAAAGAGACAGGTAAAAGCTAGAATGCATACAAAAGTCAAAAGATATAATCGAGACACTAAGGAGAAAGCCATGAAAGATGATTCCAGCAGGCTTTAGCATAAAGTGGACATTTCAAGTCTCTTTGGAAACTCAGCTGTGCCATGTGGTATTTTATTGGATGCTATCTTATGAGAGGATGTTTTGCTGAAGCAGAAATGTGAGAGGATATTTTGCTGAGGCATATACTTGGGAGAACTCATGATGTTTGGAAAGAGTATAAGTGTAACCCAGCATGCAGTGAATGAGGCTCTTGTATTGGTTCACCACGCAATGCTTCACTAATCTTTACTTATCTTCTCTTGCTGTAACGTCACAGGGAGAAATGTGCCAAAGAATTTCTCATGCTATTCTGGCTCTTTCTTGCCCTTTCTGTTGACTCATGTCAGTTCAGCAGAGCCTTATGGTTTCTGCTGAATGAAGTCTCTGCTACTGCTTCATATTTGCTGCTTGCTTTTGGAATAGACTGATGATATCCTGATAACAAAGAGTGGAGTTGCCCCCAAAGAACTACTTCTAAAGAGGTCCACAAACCCCTTTGTCCTATTAACCATCTTTTTCTCCTTCCTTTTAATGAAAGGAGGTTGAAACATCAAAGAAATTTAATTGATGTAGGTTTTGAAAAAAATCTAAGCCTACAGGTGGTGCCCAATGTAGCGTAGGCATAATGGGTAACCGCTTCATAAGTAGTAGAGGAAAAGACAGATTTTGATGGGTTGAAAATGTTGTTTAAGGAAGTTAGCAAAATAGAAACTCCTCCCAGTGGGTGGTCTTCTGCCTTGCCCTCAGAGAGGGATTTCTGATTTTGCTTCACAGTCTTCCTTATATGCCCTTTTTAAAAAGATTGGGGGAAGGGTCGAGCTGAAAATTCAGATTCACTCTTGTATTAGAATGGATTGCAGAGTTAGTTGGTTATGCACTTAGAGAGTTTGCGGATTGAAGTTGAAGTACTTGGAAAACAGAAGAACTGTTGAGAACAGAACAAGTATCAGGCTTGTTGTCTGAGACAGGAAATTTACCTTATGAAGAAAGAAGAAAGCTCACTAGGCTGGAAGGCAAACTGCAGCTCTGCCCAGCTCCATGTACTTTCACTGCCAGGTGCCCAGAGCACTTCTGTGATACAAGGAGCTGGGAAGATAGGGAAGCTGTACAAAGATAACGGGTTAGTGTTCAGCCAAGTGCCCTGCCAGAAAATTTGCTTGGGGCTACACAGGCACATCCAGCCCACCCAGTCCTTGTGCAGCATTTGCCTGATATTGATGGCGGTCATGCTAATAATGAGTTGACATGGCATTCAATAGAAAAGCTAGAACTCAAGCATTTTAAAGAGGCTCCTGTATTGTGTGGCTTGCATTCTCCATTTGTTAAAGAAATGTTAAGTAACTGGGCTATGAAGCATAGAGTTATTCCCCAAGATGGAAAGGGATTTGTGTCAGCTGTGCTATAGGCTGGTCAATACTTACAAGGGTTATCATGGTGGAAGCACAAAGCTACAAAAAATAGGACAATGTAATACAGCAAGCAAAATAATAGTTACTAAAAACCAACTGCTTGCTAAAGAGTGCTATGCTGACCTACTTGAACAAATCCAATCTGATGATGTAACTAAGCAATGTTGTGTTGTTGTATTAAAAGCTTGGGATATAATTGAGAAGTACAGTAAGGTGGGATCTACTTCATTGACTAAGGTAATACAGTGTCTTAAAGAAACATTTGCTGACTTCTTACAGAGAGATTGGGTTCATCTGTAAATAGAGCCATAGCAGACTCTAAAACCAGACATCGATAAAAATCTTGGAATTTGAAAAGGAGAATACTGAATGTAAGAGAGCAATCAGACCACTGAGATCACAAGGAGTTCAATGGACTAATGAATAAGAATAATAAGTGATATTAGCCCTCAAGAGCATCATGCCAACATCACAGAGCAAACTAGAGCTAGAAGTCTCAGAAATCAAAATGCTGGATGCTTTAGTTGTGCTCATTTGCAAAGAAATTGTAAGACTAAAAGATTCAGAGCTCAAAATAGCAGGTACATTGACTCTGGAGAATATTATATTCATAGAAGAGAACAAGCATGTTCTAGTTGCTGTAAACCACAAATGCTTCCAGGGCATTGTAGCCACTGTGGAAAGGGCAAACACTGGTCAAAGACTGTAGGTCCAAGACAGACATTAGGTCTCAAACATCCCCTCTTGCCATAGGGAAACAGAAGGGCCCGACAATTTGAGGCCTCACTGCAAACAATATGAACCTTCTTCCTTTGGTCAGCTCAGAGGTACTAAGCAGGCAAAAAAAAAAAAAAAAGCAAATCACAAAGTATTTCTTATACATGCTACAGAAAAAAGTATAGCTTTGGATCTGGCCACAAATTTGACTCTTACAGTATCCTCAAAAGTTAAATGTTACAAATTAACCACTTTCATGAGAAGCATCATATTAATGGGAATAGTTTACAATTTTTTTATCACTTGGCAACAAGACAAAATAATAATGATAATAATAATAACAAATAGTCTTGTTATTAAGCAAACTCCATTACCTGCATGTTGTAACCCTAGGTACCAAAAGAAATGATATGTAGCAGATGGATTTTTTTCATTGTGAAGAATTTGAAAAAAAAATATATATATATATATATATACACCATACTGTTGATATATATTCAGGGTTTCAATGGACTACTGCTTTAATTTTTGAAAAGGTTGATTGTGTAATTATACATTTAATTAAACTAATAGCAGTCATGGAGATACCTGAACAAATTAAGACTGATAATGTTTCCACCAATGTATACAATAAGATGGAGCAATTCTTTACATATTACAATATAAAGCATGTTACTGGTATACAACAAATTCCCACAGGTCAAGCAGTTAATTGAAATAGTCAATCATACTTTAAAAGAGAGGCTTATTAAAAAAATAAAAATGTACAAAATCTCCCAGGGACATATTAAATAATACTTTGTTAACTCTAAATTTTCATAATATTGGAAAAAAAAGAAAAGAAAAAGAGAAAAGGAAAGAAAGAAGGAACAACAGCAACTGAGAGAAACTAGATTTAAAAAAAAAACTGAGGAACTAAGCCAACCAATATACTATAAGGATTTGTTGACATTAGAATGGAAACCTGCACCAGTTCTATTAGAATATGGTATGGCCATGCTTATGTATCTACAGGGAATGAGAAAATTTTTTGGTTACCAACAAAACTCATAAAGATTTGATCTGACCAGGCAAACCTCTTCTCAGCTAAAACATGAGTGTCTTCACACACACACACACACACACACACACACACACACACACA
>JANHMN010000007.1:31559042-31589744 GCA_030674055.1 Rhabdomys pumilio | reverse complement strand
AAATAGCCCAGGTGACTCACTCTTACAGACTCTCTCAGTTACTGATTTCTTCAAAATATGCATGCATATCAATTTCAAAAGTGTTAGCCCAAATAAACAAATGCTACAGCTATCTTTTTAAAGACTAACCATTTTATTTTTCCTTAGGACCCTAAACAAATTTTTTTTTGCTCCAATTTCAGCAGGAAGCAAGAGTTAAATAGTTAAAAGTTATAAAGTTATAATAGTTAATAGTTAAAAGACCTTCATCCCAGTCCCTTGGCGTGGATAGTTTCTTTTTCCTTTTATAAATTATAGTTGTTGTCATCAAGGGTGATATGTTGTTGGTTATGATCAGGGAAGAAACTAAAGTTTAAATCAGAGATTTCTCTCCTCTAATTTTCTCTTATCTTTCTCTCATAACTAATGATGGAAGAAAAGAGAAAAATGAAAATAATATAACAACAAATACATTCATAAAAAGTAAAAACCTTAAATATTTTACTTTGGCATTGAATTATGTAGATTGTTAGAAATGTAAAGTTATTTTGTTTGAATAATTGCATATTGATAAAAACTTAATGTTTTGGTTGACTATATTGTAAATAAGCCCTTTACTTCGAATGTGATGCAAAGTTCTAGATTGATAGTTTTTGTAATTATGTCTACTATGAAGATTGTTCATGTTAGAAAAATGACAATTTTTTTTTAAACAGAGTTATATGAGGTGGAAATTTCTGGTTTGTTGGAGACTCCGTTGTGTCATAAGATGTTTTCCTAGAAGCTATCTTATGAGAAGATATTTTGCTGAAGTAGACTCCTGAGAGGACATGTAATATTTAGAAAGAATATAACTAGAAGTCAACAGACAGTGAGAAAAGCTCTTGCATTTGTGTGACTTGCAACACTTCACTAGTCTTTAGCAAAGATCCTCGTGCATTGCCAGGTCATGCAATGCTTCCCTGATCTTCCCTGATCTTCACTGCTCATGACTTTGTAGAGAGGAATGCACCCAAGAAATTTCTTACAGTATTCTGAATGTTTCTTGGCACTTGAACTGACTGGTGCAGATTCAGTGGAGCTGCACAGTTTCAGCTGGATCAAGTTGCTGCTACTGATCCATTTTTGGTGTTTGCTATTGGAATGGGCTGCTTATATCCTGATAACAAAAATATGGAACTCCCCCAAAGAATGACTTTCAATAGGTGCACAAACGCTTTTGTTCTATTAACCATCTTCTTCCCCTACCTGTGGTTGGTGAGGTAGAAGATAGGTTGAAGCATTTAAGAACCCTACATAAAGTAGGTTTTGAAAACTCTAAGCTTACATCAGCAGATAGAAATATTACTACTAATATCTTTCTAAATGGGTACTCAGACATACTTTGCTAGAGTTGATCTCATTGTCGCCTTTGGTATTAATCCTTTCACAAAACAAGCCTTAGGGATCATTTGTATAAATTGAATAAGTTTTTATCATTGTAATAAAAATGAATATTTTATTTGCATTAGCAGTCTTAATTCCACTGTGCTATTTGAATTATACTATCCAAACTATAAAGTAGTAGTGCTTCTGTGTTCTAAGTTGCTGCTTGTGTTCCTATGGTTTTCCTTAGCCCTGCAGAGTACTACTCATTTCTATCATGTATCCTTTCTGTTAAAACTTAGGAATTATATTTCAAAATTCAAGCAAAGTTTGCAATATTAGGGAAAAATTTTAACTCAAAACCAACTTCTGATCCATTTAAGTAGGGTATTCTCAGGAATTTTTTTTTGAAGTCTTATTCTGCTGAAGAATAAGGATGTGTTCTTTGAGAATTATTTATGTACTGACCAAGTATGAGTGTTTATGTTTATTTAGAAATATGGTACTTTCAGAGGCTTTATGAAATTTTTATAGGAGTATTTGGTATATGTTTTGAAGACTATGTCAAATATAATCATTCGCTACAGATAAACTTTCAACATCAGTGAAGAGTTTTCTTGATAAGAAAATAAAGGAGAGAAGACAATGACTAAAATATGTAAATTATTATTTTAATTCTACCAAAACTACAGGCTTCTGTCAGGGGCATCCCTGCTTATACACTGAAAGCCTGGGTCAACTATAGGCCTGACATACAGGAATGCTAACACAGTCTTGGGTTTCTGTGGAAAACCCTGAAACAGATGGCTAGAAGATATTGTAAACAAGCAGCTTTGGTGGAAAGTTGCCAAGTCTTAGTCATAGACCTTGTAGATAGGTAACCTTAACAAGCAGCTTAGGTGGAGAGTTGCCAAGTCTTAGTCATAGACCCTGTAGAAAAGTAACCTTGATAGATAGTACCAACTTGGATAAGGAAAAGTGAATCATGGGCAGAGTCATAGTAACATGTCCCCTGAAGCTTCACCCAGCTGATACTCTGTTCTGGAAGATATCTGTACTCCCCCTGAACACTTACGCTCCTGTGTCATCCCCTTCCCCCACATCCTGCCTTTTTGTGTATATAGCCCCTGTGTGAAAAAGTAAAAATTGTGGTTTGATCAGTCTATAGACAAGTTGTGGTTTTTTGCTTTTGCCTGTTCCCAATCCTCTCTGTCAAATGATCTCCCTGGACCCCTGTTTAATGCCCTGCTGGCCAGGACAGGCTCCTACATCTTTCTTTTGCTTATATTATTTCAAAAACAATATTCTAAATGAAAAGTAATCTACTAGTTGTCTACATTTCTATAGAACATACATTTCTTTACAAGTCATAAATATATCATGATGATAAACCATGAGACAAACAAAATATATTAATTTTAAATAAGATGATGAAAGTAGTTATTCAATTTATACAAATGATGCCTGAAGCTTGTTTTTGAAAAGGACTAATAGAAAAGATGACAATGAAAATAAACAGTAGTAGTGTAAGAGTAATCATTTTTATTAGATGTTCCATGAAATTTTGTTCACAATTTTCTTGTAGATTATCTAGAATGAAGATGGTTTACTATCATATTAATATATATATTTATTTTTAAAAATTTTCTTTTGAATCAGCTCATATCTAGTTACTTATCAATAGGTTGTTATTTGAATAATAAGAAAAGTAGCTGTAATTAGAGTATCACATCGAAATTATTCATGCACCCCTATTTACAAAGATTTACTATCAAGTATGTGGAGAAGATATATGTATAAGGGTGCAAGTGTCCAGATATTAGAGGTGTTGGTCAGCCATCTCTCTCTGTGAAGCTAGAGTTTCAGGCACTTTAAGTAACCCAGCATCTGTGCTGGGAACTGAGTTTAGGTCTTCTATCAGTATGGTATGCATTGGTAGTTTCTTTTGTTTGCTTTTTGTTTCTGTTTTTTTTTTTTATTATTGTGTTTTTTTTTTTCTGTTTGGGGGACTGGGGGCTCTTTGCTTTTAGTTTTGTTGTTTGTTTCTATTTTATTAAAAATTGATTCTTCTCTTTTACAATACATCCCAACTGCAGTTTCCTCTACCTCCATTTCTCCTGCCTCCCCTTTTCTCCCTCTCCTCTGGATCCACTCCTCTATATTTTCTTCAGAAAATAACAGGCTTCCAAGAGACAACAGCCAGAAAAGCCAAAACAAGTTACAATACGTTAAGGTGAAAGTCCTCATAGAAAAGCTGGTCAAAGCAACCCAATAGGAGGAAGAATCCCAAGAACAGACAAAAGTGTCAGCGATATATCCATTGTTCCATTGTTACAAGTCTCACAAGAACAAGCTACCAGCCATGGCATATATGTAGATGAGCTGGTGAAGACTGGTGTGGGCCCTGTGCTTACTGTTTGGGAGTATGTGAACCCATGTGAATTTATTTTAGTTAATTACATGGGCCATGGTCTCCTATTGTTGCATCTCCTCTGACTTCTACAACCTTTCTTCTTTCTCCTTCTCTTTCACAACACGGTTTCCCAAGCTCCATGAGGAGAGACCCAATGGAGCCATAGTATAATGTGTGGGTGTGGGTCTCTGTTTGTATCTGCTCCTTTCTCCCTCTCTGGATGACAATTAGACCATGTACCTATATATGAATATATAAGAATATAATTAGGAATCATTTCATTTTTTGCCAGTCTTATTTGGTTCTATCCTAAATCTTTGGGCTATTCTGTCCCTGGTTTGCAGTCACTCAGGAAGTGTAGGGTGTAGGTTCCCTCTAGTGAGACATGCTTCAAGTTAAACCAAATATTATCCTGTCCCATGTGTCCAAAGTCACTATTGTCTCAGTCTTGCATTCAGGTCAGACTGTAAGTAGAGAATTTTACATGTGGGTTGGTCTTGAGGTTTCTCTTATCTTAGCCTACACAATACTTTCCCATGCACAAGAGACTAGCAGGAGTGAAGGCTACAAGCCCACACCAACTCAACCCCTCTTTATTCAATGAGCTAAATGGAAGTTGTCCTCAACAACATCAATTCTTAAAGTGTAACCTTCTGTATTAGCATCAGTGTGGTTTGGGGACCTCTATAGGACCTTATCGGTCAACAACTCAACCAAATGTAATCTTCTTTTACCATTGGAAACCTTGCTGGATACAGAATATAGCTTGCTCTAACTCCATATTTAGAGGATATGGAGTCCTCTCTAAGTTCTAGGTAGTTTTCAGGTCATTAAGTTCCACACTAAGTTTCCATTTGCTCTACAAATGCCCCCAATTTCAGCTGACTCTCTCACCACACTCCTTCTGCCATCCCATCCTGCCCCCAATCTACTTGTAGAATGTCTTCTTAATTGCTGAGTCATCTGTCTAATCCCCATGAAAATATTTTAATAAAAGCAGACATATTTAGACGATTGTGGGACAAAATGCATGTAATTGTATATCTAAAGCTATGCATGTAAAGTGACAATTTAAAGCAGTTATCTGACAGTACGAACAAATGCAACAAGATAGCAGTGTTGAATATCCTCCTTGTTTTTATTTGTGAAAACAAGTTGAAAGCAATCTTTTACTGAGAGAGATAGTAGCTTCCTAGACATGAGTAGTTCACATTCTCTATAGGATTCAAAACAATGAAGCCTGTATTAGACTATTCATTATGAAACTTTTTAGGAAAAACCAATATTTTCCATTCAGAAGAACTAAATGTAAGCTAGAAATATTGGATCCCTAATGCAAACTTAATGTATTACAAGCCATTAATATATTTTTTTAAAGGTAAAGGAATGAAAAAAAGATTTTCATTTTTGGCAACCGTTTCAATTATTTTATAAGTTTCTATTCAAGGTCATCTACTATTTTACTTGCTCTTGACATTTTTAATATTAAAAATATATTTTACAAGAATATATTTAAGGATTATTGTAATTAATTTTAATATAACATATTCAATTCTCTTTTTTAACATAGTGTTACAATTTAAATCAGTCGCATATTTGTAATTCTGATTATGTTTAGGGTGTACACAGTATTGTGCAATGAATGAAATCTGAGACACTGAGCATACTGTATAAGAGACACCCAGAAACTTCCTGTCTTGTAGACAAAGCATAGACTACACGGGGGCAAGAAAAATCATGGCATGAGGGAATCCAAGTTAAACAAGGAATAGACATGTCTAAAGCAAAACCTGTAATGATATTGCCTGTAGCATTTCCAGGGCAAGGTTGCTTCTGAATTAGGATGCCAATATTTCTGGAAATACTCTAAACAGAACGGAAAGGAACAACCAAGATAACACTCTAATTTAAAATTTAAATCAGGTCAAGAACAGCTTAAGCAAATTCTAAGCACCTATTAAAATGCTCCTTCACAGTCTTCTCCCTAGACTCCAGGGCCATCTCTTCCCAATTCCCTCATCATGCTCTTTGCAGATCTACCATATCTTTTACTCTCCCAAATGCAATGTTATTATATGTGTAAATTTTAAGCTATTGCACTTTTTGTTAACACTTTCACTGGTTAAATGAAGAACAAAGTGAATTAGCTGTGGAAAATGTATCTAAAATGCTCAGCCATTCACATGTCTGATTTTCTGTGTCACTTTGAATTCTGTCTCCCTACCAGTTCCAGTTAATGTTGAAGTCACTTTGGTTAAAAACCTGAACCAAAATATGTCAGAAGTCGTTCTGGATTGTGATGTGTGCATCCATATCTGCATCTCCCTGAGGCACACATCTGTGTTTTCAAAACCAGTAAATCACTGTCCATCTCTTGGTAGAGGAGATCCCAATATTTTAGGACAGTTATTCAAGATGACGATGTGATAGTGAATTCAGACATTGGTTCTTCATTTGGACTATGATGTTGAATTAAGGAAATGAGATAGATATAGGGAAATCAGACTAAACTACCCAGAAAAGACTGATAAGATATTTAATGGTATGAGGTTCCCAGGACCCAATAGGAATGACTGTGGCTGTAATGAGCAGAGAAGGGGAAGATAGAACCTGTGGAGACGACCTGCCATCCACCAATCTCAAAGTTCTTTTAAGCCAGAAATGTTTCTGTCCAAAGGAAGAACAGGGACACAAAATGGAGCAGAGACTGAAGGAAGGGCCAACTGGGGATCTGCCCCAACTGAGGATACATCATGTCTGCAGACACCAAACCCAACACTGTTGCTGTGGCCAAGAGGTACTTGCAAACAGGAACCAAGCATGGCGGTTCTTGAGAAGGTTCGGCCAGCAACTGACCAATGCAGAGGAAGATATTGGACCCAACCATTAGGCTAAACTCAGGGAACCTGGTAGGGGTTCTGGTAGAAGACCAGGAGGAGCAGAGGGCGATTGCAACCACCATAGAGGAACAACATAGGCTGGCCTGACCACCCAGTTCTCCCAGGAACTAGACCACCAACCAAGGAGTGTACCGAAAGGGATCTTTGGTTCCAGAAACATATGTATCAGAGGATGGCCTTGCCTGAAAACAATGAGAGGGCAGGCCTTTGGTCCCAGGGAGGCTTGATGCCCCAGAGTAGGGGGATGCTGAAATAGTGGGGCAGGAGAGTGTGCATGGGTAGATGGTGTAGCACTCTCATAAGGCAAAAGGGAGGGCAGATGTGGAATGGGGGGGTGGCGGAGGGTTAACCAGAAAGTGGATATCATGGAGTCGGGAGTGGGTAGAGGGGTTAACCAAGAATTGGGGTATTATTTGAGATGTAAATGAATGAAATAATTAATAAAATTAAAAAAAAAACTATACAGGCTGTAATATCTCATGGTAAAGTAATTACCTAGTATGTGTGAATGTATGGCTTTGAATAAATACTGAAAAACAGGGTTATTTTATGTAGAGATAAACATAAAAGAAGTCATGAATATCTAAGGGAGAAGAAAGGATACCTGGGAGCACTTGGAGGGGAAGATGATGTGATTATATTCTAAACTCAACAATGAAATGATGTGATTATATTCTAAACTCAACAATGAAAATAATTTAAAAGTAAAGAATAAAACTTAGAAGAATAAGATTTTTATTTGTTGTATGAAATTGTTGCCTGCACTATAGACACAAAATCTCAACATCAAATGAATACTTGAGCATAAGATTCCTGAAATCTAGGGAGTCACTAAAGGTAGAAATGTGAGTTAGAAAGTTTAAAATATTAATGCTGTACTAAACTAGGAAAAGATGACAATATGATTGCTAAAGGAGTTGGCCAATATTGACTCCCAAAGTCTTACTTTATTTTTTAACTGAAATACAGTTAGATAATTTCCACTTCCTCTTCTCTTAGCCACTCTTCTACAGTCCATCAATCCTTTTCAAGCTCATGGTCTCTTGTTATATGAAATAAATATAATAAATAATATGATATAATATATAAAGCTGAATATATTTGGTGTTGCTTGTTGGGATATATTTCTAGGAATGACCAATTGGGGTTTGATAACCAAGGAAGGTGCTTTATCTTTGTGAAAACTAATTGTTTATTTCTCAGCATTTAATTGCCTATACCTCTTAATAAGGTATTTGGGCACTGTAGGGTTTCCACTGTCAAAATTCTCATTTCAACTGGCTCTGTAATTTTTAGTTCTTGTTTAGGCAGCCAGATGTTAAGATTTCATAGATGGGGCTTTCTTTCACATCTGTCACATCCAGAAAACATAATCTTACAGCAGATTTTCTGATCCTCTGGTTCTTAATCTCTCTGTTTCTTCTTCCAAGATGATTCTTGTGATTTAGATTCAAGATGTAGGTTGTAGAGTGTACTTAACAGGGTTGAGAACCCCATTTCCAGGACTATAGCATCCACAAAGTCAAAACAAAGTTTCATTATAAGATATAAAACTATCCTGAAAATTCTAAATTGGGAACAAAGTTATGTCACTTTAATTTGTATTTAAAAAACTACCAGCAATGCTGAGAAGGATGCATTGTCTGCAGTTTTAGTAAGAGATGCTTTATGGGAATAATTGTATAGTGAAAGGGGGAAAGGATTGAGGAAAGTAGGAGATATAACTGAGATAGTTTTCTGTTGTTGTGGGAAAGGAGACAATGCAATATGAAGCATGAGAGGCAGGTCATGGAAAATTAAAACTGATGTACAGATAATGAATTCTTATATCAGACTATTAGAATACAATCTCATGTTACTATAAAGAGTCCGTGGATCAGAATCATCTTCCTTATTGAGGTTTATTCAATTATTTTTAAATTTAGGGACTCTCAAAAGAGAAACTATGTAAAATACATTTATACTATATTGTTTCTATGTGGTTTTAACAACAATTCTTTCTAATATTAACACTCCAGATTTTTCTGTCAATAATAAAGAAGACATACTCAAAATAATATATATAATATATATATTATATATAACTATATATATATATATATATATATATATATATATATATATCAATATACACAATGTATATATGTAACAGAACTAGGCCTCAATATTTTTATTCTTCTGTTTGAAGCTTTAGTCTATTACTATATTTTCATGAAACAGTTCAAAACCTAGTAATATAAGTGATGACTCTATTTCTTTGCTATATGAATTCTGACATCAGTTTTCACTTACTTATACCCCATGTATAGTTTTCTTAGAGTTTATTCAAGCTAAACATGTTATATTATATTTTAAAATAAAGAAATATGAATATTCCAGAACATAATTACACGTGACAAGAAAATAAAGGCAATATCTTTAAATCACCTAAAAATTGGATCAAAAAGGCCTATTCCAACAGATATGATTTTATAAGATACATCAATAATAGGCAACATGAATTAATTTATTAAATTGGGAGAGATTAAAAAGTATGATAGTACATTGCTGTAAAGCTGGAAAATGATGATATTGTGCTACAACTGAAAGTATACACTGGTCCAAAAATTTTATTAAAAAAAAATTTCATAATATGTAATTCTTATATGTTCAAACTGTGATCTAACATATCCATATTACATTCATTGTACATATAACAAGCAATCGATTAACAACAGTCAAATATATTAGTTATTTATGCATGTATATTTATATCAAGTGATACTGTTTGTATTTCAATATTTACTGATCTCTAATGTGTCTTATCAAGGAAAATCCTATAAATGATATGTGACTTCTGGACAAATATTTTTAGATGATGAAAAACTGCTACACATTTCTTTCTGTGGGAAATCTGTTCTCACTAATGATTAACAACAGTAGGTTTGGTCAAGATAAAAGACAGTGGTTTTCCTAACTTCAATCATTCTTGGATAATAACTAGCTTAACATGGGGAAAAGCACTTCATCTTCATTAATGGAATGTGATCAAAATCTGATGATGTCTAGTAAAGACATCTCTACCCTGTTAAGGAAAAATACAAATGAATATCTGTACTGTAAGTTTCATGTTGCATTCATTTATTGGACAGGAAGCAAAGCATGAACAGATACTTTATAAGAGCAGCAAGGTAACACTGGCATTTTAATATGCGAGAGCTGTCCATTTGCCAAGTTTCCACTAACTTTAGACTTTTTATATGTGAGTTAATACATAGTCCTTTCTGTTTAGCTTCTTTTTCTGTTTTGATTATTAGTGTTCTCACTGTGCATCCCAGGTGACATCTCACATTCCTTCTACCTTATCTTTACTAGTGCTGAGTTTAGAGCTTTGCACCAGCATGTATGGATCTTTTTACAGTTCAATTATTTTGGTGGACACACTAATTCTACGTGTGTATGTCATGAAATAGGATTCTTCTTTATTTTTATACCTGTTTAGAGTTTGGTACCCTTTTCTTGCACCATATGTTTCAATTAAACAAGAACTGCTGCCAAACAAGTGCAAAGTAGAAGCCTGGACCACTAGACAAGTGGAACAACATTGGGAAGTCAGTTACTATGGAAAGTGCTACAGTTAAGGAAGACAACAAGCTATAGGTTTTTGTTGTAAAGTGGGATGGTTACTGATAACAGTAGGACAAGGTAGAAAAAATAGAGTTTTGAATAAATATGAACCAAAACTCGGAGCTTGAGGTTATAAGTTTGCTAATACACTGATTTTCTTATAAGGTATTGTCTTACTTCAGGTTCCTATTGCTATGTTGAAACACCACGAAAAAAAGAAATTTGAGGAGAGAAAGGTTTGGCTTATACTTTTTCGACTTACATTTTCATATCACTGATCATCATTATAGAAAATCAAGACAAATTCAAACAGTGCCAACTAAATTTCAAAAAGATCACTGTATATCCTATAATCCTCTAGACAGGTGCTAATGCAGAGGCCACTGAGAAGTGTTGTTTACTGGAGTGTTCCTGAAGAGTTGTTCAGTCTGCTTTCATATAAAATGCAAGATTGCTTGCCCAGTGGTGACTCCATCAACAGTGAATTGGGTCTATCTAAATCAATCACTAGTTAAAAGATGTTCTACATCTTTCTTTGAGCTAATTTTGTATCCAGTCAATTTGCAGAAGGTGTTAATCAGGTGTAGGATTTCTCAAGTATAATTTTAGGGGTCACTTATATACACTATCATAACATCTGTGGATAAGTTCTCTGGTTATACAGACAGACAATTGGCTGGGAAAATATTAGGGAAACAACACCTTTCACAATAGCAACAAATATTATAAAAATATCTTGGTGTAACTCTAACCAAGCAAGTACAATACCTATATGACAAGAACTTCAAGTTATTGATGAGAGAAATTGAAGAAGATATCAGAAGATGGAAAGATTTCCCATGCTCATGGATCTGTAGGGTTAACATAATGAAAATGGCCATCTTATGAAAAGCAATCTACAGATTTAATGCAATTCCCATAAAAATTCTGACATAATATTTCACAGACTTTGAAAGAGCAATTCTCAACTTCATATAAAAAACAAAATACATAAGATAGTTAAAACATTTCTGAACAATAAAAGAACTTCTGGAGGAATCACCATTACTGATCTTGAGTTCTACTACAGAGCAATAGTGATAAAACTTGCATGATATTGGGATATGCACATACAAATGGACCAATGGAATCAAAACAAAAACCTATAAATAAACCCACACATACATGTACACTCTTTGACAAAGAATCTGTGGTGGTTTGATTATGCTTAGCCCAGGGAGCGGCACTATTAGGAGGTGTGGCCTTATTGGAATAGGTGTGGCATTGTTGGAGAAAGTATGTCACTGTGAGTGTGAGATTTAAGACCCTCCTCCTAGACGCCTAGAGTCTGATCTTCTTCTTTCTGCCTTCAGATAAAGATATAGAACTCTCAGCTTCCCCTGTACCATGCCTGCCTCAATGCTACCTGCTCCCACCTTGATGATAAAGGGCTGAGCCTCTGAACCTATAAGCCAGTCCCAATTAAATGTTGCTCTTAAAATAAAAAAGTAAGAGTTGCATTGGTCATGGTGTCTGTTAATTGCAGTAAAACCCTAACTAAAACAGAAACCAGAAACATACAATAAAAAAAAAAGAAAGCACCTTCAACAAATGGTGCTGGTCTAACTGGATATCTGTATATAGAAGAATGCAAATAGAGCCATATTTATCACCTTGTGTAAAATTCAAGTCCAAATGGATCAAAGACCTCAACTAATAACTAGATATACTAAATCTAATACAAAAGAAAATAGGAAATAGTCATAAATGCATTGGTTCAGGAGATAATTTTCTGGACAGAACACCAATGTCTTAGGCTATAACATCACAATTGATAAATGGGATTTTATGAAACTGAAAAGTTTCTGTAAGGCAAAGGACACTGTCAATAGGACAAAAAGACAGTCTACAAATTGGAAAAATATCTTCAATAATGCTACATCTAATAGAGGACTAATAGCCAAAATATATAAAGAACTCAAGAAGGCAGACACCACCAAACTGAATAATCCAATTAAAAAATGTGATACAGAGCAAAACAGAATTCTCAACAAAGATATCTCTAAATATGAAGAAGTACTTAAAAAGATGTTCAATATCCTTAGCCATTAGGAAAGTGCATATCAAAACAACCCTGAAATTCCATCTTACACTCATCAGAATGGCTAAGATCAAAACTCAAGGAACAACACATACTAAAAAGGATGTGAAGAAAGGGGACCACTTGCCATTAGTGGTGGGAGTGCAAATTTGTACAGCTACTCTGGAAATCAATTTGATGGTTTCTCAAATAATTGGAAATAGTTCTCCCTGGAGACCTGGTTATTCTTCTCCTAGGCCTATATTCAAATGGTGCTCCACTATATCTCAAAAAACCATGCTTTACTATGTTCCTAGAAGTTTTATTGGTAATAGCCGGAAACAACTCTGATGTCCCTCATCCAAACAATGGATACAGAAAATGTGGTACATTTACACAACAGAATACTATTTAGCTATTAACAACAAGGGTGTTGTGAATTTTGCAGGCAAACACAGACCCAAAAGGACATGCAGGGAGGGTATGTACTCACCGATAAGTTAATATTAGCCGTAAAGTACAGGATACCCATGATATATTCCACAGACTCATAGAAGCTAAACAAAAAGGAAGGCACAAGTAAGGATGTTTGATTTTCATTTAGAAGCAGCAATAAAATAGTCAGAGGAGGCAGATGGAGGTAGGGCACTGGTTGAAAGAGGGGCTGTGGAGGAAAATGGAAGGATCAGGGTCACATGTGGGGAGAGAAAAGACAGAGGGCCAAGAATGAATGAAAATTTGCAGCTACCCCAAGGTGGAGGGTAGGGAACATCTATGGCATGTGCCAGAGACATGGGATAGGGAAGTCACAGGAGTCAATGAGTAAACCCACCCATAAAACTTTCAACCCAAAATGTATACTTTCTACAAGAAATGCAGGGACAAAGATGTATCAGAGACTGAAGGAATGGCCAACCAGTAATTGGCTCACCTTGAGACCCATGGGCATGCACCAATCCTTGACACTATTAATGATGCTTGTTTGCAGACAGGAACCTAGCTAGCATAAATGTACACTGAAATGCTCCACCCTGATGCTGAAGAAAAGATGTGCACAGAACCAAACACTAGATGAAGCCTAGTAAAGTTCCTAGCATCACAGGGAAGGGTTGGGTGAAGGATTGAGGGCCCTGAAGTGGATAGAATCTTCACAGGAAGAACAACAGAGACCAATAACCTGACTTTGAGGCTCTCAGCAACTGGATTACTAACCAATACATGAAAGCTGAACCTTCTCCTGGCCTTCCACATAACCAGTAGATGTGAAGCTCTGTCTTCATGTGGGTTCCTGCAACTGGAGCCTGGGCTATCCCTAAAGCTGTTGCCTGTCTTTGGAATCTCTTCTTTTAGCTGGGATTCCTTGTCAGGCCTCAAATAGAGATGATGCACCTAGCAGTGCTGAAACTTGATGTGTCAGGGTCAGGGGTACCCAGGGAGGTCTCTACCCTCTCAGAGGAAAAGGGGAGGGGATGGCAGGAGGGAATATGTGGGATGGGGGACCAGGAGAGGGGCAAGGGTTCAGGATGAATAAACAAATAGATGGAAAAAGATGCTCTACAGGCTTGCCTACAGACATTTAATAAAAATCGTTTCTAAATTGAGGCTTCATCTTCTCCAAGTACTCCAGCTTGTATCAACTTGACATAAAACTAGACATCACAATATGCAGATATTAAGCTTTTAATTTTATCTCCTACATTTTAGTATGGAACATATCCATTAAAATAAGTAAAATTATAATAATAGGTAACTTTGAATTTCCATTGTTGTTATTAGGAGAGATAAGGAAGATGCTATAGCTTGGAAAAGAAAACAAATGCATGATGTTATGAATTATAACTTGTTCTGTATTGAAACAGTATTTAAATTGTACATTATTTCCTTTTCAAGTGATCTTTACAGTGACCACTAAATTTCAAAGTGATCACTGCGTCTTGTGCTTCCTGATGGGCAGTCAGATCATCCCTGCAACGTGTAATAGCTTCTCTTCTCCACAAAATCTCATTCAGCTGGACTGAATCAAAGTGTACAGATTACGCTAATGTGTTACATAGTTAGGCAGGAAAGGCAGAAAAACATTCTGGAAAAAAAAATCCCTTATGTCTAAAATATGTTTAACTTTACAGGAAAAATAATCCAATTTGTTAAACATGCAACTTGAAAGGAAAAACAAAGAAGAAAAAAAAACTGCTTATAGTTTAAAAGAGATTTTACAGAGATAGAAAACAAACTACAATGTGAAATTATATAACTTGGATTCATGTTGACTATAAAACCATGACATTTTTTAGAAGACTATGTATCAAACAATTAAGAAAATTAAATATGGGGAGTACTAATAGAATGATGTCAAATATTTTTGCGATATTGAAAATTTAATAAGGGTAATATGATTTTGAGTCCTTGGGTTCTAGACTTATCTTCTTTAATATTTAAAACAAAAAATAATAAAAATATCTGTTATTTACTTTAAGCTAATGTCTTAGGGAAGAGTGGAGGAAGCATGGCTTTCAGACATTGATTAATGAGATATTATTTATGATATTCTACTTCTGTAAGCTTTATTTTTTTAAAAAAAATGAATGTCCTTGAGACATATGTAAATAGCAAATTGAAAAGTGAGAAGAAACAAAATATTAATGAGAAAGTACTTAATAACCAAGGAGAAAAAACAAGTTCTTATTTTCACCTAAGCAAATTAACTTTTGTTATTTACAAGTTGAAAATAAAGAGTTGCTGGCGATTGTTTTGTAATTTAAAGTAGTAAAGCTCAATGTCACCCTTGATTCTTTACTTACTTATAAACAAATCCTGCATTTGACAAATGTTGCCAGCCAACTCTGAGGGATCTATTCAGTGTCCTGTTCATGTAACCTTGCTTTCAGTTACAAATATTGTGACAGAAGGAATTGATATCCTATTATCGTTGGCAGGATTCCTACAAATAGACTGTTTTGAAGGTAGTTACAGCCTGTATCTTCTTCGACAACTTGGAGGTCTTGAATAGATGACTCATAGTAGTATTTGCCTACTATGCACAAAGTCCTCATCGTCATTGTTATCATCATCAATGCCACAGCCTCCCCACATCCCACAAAGGAAACTGGAATCATTTTCAAGAAGGATTTGTAGCAGTTAAGTTCTGTTCAATGGCACAGAAGTTAATGGCCCACACAAAACAAACTCAAAGGCATCTTTAGAAGTTCTTTGTCTTATAATGTTGTCTGAGAATCGTTTTCTCTTTTTTTTATTGGCTATTTTATTTACATTTCAGATGTGATCTCCTTTCCTGTCCCCCCTGCACCCACCCAGAAACCCCCTATCCCATCCTCCCTCCTCCTGCTTCTATGAGGATGTGCCCCCACCCACTCTCCCACTCCCATCTCCCTACCCACGAATTACCCCACACTGGGGCATTCAGCCTTCACTGGTCCAAGGACTTCCTCTTCCACCTATGCCCAATAATGTCATCCTCCCCTACATATACAGCTGGAGCCATTGAACTGATCATGGGCTTCCTAATGGAGGAGTGAGAGAGACTACTGAAGGAGCTGGAAGTGTTTGCGGCCACCAGCACTCCCAGAGTCTAAACCAACCACCAGCCTGGGAGCACACAGGGAGGGACCCATGGCTTTAATTGTTTTCCCTCTTAAGAGTCCTTAGCTTTCATATACTATGGCTTTCAATTTTCAGTATTGAAGGGATTTCCTGTATACAAACATGTGTATATATTTCTTGTGCTTTTTTTATTGGCTGCATTTCTAGTGATTATTTGTTTTGTCCTATTCCAGATGGCTTGTTTCATTTTACATTATTATTAATCTCTTGATATCTGCTTGTTTTCTAGGAAGAAATGGAAAAGAGATGCATTTGAATGGAAGAGATGTGAAAAGGATTCCAGAAAAGTAGAAAGAAGGCAAACTATCAGAATGGACTGTATGAAAATCATCTTGCCAGGGGCCAGCTTCAGCATGGAGAGGGCTTCAGGATACATCAAATCCTGGATCCAAGCTGATGACTGTTCTGCTTGCTATTCTAAGAGCTTTCTCTGTCCAAGTCCTGCGCACACGCGCGCGCGTGCGTGTGTGTGTGTGTGTGTGTGTGTGTGTGTGTGTGTGTGTGTGTGAGTTCTCCGAGCTGTTCTCTCTTTTGAACCTAAAACATTCTCTGAATAGCTATCTCCTATAGAACACAAGTCTTTTATTTTACAAGTCATCCTTTACGCCAGGTTTCTTTTTGTTTATCTTACAAATAAGTATCTGGAACCTCAGCCCTTTGACACTTAGAAAACAGCAAGCACAGTTTCTTTTAAAATTACAAAAGAATTCAGAGATCTGCCTGCCTGTTTGGCACAGAAGATAAATAAGTTGGGTGGGACTCTGTCCGGAAGTTACCATTTCTACCATACCTAGGCCTTAACTTATTCTGCAGGAGACTGTCCTTGAACACAGGAATCTGCTTTGGTATCTTTCTGACAAATTGGCTCATAGTGTAGCTACCTTCGTTCCTTTATATTCATGACGACACTCATAATTCATATTCCATGCTTGTATTTTGCATAGTTGAGAAATTATATATTTTTGACATCATCTATTTAGAGCTCTTTTCCATATCTTTAAGGGCTGTCTTGAAGGTCCCAGCATTTTGCATTTTGAGGAGACATAGTCACACCCTCAACTCTTGGACTCTTGCTGTTTCTAATTCTCATGGAGTCATTAACTTTAACAGAGAGACATTCCTCATAGGAATGTGAAAATATGTACATTATTATACAAACGAGCCTTATGTCCACATCAACACTTTCGGAAATTCACACAGGGACCCACTCTCAGGAGCAGGAACCATGTCAATTTGTCCCCAACAGGGACACACTGGGTTCTGCAAAATCTATTGTCAATAAAACCAAACATTGCTAGTGGGTAAAGAAAAATGTAATTAGATTTTGTGCAGTTTATGTATTCTGCTTTTACTTTTATAATAATATGATTAAACCCATTTACACATTAAAAAAGAAAGACAGAATCCAAACTCTTGGTACATTTGAAACTGATATCTTATAGCCTATAATATGTCAGAACTACTAAGATTAGTTAGAATAAATAAAAAAAGAAAGAATTTGACATTTGTATGATTTTCATGCTACTGAAGTAGTCCTTAATATGTTTTATCTATCTGTCTATATATACATATATATTTATAAATTATATGTATATAATTGTAATATTGAAAGGTATACAAAACTTATGAAAAATATAGAAAGTTTTTATGACCCCCTAGACCTGAGCAAAAGAATGCAGGTTCGCTAGTTCCAAGGAAGCCGAACTGAATATAAGATTTTAGGCCTTCACTGCCCCAGGATACATTCCGGGAGGGATACATTATCCCTCCTGAGTCAGAGGACACTTGCTGGATTAACAATCAGGATAGGAAGCGAGGGGCTGATTAACATTCCTCAGACCTCAGGGAAGAGAATCCACCTGTGAGTGGGGAAGGCCCAAAGCAGGAAGACACAGTCCTGACCACAAAGAAAGATGCAAGTCATCTGGATGGTCCCAGGAACTGGCTGACTGCAAGATAAATGGTTGGGAAAGGTTATGTTCTTACAAAAGATAAGTATATAAGATGTTTTCCACATGACCCTGACTGAATCATGGGTTGGGTCTCTTTGGGACTTTCCACTGTTTTTATGTTATTGAAGACCGCCCAAAGTCGGGAGACCCTTACTCAAGTCTCAGGAAGTCACAGCCACCCACAAACTCCCAAGACACCATACCTGGATGCAGTCAGCAGAGGTTTATTAGGGAGGAGTTGGCTAGCCAAGGTCAATTCAGTTCACTCACGCAGGAGTTGAATTGACCCCGAGTGGCGGGCTAAGGGGCCTTTTAAAGAAGAAAACCACAAACCAGGGGAGTGAGGAGGGGATGAGGGATTGTCAAGGATACATAACATAAAAATAGCGAAACATTCCAGAGGAACACACCCTGAATGATTTAGTGTCATGTGAAAAATCTCTCTGTACACCCATTCTTCTAAAAACTGCAGCTTTACAGCCGAGCAGTGGTGGCGAACACCTTTAATTCCAGCACTTGGGAGGCAGAGGCAGGTAGATATCTGAGTTTGAGGCCAGCCTGGTCTACAGAGTGAGTTCCGGGACAGCCAGGGCTACATAGAGAAACCCCGTCTCGAAAAACCAAAAAAAAAAAAAAAAATGTAGCTTTACCATGTCACTGTGCCCTACCCTGTCATTTACCAACTATTTCTGATTAACTATTTCTTACTTGCTCTCACCACAGCCCGGTCATTGTGTTTCACCACCTAAATGACTTACATTTTTTACTTTCCTTTTCTGTACAGCCAGTTCCTGAAACTGGCCTGGCTCATTTCAGAGGAAATGTTCCATGTCCTTTAAAGAAAAACCTAAAGGAAAGCCTGTATATATCTTATTAACTATATTTTTTTATAATTTTTCATTCTTCATTATGTTTCCTTGGTTATCCCCTCACCCCCCTTGGTTTGTGGTTCTTCCCTTATATAAGCCATCTACTCCCTGACAGGGTCAATTCCTCTGCTGCTGAGTGGGTTATTAATTGACCATCAGTTGACTGATCCCAAAATATACCACTTGCTGTTATATCAAGAAAGGTGTCCTGTGAGTTATTGGGTGGTCGCAAATTCCTGAGGCTTGAGGGAGGTCCTCCCATCTTGGGGGGGTCTTACAATATAATGTAAATAATATTATATGTATATAATATAATTTATAAATATATACTTAAATAAAAATTATATATACATATGTACACAAATATATACACATATTTGTATATATATATGTATATATACATATATATATATACACATATATATATATACACACACATGCACATACTGATGTATAGAGAATAGACAAAAGAGTGAAAGCTTTTTGAAATAGTAGTTAAAATAAAGCAATTTTTATAATTAAATATTTGCTTATGAGATTTTTGTTTAAAATGTTGGCAAATAAAGTTATTGATATGAGGAAAAGCAAAGGGAAAGAGGCTTCACACAGTACCTGAAATGTGAGATTCTCTATTTGTTTCTAATGAGGAAAAAATGTGCATAAAAACAACTTACAGAAAATGTCTGATAAATGACAACTGTTTTTAAAAAAAATCTAATATTTCAGAAGCAGATACTTAAATATAGGAAAACTGGCCATTTTTCCTAAGTCCTAACAAATCCTAACTCCTTTTTATATATGAAAAACAAACAAAGTAAAAATATGAAATATAACTAAATATAAGAAACAATATACAAGTGTAGAAATGAGCCAAAGAAAAGCAAATCTATATACTGCCGAGAAAAGAAATTGGAATATGGCCTCTTAAGATGCTCAGTGAGCCCAAACAAAACAAAGAAAGCAAGAAGAAAATGATGGTTGTACATGAGAATATAAACATGGAGAGAGAAATTACAGGAAAGAAAAGGAATTCCAGAGAGTTATACCAACCAGTTACTCTTTGCAGAATAGTCAAATTTAAATGTTAACTTGATCATTTCAAAGGAGCAGAAAATAAATGAAAAATAACAAAGCATGCGTGAAAAAAGCCTATACTTTACAGGTATAATTGAAAAGTGGCCTTGGATATATTAGGTGAATCCAAAGGCAGAGAAGACAGGGGAAAGGGAGAGGAGAGAAGGAAAAAATCAGCAAGGCAGCACAAAAGAAGGTCTAGAGGAAAGGGAATGAAGTAGATATTGATAAAAAGACACACAGAGTCTGATTCCCCAAAGAGGAAGAACAAATGAATATACAAATTTAGAGCTAAAAGAAATTCAGCTAGGACAAATCAAGAATTACAGAGTTGCCAGATAGTACATTTAGAAATGAATGGAAGTGTTAGTATGTTCATAAAAATCTGGTCAGTCAACTATTATCAAGTTACACATTAAGAACACTGAACAGTTCTAGATCAGCCAAGGCGTTATTGTATAAGTAAGGAAAGGTAAATAATTTCACTAAGACCAGATTTGTATAAGATTTGTTCAGTATCAGGACATTGGAAGTTTTGAAAGTTCTAAATCATAGACAAGGATCCTGGAACCCAATCAATGTTTTTAGCTGGAAGGTAATTCAGTGTCCGCAGTAAGTTTTAATTGCTTTCTTCCTGGCTTCAAGATGCAAACCCCTTAACTAACTCCTGGGAACTGAGTGAAATAATCATGATACATTGCTTCAGGCATTTGTGAGGTATTCATGGACTCATTTGTATTATTTAAAATATAAAATAATGAGTATGTGAAAAGTGGCAATAATGATGAAGCTACGGAAAAAAAAAGTCCTGGTTTTCCAGGTGTTTCTTGTATAAACAAGAAGCTACTTCACAAAGTAATTAAACAGTTTTAAAAGTATCCCCTCTTCATGATATGTGGTGATTCCTAAAAAATTTGCTGGTTCACATGTGTCTACCAAAATTTATTGATTGTTTTAATTTTGGGTGTAGTATTGGGGTGATCTTGTGCACCTTTTAGAGGTTGTTTTTGTGTTATTCAAATAATGATTACTGTACCTTCAGAGAGTTGAGGACTGTCTGCACACTTTGGTATAGTTACTCTATTTGCTAAGCACCTGGATCACATTTTGTAAAAATTCTTCTCCATCACCTTCTGATTGGTCTAATAAAGAGCTGACAGACTATAGAAGGACAAAGGAGAAAAGGTGGGACATCCGGGCAAAGATAGAAACTATGGGAAGAATTGAGAGGTACAGCGTTTGCCAGCTGAACCCAGGGATGGAAGGAAGTGTTGCCACTAATTGTGTGTGTGTGTGTGTGTGTGTGTGTGTGTGTGTGTGTGTGCGCGTGTGTGTGTGTGTGTGTGTGCGTGAGAGAGAGAGAGAGAGAGAGAGAGAGAGAGAGAGAGACAGAGAGAGAGAGAGAGAGACAGAGAGAGAGAGAGAGAGAGAGAGAGAGAGAGAGAGAGAGAGAGAGAGATAACTGGCCACAGGGCAGGGCATGGAAATGGAATAGAATAGTATTAATTCAAGTGAGATGAGCTAGTTGAGAGATAGCCAGCTATGGCCTAATCTTAAATAAGTCATATAAGTCTCAATGTCATTATCCCAAAACTGGCAGATTCAAACAGTCCGACAATAGGGTAGAGAGTTCATTGTTTTTCAGAAATTTGTTTAAATACATTTTTAAAGAGTAAAGTTACTAATTTGATCTACTTTGTTTTTCTTTCTTTCTCTTCTCTCTTTTTGTACTCAAGTCTCTCTCTCTCTCTCTCTCTCTCTCTCTCTCTCTCTCTCTCTCCAGTGTCTGATGAATCTGGAAGAATTGTTATTGATGGTAAAAACGGGCAGGAAACGGGATGAATAATATCCTATTTTAAGCCTTTAGGAGTCAGAGAGTATCTCTGACATCAAAGGAACATTACTCCCTTTTCAAAAGTCTGAATTGTGCTACCTCTCCAAGCACTCTAATTTCCTGATTTAGAATGATAATATGTTGACCTAGACATGTATTTTCTTTTAAAGTGAGGTAGCCATTTTTTAATTTAGTTTTAGGCACTGATCCTGTCATACTCTGGAAACGACTCCCAGAAGATTACAAGGGTGCACGCGAAGCAAGTGTGTCATTGATGAAAATGCCTTTTGTCCTTCCAAGATGTTATCCAAAGTAATTGGTAAGCAAATGAAATGATGCTGGTTCAAGCAATGACTTTCCCCCGTGCCACTTGCAGTGCTCCTGTCCAAGGCGAACTAGAGCAGCACAAGGAGTGTGAGTCAGAAAATCTACTTTGGAAGGAACCTGTCTTCAGGCTAATCAAAAACTTCTAAAATGAGCCATGCTCATTTTCAGGCGATTTTCCTGTGCACCTGCTCAGACTGTGTTCCAACTGGCCTGTGGTTTAACAGCTCCCTAAGCACTCTTGATTAAGAACACAGCTTCATCAAACAGGGTGGCAATGCTCTCACACCTGTATTTGAGCTCCATTTTCTTCTTTCAAAGAATGATCGCAAATTAAATTCCACACCTTAAAAATATCCTCTCTTCTATTTTCCTCTTTCTACATCCACTTTGTAGTGGCTGTACCTTAAGAAATGATACTAGATACCACCATCCCACAAAATAAGAGAATATACACTGATGACACCAGACCACCTAACTTCTGTAAATCCAAAACTAAAAGACCATGGTCTTTATAAAGCATTGCTTTAGTAAATATCAGTCTTATGATTGGAACCACTGTGTTGCACAGAGTTCTATTCTGTTACTTGATGGCATAGAAATCTAAATCTATTTTATTCTTCTGCAACTCAATATAATTGTCTGTAAAACAGGTATGTGCACATATGGTACCCATGTCTTTAAAAGCTAAGTGAGATTCTCAGACAATTTAACCTCATTTTTTCAGTAAACTGAGTCACAGACCATACTTTTAAATTTCTAATTGATGGAGGCAATGATATACATTCATTCACCACAGTCATTCTTACTCTTTCTTCTCCTATGCCTCACTCTCTCTCCTCCCTTCATAGATCCAGGCAAGTCATCATTCTGTACATTTCCTTATGGATGGTTATATTATCAATATTGCATTCTATCTAATATTTGTAGAGAATACTATAAATATTTCACAAAGATTTTGATTCTCATACTCATGAATTAAAGTGACAAAGCTATTAATTTTGTTTATAAATCTAGTTAAACTATGATAACATATTAATAAAGTAAATCAAAAGAAACTTTAGTATAAAAAGCAAATCTCTCTGCTGTTAGCATTTACTTACATAAGCTTAACAATGTTGCGTAGGCAATAAGCAAATCTTTTTCCCCCCTATGTTTAAATATCATCAGATATAAATTGGTGCCATTTTATTTTTAATCATTAAACATATAGTCATATATATTTTAAAGATATTCTATTACAGCAGAAATAGTGATGAATATATCTATATATCTATATCTATATTTATATCTATATATACATGCATATATGTGTATATGTGTATATGTGTGTGTCTGTGTGTCTGTAAAACATCAATTTTGCAGCTGATAAGTGCATTAGTTTTTTATTGCTGGTAAAAAATAATAATTCACAATAAGTCTCCATTCACTTAATTAGGGCTGGTCCCACATCATATCCCAATGCCTACAAATATTTTTGCCTCCATAGCACCTATATGGGTCTTCCTCCTGTACCCTGCTAGCCCATGTTGAATGGCAGACACAGACAGTATGTCACACCATCTCTGAAGAACCTAAATTTAGTCACTCAATCTATATTTTCAGATTACATCAACAACATTTCTTTGATCATTTTGAAATTTCACATGAAGACCTAAGCTCATAATACCCAAATAAAAATAAATTGAAGACACAGCACAAATTTAATGTTACTTTTCTAAAGATTTGTGTGTTTTAGTTCTTCAGCATTGTACATTATTGGGATGGAAAATACATATTTATAGTTAACAATATAGTGTTATTTGTTTCTGTGATATATAGAATATAAGCACTTGGTCTTTAATATATGTATCATATATATCTCCTATGCTTTACACTCTAAAAAATATTGATGTAATGCTGTTTCTCTTTATGGCAGTGAATTAGGATAAATGAAAATACAATGCCTACATTAATATATAATACTATATAGTGTTTCTAAAGGTTTCTTTACTTAAACATATAACAATGCATGCAGGCTTAGCATTTTTTAAAAAATTTTTTCCATATATCTCTGTGCCAAGACATGTAAGCTTTTTTCTCTGAGTATGGTTTTACCTATTCCAATCATTGCTCATGGTAGACTTGCTCATTTTCCATTTTATTAAGTGTGAAATATTTTGCCATCATGATGCCATTTGTGACTGAATTAACATTTTCTATGCATTTCATTATGCTTATGCAAAGTAAGCTACACTCCACTCTACCTTTCCAGAGTATATTTCTTCCTAACATGTGTTCATCAAAACTACTATTTTGAATTGTTCTTTAAAGATCTTCAAAGAAAATTCACATATTATTTTAAATGCTAGAAAGAAGAATAAAAGCAACCAAATCATATATTACAAAGCCTTAGTAATAATTTCATTCTAAAACATGATTCAAACTTACTTATTAAGGGAAGCAGCTAGATTCCTTACTTGGTATAAATTTTCTTAAAGGCGGTAGATTGCTAATCAAAGCACATCAACAAGCTCAAAATATCCAGGTGGGCCTGAATATATTTTTTCTTTATTTTTATTAAAATAAAGGCATTTTATGCAATATATTCTGATTATGAAATCTCATCCCATCAAAATCCATATCCTTTCTGTATCTTACTAGATTTTTTTCTAATTTATTAATGAGAAAGTTAGATTCTGAAAAACTCAAAATGTAATACAATCATGGATAGACAAGTTGTGCAGTTTATCTTCCTTAATACAATGTCTTTTTCCTTACCACTCTATCCAAGAGATGTCAACTAAAATTATAAGATAAAGTGTTTTTGAAGGCAAATTATACCAAGAAAGTAATTGCATTGTGTATGATATAATTGGGGTGTGTGTGTGTGTGTGTGTGTGTGTGTGTGTGTGTGTGTGTGTCTGTGTCTTTAAACACAGAATTCTGGAGGTAATTTTGGACATGGATTTTTTTCTTTTTTATTTAATATTTTTTATTTTATTTATTTACATTTCAAATATTATCCCCATTCCCAGTTTCCCCTCCAAAAACCCCCATCCCACCTCTCCTCCTCTGCCCCTGCTTCTATGAGGGTGCCCCCACCCACCCACTCCTGCCTCACTGCCCTAGCATTCCTCTGTGCTGGAGCATCAAACCTTCACATGACCAAGGGCCTCCCCTCCCACTGATGCCAGATAAGGTCATTCTGTGCCACATATGCAGCTAGAAGGGGGAACAAAATTATCACAGGAAGTAGAGGGTGGGAGGGACTTGTTATTCTTTTTATTTTTTATTTCTATTATCGATGTTATTCTGTCCTTGGGCTACATAATGACCTGGCAAAAATGTAACATCTGATAAAAAGATTATTTTTATTAGGTAGACATTTATCTCACTCATAAATGAAGACAAATTATTTCTAATTGCAAATCCTTATGTTAACAGTTGTCCATAAGTGATACCTTAGCAATAAGTCTCATGAATATCAGACACAATAATAACGGAGGTATCAAAATATGTAACACATTTTAATTTCACACACACTTAACTTCTCAGTGGTCTCTTTGCATTTATCATAATTTTATCAATAACTAGAAAAGAACTAGTATTACTAATATTCCAATGTTCTTTTATTCCTTCTTTTTTTAGTAGATATTTGACTATAATGATTGCTAAAATTTTAGTTTTACTCTCAATTTATTCGTCATACTAATGTATGTGTAATAGTTCTTTTCATGACTTATACTTATTTCTTTATCTTTTAGGTGTCATGTATATGCTCATTGTATATAGATTTTCAGATGCAATAAACCATTAAGAGGAGATTTTATGATAGTTCTTATTTGTACCCTAGCCTGTCATGTACTATTTTTTGGTAAGTAGATGCTTCATATGTTTCTCCTAATTAATATAATGACAGAAAATTTGTGGCTAAATAACATTTAGGTTATATAATGAGATAAGATAGTATATGATAAAGGTAGAACTGGTATTGATGAATTACCATAAATGTAGGTATAGGTTATATAGATATAGGTTTTGAAAATAGGCAAAAATTGCAAAAAGTTGCAAATATAATGTATTTATAATTGTGTCACATTTATAAATGTGAAAAATCATTTATAAATCTTAACACTATAGGGCTGGAGATATGGCTCACTCATTAAGAGAACTTCCTTCTCTTAACTCAGGATCCATTCTCTTCACCCATGTTGTAACATTCACAAAGGCCTGTAATTTCTGCTCTAAGGGATTCTATAACTTCTTCTAGGATCCTTTAGCAACCAAATACCTATGGTTCACAAACACACTCAGACAAATACACATAAATATATTGTTTTGAAAAAGTTATTTTAGAACCAAGCAAACATCATATAACTACTGTAGAAAATATAGCATATACTCTAAATCTCTATGCACATCATTCAAATTCACAATGCTTTAAGATATATTTTTAATTTTTTTTGTTTTTAATTTATTTTTATAATGCCATATACATGTAATTTTTTGATAAAATTTATTCTTTCCACCCCCCACCAATTCTTTACTATCTCACTTTATTATATCATTTTTTGAAAATATGTTCTTTGTAAAAATCTTAATGAGTTCACTTAGTATTGCACATATATGCGTGGTCAGAGAACATGGTCACAGAACATTTCCAAGGGCACAAGTAGCTTCATAGTGTCCACATACTAAAGACAACTAATCAGAATTTTTACAGTAGCCGTCAGTTCCTGATGGATCTTTAGCTTACCTTGAGATTATACTATATGCTTCTTTTATGTTGTGATTTTTTTTCCTGGTTTTGTCCTGTTCAAGTGCCCTGCATGCATCCATAACTGCTGTGAATTTATATGTTCAAATGTTTTCTGGTTTAATCAATGAAACAGTTTCATCAGCTTGCTCTGGTTCTTATACTCTTTCCACTCCCTCTTCTGAGATGATGCTTGAGCCATAAAGGGGAGTGTATGTGATACTTTTATTAAAATTTTGAGGTATGGTAATAACAAAAGAAAATATCATACTCAAAAAGACTTATAGCTGAAGAAATCCTCAGAATCATGTTTCACAAACCAATAATTTAGAATGAAGAAAAATGAAGAAAGGAAACAGAGGGAGAGACAGAAGAGAGGTAACAGAAAAAAAATCAACAGTTCCAATTCATTGAAGAATGTGTGTGATAAATACCTAACCAGATTTTCTATGATTAAATGCATCAATACATTTTATAAAATACTAATGGAAAATATTGTTCGTTTTGAAAGGATAAATATTTCAACAACGGCAAACACATATAATGTAAATATAATCTGAAATCTTACCAGACTCATAATAAACCACACTACTTTGGCAATATTGGAGATAATACAAAAACCAAATCAAGTATACTACCCGTCCGTGCTGCAAAGACTTAGCAAGTGTACAGAAATTTCTTATGTGTTTAAGTTGCTATCTACTCATTGGACTACACAAACATATCATGCTTTTTAAAATTTTTATTGAATATTTGATTTATTTACATTTTAAATGTTATCCTCTTTTCTGGTTTCCCCTCCAAAAACCCCTTATACCATCCTCCCTTTCCCTGCTTCTATGAGGGTGCTCCCCCTCACACCCACCCACTCCTGCCTCCCTGTCCTGGCATTCCCCTACACTGGGGCATCTTACCTTCACAAGATCAAGGGCCTTTATTTCCATTGATGTTCAGCAAGGCCATCTGCTACATCTGTGGCTGGAGCCATGGATCCTTTGATTTGTACTCTTTGCTTGGTGGTTTAGTCCCTGGGAGCTCAGGGGTTGGGGGTCTGACTGGTTGATATATTGTTCTTCCTATGGATTGAACCCCTTCAGTTTTTTCAGTCCTTTCTCTAATTCCTCCAATGGGGATCCCATGCTCGGTCCAATGATTGGCTGCAAGCATTTGCCTCTGTATTTGCCAGGCTCTGAAAGAGCCTCTCAGGAGACAGCTATATTTGGCTCCTGTCAGCATGCACTCCTTGGCATCCACAATAGTGTCTGGGTTTGGTGAGTGTATATGGAATGGATCCCTAAGTAGGGCAGTATCTGGATAGACTTTCATTCAGTCTCTGCTCTACACTTAGTCTCTGTATTTCTTCCCATGAATAGGTTAGTCCCTCTTCAAAGAAGGACTGAAAAATCCACACTTTGGTCTTCCTTCTTCTTAAACTTCCTGTGATCTGTGAATTGTATATTCTGTATTCTGAGCTTTTAGGCTAATATCCACTTATCAATGAGTGCATCCCATATGTATTCTTTTGTAACTGGGTTATTTCACTCTGGATGATATTTTCTAATTCCATCCATTTGTCTAAGAATTTTATGAACTCATTGTTTTTAATAGCTGAGTAGTACTCCATTGTTTAAGTATACCACATTTTCTGAATCCATTTCTCTGATGAAGGACATCTGGGTTCTTTCCAGCTTCTGGCTATTATAAATAAGGCTGCTATGAATATAATGGAGTGTGTGTCCTTGTTATATGTTGGAGCATCTTTGAGTATATGCCCAGGAGTGGTATAGCTGGGTCCTCAGGTAGTACTATGTCCAATTTTCCAAGGAACCACCAGACTGATTTCCATCAGCTTGCAATCCCACCAACAACAGAGAAGTGTTCCTCATTCTCCATGTCCTCATCATCATATGGTGTCACCTGAGGTTTTGATCTTAGCCATTCTGACTGGAGTGAGGTGTAATCTCAGATTTTATTTTTTTTTATTTGTGTTTCCCTGATGACTAAGGGTGTTGAACATTATTTTTATGTGCTTCTCAGCCATTCATTATTCTTCAGTTGAGGATACTTTGTTTAGCTTTGTACCTCATTTTTAATAAGGTTACTTGGTCATTTAAAGTCTAACTTCTTGAGTTCTTTGTGTATATTGGATATTAGCCCTCAATCAGATGTAAGATTGGTAAAGATTTTTTCCCAATCTGTTGGCTGATGTTTAAAGAAACAGTTTTTTACCATTTACCACGAGGAATAGGAAAGAAATGCCATGGTTGATTCTAGGATCATACTATAATTGAAACCCTAGGCAAATATAAAGTAGAAAAAAGAGTTTATTGTTTTACTTGAATAAGATGGAATAATTTAATATGTAAGAGGATGGCTCAGTCATTAGCAGTGATAAAACTTGATCAGGCTGTGTAAGTGAAGTAAAATGTTGGCATTCTATTATAGCAAATTATATAGTAAAATATAAATGAAAAAAATCAAAATAAATAATTAAAAATTATACAAACCATGTGGCAGAGAACTAAAGCACACAGAACACTTAGACATCAAGTGGGATTTTACTATATTCTAAGAGAGGTATAGACACATTTATATTGAATAATATCAAAAAGGTTAGTGTAACAGGCTTGGATATTTAGTTTATCATACACTGCAAAACAATTTTGTGAGCTTTCAAGTACGAAGTACTAATTGAATTCTAGGTGGACTAAATAGAGTATATAATTAATTAAACCACCAAGTAACTGTCTTAATTCAATAGGAAAATAAGTTTTTAAGAGATATAAATAATGCATAAAGTGATAGTTATGCCAATATAACCCTCACAATCCATTGAGATTTTTATTCTTCTGCATTTTAAAGATTAAAATATTACAAGATGGGAAGAATACTATAATTATTAATTAATATTAAATATTCTTATCTGAATAGGAAAAGAAACTATGTGAATCAATAAGGAAAGAATCACAAAATAAAACTAGTAAAAGTATCAAAAATGAAGTAAAATACAGAATAAATCATTAAGCCATAGGGGTATATGGAAAGTATTCATAATGTTACTATGCAGGGGAAAGCAAGTGAGAATAATAAAAAGAAACAGTGTTGTGTATTGGACTGGCAATAATAAAAAAGCTGGAATATGCCAAGTGTTAGTTGAATATGAATCTCACTGCTGGTAAGATCTGAAGGTTGGCAGTCATTCTAGAAAACTCCATATGGGGATGTGTCCAAGGTTATTTACTGTGCAGTATTCTTTGCCAAAAAAGAGATCAAAACAATTTGAATGTCTATCATTTAGATAGTAGATAGATTAAATCTGTCAGATGACACCATGATGTGGTTAAAAATATCTTTAAATTATGTCTGGATATAGATAAAATCTCATATTAAGTCATGGGCGTATATATCACACTGTGAAATACAGGACAATCAATAGAAAAGTAAGTAAGGACAGTAAGAATTCTTAGCACTAAATGAAACTCATTTAAATAAACTCATATGCAGTTTATATCTGTGTTGTCCATAAATATCATTCAACTATGTGTCTTGTTTGTACCCAAACTCAAAATGAGATTTTCTTGCTATACTTGTCAGATCATGTAATTTACACATTATAACTGTTATAAAAGTCAACTCTAAGATAAAAGTGCATTTTATATTGTGGATTATCTTTTTAATTCTACAAAGAACTATGTTATGTTCACTGGGGCCCTCTCTGTTTTAAGATGGCTAAGATAATGCCTACTTAAAGATCCTGTTTGCTGCTGCAGGAAAGCACATGATGAAGGCAACTAATATGAGAAACATTTTACTGGAACATACAGTTCACATGGTCATTATGAGAGAGAGCATGGCAATAACCAATCAGGTATAGTCCTGGATCAGAAAATGACAGCTTATAATTGTTCTACTTGCATATGGAACAGATAGATAGATAGATAGATAGATAGATAGATAGATAGATAGATAGA
>JANHMN010000007.1:31531534-31550560 GCA_030674055.1 Rhabdomys pumilio | reverse complement strand
TACATATATATATATATATATATATATATATATATATATATATATATTAGAAATTATAAAATTTAAAGTAAAATAGATGATTCTGGACATTATATTCAGTGAAGTAAAAGTTCGGCTCAGAAAAAAACACTACTGTGTGGTCCCATCATAGGTAGGTCCTATCCGCTAATGGTGCATCTAGGTGGGTGAAAATAGATCCAAATGTTGGAAAATTAAAAATGGGACATGGAATCAGACTAATTTAGAATTTGGGACTTGTGGAAACACGAAGAAAAAAGGGAAGGATGAATACTGAAGTAGAAAGGACATAGTGGGGAAAGGGAGCCAGGGATGAGAGTGAGATAGTGGGGAGAAGAAGGAAATCAACCAAAATATTTATGAAATGTCAAACAAAACCTGCCACTGGGAAAGGCACTATAAACATGAACCAAATAATTTAAGACAATAAGCGATTGCTGAACTATACGTGCAATGGTTGAGAAAATAGTTTTTTAAATTTATATTTGAATAATCTGGGGAAAATGTCCCAGTGACAAAATGACTGGGTCACATTTCAGAGACAATGGTCTAATGAAGCACATTATAAATAGTTTAGAAAACAAATATAAAGCTCTATCAATAAGTTACTACCCTTGAGAACTGTCGTAGTTCTTTATTCAGGTATATGAAGCAAACAACTAGATAATTTTATTCAAGATTCAAAATTTTTGGGGATAGGCATATTTGCTTTGAGGGAAATTTAATTTAATGCTGTTGGGATCTGCAATTCATTTTTCCCAATTAAGAAAGAATATAGCTATGGAGTTTTCATGAAGTAAAAGTAAACACTGTAGGAAATAAGTGTAGTATGCTTCTTGTCACAGGAGTTAGCTACATGAATGATAATAGTTTAAGGTGATTTGGATGGTTTCCTTGGATTAAGGTATTTATAAGAGTCAGCCATCTACAACAAAATAATTGTTATAAGTATTATAATAGCACATATATAAAGAATTACATTTATAAGTTGGCATACAAAAATAATTGAGAGATAATTATTTTTCTGAGTCACCTAAATAAGTGAACTCCATCCACATATCATCTTTATCTTATCCTTCATGTTCTACAAAATGCTATCCCTTACTTATCTGATGAGATATTATTAGCTAGCACACAAAAACTAACTACTTCTTCCATCATGTAACATTTTTTTCTTTTCTTTTATTGTATATTTTCTTTATTTACATTTCATGTTATGCTTTTTCCAGGTTTCCCCTCCAGAAACCCCCTATCCCATACCCTCTCATCTGCTTCTATGAGGCAACTCCCTCACCCACCCAACAACTCCCGTCTTTCCACCCTGGCATTCCCCTACACTGCGTTATCAAGCTTTTACAGGACCAAGGGAAGCCCCTCCCATTGATGCCCAATAAGGCCAGCCTCTGCTACATATGCAGCTAAAACCATGGGTCCCTCCATGTGTAGTCTTTGTTGGTAGTTTAGTCCCTGGGAGCTCTGGGGGATCTGGTTGGTTGATATTGTTGTTCTTCCTATGGGGTTGCAAATGATATCTCCCTTCCCAGTTATCCCTCCACAAACCTCCCATCCCACATTTTCTCTCCCCGTCTCCCCTTAGCCACTAAGAGGTCCCATTTATCAATTATTGATCTTATAGCCTGAGCCATTGGAGTTTTGTTTAGAAAAATTTTCTATGTGCCAATGAGTTTTAATCTCTTTCCCACTTTCTTTTCTATTAGATTCGGTGTATCTGATTTTATGCCGAGGTCCTTGATCCACTTGGACTTGAGCTATGTGCAGTGTGACACAATGTCTAAAATACATGAAGAACTCAGAAGCTAACCACCAAAAAACCCAAACAACTGAATCTAAAAACGGGTATTGAACTAAACAGAGAATTCACAACCACAACAGAGGAATCTTGAATGGCTGAGAAGCACATAAAGAACTGTTCAAAATCCTTAGTGTTCAGGGAAATACAAATTAAAATAACCTGGAGATTCTACTTTACATCAATCAGAATGGCTAAGATCAAAACCTCAGGTGACAGCACATGCTGGCAAGAATGTGAAGAAAGAGGAATACTCCTTTGTTGCTTTTGGGATTCAAACTGTTCCAACCACTCCAGAAATCAATCTGGAGGTTCCTCAGAAAGCTAGAAGTATATCTACCTGATGACACAGCTACAACACTCTTGGGCATATACCCAACAGATACCCCACCATGCCACAAGAACATGTATTCCACCATGCTCATAATGGCCTTATTTGTGATAGCCAGAAGCTAGAAACAACCCATATATCTCTCAACAGATTAATGGATACAAAAAATGTGGTACATTTACACAACAGAATACTACTCAGCTATTAAGAAGAACATCCTAAGTTTTTCAGGCAAACAGATGGAACAAGAAAATATAATCCCGAGTGAGGTAACATAGACATAAAAGTAGCATCATCTTTGAGCTGGAATGCTACAGCACAGTATTCGAGCATTTTCTGCATTTCCAGGAAGCTTTGTTTCTATTGTCAGCACCTAGAACAAGTCAGACTCACAGGAACTGACATAAAGACATTCAACTATATTTATATGAATGAAATACAAAACAATCTTAACTCCCATTAAAGGGAGTTGAATGAGAATTTTGAAAATGTCTTTTTTACGTGTGTGTATTAAAGACTGTATTTTAGGAAAAGATAAACGTTTGTATCCTCTCAAAATGACAAAATAGTAATAAATAATAGTGTTCTTTTCAAGAATAAATTAATCAATGATAAGATAAATGTTGATAGGAAAGAAAATCTCTGTTTTTAGATACTTAAGCCAAAGTTCAAGAAGAAATACTTTACATTTCTCTTAGAAGATCTGGAAGAAATTTTATATTGTCTAGGAAAATAGTTTGCCTTCTAAATGCATATTAACAGACTTTGTGTATCATGAAATACTCTCTTAAGTTCTTTCTCAAGTAATTGATGAGTTATATTCTTTTGCAAACTCTATCACTGCCTTAGAAATGCAAGACAATATAAGCCTCCTTTAACATCAACCTTCTCAGTAAATCAAGAACTTTCCACTCAGTTTCAGAAAATGTCTTGCATATTTGTTTTTATATTTAAAAACTGTCGTCAGATGGCTGTTGACTAGACAGTTGGTTTTGCTTCAAATCATAAATCTGTCACTGCCAGCCCTAACGTTTGCTGTCTGACACTCTTCTCAACTAGTAATGTCTGTGAAGAATAAGAATTTGGAGTGGAATGCTCCCTGAAAACCCCCTCTGTAGCACATTTGTCAGCTTCATGGTTTTAACTCCTGGTAGCCACTGCGGGGACATTTCTAATTCATTCTCATTTGAGAGTCCTCATTGTATCTACTTTCAGCATGCAGTGTTATCTGATGCTATTTCATGCTGGGATGAAACACTGACTCTATCAGTAGGGATAACTGCTGAGAAGAAAGAACAAAAGAATCACATAAATCTAACAGTTCCAAATTTTCACTGGGGTTCTGCTGAGGTAGAAGATTTACGTATATCCCAAAAGGATTCTTTCATAATGTAACAGTTCCATTAAACTTTGAGACATGCAAGGGAAGCAAGAATTCAACCAAAAGTTTCATATGGACGGCTTTTTCAAAGCGATCTCTTTTTCTGTCACTATTTCCCAGAAGACTATCATTTTGCATATACAACAATATTGTCCTTGAGAATTTGTTCTAAAGTAAAAAATTTAAGTGTTTAATTTATGAAGATGAGAAAACTTTATATTGATTGATCAGATAATTTTGTGAATATCAGAAAAATAAAGGTAGGATTAAAAGTTTGAAAAACTATTACCTAACAAAAGAATTCAGAGGATTTTGCAATCTAAGCTTTAAATTTTTGCTACTATTTATTGTTTAAAATTATAAACTTAGTTTGCTCTTTACATTGATCAAGTAAGCAGTTGTTTTTGGTTGCAGTGTGTATTAGCAAAAGTAGAGATGCTTAACTGACTAAGTATTAAAAAAAGATTGGGTGTTCATTCTGTAACAACTTGTCTGCATGAACCACACTGTCAGGCCTCAAGGAACATTAAGGAAGAGGAGGAGACAATGTCAGAGCCATAAGTTGAAAGGACTGCAGTGTCCTTCTGTCTTCATACTATGACCTGACTAATGCACTGATAAGCTCACAAAGCTATACTTACCTGCAGCAACCTGCACAGAACAAGTGTGCAAGAACTCATGGAGTTGTTCATCTGGATACCCACACACTACTGAGGACCATTCATAGTTCCTGGGGAAGAGAAAGCAATTCTCTTTTCTCTCCTCTCTCTCTCTCTCTCTCTCTCTCTCTCTCTCTCTCTCTCTCTCTCTCTCTCTCTCTCTCTTTCTCTCCCTCTCTCCCTATATCCCTCTCTCCCTGTCTCTCTGTAGAAAAACAGTCATGAGAAGAGGGGCAGAGGGTCGGAGGGATCTGGATGAGACAGGGGACAAGGAGGTGAACATGATCAGGTATTGGGTGAGGGGAACAGTACTAAAGCCCTAAGGGTAAGAATGGAAACTGGCAACCTCAGGAGGTAGGGAGACCTTCTAGAATATACCTGAGACCTGGGAGTTGAGAGACTCAGGACTGAAAGGGAGGGGCCTTGGATGAAGTGCTCTACAGTGGGGAGAGGAAATTTTTAGAGTCCACCTCCTGTGGAGACACAGGGCATCAAGTGGAGTGATGAAGTTACCATCCCACAGTCAAAAGATCTGACCCAGAATTGTTCCTGTCTGAAGAAACTGCAGTGACAAAAATGGAGAAAAGCATGAGAGAAAGGAGGTCCAGTGACACTCCCAAATTGGGATCCAGCTCAAGGGGAGGCCTGGGCCTCTGAGACTGTTACTGATGATGTGGAGTACTTGCAGACAGGAGCCTAGCATGGTTGACCTCCAAGCATCCCAACAAGCAGCTGAAAAGTCAGATGCAAATATTACCCAGATGTAAATAGCACCCAGACAATGGAAAGAAGTCAGGGACCCCCGTTGTTGAATTGGGGAAAAGCTGGAAGAAGCCAAGGAGGAGGTTGACCTAATGATAAGACCAGAAGTCTCAATTGCCCTGAACCCCTGAGATCACTCAGATACTGTACCACTCCACCAACCAGGCAGCATACACGAGCTGATATGAGGCCCCTGACACATATACAGCAGAGGTTTGCTGGGTCTGGTCTTAATGAGAGAAGATGCACCTAACCCTCAAGAGACTTAAGGCCTCAGAGAGTGGGGAGACCTCGTGGATTGAGGATGGTTGGTTGAGGACATCCTCTTGGAGACTGTGGAGAACATATGGGATGGGGAGTGGTCTGGGGGCAGACTGGGAGGGTGATGAAATCTAGACTGTAAAAAAGGATATAATAAAGAATAAAAATAAATAAAAAAAACATATCATACAAAGTGAAAGTACCATAAAAGGCATACATAAATGAAAAACTGTTTCTATGTTAATAGCTTGACTATAAGGACATTGAACATTGTAAATTATCTGAGCATATTTTCTTGTATTTAAAAATTATGTGACAAAAATAGGTAGTCTTTATTTTTTTTAATTTTTCCTTTTTTTATTGGATATTTTATTTACATTTTAGATACCAGCCCCTTTCCCCATTTCCCCTCCCTAAAAAACCCCTATCCAGTGCCCCCTTTTCCATTTTGCTTTTATACAATTTTTTAAATGTTAATCAAAGGTTTTATAAGTGTGGTAATGCTCAATCAGAAGTGTAACCCAATACCCAACCTAGCTATGTAAACTATCTTTGACTGGTGGAGACACTTGAACTTCTGCCTCCATTCACCCTCTCTCTTTCTCTCTCTCTTTCTCTCTCATTACCTAGCTTCTCATCTACTTCATCGTCTCCTCTCCTTACTCCATCTTTTCCTCTCAGTGCTCCTTCCCCCTTAGCTCCTCCTACATATTACCCTTCCTGTTAAAATAAAGCTTTTCTCTTAAAATACAATTAAAGCATAATTATTCCTATTTGTACCAGTGAGGTACAAGATAGTCCTAATACCCAGTGCATCCTTTTGTTGACTAACCAGAACTTCTGTCGTCTCTCTTGACTAAAACACTTAGTTTTGAACCTGGCTTTTTCTTGGCTTTAGAATGAATGTCAGCTGAAAACCATCCACTCAGATCTTTTCTCTTAAGGTAAATAGCCAGGATTGGCTATGAGTTTATAGGTCTTCAATGCCATCAGAAATCCAGAATGACTAAATTAACTGAAGTTATGGGAAGCACTAAGCATGGCTTCTAAAACTTAGCCAATTTATAGAGACCGCTGAACACCTGGACAACCCCTATACTACCGAACGTTGGAGAATCAAATCTTCAGCCTTCTGGCCCAAACTCATCTGACAGACTTTAGTGCTACAGAATTATTAAGGGCTGATTACTCTGTCTAGGCAGATATAATCAGTCGACTATTCTGCAAGTGTGTCCTTTTCTGGACAGTAATTTGTCTGTAGATGGAGAGAGGCAATTCTTGCCTAGTGGCTGTCTCACCACAACTGGAGTAACTCCAAGGATGCTCAATTTCTTCTTACAATCCAAGACAGGAAACTGTCAGGAGCAGACAGATCTCTAATCAAAATGAACATTAATATAGAAATATTTGTGTCATCAATTCTATGGATTTCTGATGTTTTGAAATCCAACTATCCATGTAAGGTAACCTGGAATGTTGTCTATTAACTCCTCTCAGCTATTTCTAAATAAAATATAGAACACATCCTAACAATAAGCTCAAAGCCATGAATTTGCTATAGTCCCTTAACTCACAGGCTAACTGTCTCAAATCAGTTAAAAAAGTTAAAGAAGGACTGGGTCTAAGCCTTGTATTCCTAAATGTGTTATACAGGCACCATTCCCATGAAAGTATCAATATTCATTTCACTTTCATATCAATAAGAACCTTATACCAATGAAAACCTTAAATTTGAAATCCAAGTGAATTTTGTACCATTTAAGAAATTATAAATTTATCTTGATACTAAATTATACAGATTTCTACCAATAGGTTATGGCTATGCCATAAATCCTTTCTAATCCTCCCTGTTCCAACAAAACCACTATTTTTCCCCAGAGATACAGCCCAATATTAACCACCTTAGTCACCAAGCCCAGGGAATAGGGGCGCTGACTCTTCTTTAACTTCTTCAAGCTGATTACGAGCATTGAGATATTAGAAAAGGGGTGGGGGGGAGAGTAAATTGATAAGCTTCTGACGCTGTGTCTTCACTGCATCCAGATGGAATTCCCGGAAACCAGAGGTTTGAATAGGTCTGCTCGTTTTCCTTGATGAGTGGATACACCAAGGCTGTGTATTCTGCAATATACAATTCTCTGGGCAACTTTTAGTATCAAGAAAAAAAAATTTTTTTTTTCCTAGAGGGCTGACATTTTATTTTTAAAGATGTTGGTTCTAACAACTTTTTTCCCCCTTTTATGTAGTTGGTTATAATATTTACATTTCAAGTTTTATCCTCTTATCCCATTTCCCTCACCACCAGGAACCCCTTATCCCACCCCCCCCTCCTTATATCCCTTCTATGACTCTGTACCCGCACCTACCCCCCACCCCCACTACCCCCTCCTCACCCTCACATTCCCCCCACCATTCTGTGTTCGTGTTTCATGGGACCAAGAATCTCCTCTCCCACCTATGCCCAACAAGGTCGTTCTTCCCTACGTTTACTGCTAGAGTCATAGGTCCCTCCCTATGTGCTCCCAGGCTGGTGGTTTATACCCTGGGGGTTATGGTTGTTTGGTATTGTTGCTTTCCTCTTGGAGTCACAAACCCTTCCTGCTCCTTCAGTCTTCTAAGTTCTCCATTGGGAAACCCTTGATCATATCAGTGGTTAGCTGTGAGCATCATCCTCTGAATGTGTCAGTCTCTGGCAGATCTCCAAGGAGACAGATATATCATGTTCTTGACAGCATGCACTTCCAGCAATCCACATCAGTGTCTAGCTTAGGTGACAGTACATGGGATGGATGCCCAGGTGGAATGGTCTCCTGATGGCTCCTCCTTCAGTTTCTGTCCCATGTTTTGTTTCCATAATTGCTCCCTTGAGTATTTTTGTTACTGGTTCTAAGTAGAACTGAGGCATCCCCTCTTGGTCTTTCTTCTTCATGAGCTTCATGTGGTCTGTGGGTTGAGTCTTTGCTATTCTAAGTTTTTGGGCTAACATCCGCTTAACAGTGAATAAATACCATGTGTGTTCTTTTGTGATTGGGTTAACTCACTCAGGATAATAATTTCTAGATCCATCCATTTAACTATAAATTTCTCGAATTCATTAATTTTAATAGCTGAGTAATAATCGATTGTGTAGATGTACCACATTTATTTTATTCATTCCTCTGTTGAGGGACATGTTGGTTCTTTCCAGCTTCTGGCTATTATAAATAAGGTTGCTATGAACATAGCGGAGCATATGTCCTTATTATATGTTGGAGCATCTTCTGGGTATATGCCCAGGAGTGGTATAGCTGGATCCTCAGGTAATGCTATGTTTTCTGAGGAACCGCCAGATTGATTTCCAGAGTGGTTGTACCAGCTTGCAATCCCACCAACAATGGAGGAGTTTTCCTCTTTCTCCACATCCTCGCCAGCATCTACTATCACCAGAGTTTTTGATCTTAGCCATTCTGACTGGTGTGAGGTGGTATCTCAGGGTTGTTTTGATTTGCATTTCCCTGATGCCTAAGGATGTTGAGCATTTCTTAAGGTGCTTCTCAGCCATTAGAGTTTCCTCTGTTGAGAATTCTTTGTTTAGCTCTGTTCCCCATTTTTAATAGGGTTATATGGTTTTCTGAAGTATAATTTCTTGAGTTCTTTGTATATCTTGGATATTAGCCCTCTATCGGATGTGGGATTGGTTAAGATCTTTTCCCAATCTGTTGGTTGCCATTTTGTCTTACTGACAATGTTCTTTGTCTTATAGAAGCTTTGCAATTTTATGAGGTCCCATTTGTCAATTCTTGATCTTAGATCATAATCCATTGGTGTTCTGTTCAGAAACTTTTCCCCTGTGCCTAGGTATTCGTGGGTCTTCCCCACCTTCTCTTCTATTAATTTCAGTGTATCTGGTTTTAAGTTAAGGTCTTTAATCCACTTGGATTTGAGCTTTGTACAAGGGGATATGAATGGATCAATTTGCATTTTTCTACATGTTGACCTCCAGTTGAACCAGCACCATTTGCTGAAAATGCTGTCCTTTTTCCACTGGATGGTTTTAGCTCCTTTGTCAAAGATCAAGTGACCATAGGTATTTGGGCTCACTTCTAGGTCTTCAATTCTATTACATTGATCTTCCTGCCTGTATCTGTACCAATACCATGCAGTTTTTATTACTATTGCCCTGTAGTACAGTTTGAGATCAGGGATGGTGATTCCCCCCTGATGTTCTTTTATTGTTGAGAATAGTTCTCGTTATCCTGGGTTTTTTATTGTTCCAAATATATTTGCAGATTGCTCTTTCTATCTCTATGAAGAATTGATTTGGAATTTTGATGGGGATTGCATTGAATCTATAGATTGCTTTTGGCAAAATGACCATTTTTACTAAATTAATCCTGCCAATCCAGGAGTGTGGGAGATCTTTCCATCTTCTGAGGTCTTCTTCTATTTCTTTCTTTAGAGACTTGAAGTTCTTGTAATACAGATCTTTCACTTGCTTGGTTAGGTTTACTCCAAGATATTTAATATTGTTTGTGACTATTGTGAAGGGTATCCTCTCTCTAATTTCTTTCTCAGTCTGTTTATCTTTTGAGTATAGGAAGGCTACTGATTTGTTTGAGTTGATTTTATATCCAGCCACTTTACTGAAGTTGTTTATCAGGTTTAGGAGTTCTCTGATGGAAATTTTAGGGTCACTTAAGTATACCGTCATATCATCTGCAAATAGGGAAATTTTGACTCCTTCCTTTCCTATTTGTATCCCTTTGATTTCCTTTTGTTGTCTAATCACTCTAGCTAAGACTTCCAGTACTATATTGAATAGGTAGGGTGAGAGTGGACAGCCTTGTCTAGTTCCTGATCTTAGTGGGATTGCTTCAAGTTTCTCTCCATTTAGTTTGATGTTCGATACTGGCTTGCTGTATATTGCTTTTACTATATTTAAGTATGGACCTTGAAATCCTGCTCTTTCCAGGACTTTTAACATGAAAGGATGTTGAATTTTGTCAAATGCTTTCTCAGCATCTAGTGAGATGATCATGTGGTTTTTTTCTTTGAGTTTATTTATGTAGTTGATTACATTGATGGATTTTCGAATATTGAACCAACCCTGCATTCCTGGGATAAAGCCTACTTGATCATGATGGATGATTGCTTTGATGTGTTCTTGGATTCGGTTTGCGAGAATTTTATTGAGTATTTTTGCATCAATATTCATAAGAGAGATTGGTCTGTAGTTCTCTTTCTTTGTTGGGTCTTTGTGAGGCTTTGGTATGAGTGTGATTATAGCTTCGTAGAACGAATTGGGTATTGTTCCTTCTGTTTCTATTCTGTGGAATAGTTTGAAGAGAATTGATATTAGGTCTTCCTGGAAGGACTGGTAGAATTCTGCACTAAAACCATCTGGCACCGGACTTTTTTTGGTGGGGAGATTTTTGATGACTGCTTCTATTTCTTTAGGGGTTATAGGGCTGTTTAGATGGTTTATCTGCTCCTCGTTTAGCTTTGGTACCTGGTATCTATCTAGAAAGCTGTCCATTTCATCCAGATTTTCAAATTTTGTTGAATATAGGCCTTTGTAGTAGGATCTAATGATTTTTTTAGTTTCCTCTGTTTCTGTTGTTATGTCTCCCTTTTCAGTTCTGATTTTATTGATTTGAAGTGCTGTCTCTGCACCCTTTGGTTAGTCTGGCTAAGGGTTTGTCTATCTTGTTCATTTTCTCAAAGAACCAACTCCTGGTTTTGTTGATATTTTGTGTAGTTCTTTTTGTTTCAACTTGGTTGATTTCGGCCCTGAGTTTGATTATTTCCTGCCTTCTACTTTTCTTGGGTATATTAGCTTCTTTTTGATCTAATGCTTTCAGGTGTGCTGTCAAGTTGTTAATGTATGCTCTTTCCATTTTCTTTTTGTGGGCACTTAGAGCTATGATTCTTCCTCTCAGTACTGCTTTCATGGAGTCCCACAAATTTTGATATAAAGTGTTCTCATTTTCATTTAAATCTAAAAAGTCTTTAAATTCTTTCTTATTTCTTCCTTGACCAAGTTATCATTGAGTAGAGCATTGTTCAGTTTCCATGTGTATGTGGGCTTTCCGTTGTTTTTGTCCATGTGAAAGAGGAGTCTTAGTCCATGGTTGTCTGATAGGGTACAAGGGATTATTTCAATCTTTTTGTATCTTTTGAGGCCTGTTTTGTGACTAATTATATGGTCTATTTTTGGAGAAGGTACGATGAGGTGCTGAGAAAAAGGTATATTCTTTTGTTTTAGGATGAAAAGTTCTATGTATTCTTTATTTTAAACTGTAGATAATAATGTATGCCTTAATTTTTAAATATAACTTATAATTTCCACTTGAAAATGCATCATAAAATGTCGATGAAACTCTAAGCATTCTTGGATGTAATTGCAACTTAAATATAATAATAAGTACTAATAATTTTGCTGTGGATTTTGTTATCTTTATGAAATCTTGTTGAAATGACAGTGATAATGGACATTAGTTTATATAAATCAGTAAAGACTGGATTTGTGCCTGTCATTTTGTAATTTTTGTTTGTTTTCAAATAATACTGTTATAATTATACTCTGTAGCTCATTAAATAGTTATTTATATGGTAGATAAATAATTAATATGTTAATCTATAGTAAATATCATCATGAGTACAGTATAGCACTATATTTCTTCATAGTTATTTTTATACTCAATTTTTCTCTTTTTGTTTATTTTTGTTTTTTACACATGGGAAATAATTCTTCATGAATTCCTCCATAGTAAGAACTACCATATGGGCTCTATTTACTTTATCAGCAGAAACTGAAAAGTTTACGCTTCATGTATAAAGCAAACTTTATTATTTATTCTGACATTACAATTTTAACTCATGGTTAGATCTTTTGAGTTAGTTACCAGTTTGCTAATCATCAAGAAATTTCTTTTCCACATGTGATCATTCTCTCTTTTATGCTCTCTCTCTCTTCTCTCTCCACACAATATAATACATATAATATAGATAATCAAAATAATCATTATATTAAATATTAGCACTTTCTGACTTTAGTATGTAAGAAACATAGTATAAAACAATCGGGAACATAAACCAATAGTAGCTCTAAAATTGATTCATCTACTATTTTATAAGCATGTGACATATCAAAACCTATCTTGATATCCAATGACTTAAAATCCCTTGGGTGTGAAGCATTTTAGCATGATGTAGAGTTGAAATTAAAATATTTATTAAGAATTTTTATACAGTACTATGGCATATGTGGGAAACTGAACATCCCTATCTGAATCAGAAAAGAAATAGAGAAAAGACTGGAGAAGAAATGGGAATTGTTAAAATAGGACATGATCACCTACTGAAAAAATCGTGTTTATTTTAGTGTATGAAAGTTATGATGCCTAATTGAAATGACTATTTGTTCTTAATATCTTGCCTGTATCTTGTATAGGTACTTCTCTAAACATGTTGAAGGCATATGGAAAATTCTCAGTGTGTTTACTAGATCTGATTAGAAAGAATACTTAGCTATATAAGAAGCTGTAAAAATTCAGTCTCAGTAGATACTTCCTGTATGTTGTGCTTTCTTCATAACTTGTCAGCTGACTGTATTTGCCTGAATTGTCATTTGATACTCTGTTCCACTGATTTATTTAGCTTTTCTATGACACCTATTTTTGTCCTATAGATTTATAACAAATTTTGAAGTAAGGTATTTCTATCATCATTTTTTAGCTTTTAGCATTTCATACATTTGTTGATTTTAAAAAATGGTATTTTAATTTAGTACTGCATTGTCATTCTTTTTGGAGATATAGTGAACATTTTCAAATCATCTTGGCTTGTTTGGTTTTGGTTTTATTTGCTTGTTTTTCTTAAAGTAATGTATTTTCTTATATATTACTTCCCAACCACAGTATTCCCCCTCCTCTCATCCTAGTCCCAGCTCCCCTTTCCACTCTATCCCTTCCCCAAACTTTTCTCCTCCATTTTCTTCAGAAATGGGTAGGCCTCCCATGGATAGCCACCAAATATATCATATCAAGTTCCAATAAGACAAGTCACTTTCTCTCAGACTGAAGCTGAACAAAGTAACCCTGTAGGAGGATAAAGGTCCTAACAGCAGTCAAATGTGTTGGAAAGAGCCCACCTCTTCTGTTGGGAGTCACACAAAACACCAGACTATACAACCATCCCACATATACAGAGGGCACATCCCACACATACAGGTTCTCTGTTGGTTCAGTCTCAGTGAGCATGGTGTACATTAAGTAGTTGATTTTGTGTGTTTTCTTGTGGTGTTCTTGACCCTTCTGCCTTCTACAATTCTTCTCTCTTCCACAGGATTCACCAAGTTCTGCCTAATGTTTGTCTGTGAGTCTCTGCATCTGCCTATTGTAGAACAGTTTGTCTTAGGATAAATTGTAGGTTGAAAGTTTTGTGGCTAGGTTAGTGTCCCTATCCCTCCACTTGAAGACCTGCCTGGTTACAGATGATGGAAAGTTTAGGCTACATGTTCAGGATTACTCAGATTCCTGGAAATAGAGATACTGTTTTAGAGTCTCTGGCATTTCCACATCACTAGGTTTTCATGTCTCTTCCCAATACCTGCCAATTTCAGTCATTTTCCCCAGTATTTTCTCCCTACATTTCTAACTACCTAACCTGCCCCTGTCTCCAAACCAACCCACTCTCAGTCCACCCACAAAATGTATTCTATTTTGTCTTCCCAGGTATAAACCCCCTTAAACCCTCCTTTTCACTTATCTAAATGACTTGTTAATTTTTAAAACATGTCCAATGTATTGCTGTAATGTTTTTTTTTTTTTCTTGGTGAGATTGTGGACTTAAAAAAAAATCACCTTTTTATTAAACATAGTTTCTTTTCTCCTGCATTACAACCTGAGTCCAGTTTCCCCTCCCTCTATTCCTTCTGGTTCCTCCCCATCTACCCTCCCATTCAGTTCCAGTCCCTTTTGGTCTCTCATTAAGTGGGAAAATCGTTCTTGGAGATAAAAACTAAACAACCAAATAAAACATAATAAAGCAATAAACATCATGTTGAAGGTGTACTAAAAAAGCCAAGAGGAAAAAGAAAAGGTCCAAGCTAGGCACAAGAATTTGAAACCTACTCATTCACACATCTAGGTGTGCTATATAAATACTAACCTGCAAGCTACCAATTTTATGCAGATGATCTCTCATCTAGGTACAAAATCATCTAGGCCATCTGATGGCTAATTTTGTGTCTGTGACTTCATTTAATTTTTGTTCTGTTCTTATAGTGGGCTGTGTTTCCTGCTGTTCTCTGCCACATGGTTTGCTCCATTCCCTCTGCCTCCTCTTTCTTGAGATTCCCTGGGCTCTAAAGAGAGGAATTTTAATGGAGATATCCCACCTTAAATCCATGTGTTCTAAGCACTCTCTCTCTCTGAGCAGGGTCTCTGCATTTCTTGGTATCCTCTTCAGGGGGAAACTTATCTAATGGTGGCTGAATAAGACACTGATCTATTAGGATAGCAGAATATCTTTAGGAGATTTTTTTTTGACTAGTAATATTTGATTTTACCCTATGTTTCAGGATTATCTCATCTCTGATTCTTGGTCACCTGAGCAGTGTCAACTATAGGTTCTATCTCATGAAGTGGGCTTAAATTTAAATCAGACATTGGTTGGTTACTCCCACAAGGTTTCTGCCCTGATTGCCCCTTCATATTTTACAGGAAGGACAGATTGTACATCCAAGGCTTTGTGGTTGGTTTGGAGTTTACATTTCTTTTTAGGAAGCCTGCAGTGTACCTTTCTGGGTTAAAGATACTAAAACATAGGGTTTAGACTCTACGTAGGCACCAGCTCAATTACTCCAGCTTTAATACATTTTGTTGTTATTGTTTTCAATAATGGGACCATCCTGACAGTTTGTAGAGAGCAACCTATTTTCTTGGATACAGCCTGGGTTGTTTGAAGATTTCCATGGTATCCTTTTGGTCAACAAAGCAATTGTGTGGAACCTGGTCTCATTACTGGAAGCTACATTTAGTGACAAGCAATGGCCAGTTTGCAAAGACTAATACTATACTGGTTTGTAAAAAGTTGTGTTTCTGGGGCTAACACTAATAAAGTTCTATATCTTCAAAGAATCACCAGAGGATAAATAATAGAAACATTACTAAAGGCAGGTGATACCAGAAGTGTCTCTGAATTGCTAAAACTAGAATATTTGCTGTTCTACCTAACCCCTGAAAGCTAATAATTTAACAACAACAACAAAAACAAAATACTATCTCTCTATTATTGCAAAGAGGACTTCCCATATTATCTTCTGTAAGGGTGTCAACACTGGGATGACTATATTATCGTCTAAGCTTTTCAAAACTTCCCTAACTAGAAATTCCGATGTAACAAAAATAAAACTAAATATCTTTTATCATTCTATCTAAAATTCATTTCAAGATCATTTTCTTAATCTGTTTTTAGTCTTCATCAAGAACCCAGTGGATATCAAAATCTTATGTTCCTGTTATATTTATGTGTATTTAAGTGTTGTGGCCCGAACTGCTCCACGCTTGGGGGTCAAAAGGTCGGGGACTGCTCTATCAGTCTTGGAACCCTCACTGCCAAAAGTCTTGGGGACTAGCTTGTTAGCCTGCACTGCCCCAAGCAGCTCCAGTCTGTGGGTCAGGGTTCAGCAAGAGAGAGAGTGAGAACAGACTTGAAAAGTGGAGACCAGACAGAGTGTGATTCAATCCCGTTTATTCTTCAGTCTCCCTTCCAAGTCCAAGTCCCAAGTCTTGAGTTCCTAGTCCCTAGTTCCTAGTCCCTAGTGCCTCCAAGTTCCAGTTGCTAGTCTTTTTCTCAGTTCCAAGTTCTTTCTCCAAGTGCTAAGTGCCTAACCTAATGCCTAATAACTAACTCCAAGTTGTTCTCTACTCTTCTGTCTGCCTCTCGCCTTTTGTATGTCTTACTTCTAAGTCATGCCCTTAGGTCTTATCTCTAAATCTGATTTCTAAGTCATGCCCTTAAGTCTTGGCTCTAAATCACGCCTTTAAGTCTCACACACCTAAGGGAAGATCCTAGGTATCTAAAGCAAGATGTTATCAAGGTGTGCTCAGCTGTTGTAGGCTACTATAATCGAATCTCTTGTCAGGGTATATAGCTCAAGATGGCTGCAAGGATGATAGTCGCCTTCTGTCAGCTCCCCCACATTGAAGAGCTTTTAAACTAATTTCTAATGGAATTTACTTATAGCTGATATATCAAAACACAAAATCTTTATATAACAATGAATAAAAATGATGTTTTAAAAAAGTTACCCTTGTTGTTCTTTGTGTCATCCTGTGTTAATTATTGGGCAATTAATGTTTGTTGAAAGAAAAACAAGCAAATGAATGTGTTTTATTTGTAAATATAAAGTTGAACTGAATACATTGAAATGATGATAATTGGCCTTTTTTATTAAGATTTTGGGTTATTATTCTTTGAATAGATAATTGTGAAAAACAGTTTTTAAAATATTTGCTAGTAAGAAAAGAGGAAATTAGGGTAACCTCAAAGAATTGTTCACTTATAACAAAGCAAAGGCAAATATGGCACAAGAGGGGTGGAAGTGGTCTAAAAATCACACAACCAGGATGCCTGTTTTGAAATGGAATCTCTTAGATATGACAGAATGAAAGGGGTGACATATCTATGAAACTTCATAATAATAAATGTGTACATAGTGCTTTCATAATGATCTTACCATTGGACATGTAAACACAGAAGAGGACAATTTTACAAAGCCCCACCCTTAGAGAAACAACTACAACTAATTGATGGTTGTTGAGAAAAAGTGAATTAGTTCTCTACAGGACATATATATTAAATACTAAATAGATTTAAGCTATGTATACATACATATACACATATGTATTCACATGGACATTCATGTAATGTTATAATACATACATATATATTTACTATCATTATTATGTATTCACAAATGACCACACACATACACATTTATTTAGTTTGTGTGTGTGTTTGTGTATGAGTATGTGTGTATATATCTACATTGATATATACTACATTGATTATATATAATATAATTAATATATACATCAGTAAGCAAACATAGATATATATGTATATTAAATACTATGTTATAAAATAATTAGAGAAAAAGAGGTAATCTATCCATGATTTGAAAAGCAATCAGAATAAAAGAGAATTTAGAGGAGATGTAGTAAAGGTGGAAATATTCTAAATAATGTTTGCATATTTTAAATGTTCAATAAAATAAAAATAAAGTGTTTCAATTTCTAATTTTATTATCAAAACTTTAAAATAGTAAGAAATGAAAATAAAAGAGTACACATTAAATATGTATCCTGATATTAGCATTAATTCAAGATGTATTTATTAAAAGTTTTCTTTACATTTTCAGAATTATCATCAATTTTAAAGTGGGCATGTCTCAAAGCTTGACATGATTTTTTGTATACTAATGAGAAGCCCAAGATTGTTATGCTGAGATTTTGTTTTCTTAAAGCTTCTAATAATAAAGCAGAATTGCAGTTTCACAGCTGTGATGGCTGTTCGGTTTCCATAGAAGATTTAAAAAAAAAAAAAATGAAGCAAGGACTGAGAATCCATCCGTATTTAAATGTTCCCCTTGCATGATGGCTCAATTATTATTGTTGGTAGTAATCATCTCAGTACTTGGCAAGGCTCATTCATCCTGCAGGAAAGCAAACTTTCCCAGAAATCAAAACACCAAATGTTCTGAACAAAATAATTGGAGGATAAGGGTCCCCTTAGAATCTGAGATTTTCACTTGACAGAACCTTGACAAATGTGAGTGGGTGTTTAATCAAACTGATATCTGTCATAGAGCACAACTCACAATTTTAAGCACAGCAAAGAAAATATTTGATTCCTATGGTGCAACCGGAGCTTAAATCCAGGTAGACCAATTCAAGCCTCCAATCCATATTGTTTTTTAATTCAGAAGTCAATAACTTGAAGCTTCAATATCTGGGAATTTTGCAGACATGAAAGCTTCTTTTACTTCCAAAAGCACGAATGACTGCATATCTCCTCAAGGTCCTAAGATCAAGAACCAATGACTCAATTGAAGAAAGACAAATGGTTGATTACTGAATGATTACCCATTGAAAGATGTACATTATAAATCATATAAATTCCATTTAAAAATATTTGGAATACGAAAAAGAAAAGAATGTAAAAAGTAACTTTGACAGAACAAAGAATTTAGGATGAGACTGTAAAATGAATCAGACACTAAATAGGCAGCGAGTCAAAATTCTTTTGTGAAAAGCAAGCATGTGTTCATAGAAAATGTATATCCATTGTTTGAAAAAAACAAAATTACTGTTGTTAAATTTTTAACTTAGTGTTGGATACAACTTATAAGATTTCTTTAAAAATAATCATAACATAATATTTCCTTATTTACTTTTACTACATATAACACACTAAACTGTGGTCAATTATATGAAAATCCAAGGTAACTGAAAACATTGGACTCTGATGTAGAATGTTTGATTTTTATAATGCTTTTCTGTCAGAAGGTAAACAAACAAACACAGTGCAGTAATTTTGGATGTGCTTACTTCTCTTCTATAAATAATATCTGCCCATAATAATGCATTCTGTGTGCATATTTTAGCTTGTGACAACCAGGACCAAAAACCTGGATACCTCAAATATCCAAAGAACATAAGCATTTTTATATGTTTTATAATTTTTCATTATGCCTTTGTATATAATCACCGTAGTCCATAACAGTTCTACCTTAATTATTCATTAATAGTAAAACTAA
>JANHMN010000007.1:31307684-31526534 GCA_030674055.1 Rhabdomys pumilio | reverse complement strand
TAGTCCATAACAGTTCTACCTTAATTATTCATTAATAGTAAAACTAAGTTCATACTGGTAACCATGTAACTATTTCTGAATTGCATTTTTTCCATGTGGGAAGCCATTGCTTATTCATCTGTTTCTCATTAGAGATTCCTGCCATCTTTACTTGTTTGTTTGTTTTGCCTTGTTAAGATTAAAAGCAAGATTGAAGTTCTAATTTCATAGCATCATGAAGACAATATTTTGTTTATAGTGTTTAGTTAATGGTTTACAAGATGAAAAATATTCTGCTTAATATACTTGACATAAATATTTTGTAATCAATTATAGTCAGATATTAGTAAAACTGTGTGAATTAAAAGCAAATCAGTTATTTATGACCATTTGGCCAAATTTTCTCTTTTGATGCCATTTTTCATTGTCTTAATATTACAAGATCTTTGAAAATTGTAAAGAATGTTTTCTTTGTTTAATATAACTCTCCATATGCCTCCTATGCTGAAACATTGGCCAAAATGCAAGCAAAAATATTGCAGATGTTGCCACAATTGAGTGAAATACAACTAAAAACCAGTGCTAGAATTATTGTTTTCATCAAAACATTACTATATTTTACAACTAGCCAAAGAAATGTTTAACATACAACTTACATTAGTATGTGACATAGATTGGGAGAGTTATGTAACAAATTTCAATGAATTCAACAGTGAAGAGAAACAAACTAATGATTAAACAATTTTTTAGCATGACATGTGAGAGCTATTCTGCTGAATTATTTGTTATGGGTCTCAAAGGTACCACGAATCTATTGATAAGACACATGATCCTTTGGCTTTCCAAATGAGAAATAATCTTCTCCCAAGGTTACTCAGACTTTGGACCATGTTTATCTCATCAACTGAAGCTGCTTTTACAGATAGGTGACAGCTACTCCAAACTCCTAGAAAACCCTTGAAATTTCCAATACAAGATTTTTTTTTGACATTTTACTTGTATTTTAATGATTTAATGATTTTTTTTGTTAGAAATATTTTTGTTTACAATACTAATGTTATCCCCTTTCCAGATTTCAACCTGGATCCCCTTATTCCATTCTCCTTCCCTTTGTTTCTATGATGGTGTTTCTGACACAGCCACTCATTCCCACTTCCCCACCTCTGCATTCCCCTACACTAGGGTGTGGTGCGCCAACGCCATCACGCACTATCACACCGCTGCCATTGGAAGATGGCGCCGACATCAGCCCGGACTCACCCCGCTTAACTAGTAAACAAGTGTTCAGAGCATGCTCAGAGTCCCTTGAACCAGCCTACATGTGACGCATCCCGAGACCATCATATTCTCCTGAGCTCTGCTAGCCAATCACAGAGGTACACGCCAACACGCTGACCTAATAGGTATTTAAGGACGTTTCCCTTTGTTATCGGGGTCTTCCCTTCCATTTCGGCTGCAATAAAGCATGCTGTAGAAGGATCCTTTGTGTCCGCGTGAGTTCCTGCTGGCGGGAAGATCGCGCGAGGATTACACTAGGGCATCGAGCCACAGAACCAAGGGCCTCTCCTCCCACTGATGTCTGACAAGGCCATCCTCTGCTACACAGGCAGCTGGAACCATGGGACCCTCCATGTGTACTCTTTTGTTGATGGTTTATTACCTGGGAGCAATGGCGGGATCTGGTTGGTTGATATAGTTGTTCTTCCTATGGGTTTGTAAACCACTTCAGGTCCTCAGTCCTTTCTCTAACTTTTCCATTGGGGACCCTATGCTCCGTCCAATGCCTGGCTGTGATTATCCACCTCTGTATTTGTCAGGGTCTGGCAGAGCCTCTAAGAGGACAACTATATCAGGTTCCTGACAGCATGCACTTTTTGGCATCAACAATAATCTAGTGGTTTGGTGACTCTATATGGGATAGATCCCCTGGTGAGGCAGTCTCTGGATTGCCTTTCCTTTAGTTTCTGTTGCAGGGTTTGTCTCTATATTTTCTCTTGTGAATATTTTCCCCCTTCTAGGAAGCACTGAAGCATCCACACTTTGGTCTTCTGTAGAGAGCTGTGATCACGCTGGCACCTGACACTCGTGGGTAACAAGTAATATTACACATGTGCAGTGGCAAAGGACCACCTATCACCGCCCAACCCGGGACGTAACATGGGAATTGAGCAAGCAGCCAATCAGATATGTCCACCACACCCTAGGGTGTATATAAAGCAGCGCCATGTTTGATCTGGTCTCTCTCCTCCTCCACGCTTGGGAATAAACACGTGCTACAGAAGGATCCTATGTGTCCGTGTGCGTTCTTGCCTGCGAGACGACTGCGCGGGCTACAGTCTTCCATCTTCTTGAGCTTCATGTGGTGTATGCATTATAACCTGGGTATTCCAAACTTTGGGGTTAATATCCACTTATCAGTGAGTCCATACCTTGTGTGTTCTTTTGTGATTGGATTACCTCATTCAAGATGATATTTTCTAGGTTCAACCATATGTCTAAGAATTTCAAGAAGTCATTGAGTTTTATAGCTGAGTAGTACTCCATTGTGTAAATGTACAACATTTTCTGCATCCTTGTTGAAGGACATCTGTATTCTTTCCAGCTTTTGGCTATTATAAATAAGGCTCCTATGAACATAGTGGAGCATGAGTCCTTGTTATAGGTTGGGGCATCTTTTGGGTATATCCGCAGGAGTGGTATAGCTGGGTTCTCAGGTAATACTATGTTCAAATTTCTGAGGAATATTCAGACTGATTTCCAGAGTGGTTGTTCCAGCTTAAAATCCCACCAACAATGGAGGAGTGTTCCTCTTTTACCACATCCTTGCCAGCATCTGCTGTCAACTGAGTTTTTGATCTTAGCCATTCTGACTGGTATGAGGTGGAATCTCAGGGTTGTTTTTATTTGCATTTCTTTGATGTTTAAAAATGTTGAGCATTTCATTAGGTATTTCTTGGCCATTTGATATTCCTCAGTTGTAAATTCTTTGTTTAGTTTTGTACCCCATTTTTAATAGGGTTGCTTGGATCTCTAGACTCTAACTTCTTGAGTTTTGTGTATATATTGGATAGTAGCCCTCTCTTGGATGTGCGGTTGGTAAAGATCTTTTCCCAATCTGTTGGTTGCCATTTTGTCCTATTGACAGTGTTCTTTGCCTTACAGAATCTTTGCAATTTCATTAGGTCCCATTTGTTGATTTTTGATCATATAGTGTAAGCTGTTGGTGTTCTGTTCAGAAAAATTTCCCTTGTGCCCATGTGTTCAAGGCTCATTCCCACTTTCTCTTCTATTAGTTTCAGTGTATCTGGTTCTATGTGGAGATTTTTGATCCACTTGGACTTGAACGTTTTATGAGGAGATAAGTATGGATGGGTATTAGGTTACACTTCTGATTGAGCATTACCATACTTATAAAGCCCTTGATTAACATTTAAAAAAATTGTATAAAAGTCAAATGGAAAAATGGGGCATGGAATAGGGGTTTTCTGGGGAGGGGAAATGGGGAAAGGGATTGGCATCTGAAGTGTAAGTAAAATATCCAATAAAAAAATTAAAAAAAAAAAGAATGGATCAATTTGCATTCTTCTACATGCTGACTGCCAGTTGAACCAGCACCATTTTTTGAAAATGCTGTCTGTTTTCCACTGGATGTTTTTAGCTCCATTGTCAAAGATCAAGTGACCATAGGTGTGTGGGTTCATTTCTAGGTCTTCAATTCTATTCCATTGATCTACTTGCCTGTCTTTATATTATACCATACAGGTTTTGTTGTTGTTGTCTTGTTTATTTGTTTGTTTGTTTTTATCACTATTGCACTGTAATACAGCTTGAGGTCAGAGATGGTGATTCCCTTTAGATGGTCTTTATTGTTAAGAATAATTTTTTTTTTGCTATCCTGGGTTGTCTATTGATTATTTATTATTATTATTATTATTATTATTATTATTATTATTATTACTATTCTGAATGAATTTGAGAATTACTCTTTCTAATTCTATGAAGAATTGAGTTGGAATTTTGATGGGGATTGCTTGAATATGTAGATTGCATTGGGCAGGATGACCAGTTTTTACTATATTAATTCTGCCAATCTATGAGCATGGGAGATTGCCAGGGTCCAGCCTTGACAAGAGTTGGGGTCATCAATGACTAGTCACAATTGAGATAGAATACCGACAGGCTGGATTTTTTTTGGCATGTGAGCCCTTGAATTTAGGAGTCAGGGTGCTAACCTAGACTTTACTCAGCCCCAGTCTTCTATTTAAATCATACAAGGAAGTTGGGTTACAAAACTCATAGGGGAGTGGGTAAATGCTTCTCTATTCTCCTGTGCCAACATTTTCTTGTGACATAGAGTAATACAGATTTAGAACAAAAAACAATGGCCCTATACAGTCTCAGACATAAATTTTATAGCAAGCACAATTTTTTTATCATTCTCTACCACCAGTCTCCAGTGAGGTCGGGGGGGGGGGGGGGGGGGGGGGACAATAGTATTGCAGTTACAAAATCAGTATTCTTCAGACTTGTGAGAACTTTTGGTTTCATAAAAGGGCAAACCTGAAGCCATAGTGCTGATCCTGCAGTCTTTAAAATTTTTGGACTCCATCTGTTTATCTACAAAATATCCTTACCTAACCTGTACAGAGAACTCCTAGAGGCCTGCCACTATCATCCCTAAACCAAAGGAACCCATTCCTAACTTTCTGGGAAATATTTGTGTATTATTCCATCCACAATTTTATGACAAAAATATCTTATTTTGATTATAGAGAATTGAGACTAAGACTGGGGCTACAGCTTATCTGCTGCTGCTCTAGGTTACTTTCATTTCCACCTAGAGCAAGTGACTGTAACATATATTTCTCTTGAATTCATAAACAGCATTCACTTTAATATTATTGGTAAAATCTAATTTCTGGATATCAAGCAGGCTCTTACTAGATCTTGCCAGGTCACTAAGTACTGGTTTATTCAAGGAAGGAAGAAAAGGAGTAGTAGTAAATAGATAAAGAAAATGATAAGTACTGAGAATAATGGCAGAAATGACGTCACAAGTTGCTTGCACCAAAGAAGCAGGCCTTGAGGCCTCTCAGTCCTCATATTAGGGTCCACAAGAAATCATTGCCTCCTGCTTTGAAACACAGTACCACCAGCAGGTTTTTCTTCCTTGTCATGAGGTATCCTAGGTATCTTGAGCTCAATGTGGGGTGTTTTCAACAAGATATCTTTTCATCTTCTAAGAGCTTAAAATCACTTTTCCTTAATATCTCTTAACATTAATGAACTTAATTCCCCAATAAAAAGAAATAGACTAAAGGACTAGCTATATAAACTGGACCCAGCATTTTGCTGCATACAGGAAACGTACCTCAGTGACAAAGACAGACACTACCTAAAGTAAAGGACTGGAAAACAATTTTCCAAGAAAATGGTCCCAAGAAACAAGCTGGAGTAGCCATTCTAATATCAAATAAAGTTAGCTTTCAATTAAAAGATACCAAAAAGATAAAGAAGGACATTTCATACTCATCAAAAGAAAAAAAAATCTACGAAGATGAATTCTCAATTCTGAACACCTGAGCTCTAAATGTCAGGGCACCCACATTCAAAAAAAAAAAAAAAAAGAAAAGAAAAGAAAAAATTTACTAAAGTTTAACACATTGGACCTCACACAATAATAGTGGGAGACTTCAACACCCCACTCTTATCAATGGGCATATCATGGAAACAAAACTAACCAGAGACATAGTAAAACTAACAGAAGTTATGAACCAAATGGATTTAACAGTTATCTATAGAACATTTTATCCTAAAACAAAAGAATATACTTTCTTCTCAGCACCTCATGGTACCTTTTTCAAAACTGACCATATAATTGATCACAAAACAGGCCGCAACAGATACAAGAAGACTAAAATCATCCCATGCCTCCTATCAGATCACCACGGACTAAGGCTGGTCTTCAATAACAACAAAAAGAACAGAAAGCCCACATAAACATGGAAGCTGAACAACCCAATACAGGATTTTTAAGCAACATGATAACACAGTTTGTGGCCAGTAGGTATCTCTGTAAAGACTCTTTAAACCATGTTATTTATGACAGGATTAAATAAAGTCATCATTTTCTAAACATAGTAGTGAAATTCTAAAACATCAGTTCCTCTGTACCTTATTATATATAAAAATCCATTAAATGGTAAATTACAATATGCATAACTTAAATGAAGAAATCTTGTCTAGTTAGCATTGTTGGTTAGTTGGTTGGTTTGCTTTGGTTTGTTTTTTTAAGCTATTCCTAGTTCCTATAACCAGCAGTGAGGATTACAGAAAAACAGCCCTCCCTCCCTTTACTAGAGTTTTACCAAAATGGAAATAGAGGTGAACTTATCTGTGATACATACTACTTTTTTTCTTTTATAATCCTAATTCATATATTATTTAAAAGTTAAGCATCAAAGCTGCCAAGATTCTATTTAACTGGCAGAGAAAAAGACATAATTAGTAGATTTTGACAGCCAGTGTCTTGGGTTATATTTTGTCACTGTTTCTTCCGAGATTAAGCTTTTAAAATGAAATACATCCTATATTCAAGAAAGCAAAACTTAACACTTATTCAAATATTTTTAATGGACATGTTAATTTTCTATTTCATTGTTGAATATTAAAATTCAATGTTTTACAATTTCAGAAGAATTTCTATTTGTGTGTGGACTAGGAAATTTACAATTACTTAAAACACTGCTTGCTACCCAAATGGAATCATGAGTTTTCTATAGAACAGCTCAATGCATCACTGATCTGCCAGTGAGATTCTCTTCTGTTTGTCCTATCCAATTCACTTATGTGTTGGCTCTAGACATATTTTAAAGATATTATATTTGATATTACTTAAAAGTGTTGCACTAAGAAATGGTCATTAGAGGTATAACACATCAATTTCATTGTTTAAACTGAGATTTTGGTCCCTTAAAACTAAAAGGATTTTGGACAATAAACTGTCCCAATGTATTCCAAGATATAAATGAGGCTTAAGAAAGGTTTGCAATATGTATTTAACCAGCAAAGTCATCACTGTAATTCAAGTTCTAGCATTAACACAATGTCAGTTTTACCTAGAATTAATCCTTTATGGATGCCAGCCCAGCTAAGCTGTATAAGTTGTAGTTTTGATGTTATAATGGCCATTCGCTCATACCATGTTTTTTCAGTCATTTTAGGTTATTTATAAGTTCCAATTATATGTGATTCACTTTGTCTCCTTCACTGTCCTTTATCCTTGTGACATAATTTTTCTCCAAGATATGTATTAGATGCAAAGAAGTTATTTTTTTCCAGTAGATTGTAATAGTTTTTCATAGTGAGAAGTCAGTTAAGCAAATCCCATGGTCTCTCTTCCATATTTGCTTTTATTACTTAACTTCTTTTATTTTTTGTGTAGATCTGCACTTCTGCATGTGGGTATATGAAACTGAGTGCAAGTGCCTATGGAAGCCAGAATTAGATCCTCTGGAGCTGGAGATACAGAGGGTTGTGAATGGTCTAATATGGTTGTAAGAAACAGACCTCAAGTCCTCTGGAAAAATAGCAAGTGCTTTTAACTGCTCAACCAGCTCTGCAGCCTCTGTAGCACCGTTTCATTGCCAGGTCAATTGTTTCTCCTTTCTTCATACTTATACATAATCTATTTATTTGCTGTTCTGCTCTATGTTTCTTATTGTTGTTGTTTTGTTTTCCTCTGATATAAATCCCCTTCTTTAGAATGTAAGCAAAGTTATCATTCAAAGACTGAAATTTAAATTCTACCATTAACACAATGTTAGTGTTACCAAGAATTAATTATTTTATGGATACTATCTAGGCTAAATGTTATGCTAAATCTTGATTATTCACTTGTTTGGATCTGAAAGCAACTAGGGTATGGCATGTTGGAAAGTCTATCAGGCTCTTTCCTGACAAATCGTACAGCAGAATCATTGAGTGGACTATCAGACAGAGTGTGAAGTTCTTTCTTGACCTGGCTACCAGAGAAAGAAGTCCCAGATAAGTCCTAGAGATAAAAAAAAAAAATTCTTGGCTGTCTCATATCACCGTATTGAGTGTATCTATCCAATTGTTGCCACCCCTGCTGTTGGCATTGCCTGCTATGATTAAATTTCATTTTCTTCTGTTTTCTAACATGGATTGAAGAGCAGTAGCTCTCCAGGAATTCTCCAGATGTTTATCTTCAGAATATGAGTGTTCAGGCACCCAGTCTGTACTATAGTCTGAATGACAATGTCTGTACTTCCCACCTTTTCAGAATAATTTAATTAGTATTTCCTTTTTATTGAAAACAGATTCTTCTCTCATATACTATATCCAACCACAATTATCCCTCCCTTCAGTACTCCTAGCTTTCCCTAAACTTCCACTGCCCTAGATATACTCAGCCTCATTTTTCTCCTCAGAAATACCAGGCCCCCAAAAGACAATAAACACATACTACAAAACAAAGTACAAGGTAAAGTAGCATCCATCAGATCAAGGCTGAACAATTTACTTTTCTATACTAAAAATGAGTTAGGAAATATTTGGAGCTATTTGCAGTTCTAATTTTGGAAGACAATGGTTTTAGTTTTTTAGTTCTAGTTTAGTTTTCCTTAGAAGTATTTTCCTAAGTTTTGCTTTCATTTCCCTACCTCTTTTCATTACCATCTCTCCTAACCTTATTTCTTCCACTCCAACTTTTATATGTTTCTTTTTCTGTCCTTTCTTACTTTTGATATTTTTCTTTCCTATCAAATTCAGTTAATGTTGGTCAGTTAAACTTGACAGTTGAGCCAGCTCTGGTGTGCTATCAACTTAACAGGATACCATCTTTAAAAAACTCTGGTTCTCCCCAAGTATCAAATGTCAGTAATTTACCAGTAGTGAGATGTTCTGCTATGCTTTCCCACTTTTAAAATCACTTTTATTTGCCTGATGTAAATATTTTTCTCAGGGTTAATACAGAATAAGTTCACCCTTTCTAGTTTTTTTTTTTCTGAACTCTGGCTGGCTGGTTCAAATCAGGTGTTCTGACTCCAACTCCTCTCCAAGCTACCTGATTCAATCTGGCTTCTCTCAGATTCTCAACGAGTTGTTCTACTGGACCTCAAACTTACTCTAGCCACTTGTCTAATCTTCTGGCTCCTTATTCTGTGCCTTCAATTTCCTCTGCTGACTTACACTGAACTGGATGAAATCATGAATGAACTCAATTTCATTACGCTGCACTCAATTGTCTGAACATAATTGACTGACTAAAACTTAGAGATCTGCATGCCTCTGTCTCTTAAGTGCTGGGATTAAAAGTTCATACCATCATGCCTGGACAGAAGCTTTTGTTTACCTAAAACTTGCTCTGTACCAGGCTGGCCTTGATCTCAGCGAACTATGTACCTCTGTCTCCTGGGATTAAAGGAATGTTTGTGTTCTATCCAGATCACACTGTAATTCAGGGAGTGTCTGGATTCCAGCTGGATCACATAGACATAGAAGGACTTTGGATGTGATCTCTTGACAGAGTAGCCATGGTGCTGGATTAAAATCCCTATACACTCACTCTTTGCTGTTTTTTTTTTCCTGGCTGTACTTTGTAAGGTCTATGCACACTGTAACCTTTACTGTGAGTTTTTGTGTGTGTCTGTGTGTGCATGTGTGTATTTGTCTGTATGCTCTTGTGTCTGCAAAATATTGTATACTTAGTGTTACTTTCCACCTTTGAGTCCTACAATATTTCTGTTCACTTGTCTGAGAATAACAATATAGTGTAAAGACTTATAGTGTAAAAGTTTGATGTTAATGTAGACTGACCATCTGCAGTTTTCTAGTGTCTGAAGTTGTACCATTTTGGAGGTTCTATGTTAATATATCAGGGTATGTACTTCAAGGAGAAACTATAATGAGGGATGAAAGATGTGCTGCTTTATTGGTACATTAATAAATCATTATTAATCATTTTCATAACATATTCATTAATTAGAGTAATAACACAGAGCTCTCTTTGGTGCCCATAACCTATATAGCTTTAAGTTCTTAACTACTTTAACAGTCAAACTGTGACTTTCATGTCATGGAAGGAGTCTTAGATCCAATCCAAAGTGTTTGGTTCCATCAATAGCCACCTCTATTTTACCAGTTGGAATTTTGTTATACAGTCAATGTTGTAGCTTGCAGCATTCACACTTAGATGAGATATATAATTTTTTTTTCTCCAGAGGCATACACAGCACCTTCCATCATCATGGAGTCAATAGAAGTAAAGCTTCTAGGTGAGTTTTAGCATCATTTCTCTATTTTCTGTCACTCAAGTGTGTAGTAACTTTAATAATAGAATCTTAAAGTCAAGTACCAGAAAGTAACTGAGAGTATTGAGTATTTACAATAGCCTGTAAATCTTGAAGCTATATTGATAAAGAAGTCAAAAATATTCATTCAATTCCCAATACTGGGGTTTTTCTTTTTTATAATGAGATGTCTAGTGGGACATTATATTCCCCTACTGAGGGGAAACTCCATTAGAAACTTATTTTTTAATTTAAATATATTATGAAACATTCATCCTAGTAAGTTTTGTGGCTTCTTCAAAAGCACTATGACATCAATTATCCCTTCACGTAATATCACCTGCAAACTGCCCATCTGCATTTTGAGGTAAAGTTTATTTTATATTTTCATTGGATCTGATTTCATATTTCTATCATTTATGTTTCAATATTTCATATTTTAAATGGATTTTAAGATTGAAAAACTATGTATTCTATATTTTCAATGTCAAAACTTCTTTAATCATATTTTTATTTAAAAAGAAATACCTGTCTTATTTTAATTATTTAATTATTGGATCATAAACACTAATTTATTTAAATTTTTATAATAGAGGACTATATAAAAACTAAAAATTTGACAAGTTATTTTTGAGACGTATGGCTGAATTTTCAGTTTTACTTAGATGAATAAAACTTCTACACATAGAAAAATTTTTGTAACAAAGTTTCTTATAAAACTTTACATCAGTAACTTTGAAATACTATATCATATTGAAAGTATACTGAAAAAATATACTTAAAAGTATACTTCTAGGATAGAAAGATAAAATAATATGAGTTATTAAAAACAATTATTATATTGACTTAAATAATACAATAAATCTATTTTATAACAATTGTTACCTAAAAATTATAAGTAATATTTAATACTGCCTTAGAATTCTCTCTATATATGCATCTTTATTTTACTCTTTACTTTTATTTACTCATGGGTTTTTTCTTATTTGTGTATTCTGTGTTATATGTTATTTTTCTGTATGTGTACTATCTGCTTTTGAGTACTTCTTTAAATAAATCTAGATACAAAGAGGAGGAATTACTTCATAGTCAACTTAATGACTGTTGTCAAATATATCTCTATCAGTGGGACTCCTAGTGTTCAGATAGCTGGATTATTCTAAGCCAAATGACATGAATAAGCTAAAATTATTAGTTTTAATTTTCTTTCTATTATAGCAGTTACACAATTAGCTGATATATTTGAAGAAATGTCAAGATCTATTATTTTTACAGAATGTTTAATTTTCCTTTTTGAAATATTCTCCAATTATTCACAAAAGTTTTTATTGGTCATTTTCTATTGTTAAGTTGTTGTCTAAAGCTAATACTGGAAAGACAAATGATGAATGCTAATGGGGCATGAGCCAGATATTCAAATATGTACTTGAATTTTTACAAATGACCTACACTTTGTTCTAAAGTGGCTGTTACTATGGTAACTTTCAGAGAACCCTTCAAGATTCAAAAGAAAAACATAAAACATTGCTTAACAATTTGCCATTTCTACCACTATTAAGTGTTGTAATTATTTTTGGTTTTGTTATAATTTAAAAAGGCACAAACTCCAAATGGAAGTACATTCACATCACTGAAAGAAAAGAGCAGGGGATAAGACTTCATGGACATATTAAAATGCATTGTTTATAGAAAATATAATTATATACCAGAAATATAGCTCAGATCTAGTTAACTCCATAGTAGACCATCTACCAAATGTTGTCTTACAAAATCTATTCTCAGCATATCAACTTTTTCTATACAATTTAGCAAAGAAAACAATTGAAAATGTTTAGATATGTAATTACATAAAATAAAAACTACATTTTGTGTGTGAGTATGTGTATGTGTGTATATATGTGTATCCCTATGTGTACATTTGTGTGTTTGATATGTGTCTGCCACGAATCCAATTTGTTGAATCTCTAGTCAGGATCTCATGACACTTTAACACATAACTGGCTGGTATGTCCTTATTTGTGAGTTTAATTGGGCCAATATTTATAACCCAGATGTTGACTGAACTCTATCTTTAGGGACTGTCTCTTGGCTTTGTAGGCATCCAATACCAAACATTAGTTCCTAGATGTTGCTCTACAATTTTGATAAATCACCTTGGCTTAGGCACGTCTAACTCTTCTGGAACTAAATCATCTTTTTTTCCAAAATCCCTAACATTCTAATCTAAGAATTGCCAGAGATAACTTATTGAAGGCTTATTAATCAAGTGGATGAGATGCCCCAGATAAACTCTCTATCTTAAGGTCAACCATGTCATATAATGTGAATCAATCATGAATAAAAGCCTAACAAACTCACAACATGTATATATCAGATTGTGTCTGGTACTTAAGATATTTTGCTTCAGGTTTAGGAATCTATTAATTTAGATTCAACTAGATGACTTCTCATGTGTCTGGTTAGTTTCACCACACATTCAAATAAAAATAACAAAGGATAAGATCAGCATTGTCTAACCTTCTCTAGAACATATTTAAGTAGCTCTTCTTCATTTCCTAATTCTAGAGAAGACTAGCCAGATGGGTGTGATAAAGAGAAGTTTCAGAGATCTCAATAAAATAGCTATCCAAATATTCTCAAGATTCATATCTAAATCCTTACACAATTCCTTTTCTGCCACAGTAGTCAATGACCCTCAAGATCCAATTCTAGATTAAAGCAGTGAGGAAACAGACTCCACATTTCAAGATATAAAATAAGTCTTTTATCTCCACTGGTGGTATTGCCTGGCTACAGGAGGTGGCCTCTTCAGATTCCATATGACCATTGCTATACACCTCCACTAAGGCCACCCACATTGACTCTTGGGAGCCTCCCCCTTCTCTGCCACTTCCTAGAAAGACCCTCATCCTCGCACCCTGACAGCTGCAGATTTCTATTTATTCTCCTAGCTCTCTGATCTTCTCTTTCCACACCAGATTCTGATACCCTCATTTCCCTCCCTATCACATCACCTGTCCAACTGCCTCCTTCCATGTGCCTCCTATGATTATTTTATTTCCCCTTCTAAGTGAGATTTAATCACCCACAGGTGAGCCTTCCTTCTTTTTTGGCTTCTTTGGGTGTTTGGAGTGTATAAGGTGTATCCTGTACTTTATGGCTAATATCTACTTATCAGTGAGTACATACCATGCATGTCCTTTTGGATCTGTGTTACCTCACTGAGGTATATATTCTGTATTTGGGCTACAAAATCATAATGTCCTTGTTATTAATAGCATAATAATATCCCATTGTGTAAATGAACCATGTTTCTGTATTTATTTTTCAGTTGAGGGACATCTAGGTTGCTTTTAGTTTTTGACTATTACAAATAGAGCTGCTAAGAATATAATGGAGTACATGTTCTTGCGGCATGGTGGAGCAATCAACTTACAAACTTTCGCCCCCAAATTTCTCCTGTCTAAAAGAAATGCAGGGACAAAAATGGAGTAGAGATTGAAGGAACTGCCAACCAATAATCATCCCAACTTGAGACCCATTACACAGTCAAGCAACAATTCCTTACACTATTAATTATTCTTTGTTGTGTTTGCAGATAGATGCCTAGCATAACTGTTCTCTGAGAGGCTTCAACCAACAGCTGATTGAAACTGAAGGAGAGATCCACAGCTAAACAGTAGAAGGAGCTAGGAAACTCTTAAGAAAGAATTGCAGGAAGAGTTGAAGGCCAAGAAGGGGATAGGAACTCCACAGGAAGACCAATCTAGTCTATTAATCTGGACCCATGCTGACACTCAGAGATTGAGTCACCAACCAAATAGCATACATGGGCTGGACCTCCTGCACATATGTAGATGTGTACCTCAGTCTCCATGTGCGTTCCCCAGTAATTGGAACTAAGGCTGTTTCTAAAGTTCCTGCTTGTGAATGTAATCCATTTCCCAACTGGGCTGCATTGTCTGGCATCAGTGGGAGACGATGCTTCTAATTCTACAGAGACTTGATTTACCAGGGTGAATGTACCTACCATCTCAGAGTAAAAGATGAGGAGAGATGGAAGGAAGGACTCTGAGAGGAGGAAAATCGGAGGGGTCCAGTGATCTGGATGTAAAATAAATAAATAAATAAAACTGACAGCAAAACGTGAAACATTTCATTGTCCCAACCCAGACTACCACTGAATAATATATACTGGCCAAGAGACAATAATTCGGTGAAAATATTTTCAAAATGGGCAATTCATTAACATTCTAACATCCACATTAATGTCTTTAACATTCAGAGGATGTTTTGATTAAAAGAGCTAAAGAAACAAGCAAGCATAATTTAGGAAACTCAAATAAATGACATAGTACAAGAAAGAGGTTATTTTATAATTCTGATTATGTAAGGGAAGAGGAATAGAAAACAGAAGAGGAAATATTTTATTAGCAAATAAATTTATCTCTTATGATTCAGTATTACCTGATCATAGTTTTAAATATATTAATGATAAGAACAAAGATATTTGACTAAAAGTGAACATTTTATTGAGAGTATTTCATACAAATAAAATATAAAAATCTTCCATATATTATTTCTCTGAAATCATTGTTTGTAATATTAGAGTTTACTTCAATTTATTATTCATATTTGAAGGAAACTTATGAAACACAAAGTATCTTGTTTCCCATGCGTAAGGACTGGCTGTTTGTAAAATCACCTTTACTCCTTTTTGTACTCATTTGTGGGAATGTAATAGAGAAAAGAACCTAGAGAGATGGATTCAATTATTAGTAGGATATTTGTTATCTCTTCTAGAATTGGATAAACAATAAAATGAGTATTTCATAGAATAAGAATATTTTAAAAGAAAGGGAATATATAATTTATACTTTAATTTTAAGAAACTTTAACTGATTTCTGTGATTAAAATAATTTTCTAAGGAAACAGCTTAGTTGAGTTGGTTCAAATGTTAGCATAAATAAGTAGTGATTAAAATTCAGCATTAATGAGAATAGTTTTCTAAATTACAGGGATATCATGGATCCATGATTCATCTCTATTCCTCTCAACCCATCAGTATACACACTACTCTGTTAATCTCCCCTTACTTCATTTGTATTGCTTTGGAGAAAAACAAGGAGACATTATTTGTTTCAAATATGTACATGTATAGGAAATCTGTTCATTTCTCAATCTCTCATACACACTCATCTTGCTCTTTAAGGTATAAAGTTCTGATTGTCTATCCAGATTCCTTTCTGAGCAAGACTATACAAAAGCAGGAAATCAAGGAGTCATAAAATTCTTTTACTAAGTGGAAAATTTTTACTAACATTCTTTCTGTGCTACCCTAATTCACAGACAAAATTTCACACCATATCTTTTCTAAAAATTATCTAGCTCTGAGATCAGAAATTGAGAAATGTGGGATTAACTATTTTTTATTCTTTCCAACTGAATATAAAGTTGGAGAATCCAGCAAGCACCTCGTCACACTCAGAGTAGAGTAGGAGACCTTGTCTATGAGGTATTTATAGTTAATTAACAAAAGGACAAATTTAGATCATTTATATAATCAATGATAAGAATGATACAGTATAGTAAATATAGTATGGAATGATATACAAATTATCCATTATAAATATTATCAGAATCTACCTGCATTTAACATTCATTTAACATTTCCTGGAACACCTAAGAAAGTGTCTGCAACAAGACCTCTGTGTATATATTATGGCTGGTAGCTTGGTGTTTTTCTGAGATTCCTCACAGTGAGAACAGATGGTTTGCTGACTCTTGCCTGCTATTGGAACTGTTTTTTCTCTTTTTGGGTTACCTTGTCCAGACTGGATATGAAAGCTTTTCCCTGTCTTATTGCATCTTCTTTTGTTCTGACTGGCTGCCATTTCTTGAAGGCCTGCTAATTTCTAAAGGAAAATGAACGTGGAGTGGCTCTGGGGAAGAGACAGTTGAATGGAATCTGCAAGGAGTGGAGGAAAACTCACCTGGCGTCTGGATGTACTGTATGAGAGAAAACATCTTTTCAGTAAAAATAAATTAACTAATTTACAGAGACAAAATGAAGAAAGAGAGATAAAAAGAAAACAAGGAAGTAAGATCCAAAATCTTCCTGCTATAAGAACAGGAGATTAGGTTTCTTCTCCTATACAGCTGAGTAAACTCTACCCATAGGTGTTAGAAATACTATGAAAGGATACTCTAGGGAATTCTTTCCCGATTATGCAAGGGAGATTGATTCAATGCTGAAGCCTCCTTTTCTATTCAGTTGTACAACTCTGACACATGTTCTGTGAGGTTCATAAAATTCATACAGAAGTGGCCCATGTATTTTTATCCAAATTCCACATCATATTTTTAGGATCACCTACAAATAAGCACCTATCCACAATCCTATTTCAGGTGATCTTTATTAAAAAAAAAATCTGTGAGAATATATTGCTGTAGGCTAAAATGGATCCTAGGTTATAAACTGGAGTCCAAGGAATATCAGTGATATTACTAAACAAATGCTATAGAAATGTATCACCCGTGAGGAAAGTCATGATCTGTGTTCAAATGCCAAAGAATGTAGAGAACTCATACGCATGGAGACATATCTTGTATACAGGCCAACTACGGGGCATTATAATGTGAACCAGAGTTTAAGGTCAAATACTTCTTTATAAATATGACCAAGTCATTTTTAGTGAGTTATACAACATTCATTAAGGCATGTGACAGAAAATAAACAAATTTTAGATCCAAAGTTAAGAAATGATACATGTATGTATATATGTATGTACATATGAACATACATATCTATGTATGTATCTACATTTCACACATATGTATATGTGAACACATATATACATATAAATACACATACATATATAATTATACATAAATACATACATACACAATTACACACATAAAATTGTAGCTGTTTTACAGGAAAGCATGTAGCAGGTAAATCTGAAATCAGAAAAATATTTTTATCATGATGCTGCCAAAGATGATGGTCTGAAACATATAGATAATGCTGCCTTGGTCTAGTGTACTGATTAAAGTAAAGCAAAATAAACTTTGTGAGGATTTTTCAGTGAAGAGTTTTATGATTGCTAGACCTTTGCTACTATATAAAGTTTAAAATATAGGTAGATTCTTGCCTGTTTTATTTTTAGAATAACATAAAAACATGCTCCTTCTAATAAAATACGAAGAATCTCATTAGGAATATGTTGCACAAAGGACAGAAGGGGGTTTCAGAAATGACAATTTTGTAATATGATTAGCAATTCTACTTCCAAATCCTTGGAAAACGTGTTTTGTAATCAGAGATAAGTAAATTGAAATGGCCCTGCACATCAGCTCACCTGGTTAGTAGTCCGAGCATTAACATGGGTAATAATAACACCAATAATATCCCTAAGATGGAAGGAAACTCACTGAGTCCAGAATGAATGCTCAAGTTGCATGCATTTTTACAGAACTTTTGTTTTTATTTATACCTTGTTTTACAAATTAATGCATTACTAAATTACAATGAAGATAATTATTTTGTTCTGGAAGAGTTCTTTACCTTGGTTTCTATAGTGTAGTCAAGAAGTGGAAATGAATTATAAGTCTTTAATCAATACTTAGTAAAAATCTACATAGTGCTAATAACAGAATTATAGATAAAAACAAACAAAATGAGACAAGGATAATGAGAAACAGATTTCTTTTGATTGGAAGTACTACCAGGGAGGCATATATCAAACAAGTGAAAGGTAATGTCTTTTTTTGAGGATTATGTGCTTATATTATCCTGTGACTATAGAAACATGTATGTGCACATATAAACAAATTGTGGATGAGAGTATCTGCATGCTTTTGCATGCATTTGTAACCCAGGGGTTGATGTCAGGTGTCTTCCTCCTTTTCCTGTTACATTACTTTGGTAACAGAGTATTTCAGGGCAAATAGAGAAGTTCTGAATGCAACCACAGAATGATAATGTCAAGGAGTTTATCACTGTGTTGTAGGATACAATAACTCACCATAGGAGTCAGAGAAAACACTAGTGATTCCGTGACCAGGAATGATCTAGTAACATGTGGGCAGAATGAGGATGCTGATGTTTGAGGAAACCTACTCTATTATTCAGCTATGTTCCTGCAATACCGGTGCATCTTCTCCACACAAGATAATAATGGTTGCAAAACCATGGGGCGAGAGATGCATAGGCATCACAAATAGTTCTTGTGACAGAGACAACTGCTGCCTACTATTTAAGCTGATGGTCATTTTCCTAGCTGTTAAAACATTGAGAAAGTGTCTTAAGATCATTGTATGTTGATATCATTCACATTGTAAAAGGAATTTTTAAAAAAATAATTCTTTTCATTGTTAATTTTTGTCATTCGTTACATCATGGAGGGCTTCTCTTTCCCCAAATCTTTGAATGGTAAAAGTAATGAACTCTTATAGGGAACAATCTGTTAGCATCTATAATTAATTTTTATTTTAATTGTTAGATAGTTCTATTGGCTTTCATTCTGTTTTATAGAATGTAATTAAAATACTGTAAGGTAAATATCTGGCGTTTTAAGCCTTTCATTGGGTTAATCCAATTTGGATAACCTTTTTATAAAAATCCATTACTCTTGGAAGTTCCTTCTGTGTACAAAGAAATATGATCATATATACCCTCACTTTCTTCATCCAACTCCCCTATATCCCTTCCTGAGCAAACTCCACCCATTTCATTTATCTTTGTTGGTCCAATTAAAATATAGTAATTTCTATTATTTTTGAAAATTTCAAAATATACAAAGCACATTTAGATCACATTCACCCCCAACTACATCCAGGTCTTCCCTCTGTCATCATATCCTCACTACTTTATGTCCCCCTTTTTCTTGTAGCTTAGAATTTACATTGATATGGTGCTCATATATACATGAGTGTGGCTCCATCCAATGAAACTCAATCAAACTGTTAGGGGCCACTTCCTCAGAGAAAACTGACTCCCTTTCCCCTCAAAGCCATTAGCTATTCATACCTTCTTGCTTGTGTTTGGGACCTGAATCCTTTCTATTCAATGGTAGTGTGGTTACTAGCATAGTGTCATGCAAGTCTTATGCAGAGATGCACTGTTGCTATGAGTTTATAAATATAGAGGTTGTTGTTATTTATTCTGTTCTGTTTTAGTTTATTTTAGTCTTGATGTCCAGAAAACACTATTTATGGCTAGTCTTCCCTACTTCTGGCATTTAGATACATACTTCTCTCTTCTTTTCCAAAAGGGTTTCTGAGAGACTGAGTGGAGTTTGATATAGGTGTCTCAATTCTGGAAGATAACCCAACACATTTTATTTTGCTGTTTTCCAGATAAGTCTCTGAGTAGTTAATTAAGCCTTTAATTTTGTCAAACATACCCCGAATGTCTACTGTTTGATTAGTATAATGTTACATGCTAAATGCCCTTAAGTACATACAAAAATTTTCCAAAGCATGTAACATAATACAGGTGCTCAGAGGGATGTTTATATCAGGATTGAAGGATAAATTTTGAAAGGGATTTTAAATTCAGAATTTTCTCACACTCCTTTTATTTCCTCACAAATATACTTTAGTTTGCCTCAAATCTAAGATATTTATCATCCTCTATCTCAATCATTTGTGTCTGATAATAATTTTCTATTAGCATAACAATATTAGCTTACATTGCAAAGGCAATAAATTCTGATTATGTGGCATATAGAAAGCAAATGATCTGTCTTAAATATTTCTTATTTGTTGTCTAGATTTCATGTTGTTAGAAGTTTCTATGAAGGCTGCTGGGGAAGAAAAGCTATCAATGATGTTATATATTGGTGGACACTGTAAGTAAGCCATAAATTAACTCATACTCACTAGTTGAAAAAAAGCCCCTGCTGTTATGTAGATAACTAATTCCTTTTCAGGGTCTTGTGGGGCCTGCTTCATATTAGGAAATTTATGCATAGTACCATGAACTTAGGCAAACACCCATGGCTGAGTAAGTCACTGGCCATAGTCAAAAACTAAAGTTGTTGCTTTGGTAAATGGGCATGTTGTCAAACATTCTTAGGAACATTTATCCATATAATTACATATAAATTCTTTATTCAACCATCTTCAGAGAAGCTCAATTTTTTTCCAGTGTGATGTAGTTAGTAGAGAGACTCCTAACTAGCTGAGGTGTTAGGAATATATGGCTATTGAATGATCAACCCTTTATCGACCTGTTCCACATAAAGATTCAATTAACATAACAAAAGAGCGAGACAGAAAGACTGAAAGAGCCATCGGATGAGGAGGAATGCTATAAAAGTGTCTTTTAGATATGACAAAGTAATGTACTAATGAGTTTATAACATCTCTGGTTTCCTACAAAAGAAGTGTGCATTCTCATTTTGGTTATCATTCCTGAATGGATGGGTGGACATATCATAAGATCTTACTTCTAGAAAAGAATCTGGCAGTTGATGGTTGGAGTAAAAGGTATCACTTTTATTTGTTTGGTTTTTTTTTTTTTTTTTTTTTTTTTGGTTTATGTTTCTTTGTTTGTTTTTAATGTGACTGCTCATAGAGTACTCGAAAATATTGGCCTACCTGCATGTGAATGCTTAAAGCACCAACTGGAACTCAGTGAATTATAAAAATATAAGAGCATGATCGTAAAAGGGATATGTGATAAGGAGTAGCAGTAGGATAACAGGAAAGATGAGAGGTTGAACTGGATAAGATATATGATATAGGTAACAAATATTTTAAAGAACAAATAAAAGTTTTTAAAGAAGCATGTTTATATTTCAGGGGAAGACCTACTCAACAGAGCCTAGAATTCATGCAAACATTTTTTTTCTTCATTTCTGTGCTAAAGTATACATAAATTTGCCTTCTCTGTAGATTGGTATTCCATCGAATTGAGTAGGAGGATATCAGAAAAAGCAAAAACTGATTATAAGGAAAAGTTTAGGGTATATCTTTCATTGGCCTTTGCCATGACACATTTATGAGGTCATAGTAGGAAGCCAGCAAGAATGCACTCTACTACATAATCCCAGTTTCATCCTAAAGCCCCTCGGCTCTCACACTGGCCATCCAATAAGCCAAGTACATTTATGCTTTATTTTTCCAGAGGTATGGGTAGAAAATGGCATTGGGTTGTGTCTGCTCTGATTTCTAATCTCCCAACTACTCTTTCAGCACTACTATTTTCTGCATCTCTAATTAAACATTTATTCTGAGAGTACTTGCTAGTATACTCTCATTGCTGACCCACACAGATGGATCACATTTCTTTCTTCTCCAAATTATTTGAAGAGAAGTTTGGAGTAGAAACCTATTATGTCATTCACCATTTTTCAAAACCTAACAGCTATCTAATTGATACAGGAAAATATTATTCACACGTTTGATAACGTTTAGTAGCCAAACATTTTTCCTAAGAATTGTACACACATACACACACACACACACACACACACACACACACACACACACACACACACATTGTAGAAAATATTTAATCCTGACCTGAGGTTTCTTTCCTGTCATGGATTACTTGATTCTGGATAAAAAATGCACACAACCTTTACATTTATAGTAAGTAATGATTGTTTTAAACAGTACAAGATCTAGGTAGAAACCTAACCTCTATGTTGTTATAGTATGCTTTCCTCTTGATGACTCCAAATTGTTATTTACTTACCAGATGCGTTTTGTCTGGTCTGCTCTGAACTCCAATTCACCAGCCCTCAGGGCCATGTTCTCTTGACTCTTAACCCATGGCACCTTATCCTTCATCCTCCTCCACTTTCTTCTTCCTTGAATACCACAAGCCCAAGAAACCTAAACCCTACCTATGTGTCTTCTACCCAGCTATTGGCTGTTGACATCTTTATTTACCAATTAGCAATAACTTGGGGGCAAGGTCTACGTGCTGTCTCTCTTCCCTGGGACAACCAGGTCCTGGGGGCCTGCACTTATCATAACAGTAAATAACAAACTCCAAAATTCAACATACACACACACTAGTTGAAATTCAAGTGACTACCAAAGGTGTTTCTTCTGCCAGTGATATGCTGAAAATCATACTTCATCAGTTTACAAACCAATGAGGACACAACTTATGGAAACATAGATGTCAGCAGACAAATATAACTAGGTGTAATTTCTATGCAAACTTGACAAAGAATATACATTAGGTAGTGTATGTTACAATTCTTTTTTTATAATACTTTGAAATGCAGACTCAGTATATTTATGCAGATGTTTTAGGAGTATAAAGGAGGGACTTACACTTAAACATAAATAATAAACTGAAATTATTTTAGAAAAATAACAAAATAGAAGTTGTTAATGTAAACTATCAAAATTTGATCCAGAAGAAAATGATTTTTATTAATGAGGAGCTGTAGAATAATGTACCCAGAATATCTAACATCTGAGGATAATGGTTCATATAGCATCATGAAGTGATGGAAGGCCTAGGCTAAAAAACATAGACAATCTCCAAAATTTCTACTCATTTTCAATGAGTAGAAACAACATTACTAGTTTTCCGAAACGATGATACCAGAAGAAACATGGAGATTTTATCCTAGTACTGCAATAGATTGGGTACTAGGATTCATGCACACATACCTTTAAAAGCATACCTAAGTCTCTTTAGTTTATCTTGTCTACTGTGTCTTTGAAAACAATTTCTTAATTAGTACATACTTAGTACCATAAATATCTAATATCTGTAATACCTGTGTCTTTCAGTACTAATGATGAGTAAAGTATTATATGACACTTTAAAACTATAATAAAATGAACATATAGTCCTACATATTATTGCTCTATCTAGTTCTATCTGTCACACACATGTTGAATGGAAACCTTCATATAATAGGGCCTGTTGTATATGTATATGCATTTTTCTATTTTCCCAATCTATGAAAGCTTATAAGGGAAACAGTTGAAATAAAATAATAATAGCAGTAAAGGATAAAATGGGACAATGATATAATATGAATTTAGAAATCTGAATAATCATATAAGAGGTCAAAATGGATAACATATCTCATGAATAGAAAGCTTAGGTTACAAAGTACAGGGATTGAGGCATATTTTATAATTTTATGAGATGATTTCAGAAAAATGCTACTATATCTAGCTGAATTACATTTTCTGATCATAAAACATTCTTAACATATTTAAGAGATCACAGCCTATTGGCATCAATAAATTACAAACTAAAATGAGCTGTCCATTGGGCAGATATTTGCAATTTGTGGCCCGCGCAATATCCCTGCCCGCAGGAACTCACACGAACACGAAGGATTCTTTCGCGGTGTTTATTCTTTCATCATGGCTGTGGGAGAGAGGGAGTTGAACTTCCCGCACCAGTATATATAACCTTTGGGGTGGACAATTATGATTGGCTGCTTGCTCAAATTCCCAGGTTCCCCTCCACTGTACATGCGCAGTTTAATGGTGGATATGACGTCGGAAATAGGCGTACCCAAGATGCTGCGCATGTGCGGTCTGTTACCTCACGCACACAGGCGTCAGCAAGGACAGCCTCCTACACAATTTGGATGCTAAATTCCAACTTATGATATGAAGAAGGCAAGTTATACATTAATTAAATTAGTATCTGACCATTCACTAAGAAGAATTAGTGAAAGAGAAGTTAGGGATATTAATGTAAAAATTACAGTTGATCCTTAGTCATCAGGAAAATGCAAATCAAAACTACCCTGAGATTCTACCTCACACCAGTCAGAATGGCCAAGATCAAAAACTCAAGTGAAAGCAGATGCTGGCGAGGATGTAGAGAAAGAGGAACACTCCTCCATTGTTGGTGGGATTGTTAGCTGGTACAACCACTCTGGAAATCAGTCTGGCCGTTCCTCTGAAAACTGGACATAGCATTACCTGAGGATCCAGCTATACCACTCCTGGGCATATACCCAGAAGATGCTCCAATATATAACAAGGACACATGCTCTACTATGTTCATAGCAGCCTTATTTATAATAGCCAGAAGCTGGAAGGGATCCTGATGTTCTTCAACAGAGAAATGGATACAGAAAATGTGGTACATTTACACAATGGAATATTACTCAGCTATGAAGAACAATGAATTCGAGAAATTTTTAGGTAAATAGATGGAACTAGAAAATATCATCATGAGTGAGGTAACCCAATCACAAAAGAACACATATGACATGTACTCCCTGATAACTGGATATTAGTCCAAAACTTCACAATACCCAAGATACAACTCACAGAAGACATGAAGCTCATGAACAAGGAGGACCAAACTGTGGGTGCTTTGGCCCTTTTCAGAAGGGGTAACAAAATGCTCATGGGAGCAAATATGGAGACAAAGTATGGGACAGAAACTAAAGGAAGGGCCATCCAGAAACTGCTCCACCTGGGTATCCCTTGTGCATTCACCTAACGTAGACACTGATGTGGATGCCAGGTAGTGAGTACATGCTTATAGGAGCCTGATAGCTGTCTCCTTAGAGGTCTGCCAGAACCTGACATATACAAATCTACAGAGGCGGAAGATCACAGCTAACCATTGTGCTGATCATGGGGTTCCCAATGGAGGAGAGAGAGAGAAGACTGAAGGAGCTGAAAGGGTTTGAGGCCCCATGAGGAGAGAAGGGTATCCTAGTTCTTGGGTGTGGGTTCGGCCATGCCCCCAGAATCCAGGCTAATCTCCATTCAACCTGTGCCCTTCAGTGGTGGGCATGATAAACAGGCCTCAGGCCCCAGAGAGATTTACGTACTAATGAGGTCCTGAAGGCCAGAGGGTGGAGCCAAATAAGCATTCCTCCCCAGCCCCTCCCCCCTCTTTTCCTCCCTATTTAACTCAGGTCTGCCCTGGGTTTTGGGGGGGTGCATCCAGATCCATCCATCGTCCATCATGCCAATAAACCCGTTTTGGAAACCCAAGGACTTTCTCATGTGTAGGGGCTGCTGAGTGAGGAGCTGTGGAAAGGTCTTTAGTGAGCAGCCGGTCCTATCTTCCAGCTGAAGGAACCCAGAACTCTGCGGTTCCCCAGCCATTATTACCCACACAACAATACTAACCAACCAGAGCTCCCAGGGCCTAAACCACCAGCCTGGGAGCACCTAGGGAGGAGCCATGGCTCCAGTTCTGGGAGGATGGCAGTGTCAGACAAAGGTGGTCCAGTGAAGGTTGGGGGAAATCGTAGGTCAAGAGGAGAGAGTGGGAGAGTGGGTAGGGGCATATCCTGAGAGAAGAAGGAGGGATGATAGCATAGGGGGTTCCTGGGTAGGGGAGAAAAGGGGATTACATTTGAAATGTAAATAAAATATCCAATAAAAAATGAAAGCAAAGTAAAATTACAGCTGAAGCTTAGCATGAAGTATACAACTTTTTATAGTCTTTTAAAAGTAATTAAAGTAGATAAAATTACTCAAAATAAATAATCAAAATTTAACTTTACCTGTGAAAATTTTCAATTCAGTTTCATTGCTATATACTATGCTTTATCTTTACAGTTAATTTTCAATATAAAGATTAGTTTGTCATTAAATTGAAATAAATTATCTTACATTATTAAGCAATAATTTGATAAATCATAGATACAGTGAAATTTAGGTTATTTGTTATACCAAAAAGTGACATTTTTATATGTTAAAAAAACATGGTCATAATGCAAGGATATTTAGTATTCAAAAATATATATTTTGGCAGCTTGCATTAATGTGACTCACAGTTTATATAATAAAAGTTTATATTAACAAGTTTGTTTAATTAGTATAATTTATATAATACATGCTATTTGTGTTTTTAAATAAAATAACATGCAATTCACTGTAAACTCCAGAAGTAAGAAATTCTGCCATTTCAATCTTCACTTAGAGAAAGGGTCCTGGAAGTGAAATATAATGAGTCTTAAGTAAATTGTTCAGAATAGGCCCAAAATGGCAGCTATTTTGAATGTGTTTGTGAATGTTTAAGTATGACACAGAACCTGAGCTTTCCTAGCCTAGGGTTTTAGGGTAAAACTAAATAATATTTGCCTAAAATTAGTAGCAATAAAATGTTTGCTAATAATGTTTTCCTATAGTTACAGATTAGTGCCTTGTTCAACCATCACCAGAGAAGCTTCCTACTGCAGTGAAGGACAAAGAAATATAGAGACCCACGGGCAGATCTTACTTAGAGAGTGAAAGAACTTGGAACACCCTGCCTTAAATGGAATGTCTTCAAACACCTCTCATCAGAGTTCAAGAATCCCTGAAGGAGACAAGGAAAACATCAGAAGGGAAAGAGGACACCATGAAAACAAAGCCCTGTAAATCAATAGGAGCAAAGCTAACATGAACTTACAGAGAGTGAAGCAGCAAGGGTTTGCACCAGGTCCTCAGCCTCATTATTTATGACTTCCAATTTAGCGTGTTTATGGGATTCCTGAGCATGAGAATGAGTGAGTCTCAGATTCTTGTGCCATCTCTGGCACTTTTCCTTCTGAATTGTTTTACTCCAATGCAATAGTTTGGGTTTTCTTTTATTATAATTCATTTTAATGTATTAAAAAATAAATGAATTAAAACCTAGTAACTAGGGTATTGGTTAACAACTGATCTATCACGTATACCTGGTGGGAAGGGGAGTATCAATTTTCTTCAATGGAATGGCAAGGGCTATGTCAGTTACTGAAAGGCAGGTCTCATGTTCAGGAACAGATGACCAACGTATAACAAAATTCATTGTAGTTTTTATGTTTTTCTGCTGTAACATTGGGTATTTATGTTTGGTATGTGGCTTTGTTTCGTTTTCCTTATGGTTTTTGTGGAGGTATTTTTATATTATTGGGGAATTTCTATATGTTTGTTCTTGACAATACTTAAAGTTGCATGGGTAGTGAGGGAGAGAGGATATTGAAGGACTTAAAGAAAGAAAAGATTATGATCAGGTGATCAGAACATATTCAAATTTAATAATTGTTTTACATAAGAAAAATATAATAAAATGTTAATTCTCCTAAAATATTATTTCTATTTTGGGACTAAATACAATTTTACCATTTCTACATTTAATGTAACATTATATGTCACACACATATGGTTTTAAACAAAGTTATGAATTACACAAAGTTGTGGCTGCCAGTAAGTAAGACTATATGAGAAACAATTTCAGTTTATACCACAAGAGATTTGTAAACATATTCTTAAAGCCAGAGCTGTTTCAAAATTTCAATATGAAAGCTTGATCACCATAAGCCTCTGGCAAATGCTCAGGATAGCAGACATTAGGAAATTCCGTTCTCTGGCCAACCGAACGTCATATGCCATCTTTCAAAGAGAATGCTTATGCACCTGTTTTGTAAAGTGTTTAAAATTGATCATAGCCTGACAAGAGTAAAAACACACTGCAAAGGTAGTATTTCCCCAAATTATCTCAAACATTATTATGGGAACCTATAAGTGAAGAATTGGGTCAAATTCATTAATTCAGAGTCTTGTTTCTCAGCTGAATTTGTGCCAACATTCTGATCTTTTGCCTTGCTTCCTTTTATTTATCTTGCAAACATTGTGCAGTTAAAGTCAGCTATCTATCTACTAGTATGTCCTGTGCGTGTTTCGTGAGACTCCTAACAGTGGAACAGGTGTGTCTATGATTCTTATTTTAAATTCTGAGTATATTTTTTAAACTAATCATTCCATTCACTTACATCTCAAATGATATCCCACCTCCCAGTTACCCATCCACAAACCTCCTATTCCACAACCTCCCTTTTCTCCCTTCCCTTTGCCTTTATGAGAGTACTCCCCACATACCCACCCTCTCAACTCAATCCCTCCAGCATCCTCCTATACTCAGGCATCAAACCTCTATAGGACCAAAGGCGTCCCCTCCCAATGATGTCAGACAAGGCCATTCTCTGCTATCTATGTCTCTGGGGCCATGGGTCCCTCCTGTACACTCTTTGGTTGGTGGTCTAGTCCCTGGGAGCACTGGGTGGTCACACACCACATGTCTATGATTCTTTTGTACACTCCTGGAACTCTTCTTCTCCTCTTGGGTTGCCTTGTCCAGCCTGGATATGAGGCCTGTTGCCTTTCTTATTGTATACTGTTTTGTTCTGTTTGGTTGTTGTCTATTATGAGCCTACTGTTTTCTGAAGGGAAACAGCAGGACTGAATCTTTAGGAGATGGGAGATGAGAGGAGGCGGAGCTTATGGAAGGGAAACAGTGGCTATGATGTATTATCTAAGAGAAGCATTTATTTTGAAGTAAGAAAAGAAAGAAGAGAACTGGAGAGATGACTCAGTGGTTAAGAGCACTGTCTGCTTTTCCAGGGGTCCTGAGTTAAATTCCCAGCAACCACATGGTGGCTCACAACTATCTGTAATGGGATCCAATGCCCTCTTCTGCTGTATCTGAAGACAGCTACAGTGTATTCATATAAACAAAATAAATAAAAAATAAATTAAAAAGAAAGGAAACAAAATACAAGATATTCATATAAATTTATATCTTTAAGATGGAAAATTACCTCAGAATCCTGTGTTACATAACATATTGTTCATGAATGCAATCAGACACACCAGGGCAAAGTAAAAAAGACTGTTCCCAAAGATTCCTTAATGTGTACTTCACTGCTACTATAAATTTCTAGAAACTGCAGAAGGAACATTCTTCTTCTTAAGCTTAGTGATTCATTAATGTTCAAGTATGTTGAACATGCACACTATTTGAAAAATGTAGCTCTAGAGAGTTGAAGAAATGTAAAGCAGGGAATAATGTTTCCCAGGAGGGACTGGATGACCTACTCACTACATTAACTTTGTATTGTCTTTGCTCCCATGATTGCTTAAGAAAACCTATAAAAATGGTCATTAATATTTTAAGAACTGTTGGAAAGACAATTACTCTGCGTTTATAAAGGCAACTGCTAAAACCTTTACATTCAAGGATCATCTAATAGTGACTTATTTACAATATAAATAATCTTTGAATTTGGCCTATGATCACAGTTAGCTATAAAATATTTGTATGCAGATTTTGCTTAAAAGTTTTAGTTGTTATACTGTATTTTGGTTTAATAAATTATTACTCTTTATTTTCTATTTTCTGAATATTAATTGCTGCCTAATCTAAATCCATGTGTGTATCTTCAAAGATACTAGAATTACATTAATCCATACCTATTCCATGTCAATGTCCAAAAATAAATTACACATATGAAAGGTAAAAAATGGAATAAGGTTTTTGGTAAGTTTTTATTTCTGTATGTAAGTGTCCATGCTGAGTATGTATATGTGCTTTTTGCATATATACAGTTGCACAAAATATGTCAGGGTATAAGTGTACAGATGTGTATATGGAAAAAATTTTCCTCATGTACAAAGAGCAAGCCTGTTTTGCTAATTTGTCTGGTCAGTTTGCTCTGATATTCTTTGTCTGCTTCCTGAGCACTAAGTTATTAGCAGGTGACTACAGCTACCCCGCTTTCACATGACCCTCACATTTACCTCTCATGTGCTTTTAATTTTGAATTATCTTCCTAGCTCTATACTCTGATGTTTCTGCAAAGTAGTGACGTGCAGCAATAAACACTGTGCAACTGGCTGTAATCTGAATAAGCTGAATTTACTAATATATGTCAATCCTCTTATTTTCCTTTAACAGTGATAGGTCTTTATAAGACTTTACAGATCTTTATACAATATTATTAGCCAACATATGGACTGGGATCCAGTTTCCTTAAGCAAACTGATAAATACATCTGAAATTTGAGAAGGAATTAAACATTCTAGCTAGCCCATATAAAAGACACAAGACAGGTTTTTTATTTGCATGACAAGATTGGACAGGTTGGAGCTATTCCAACTCATTTCCCATCCATGTGTCTCTTGTAGCTCACTGTTTCTGCTGGTCATGTGCTACTGCTCCTTTCATGGACATCTTCTCCCCTCTCCTGTCCTTTATTCTTTCTCTTCTCTCTACTTGCACCCCCTAGGCAGATAATTGAAACCTTGTTTACCTCTACTGCCAAATCAAAGGATGTAGCTACACACTGACCAATTAACTAGGAGAGCTAACTTATGTAGCATCATTTGTTGTACTTGAAGAATCTCTTCCTGATGGAACAACCAGATACTAGGGCCAGTATTTTGTATTTTAATACAAACACCACTAGACTAACCCCCTACATTCCATGTTTGAAGTTCATTTATAAAAGTTTGAAAGTGGATGCTTAAAATAATCTATAGAATTAAATAATCTCACCTAAAAATAGAAATTAACACCCCAATTTACAAATGGATAGATAGTCATACTGGAAACCTAGTATATTAAGGGTCCATGCCATCATAATAGAGAGCTAACATAATGTTACTCTTGTATATATTTCCAGAGTTTTCAAGGACTATGATTTACTGGAGAAGAATTAAGTAGGCAGTGTGTAAAAAAAATTACTTAAAATAAATTTCTTATTGAACACACCTATACACATATACACATGGATGCACGCAAACATGTGATATTGAGGTTGAAATATTGCCATAAATATGAATTAAAAATTGAAGAATTGAAGGGCAGTCATTCTAGGTAGCCTCAGGAATAGTGTCAGGCCTTGGGACCTCCCCTTGAGCTAGATCCCAATTTGGGCCTGTCAACTGAAACTCCTTTCCCTCAGGTTCTTCTCCATTTTTATCCTTGCAGTTCTTTCTGACAGGAAAAATTCCTAATCCTAGAGAGTCTTAAGGTCGCAGAAAGTCAGGAGGTCTGGTGGAGTGGGTGTTACGGTGTGGGGACATCCTGTTGGAGTCAGGGGTTGGGAGTGGAGGGAAGGTATGAGATGAGGAACAGTCAGAGGGCAGACCAGGAAGGGGATAAAGACTGGACTGTGAAAAAAAGATTAAAGGTGTAAAAAGTAAATAAAAGAAAAATTGTATCTAATAACAATAACTGAGTATCCATAGAAGATTTTCAATCAAGACCACAATAATACTCTGAAACATCCTGAAAGACAAAGTAAGTTACTTTATGATGTTTTGATAGAAATAAAACAGAAATGTGATTTTGCCTTTGACTCCGAAAATAACATTATCTTGATGCCAGGAAAAGTTCCTTCTGTTCCTGTTTCATCCATAGACAATAGCAGGTATTTTCAGGTAGAGTGAATCTTCTTATCTTCAGGAAACTAAGAAAAGTCAAGAGTCTTGAGGTAGAACTATTTCCAATTTTGTGAGAAACTGCCAAATTGATTTCCAGAGTGTTTGTACAAGTTTGGGCTCCCACCAGTAATGAAAGAGTGTTCTCCTTGCGACAATCCTCACTAGTATGCGCTGTCACTTTGAGTTGTTCTTAGACATTCTGATGGTTGTAAAGTAGGATCTCAGAGTCGTTTTGATTTGCACTTTCCTGACAGTTCTTTCAGACAGAAACAAATATGGGTCAGAGTTTTGACCAAGATGGCAACTACCTCCTTCACTTGATGCCTTTCTGCTGGAGGTAGGCTCTATAAGTTCTCTCTCCCTACTGTCTGGCATTTCATCTAAGGTCCCTCCCTTTGAGTTCTTAGAGTCTCTCACTCCCAGGTCTCTGTTGCATTCTGCTGGCCTTCAGGGCTTCAGTTCTTTTCCCTCACCCAATATCAGATCAGGTACCCTTTTTTCCCACACCACCATTTTTCCACTTTCTCTCTCAGATTCTTCCCTCCCCTCTTGTGATTGCTTTTTTCTCCCTCCAAAGTGGGACTGAATTGTCCTCACTTGGGCACTTCAGCTTTCTGACCTTTTGGGAGTCTGTGCACTGTACCGTGGGTATGCTGTACCTTTTTTAGGGGGGTGCTAATATCTACTTATTTGTGAGTACATATCATGCATGTCATTTGGGTCTGAGTTACCTCACTCAGGATGATATTTTTAATTCCATTTGTTTGCCAGCAAAACTCAGGATATCCTCATCCTTAATACCTGACTAGTATTCCATTGTGTAAATGAACCACATTTTCTGTATCCATTCTTCTGTCATTGGACATCTGCGTTCATTCCAGCTTCTGGCTATCAGAAACGAGGTGGCTATGAACATAGTGAAACATGTACCCCTCTGGCATAGGGGGGCATCTTTTGGGTATATTCCCAAGAGTAATATTGCTGGGTCTTCAGGTAAATCTGTTTCCAATTTTTTTGAGGAACCTCCAGATTGATTTCTAGAGTGGTTGTACCAGTTTTCAATCCCAGCAGCAATAGAGGAGTGTTCCTCTTTCTCCACATCCTCATCAACATGTGTTGTCACCTGAGATTTTGATTGGTCTAAGGTGGAATCTCAGGGTTGTTTGGATTTGCATTTTTCTGATCACTAAAGTCTTTTAACACGTCTTTAGGTGCTTCTCAGCCGTTTGTGATTCCTCTGTTGTAAATTCTCGGTTTAATTCTATACCCTATTTTTTGGATTTTTTTTTTTTTGGTAGTTAGCTTCTGGAGTTCTTTATATATCTTGGATATTATCCCTCTATCTGATTTGTCCTTCTCCTATCTCCACATTGCCTTTTCCTCTGAGCTATTGGGGGCCCTGTTTGTATTATCCTCAACCTGGCACTTCAAGTCTCTGGGAGGTTATATGCTTTCTCTCCCACTGAAGTGAGAAAGAGGGAGAGAGAGAGAGAGAGAGAGAGAGAGAGAGAGAGAGAGAGAGGAGAGAGAGGAGTAAACTAGTTACAAAAGAACACTAAATTTTATTACATTTACTGAAAGTATATCCATGACTATAGCCACCCACAGATAGAGAAGAAAACACATAGTGTCACTTCTTATTAATAAAAATCACACCTTCAGATATGACTCTTGTTTTACTTCCCAAATTTAAAAACAATCAAGCAAGTACCTAGCAAGCAATCCTACAAGTTTAAGTACATAATCTCAGAAAAATTAAAAATTATAACTGATTTAATTATGAATAAAATAAGATTTGAAGAGAAAGATTTTGGGTGTGGTGGCGTATTTATACTGATGAAGTGCCTGAGTAGTCAGACTCATATAAAGATGAGCAGCATTTCTCCTTACTTACATTTATTTTCTACATTTTCAGGGATGCTGGAATATTTGATACGCACAATCCTTGTGTTAGTCCATGACTACCAGCAGCTTGAAGACATCAGCAGATAGACTCAAATATGAGTCATCATAATTGCTTGAAATGCTGCTTTTCTTGTCATTGTTAAATTGCTTGTCAGAGAAAAAGACTCCTATGTATATGAGTTACTGTGGTGCATATACTTGGAGTCTATTGTTTTAATACTCATAACGCTCTTGAGTCCAACTTCTTAATTAGTTTTAATTATCTAAGTCCCAAAAAGTCATTTTCCAGTTTTTGGAATCCCTTCTTTTTCTAATTCAAAGAAAATATCATTTTTTGTCATATTACTGCAAAAATTATTATACTGCTTTCATGAAAAATAGTTATAGCTGTTTCATCATCGATAATTAAATATATGAAGTCAAATAAAAATGGTATTATTTGTGGTAGTTTTATTAAACATTAAAATGGGATTATATTTCTCAGAAAAATTATATTTCTTTAATAAAATTACACAAGTATCACCACTGGTAAAATGCTTAAAAATGACTATTTACCATTCACATAAATTTTATAAAGATCTATGATGAACTTATAACCTGAAAATGTAACACAAAATCCATGGGGAAATGTACAAAATGTAGTTTATTAAAGTAAGCCATATTTAAAAGGAAGAGAGTTTCAAAATAATTATGTCAAACTGCATATCAAATGTTATATAAAGAAAACATTTAATATCCCAGTGTCAATGAATCTCTTATTCTCCATCAAGCGTTTCTATCCCAAATCACAAATGAAACTGGGATGCATGTTTTGATTTTACTCATAAGGGTGTTTAGAGCAATCACTCATTATAGTCTCAGAGTTATAGGTAGGCATTTGTTTTTCTAAAATGGTACCTATAAAGGATATTCTAAAAGAAATTGAAAATTTAAAGTAAAAACATTCTTTCAGTATTAAGCTGCATCTAATACTAAATTTGTGTACTTTCTGGTAGGAAAAAAGCTGGTTTGGTTTGATTGCATAGCTGCATACATGCATGTATATAAGATTTCTACCATCAACTTTCATAGCATGGTAAAAGTAGCACTGCATTTAAAATTAAAAGTGAGAAGTGCACTGAAAATTATGCCTCCCATGGTAATCAAGAAGGCATATAAATGTACAAATGTAAATATATGCATAATGATTAAATATGTAAAATTTTATTAATATATTGAAGAAAATATATACTCTATGACAAAAGTTCACAGTCTAGCAATTATAAATTCTACTGACAGAAGAAATAATGTAAAGTAGTAAACAAATCAATCACACAGGACTGGAAATACTAATAATATTTCATTAAAATTTTGAAACTATTTCTCCATGTTTGCTATCTACTCAGAAATTAAATATTGCTCCTGGAAATTATTTAAACAAACAAACAGTATGCTGAATGGATAGAAAATCAGAAACATGTATATTGCTGTAAGCACATTGTTCTTCAATTTTTTTTTTTAGGTTTTCAAGAAGTATACAGAATTTAATATAAAAACGTTTTAGATTTAAACTGTCATTGAAAGAGTTTAATAAAATCATAAAATAAGCAAAGCCTTCATAAAGAAAGGGAAAAACAAAGGTGAAAGCATACTGAAAAGTTATCATGGTAGACCATTCTAGAGAAAAGCCAGAGCCATTATAATCTCTTCCTATAAAGGCTAGTCAAAGAAGATGCGACGAAGGACTGAGACCATGTATTTTTCCAGAATGTCATAAAGAAAGCATGAAATGGGACACCAGTGGGTCTACCTGAACAACAGAGAAGTGACCCACTATTCTTCTATAAATATATGATATCATATGGAACATTTAATATTAGAGTATCCAAGGATTTTGATACTTGCTGAAAATAAGTAACAAGTCACTTTTATATTTGAAGCACTGCAAACAATGCAGATGGATTGACTCTATCACTGAAATGTAGGGCAAACTAATTTTCTTTCATTTTCAAAACCATTTTGAACATTGGTTAGCACGTGAGTACAAAGAAAGAACCGAATACCTTTGCTCTTGTTATGAATTAAAAGGGGGGAAAAGGATGGTGCTATATTGATTCATTAGAAAATAGTGTGAAGGGTCCCTACAAGAGAATATATTTAGTAGAAATTATGAAATCTTCTAATCTTTTAAAATATCATATCTCCTAAAAATCAACTTTTGATATTTTGTAGTAGTAATCTGAATGTTGCTAAACCTCTTATCTTCATTTCTGTGTTACCTTATAGCTAGTATATGTGTGTCTTTTCTTGAATATTACTTCTTTGGAAGATTCCACAGTCACAACATTAATATAACTTAAATATGGTATTATGAATCTCTATTGGATTCATAGAACCCTAAGTGAAATATTTTGCTAGTAGATGAAGTGGCTTGATATGTAAAAATTTACTTGTCCTCTTGACCTAAAGTTACCTCAAAATTTGAAAACAATCATTTTGCAAAACAAAATGATGCAGAGGTAACTAGGTATTTAAAGAAAAAAGTTATAGTAGTAGTAGTAGTAGTAGTAGTAGTAGTAGTAGTAGTAGTTATTTTATTTATTTACAATTCCAGTTTTGTTCCCCTTCCTGGTTTCTCCTCCACAAACCCCCTATCTCACCTCCTCCCACTTACTTCTATGAGGATGCTCTCACACTCACCTACCTACCTACTCCTGCTTCACAGTCCTAGCATCTCCCTACACTGGGGCATCAAATCTTCACAGGACCAGGGGCCTCCCCTCACAGTGATGCCAGATAAGTCAATCATCTGCTACAAATGTAACTGGAACCATGGGTCCTTCCATATGTACTCTTTAGTTGGTGTGTTTAGTCCCTGAGAGCTCTTGGGGTTTGGTTGATTGATATTGTTGTTCTTTGGAGTTGTGAAACCCCTTCAGTTCCTTCAGTCCTTCCCCTAACTCCTCCATTGGGGTCTGTATGCTCAGTTCTATGGTCGGCTGAGGGCATCGAGTCTGTATTGTTCAGGCTCTGGCAGGGCCTATCAGGAGACAGCTAAACCAGGCTCTTGTCAGCAAGTACTTCCTGTCATTAACAACAGTGTCTGGGTTTGGTGTCTGTATATGGGGTGGATCTCTAGGTGGGGCAGTCTCTGCGTAGCCTTTCCTTCAGTCTCTGCTCTACTCTTTGTTCCTGCATTTCCTTTAGACAAGAATAATTCTGAGTTAATACTTTTTGAGAAGGGTGGGTGGCCCCAAGTTCTATCGCAACTTTGTTAGTTATTTCAGCTATCATCCTCATTGGGTCCTAGGAACCTCTTGCTTCCCTGGCAGAATTATTATTGGATATTTCTTCTGCTATAGGAATCAGTTATTGTAATAATACACAAAGTAATTCTGAGTAGGTAGAGTGAATAAAATAATGCCCAACATCTTATCTGACCACCACAGATTAAAGCTGGATACCAGTGAAAAATGGGGAAAAAAAAAGAGCTGATGGTATTAAGTGTAGTAACCAGTGGTTTAATAGCAGTACATGCGATTAGTATAAAGCGTACTGTTCAAAAAGCCATCACTTTCAAGGAGATAGAACTTATACTTCTTCTTCAAAATATATAAAGCAAAAGGTTCAAAGTTGAAAAAAATGAAGATTTATCAAACTAGTAACTTGTTATAGCACAAATTAAAACTCTAGAAAAGAGAGAAGAAATCAGAAATCACATCTAAAAAGAGTAGATGGCAAGAAATAGGCAGCCTTAGGTTGAATTCAATAAAATAGTAATAGAAAAATACAAACATTACAAAGAATCAATGGAACCAAATTTGGTTCATTGAGAAAACAAAAAGACGAGCAAACTCTTAGCAAAATTGATTAACATCTAATTTGATAAAATTGGAGATGAAAAGCAGGACTATCAACAGATACTGGGACTATCAACAGATACTGGGGAAATTCAGAGAATCATAAGACAGTTAAAAAAAACTTCATTCTACCAGAGAAGAAAAGCTGAAAAAGTAGGTCTTTTCAATATCTAATATTTATTAATATTAAATCAAGAAGAGGTAAGCAATTTAAGCAAACCTACAATATCTTTCATTCTTAAATTGTTCCACAAGAGAGAAACAAAAGAGACATTGTCCAAATTGTTTTATGAGGTCATAGTTAACTCTGAATTGAAAACCACATAATAACTTCAAAAAGAGGATTACAGTTTAATATTCTCTATGAACATAGATGCAAATTTTCACAAAATGAATCCAGGAACACATCAAAAACATTATCTACCATATTTAAATAGGCTTCATTCCAAAAATGCAAAGATGGTTCAACATACATAAAACCATAAGTATATCATATAAGCATACACAAAGTCAAAAGACACATGAACATGTCATTTGACACAGAAAAGGCCTTTGAGAAAAACAAACCCTGCTTTTTCATAAAAATCAGACAGGTTAGGAATATAAGAGACATACCTCAACTTAAGGAAGCTGGGCTGTCTACAAGTAGTACATAGCCAGCATCAAGTTAAATTGAAAGAAATTCAAAGCATATCCAATAAAATCAGGTATAAGACAAAGTTGTTCACTTTCCTTTACTATTTAATATAGTTTTTGAAGTCTTAGCTAGAGCAGTAAGACAACTGTTGGTGATTAAGGGCCAACAAATATGAATTGGAGAATTCAAAGTATCCTAATTTAGCGATGATATAGTAGTGTACTTAGGGGACTGGAAAAATTCTACCAGGAAACTTCTATAGCTACACAAATCAGTAGCCTTTTTCTGTATAAATAAAAATTCTTGAGCTCTTTGGCACCACAAAGGACTTTCTGAATAGACAGCTATTAACACAGGCACCAAAACCAAAAATTAATAAATGAGACAAAACAAAACTGAAATGCTTCTGTATGGTAATGACACCATCTTTCAAAGTGTTAAAAACAAAGAACCAAATATAAACTAGAGGCCTAATATCTAAAATATGTAAAGGACTAAAAACAACAACATCACCCATGACAACAACAACAATTACGACAACAACAACAACACACACGCACATCAAAACAAAATAAATCAAAAACAAAAAATTCAACATCAAGAAAAAAATAATCCAATTTAAAAATAGGGTACAGATCTAAACAGAAAATTCTAGAGGGAAGTGAAATGGCTGGGAAACATGTTAATAAACTTTTAACTTCCTATTGTTTATGGAAATGGAAACCAAAAGTACTGTGAGATTTTATTTTATACCCATCAGAGTGCTGAAGATCAAAGCAAAAAAAGTCAGCTCACGCTGAGATAGATATAGAGTAAGATGAACAAGGAAGTGCAAACTTGTATAGACTCGATGGAAATCAGTGTGGCAGTTCCATATGAAACTGGAAATACATATACCTCAAGAAACAGCTTTTTCACTATTGGACATATACCCAAAGGGTGCTTCATCTGTTTTTATTGCCACTGTATTAATAATATTTAGAAAAATCTAGATATCTTTCACTGGATTAATCGATAAATGTATGGTACATTTACACAGCAAAATATTACTCATCCTGTTTAAAAAAATAATTAAATCATGAAACTTTGACTTGAGTGGATGTAGCTGGAAAATACATCCTGAGTCTTAACCCCAGATTTTGCAAAATATGGTATGTGTTTGCTTATACATGTGGATGTTAGCTGTTAAATCAATTATCAGAAGCTACATACATAACCACAGAAGTTATGTATAGAGTAAAAGAGAAGAGGATAAAGATGACTCTATAGAAACTGAAAATAGTCAGAGATTGACAAAGAGGGCATAGGGGAGTGATTGAATGGGAGGATTTAAAGAGTAGAAAAGAGAAGTGAAGGATGATGGAGGGAATAGTGGGAGGGACATCTAAACTAAGACACATTTGGGGGGTCATATGGAAACCTAATATAGTAGACTCTTTATAAAATATATACAAATATTAAGGTTAACTAAATAATATAGAGAAAAATGGGAGGGACAAAGCTCCAACTGGACTTCCAGTGTCACCAAAGAAAGCTTTCAGAACAGAAAACCGGTTATATCTATTTGAGTACCTTGACAAAGGTTTCCACAGGAACCTACAAACATTCAGCCTATTGCTAAGACTATGATTGGCTGCTCCCTATAGACTAGAGGTAAGCATCAAGGTTGAAGAAAACACCTACACAACTCATTAATTGTGGAGAAGTAAAGCTGGACCCCTCTTTACACTGCATGAACTAGTGGTCATGGTACTAGAAAGTACTCTCTACACTACTAAAACAAACCATAAAACCAACCAAACAACAAACCTTTGTATAAGGTGACCTACCTGCAATGTATATTTGTGCAATAGTGGCAAAAACTTGTGCAATTTACCAGTAAATATTTGATGATTTAAAGCTTATTCAAATAGACTGAACCATTCCCTAACACTGCTTGCATGACCAAAAAATTGAGACTGACTTGGCAAAGCTTGTAGGAAAAAACCAAATTCTGCTGTCCTGCTTAAGGAATGTACCTATAAAATGACTCTTTTTTATTTCACAATCATAAAATTTATTTTTTAATTCTTTTTTTAATTAATTAATTTATTTTAGACTCCAAAGTTTTTTCTCTTCCTGGTCCACCCTCTGACTGCTTCACATCCCATACCTCCTCCCCACCCCTTGTCTCCAACAGAATGTCCCCAATCCTCTGTCCCCCATCCCACCAGACCTCTAAACTCCCTGGGACCTTCCAGTCTCTTGAGGGTTAAGTACATCTTCTCTGACTAAATCCAGACCTAGCAATCCTCTGCTATATATTTGTTGGAGACCTTATGAAACTGGAAAGATTCTGGAAGGCAAAAGACATAGCCAATAAGATAAGCAGGTAACCCACAGATTGGAAAAAAAATCTTCACTAACCCCACATCAGATAGAGAACTAATAACTAAAATATATAAAAAACTCAAGAAGCTAACCACCAAAAACCCAAACAACCCAATCAAAAAAAAATGAGATATAGAACTAGACCAAAAATTCACAACAAAGGAATATGAAATGGCTGAGAAGCACCTAAGGAAATGTTCAAAGTCCTTAGTGATCAGAAAAATGCAAATCAAAATGACTCTGAGATTCCACCTTACACCCATCAGAAGAGCTAACATCAAAACCTCAGCTGACAACACGTGTTGGTGAGGATGTGGAGAAAAAAGAACACTATTCCATTGCTGCTGGGATTGCAAACGGGTACAACCATTCTAGAAATCAATCTGGAGGCTTCTCAGAAAATTGGAAATAGATCTACCTGAAGACCCAGAAATACCACTTTTGGGATTATATCCAAAAAATGCCCCACCACGCCACAGGGGCATGTGTTCCATTATGTTCATAGTGACCTTGTTTGTGATAGGCAGAAGCTAGAAACAACCCAGATATTCCATGACAGGAGAATGGATACAGAAAATGTGGTTCATTTACACAATGGAATAAGACTCAGCTATTAAGGATGAGGATATCTGAGTTTTGCAGGCAAATGGATGGAACTAAAAAAATATCATCCTGAGTGAGGTAACTCAGACCCAAAGGGCATGCATGGTATGTACTCACTAATAAGTAGGTATTAGCAACGCCCCCCCCACCAAAGAAACAGTACAGCATACCCAAGGTAGAGTCCACAGAACTACAAAAGGTCAACAAGCTGAAGGGCCCAAGTGAGGACGCCTCAGTGCCCCTGAAAGGGAGAAAAAAAGCAAACCACAAGGTGGGAGGGAGGGACCTGTGAGGGAAAGTGAAAAAATGACAGTTGGGAGAATGAGGGTACCTGATCTGGTATTGGGTGAGAGCAAAGAACTGAAGTTCTGAAGGCCAGCAGAATGATTGAAAACAGGCGACCTCAGGAAGTGGGAGTCTGGCGGGACACTCCATAATGCACCAGAGAGAACTGGAAGGTGAGAGACTCTCAGAACTCAAAGGGACAGATCTTAGATGAAATGCCAGACAGTAGGGAGAGGGAACTTATAATGCCCACCTCCAGCAGGAAGACAGGGCATCAAGTGAGGGATGGGGTTGCCATCACACAGTCAAAACTCTGACTCATATTTCTTCCTGTTTGAAAGAACTGCAGGGACGGAAATGGAAAGAAGCTTGAGGACAGGAAGGTCCAGTGGTAGACCCAAATGGGATTCAGCTCAAGGGGAGGTCTCAAAGCTTGACACTAATACTGAGGTTATGAAGCACTCGCAAAGAGGGACCTATCATGACTGCCCTTGAAAGGCCCAACAAGCAGCTGAAAGTGTCAGATGCTGATACTTGCACACAACCAATGGACAGAAGCTGCTGACCCCTGTGGTTGAATTAGGGAAAACCTGGAAGAAGTTAAGGGCAACCATGTAGGAGGATCAGAAGTCTCAATTAACCAGAACCCCTATATTTTTTAATTCTTTAATTGTTTTGTAATAGTCCAGTCTTCATCCCCTTCTCAGTCTGCCCCTGACTGCTCCCCATCCTGTACCTCCTCACCTCCCAAACCTCCCTACCCAATCTCCAAGATGATGTCTCCATTCCCACCCCTAAACTACCAGACCACCCCTCTTCCTGGGGCCTCAAGTCTTTTGAGGGTTAGGTGCATCTTTGTTCACTGAGGTCAGACCTGGTAGTCCTTTGCTCTATATATGTTGGGGACCTCATATCAGCTGATGTATGCAGCCTGTTTGGTGGTTCAGCATCTGAGAGATCTCAGGAGTTCAGGTCAGTTGAGACTGCTGGTCTTCCCATGGGACAAAATTCCTCCTCAGCTTCTTCCATCCTTTCCATAATTCAATCACATCACCCCCCAGCTTCTATCCAGTAGTTTGATGTTACTATCTGTAAATGACTCTTTCAGCTGCTTGTTGGGCCTCTAGGAGGGGAGCCATGCTAAGCTCTTCTCTGCAAGCACACCATAGCATCAGTAACAGTGATAGGCCCCAGGTCTTCCCCTTGAGCTGGATCCCAATTTGGTCTTGTCACTGAACCTCCTTAATGGCAGTTTGCTACACTTATGTATCAGTGCCTTCCTCAGCCATCATCAGAGAACCAGTATCATAAAGCAAATGTTAACAAATACAGCCAGAAAATGTGCAGAGATTGAGAGAGCTTGGAACACGTAGCCTTGTAAGGTTTGTCTACACAAAATCCCTTCCTTTGAGATCAGGGAATCTCTGCTGAAGAGTAGATGAAAAAAATGTTAGAACCAGTAAAGTTGGTGAACACCAAGGTTAAAGACAAAATAAATAAATAAATAAATAAATAAATAAATAAATAAATAACCAACCCAAAACCAAAACCAAACCAAAAAAAAACCAAACAAACAAAAAAAAACCCACACAGAAAAGCTTAAACACAACAACAAGAAAGCAAATAATTATTAATTATTAAAAGACCCTGAAGTAGTTTTTACAGGACTTGTAAGCATCTTTAGCAGATGGAGTACCATTACTGAAAACAGAATTGGACACATTCCCCAACCCAGAAGCTGTCTCTAATTGATAACCACTTGTCAATGAAAACTTAATTTTCTCCAATTTAGTCTCAATGGGGAAAGACCAGCAGTAGGAGGGCAACATGAAACGAGCTCAATCCCAAGTTTGGATACTCTTTCTCTCATAACTTCCTGTTTCTTTTTATATAATTATTATTATGTTTTTTTAACCTTGAGGCTTTTTGTGTAAAAATTAGGCTTTTATTTTGTGTTTTTATGTGATTCTTGTTTGTGTCTCTCTAAGAGGAGCTAAGGTGGGAGGAGTAAGGAGAGGAAGAGGAGAAGGAAGAAGAGGAACTAGGAGGAATATGAGGTGGGGGGAACATGAAGGCAGATGTGCATGTGTCTAGCAGTCAAAAGTAGTTGGTATATCTATGTTGGGTACTGGGTTACACTTCTTATTGTATAGGCATATTGTTATTGATCATTACCGATCTTATAAAGCCTTTGATTAACATTTAAGCATTAGAGTCTCATTTTTCTACCAGGCCTGTGTGGATGGCAGAATGGTCTGGGCAATGCCCAGCCTTACTGAGACAATGTGAAATAGTGTCAGAGCCATCTTCCACACTTGCGTCTCAATGGTGGCAAGGATGGTGTTTCTGGCTTGCTGATTCTAGCTGCAGCATGCATGTGGCCTCTGGCTGCAGAACGTGGTGCTGAGCTAGGTAGAGTTGCTGCACCTTAGATAGTTGGCTTGAACAGTGCCATTTTTTAAATAATTATTTCAACATATCTCTGTGTCTCTAAGTCTCTTGTGCTTTTTGGTTTTCTTTTCTTCTTTCTTTTTTAGTTAGTTAGTTTGTTTGTTTGTTTGTATTGTTCAGTCTTATTCTGATTTGTTTGGTTGGTTTTGCCTTATTTTATTTTACTTTTATTTCTTAGATGCCTGTTAGTTTTCTAAATAGAAATAGTGTGTGGATCTAGATGGGAGGGGAAGCAGTGGGGAAATAGGAGGAATTGAGGGATGGAAATACAGTCAGAATTAAGTGTATGAAAACTATTTTCAATACAACAAAAATTCTGTTCATTAAATTATTATCGAGTACTGAGTTCTCTTCAAATCAACATTGGTAAGAGAATGTCAAAAATTTGAAATGTATTTATGTTCTGTTGTCTTTCTTTCAAAATAAATAATTTGATGAGTTATATTCTTTAAGCTTAAGCATTGAACTTCCAGTTGACTTAGAAGTGCAAGTCTTTAAATAACAATAAACAATTGTAACAATATTCCATAAAAAATATTTGTAAAATTTTGATGCTAATGTTTTCATTCTTGTTCTGGTGTTCAGAACACTACAAGAGTTCCCAGCTTTTGTATATAGTAAACTTCCTGCCTGGCATAGAGAAATGGTTGAAATGATGGGTCAAAAAGTGGGTCAAAAAATATTGCTGTTGAAATGTGCCTAACATTCAGAGACCTAGATATTAAATATATTATTCCACATTCAACAAGCCCCATCACCCTCTTCTAATACACAGATTATTTTTATATTTGAGAATTCTCAGTTGAGTGTGTGTGTGTGTGTGTGTATGTGTGTATATGTGTGTATGTGTGTGTGTGTGTATGTGTGTGTGTGTGAATGTATGTGTTTTAAAGTCAGTAATTGTCTTTAAGATTCAGTTTTATCTCAATTTATTGTCAAATACATAACATTCCCTTTGATGAACTTACAATATTACTGAGATGAAGGTACAGGAACTCACATAACTGAAATATGCTTCTTTGATTATAAAACAGAATTCCTGGAGTTACACAAAGATTGTTCATTAAGAACCTACATTCTTTTTTTAGCAAGATGTGTAGATGGATACTGAAACGTCTTTCTTTGGATCTTTTTGCTGTGTTAGTAGAAACTCAGAGAGTTTAGTTTCAGTTCTGACCATTTTTGATCTCTTTATTTTTTAGAGATCAAATTAATTCTTTTAACAAATATCCTCAAATAATTATTATGTCCCAGCATTGTTCTAAGACCTGAAAAAAATTGTGCTGAAAGATCCAAGTACATTAGTTTATTCTGCTCCTTACCTTGTATAGAGAAATATATTTATATCATAGAATGAAAATTAAGCACTCAATTTATTTTTTATTCTTTCTTATACAAATTCATTGTGCATGGTTCTGGGTTGCATAGGAACATTTTCATAAAAGTATATGCTGTGCATGGAGGATATTTCCTCAGCCCCCTTCTCTCACCTCTATGACCCATCAACAATATATTTCATTATTACCTAGAATAATTGTTTATACATTTATGCCATACATGTAAATACATGGATTTATATATTGAAGAGAAACTCAAGTTAGTGTAAATTATAAATAAAAATAATTTGTAGTGCAAGGGAGAAGCTTTTAGTGGGCTCCTACTTTAGAACAAGTGACTAAAGAATACCTTAACACAAGGTAGGGTTTTATATAACATTTCTATTCAAGGTAAAAAGAAAAAAAATATGTCATAAGAAGAAATGTAATAATAATCATGATTTTAGTCTTTTGATATTAAGCTTGCTGTTCTTGATTAACATTACTTACAAAGAAAATTTGTATTATACATTACAGAAAGTAAATATCATCTTATAGTTGAAGGTATATAATATGCACATATTCACTATGTATTAACTATGACAACAATTAAGTAAACATAATTATTGTTTAGAAGAAAGTGAGTTTCAGCAACTCAAAATATAGTCAAAATTCAAAAACACTACATCAAGAGTCAATGCTACTACTTCTTGTCTGTAATACTTGCATAAAAATAAAAGCATTATATTTACTTAGTTGTGGACAAAAAGCTAGTTTTCTGAACAGTTGGAATGATAAAATAAAATCAAGAATAAAAGTTATTCAATTGTTTCTACCATATACATATGTGTATGTATATATAACAACATAATACATTATACACATGTCACAAATATATAATGTATGTAACATAAACATAATGCTGACTGGGCTCAAGAGTCTATATTATAACCAAAAGTTTCCTAAGAAGTTTTGATGCACAATATACTTATACATTTAACAATCACTGTGGTTCACTTTTAAATGATCCAATCTTAATATCCTCCAAGCAATTTTACAGTAGGTGAAATTAACCCACCTAGGATCAGTTGGCTTTGCAGCTCACATTCTTTTTTCTTAAGGGCAATATATATACCAATAAGTAAACTAAATTGTCATGTTAAATTTATTATCAACACTGACCAAGATAGTGTATAATTTCCTGGCAATTTGTTATTAGACGGTGCTGAGTGGACAATAATAAATTTACAAATGATGCTCTCTGCATGTTATTTGAAAAATTAAATGAAGGCATCAATGAATAAAAGAATATTTTTAAGAGTAATTGATAGAGTTTAAATGTATTAGATATATATTTTCTTCACTTAGTATCTCAACTCTTTACCCATCTTAACTAAAGAAATACAAATTTTGTATAATATGACTTGACTTTTTATGGAGCCTTGTGTCATTTGGATTGTATTTTGGGTTTTTAAATCAAAGTTCTTGGAGAAAAATCTGATTTAATAAAACTCCACCATGTGACTGACAATTTGACAAAAAATAATCTTAGAATTGTGAAAATTTGAGAATACTGTCACCAGAGTCTATCTTTGAAATTAGACAAACAATGGTGATATTATAAAGAATGTCACTTGGTGTGATTTTTGGAATTAAAACTTATCCCAGAGTATACACTCCTACCATGTATAGCGAAAGCAATTTATTGCTCCTTTTCAATATTGGAAAAGAAAAAGTCATGCTGTCATTGATTGACCTTTACAAAAAAAAAAAAAATGCAGAGTTACGAGTAATAGGAAACCATTACTTCTGTTACCTTTATAAGTAGAATCTTATTATTAGGCATAACATAAATTGTTTGAATGAATTTATTGTAATTTCTATGTTTAAATAAGGTGCTGACATGTTATATCATCCTCAAGTATAGAAAGTGGTTTTGATGTTAGTATCTGATAAATTTCAAATATTACGAGAGTAGATGTTTATAATTAAGACAGATTTTTCCTACTTTGTAAATATAATAGAATATAGAATTATTTTTCATCCTCAGATTTTTAATAAAATGTAAACTCCTCACATAATACCTTGCAGCTAATTTTTACAATTTAACATGTATTTTAAAAATCAGTGAGTCATATAAGATTATACATGATAAAGATTCTCTTTAACAGCAATGTTTCATAGTGGATTACTGTCATAAATATATACATTTTTTCTACTGAACATTCCATTTTTATTTATTAGCTCTTTTCCCTTTGTCTATTAAAAGATTTTCTGTATTTTGCTCCAGTATATGCTTATAAAATGCCAATTCTGTAAATAATCAGCAGTATTTTACAAGATTCAATTTAATTTTAAACTTATAAAATAATTCAAAAATAACTACTACTATTGTTTATTCATATCTTATCTCTTTCTTAGAAATAGACAGTTAAATGTATTTATTTCTTGAGCACCACTTGCCCTTCTATACTAATCTTGTAGTTCTAGTCTCTTTATCTCAGTGTACCAGTATAAATTATGATGCACGTGTTCTTTGATCCTAAACAAAGATGACATTTAAAAATTACAATCCTAGATATTTGTATGTCTGTACTAGATAATTCCTGGAAAATATTTTAAGATTTTAAAGTCATTACACTAAAATTCACTTTTATTTTAGCAATTGATTTCTTACAGTCATGAATGTATATTGATTCACATAGAATCTGCTATAGTATTGTTTCTAATAAAGTCTTCTGGTTTTGATATCAAGTGAATGGGTAAATGAAGTTAGTTTGATCTAATTCTCTGGAAATCTTTTCTATATTTAAAAAATGAAATATAAGCACTTTTGAATTCATATGAATGTACCTCTTAAGACATGATAGAATTTATGGTTTGATATCTCTTTAATGAATATACTCTTGTATTTTCAACTACAAACACAACAGTAAACCATGATCAGCATTCAATGATCTTTGCTTCCAGACTCAGAAGACTCACATGATTCTTTCAGCCAATTTTAATTATTCATATAATTTTACTGAAGCTGTGATCTGTTTGAAGAGGTCATTTCAACTAGAGTTAAGAATTTCTAAACTTCTCAATACATCGTTTGATATGATTATTTATTGTGCATAAATGTTTAACCTGCCAGCAAAGATTCCTTTTCATGCCATTTTCTGTATATCTGCTTTGGTTATATTTTATATAAATATGACAGAAATGAGTGAGGGCTATTGTAAGTATTGTAAATGTGTAAGGGCTTAGTTTCCTAACATCCACCTTGATGTTCATGTTTCCACAGAAGTCTGTAAGAGAGATATATAATCTTTATATCTGGGTCAATAGAAGATTGATTTGATTTCATTTCAGGGACTGAATAAATTTTTGAAGTTATATTCTCCCCTCTCCAATATATATATATATATATATATATATATATATATATATATATATATGTAATGGTGAGGCAGACTTACACACACACACATATATATACATAAATATATATAATTATAGACATATATATGTATTTATATACATAATACAAATATTTATATATATAAAACAATTATACTTACAATGAGAAACAAATTCTGCTTAACATAATAAAATATTTTGTCATTAAATAGGTAGTCTGATATATGTAGAGGGTAGATATCAAGAATGTTATACCTCTGCTTCATAAGGGAGTCAACTTTGTTCACCTGTTTCTCCAGTTTTATAAACATATTTATTTCCTTGTCTTCAGTTATACTTGTATAATAAGAAAGTTAAGAAAATGATAAGAATATTTTATACTACAACCCCAGACTTATATAAGCTTTTGGGCATTCGTTATATATAGAAGGAAAGGTTGAATGATCTACTTAGTTCAATTATATAGACAATGACTGACAGTTCTGGAGACTTATTACAGGGTTTGTTGATTACTACTATGATTTGATTGTGTTCTTCACATTTGTTTTGTTGGGTGTTTAATCCACAGTGTTGCAGTATTTAAATTTTTGTATGTTTTATTTGGTTTAATCTAATTTTGACTCAATATTGAAATGAAGGTCTGTGTGCTAATTACATGAGTAGAAATTAAACTATGAGAGTCTCACAGTTTCAAATATCATAATGTCAATTAGGAAAGGACGGAGTCCTACAAGTTTGATGTGTTACTCACTTCATCTTCTCTCACAAGGAAACCACAGCTTCAGGAATCATGAGCAAATATATTTATTACTGTAAATTTTTGTCGATCATCTCTACAGAGGCCAGAATTGCAATAAGAAAATCAGTTTTCTGTATGAAATTTAACATACATATTTCTATATTTTTGTTCATCTATGTGCTGTGACACTACTGAGTTTTAACTAGTCTTCATGACCTACTTAAAAAAAATTTAACTTCATCGTTCAACTAAGAAATCCTTATAATTTAGAAAATTGTGAACAGGAGTGATATACTTAACTCAAAATTCAAGTCTTTAGATGAAAAATCCTTCACATTTTGAAGTTTAACATTCCTACTATTTTTACTGCTTTAAGATAAATTATACATGAAGAAAAAAAAAAACCCCTCCACCACCAGCAACAGAATGGGCCTCTAATTCCAAATCAACTAAAATCAGTAGTTTGAGAGTAACGTATGAATTTATTGTTTTACTTTGAATGTTTATTTAGGTATTCATGAAGCAAAAATATTGTTACTTCTCTTTTCTTTACTGATTACAGTAGCCATCTTAGCAAAACATCAGGCGCAATTGTCAGTTTTCAGTGATTAGTCTTTATCAGTTACTAATATAAATATATAAGTTAAATAAGAAATTTTTATTACAAAGTATCATCCAATAACGGCAGTATCTAGATACTGGTCAAAATGCAGATAACAAACAAACATGGGGTCCTAGGATTCACTAGCTAGATTGATACATCTACAATGCAACATCCACTCCTAAGGCTAACATATCATTATGGCTGAACAAACATGAGAGCTAGCAGACCAAAAAGTTTAAAGTGAGATTGGTTCTTCTGGAAATGATTACTTCCCAGGGAAGCTGTACCCACAATACTTCAAAAATATGGCTCCTGAGAATGGCCTTGTCAAGCATCAATGGGAGGAGAGGCGTTTGGTCCTGTGAAGGCTCGATGCACCTGTGTAGAGGAATGCCAGGGCAGTGAGGCAGAAGTAGGTGAGTGGGTGGGGGAACACCCTCATAAGCAGGGGAAGGGGGATGGGATAGTGGGTTTCTGGGGGCAAAACCTAGAAAGGGGATGACATTTGAAATGTAAGCAAAAAAAAATCCAATAAAAAATGGCTGCCTAAAGAAGACACCAGAACAAATGGCTGCAACAATGGATACACTAAAGTTGAAGGAGGAAATCTCATGATAACCACCCATAGACAAATATGTGCAACTAGGATTTCAAAGAGGAGGAGAAATAGTCTACTCTAGAAATAAATCCACAATTGACTTACAAGTGCTAGTCACTGAAGTGATTTACATTTAATCCACACTAAATGGATCTGAAAGGTGTTAAATTACAATAATCTTTTTATTAAATTATATTAATGATCTTATAATATTTCATTTGATGATTGATATTCCTGGCCATCTTTACAACTTTATTTTATATTAGGTAAAGCAATGCAGAGCCTGATGCTAAGATATACATAGTTGTGGTTTCTTGAAAACATGACCATGGTTTAAAGAATGAGACCAAAATCAAATATACAAGAAATTCCATTATAGTATGAACTTGGATATGCTTATTTGCTTAAACATGTGAATAAATGATATCTTAGTATGTTTTAATGTGGCTAAGAGCTATGTCAATAGGATCCACCAAAGAAAAGTTATAAACATTGGTCCATAGCCTCTGGAAAGAAAAATTTAATTGGAATGGGTGTGTATGTGTGTGTGTGTGTTTTCTTGAACACATATGGAACTAGGATATATTTATCAGATAAATGTAGTTATTCCCTATCATCAAAGAAGCTTCTCTCTATAGCAAAAGAATGGTATCAAAGAAATCCAAAACTGTACATGATGCAATGATCAACTGAATGTGGAGAGCAAATCACAGAGTATTCATATTTATTATAGCTGCTAAATCTATATGGCCCACAGAATATTGCAGAAGAGGTGGTAGAAAGGTCTTTAGAACCAGAATAACAAGGACTCTGAAGTAGAAAAGTTTTTCCAAGACTTAAGACAGGAAAAAATGGAAATATTAGTGAAACTATTAACTTAGAAGGGGCAAAATTTCATGGAGTTCTGTTCTTAGACATAGAACAGAAGGCTGTAGAAGAGTAAGTTTCTCTCAAATATGAGGCCCTTCTTGGTTGTCCAATTCAGAGTGGTCAGCCTTAAAACCATTGAAACAACGAACACACAAACAAAAGTCAGATACAGCTAGCTGTTTTTATATAGTTGTGTATACACATATGTGAATATTGGATATTGGTTGTTTTCTCAAATTTCCATGATCGTTCCACAGATTTTATGTGTATTATAATCATTTACTTCTTTATCAAATATAAATTTTAAACTTATTTAAAGTTATTATGTATTATTTTTATGAAATACAACACAAATTTACCTAATACTGTTGTCAGAAAAGAAATAATAATTAAAAAAACAATCAAAGTGGATAAATAAGCAGAAATATAAAGGCTCTTCTGAAGCTGAACATGTACAAAACCTCATAACATTGTATCCATTTACTGTATGTGTTTTACTTAATGTCCACTCCATGAGATGGAACCCATACTAGACATTGTTGGAATGAATAAGCATCTGAGACTAGATAGCCCAGAGTCCTGCTCAAAAACAAGATGTTACTGGTTTAAAAATGTAGTTATAAACAGCCGCCCAACAATTTACTCTTATACTTCTAGAATGTGAATTTATTCACTTATCATCAGAGAAGTGTCCTACTACAGCAGATGAGAAGAGATTCAGAGAACCACAACCAGACATTTCACAAAGTGAGCCCTTAGAACACACAGTTTTTAAGGGGATGTCCTGTTTAGCAGGGCTTTAAACAGAGGTCAAGAATAGTCACCTGAAAGAGAGCAGGGGGAGGGGGAAACAGGCAGATGCAAATAACGAGTAGCTTGTCTATAGCCTGATGAAACTGTTGATTTTACTTTTCTCACACAGGGGTATTATACACAAAAAGGTGAGATGTGGGGAAGAGCATGACACAGAAGCGTAGGTGTTCAGGAGAAGTACAGATACCTTCCAGAACAGAGTATTAGCTGGGTGAAGGTTCAGGGGACAGATCACTATGACTCTGCCTATGATTTACTTGTCCTTGTCTAAATTGGTACTATCCACCAAGGCTACCTATATATAAGGTCTATGACTGCTCAGGCTGGCATTTTCCCACCAAAGTGCTTGTTTACAGTAGCCTATAGTTATCTGTTTCAGTGTTTTTCCACAGAGTCCCAAGACTTTGTGTTAGCAGGCATGTATGTCAGGCCTATTGCTGATTTTAGGCCTTCAGTATATAAGCAGGGCTGCCCCTGACATCTCCCCCCTTCTCCAAGTATAGAAGGACTGTGGCAGTTCCAATCTTGCAAAGGTGAGGATAGAGGTTTGACCTCCAGTAATTAAAGGGGACCTTGTAATGGCTCCAATCCTCCTTCCCATCCACCAAGGTTGCATACTTCCATTCATTCTGCTGGATCCCTGGGCTTCCTCCTGTCTTCACCCCCTAAATACATATTGATGGTCCCCTTTTCTCCTTTCCATTCTCTCTCCCACTCAGGTACCTCCCTTCCTCTGCCTCCCTTGATTGCTTTCTTCCCCAGCCCAAGGGATTGAAGCATCCTAACTCTGGACTTTCTGCTTGTTAACCTTGAGTTTTGTGGAATGTATCCTATGTTCTCATATTTTCTGGCAAATATCACTTGTTAGTAAGTTCATACCATGTATATCATTTTGGGTCGAAGTTACCTCACTTAGCATATTTTCTAGTTTCATGTATTTGCCTTCATAACTCAGGCAATTCTAGAAGAATTTTTGGGTCACTTATGTCTACTATCATATCATCCACAAATAGTAATAACTTGACTTCTTTGCCAATTTGAATCTTCTTGATCTCATTTTGTTGTCCTATTGTTCTAGCTAGAACTTCGAGTACTATATTGAATAGACAACAGGGCAGTGGGCAGCCTTATGTTGTTGTTATTGTGGAATTATTTCAAGTATATCTCCATTTAAGTTTATATTGGCTGTTGGTTTGCTCTATATTGCTTTTATTATACTTAGGTATGGGACTTAAATTATTTATCTCTCCAATAATTTTAACATGAAAGGGTGTTATATTTTATCAAATACCCTTTCAGCATCTAATGACATGTTCATCTGAATTTTTTCCTTTGAGTTTGTTAATGTAGTGGATCACATTAATGAATTTTTGTGTATTGAATCAACCTTGCATCACTAGGGTGAAACCTACTTGATCATGACGCATGCTAGTTTTTATGTGTTCTCGGATTCATCTTGCTAGAATTTTATTGAGTATTTTTACATCAATATTCATAAGTGAAATTATCTAAAGTTCTTTTCTTTTGTTGGGTCTCTGTGGTTTAGGTATCAGAGAAATTGTGGCTGAATAGAATGAATTAGGTAGTGTTCCTTCTGTTTGTATTTTGTGGATTATTTTGAGGACTGTTAGTATTAGCTCTTCTTTGAAGATCTGATATAGTTCTGCATTAAAGGAATCTGACCCTGAACATTTTTTTGATTGGAAGGTTTTTAATTTTGTTTCTATTTCCTAAGGCGATATCAGCCTTTTTAGATGGTTTATCTAATCCTGATTTTACTTTGGTATATGGTATCTGTCTATAAAATCATCCAATTCATCTAGAATTTGTTGAGTATAGGCTTTTGTAGTAGGATCTGATGATTTTTTGAGTGTTCTCAATTTGTATTGTTATGTCTCCTTTTTCAGTTCTGATTTTACTAATTTGCATACTGTCTCTGTATCCTTTGCTTAGTTTGGCTAGGGATTTTCCTATTCTGTTCATTTTTCCCAAAGACCAGCTTTTGTTACTGTTGATCCTTTTCATTGTTCTCTCTGTTTCAATTTGGTTGATTTCAGGCAATATTTTCTGTCCTCTACTCTTTTTTTGTTGTTGTTCTAGGGATTTCAGGTGTGTTGTTAAGTTGCTAGTCTAGGATCTCTCTAATTTCTTTAGTGAATTTTCCTTTTCATACTACTTTGTGTGTGTGTGTGTGTGTGTGTGTGTGTGTGTTCCATAAGTCCATGAGTTTTCGTTTGCTGTGTCATCATTTTCATTGAATTCCAGGAAGTCTTTCATTTCTTGATTTCTCCCCTTAGGAAATTATCATTGAGAATACAGTCGTTCAGTTTCTATGGGTATGTGGGTTTTATACTGTTTTTCTTTGATGTAGGTACACTCCTTGTGTTGGTGTTTTCCCTCTAGAATCCTCAGTCAGGCTGGAATGATAGATATTGTTGAAATTTGGTTTTGTTTTGGAATATTTTGATTTTTTTCATTTATGTTGATTGAAAATTTTACAGGGTATAGTAGCTTGGGCTAGCATTTGTGTTTCCTTAGGGTCTGCATGACTTTTGTCTAGGCTCTTTTATGGTCTCTATTTAGACCATGTCTTCTATGTCTTTTATGGTCTCTATTGAGAAGTCTTTTGTAATTCTGATAGGTCTGCCTTTATGTGTTACTTGACCTTTTTGTCTTTACAGCTTTTAATATTTTTCTTTGTTCTGGGCATTTAGTGTTTTGAGTATTATTTGATGGGAGGATTTTTCTTTCTGGTCCAATCTATTCGGAGTTCTATAAGCTTCTTAATCATTTATGGCCATATCTTTTTTTAGGTTGAGAAATTTTTCTGCTATAATTTTATTGAAGAAATTTGGTCCATTGATCTGGGAATCTTTGCTTTCTTCTATTCCTAGGGTCCCTTATCAGTTGCCCTGGGTGCAGCAGATCTCCTAGGAGGCCTTTAGACTCTGGGTCTTTAGTGAGCAGACAAACTGATGATTTGCCCCAGCGGAACACCTGTTCATGTCTAAAAATAATTACTGTAAGTGAAATTAAGCTCTGAGAAAAGGAAATTATAAAAGTAATTTTTAAATAAATATATTCAGATTTCATGCATATTGCTATGGTATTATATGCATAGAAAGAATAGCATTTGCTCTTTGATTTTAACCTCATCAGTGAACTCTCCACAGCTCAGATTTGTGCAAGGCTTTAAAATATTGTTGTGTATTCAGAGGTCGGTTTTTGCAACACAGAAGTAAAAATACAATTATTTGTTACAAAGAACTCTGGCTCAACTATGGACTCTTTTGCATATATATATTTCATTCTGGTTTTCAAGGGCACTGAGAGATATTTTCATTAGTTGAATTTCTTTTGCTATGACAAGATTCCATGACTATGGTGACCTATTAATGGAAGAGTTTAATTTAGCTTATGTTACTGGAGGGCTAGAGTCTATGATATTAGATTGAAAGCCTGAGCATGAGTAGCTGGAACATTAGCTGAGAGCTCACTCATATATAGATCCACAGAGAATAAATTGTCAGGAGTCTTTTGAAACCTCAAAGCCTATAACCAATGCCACACATCCTACAACAAGAACATATGTTCTAATTCTTCTCAAACATTTTCACCAACTAGTTAGTAAGTGTCCAAAGATGGACTGATAAGACTTATTTTCTTTCAAAACACAACCATGTTCTCCTGAGGTATGGTTAGTCCATAGAATCCTTATTCAAGTTCTAGATCTACTCACAAGTGCTTATTTGGGGAAAAAAAAGAAAGCTTCCTGCAAAGAGAGTTTCTTATTGTAAGTTTGTCTTGAAATCATGATGTTACAAGGAAATTCTCAAAGACTAAATTAATATTTATCTATTGTTCACTGATTACTATGTAAACATGTGACTATAATTGATTTGTGGTAGAGTTCTCAGTCTTTCATTTTAAAAATTGTAACATTTCATTGTGCATTCTGTTTTCTACTATTAGACAAATATTCCTAGATTATTTCACTTCCATATGTCTATAAAGATAAATGATATACTTTTTTTATAATTATCAAATGTAAGAACAAACAAAATGAGGTAACTTTCAAATGTTAATTTTATTTGATTCAGGATACTTATCACTATGAAGTTTCTAGCTACACACCATACCTGCCCAGTACATATATATGGTTCCAATCTAGTTTTCTTGGCTAAAAGCACATTTAAAAAAAAAAAAAAAAACAGACAAAATAGTTACATCTGGAAGTTACAAGACTCTTAAAAAAATGACAACAACAAAAAATTCTGCTAACATGAGAGGTTATCCAATTCTTTTCATATCTATTTCTTTATTCATCATCATAAGCAAACAATTTACCCAGTAACTCAGTAAATGTGTGTAAAGAAAATATAATGGATATGGAATATACAAATGTATCTTCTATTTTAACAAGGAAATGAAATGATCAATTTATAGAACACATTTCTATGTTATTTACTCATGAATATAAATCAGTATTTTTTTCTTTCAAATATAAATGATTATTCATTGAAATTCATAGTCACTAAATTTTCATGAAGAAACAAAAAGAATTATAATGGACAAAATATAATTTTCATTCATTATTATTAAAATACCATAGACATACATTATTTCTTTTATGATGAAAGAGTGAAGCATTAGGTCTAAGACTGAGGGAAAGAAACTGAGGGAGAAAAATTGAGGTGGAAGGAAGATGAGAAGACAGAAAAAGGTGGATTCACAAGGTTCAGTATTTCTAAAAGCATTTGAAACATACAGCCTGGGAGAAACATCATCATATAAAGTAAAAATTCCATTCATGTATAGAGAAATAAACTATGCCTTGAAGAAATATAGGTTTACTCATGAAAGTAACTAATTTTTAATTCACATGAATTATATTCCTTATTTAAAAGTTCTTTATTACATGTTGAGCAGGAGAATTTACAAAGTTATTACTTATACACAGTCTAATTTATCCAATTGGCATATCCTTGATAAAGTGTTGAGGGTAGAATATTTAGGGCAGATAAGAACAATATTAAACTAAGAGATTTATATAATCTTGTAAAAAATGCCAGATTTAAGAAGCCAAGTGCTTCTTCCATAATTGAAATCAAGGTATTTCTGCAGAGAATCATTTATTAAAACTAAACTACTATTCCAATAAAGCATTAAAATCGCTGCATAGGAGGCCCCTTGGGCAGCACTCTGAAATAACAGTGAATTGCTATTCTAATCCTCAATGGAACATTTTAATAAGTGTGATAAATGACTCACAGAACACTTCTGATTTCAATGTCAGTGGAATTAGAATCAGACAAAGGCTGGCCCTGCTGATGGATGTGGAGGACTTTCCAGGTAAACACTTTGCAATGTCAGGACAATACCGTCTTCTGGAACATTCAGAGGCAGAATTTATGTCCATTTTCCAACAGACTGCCTCAGGGTAAAAAAAAATACAGGCAGAATGCTCCTCTTGCTTTAACAAGTAATATACTATCAAATTCTATAACCCTTCAAAATGACATAAAACACGAAATATAAATGTGTAATGTACAAAAATAAAACCTATATTCAGAAACATGGCATTACATATATATGGTCCTTGGTAGAATGTTTTTTGAGACGTGTCAGCCACAAGTTGAAATTCTGAACAATTTGCCCTTATTTTCAAAAGGTGGTTTTCTTTAGGTTTCACAATTATGCTAAAATTATGCTTCTAATATGTACAATATATTCCAGACAAGATGTGTTAGCTCTAATTATTTTAACATTGAATACAGACTCAGAAAGAACTAGGATACTAGGAATTAAGAAAAAAATATGATACCATAAACAATTTACTGAATGCTAACACTCAAATTTTAAAAATCGTTTTTATCCACATTCTCTCCAATGGTAATTAGATGCTATTTTATATGTTCAAAATAAAACAAACTTTTTATTGATTTCTTTTTTTAGCATTTCTTTTTTTGTTTGTTTGTTTGTTTAGCATTTCTACATTACCATTGTATTTACCTATTGTGGAATAAACATGCTGATATACAAGAAACATCACTTAATTATATATATTTAACTTTCATATAACTTAAGACACCTAACGTCTAGAAAATGTATAGTTACAATGAAACTACTAAGTCCAAATAATATAGTTATAAATGAAAGCTTAAAACACTATAAAAATCAGAGACATTCTGAATTAAGTTCCTTTATATTTATAAACAAATAACTAGAACACAGTAAATGTTAAATGGTTTTATGAATATCAATGAATTTAAACATAATCATAATAGTAGTAATATTAAACTTCAAGTGGCATTGTTGATATTCAAAGTCACTGCTTTGCAAATTTTAAAACATACACATTAAACTAGTTGAGATTTATGTAATATGTAGTTTGTGATACATACTGTCTTCAGGTAGGCTCTGAGTTGCTATATTTCTCTTAAACTAACAGCTCCAGCTGTTACACCACTCTTGGGTGGCTCAGAAAATAAAACAAGGGAAATATCTTTCCTCTCCTAGAATTAATATATAATAAAGTATCTGAGGCATAAAAATTAACTACATGTTGATCAAAACTTTAGTAATTTATACTATAAGGAAAGGTTTTTCTCTGTTGTGTTTCTGTGATTCTACCCGTCTTTCACACCCTGTCCCATTATTATAATTCACACAACTTACATTTGTTTGTTTTCTGTTTCACAGAGGAATATACTGACATATTCAGTAATTTAACTTTTAAATACATCATTATGAAAATAACAGTATAAGGCAAGCTTCTCCTAAAACTTATAGACATATCAAACATTGTTGTAAAACTTAAATTTGAAATGCTCAGACACTTATTTATGTAGAGAGGGTGGGTAATGAACAAACCGGAAACAATAGGACTGAAACTAGCAGTCATATAAACAAGCTAAGCCTGCTCAGGGGGCAAAGTATATTATAGTATAGAGCTGAAAGAAACCAAAGAGAAATCAATAGTTCATTAACATAAATGCAGAGTCAGACTGTGCAATAAATATGACTTCTTCCAAACAAACTGAAAAAGTAGAATTTCCAACAACTAGATTCATGCAACTATATTAAAGTTTCTATTCTGACACATTGCTGCATTTCAAAGGAATAAGATACAATTGTAAATGTGAAAATACATAAATGAGAATAAAATATGGAAAATTCCCTTATTTTTAATAAAAGTAATTTATACTGAATGGTTAATCTGCTTTTAAAAAATAGTGTCAAGAAGCAACAGAGAGTGGTAGTGTTTTTCTCAGCATTGAAACACCTGAGTTGCATTTCAGTCTTTGTTTTCAGCCTCCTAGATTTTTTGCATGTAGTCCTCTATATGTCACCCTCCAACAGCATTAACAGTATAAGCAGTCACTTCCATTAGTGTTCATAATTTACATTAATGAAATGATGCATGTAGGATATGTAGACACATTGCTAGAACATATCATGTTTTTAATAAATACTATTCTGAAGTCAGAAGTCAATAACTTGATTTATAAAATGAATTTCATTTTTTTATTTAATAACAATGGTGTTTTAACTTGTATAGTTCTTTCAACTTGAGAGCATATTTACAAGATATGAATGATTATATATATTTTAAAGGCTATTATTTAAGAATAATTCTTATGAGCATGTGTTATAAGTGCTAAAGTTATTTAAATTCACTGATTTCTTCTAATAATTCACCGCCAAACAATTCAGTTTATAAATTCATTTTAGAAGCTAGGTAATGAGAGAGAAAAAGATAGAGAAAGAGAGAGGGGGCATGAAGGCAGAAGTTCACGTGTCTCCACCAGTCAAAGATAGTTTACATAGCTAGGTTGGGTGTTGAATTACACTTCTGATTGAGCATTACCATACTTATAAAGCCTTTGATTAACATTTTTTTTAAAAAAAAAAAATTGTATAAAAGCAAAATGGAAAAGGGGGCACAGGATAGGGGTTTTCTAGGGAGGGGAAATGGGGAAAGGGGATGGCATCTGAAATGTAAATAAAATATCCAATAAAAAATAAAATCTCATTCATATCATGTTTCTAAGACTGTATGTTTTAAAGGATTTGTATGAATTAAAAGCCAGTGATGTCTGTATATCTGACAATTACTGTTTAGAACTGAAAGAAAAAGAAATACAAACAAGTAGATGTTTCTACCCTCTAAGATCACACATCAATGCCAAAGTTGTGTTATGTCCTTTTGTCAACATAAATTATGCTATTTTACTGTTTAAAGTGGAGAATCAATTTATTTTACCCTTGAGTCCTAATAGAGGAAATAGATTGAATTTAAAAGTCGATTGTTCCTGATTCTATTTCTTTCTTATGTTTCAAAAAGAAAGGAAAAAAAAAAGAGAAAAGAAAAAAGTATAGCAGATGCCTATTTTTCTTCCGAGTTAATGTAGAGTAAGCCAGTCAATTAGAAGATGCTCCTTGAAGTCTTTACAACGATCTCTGAAGATTAACCAATATATATATATCCAATAAGAAAAGGGTCTAAACTGCTTTAAGGTGCAAAACCACATTTAATATGAACAGAAAAAAATACCTGAGAGAGAGGTTATCAGTAAAGAAAAGGAAGATCAGAAAGGAGGAAGGTTAAAGATCAATCTCTACAGCATCTTTTATTTCACTGATGTGAAATCATGAGGGAAGGACCCAGAGTCATTTCTGGATACAGTCAAATTTTTTTGTTGTCTCTTGTCTCTTGGGAAGAGGAATTACACACTGATTACATTTACTGAATACATATAACCAAGAGTTATGGGCCTGACTAAGGTCAAGGATATAGAGTTTAGAGAGATAAGAACAGACATGTACAAAAATTATGAGAGAAATTTCATAGCGCTAAAATATTGTGTATGACCACTTAAGGCAAAATAGTTTACATTTCTAAATATTCCAGTTAAACAATGTTAATCTAATTATTAAATAATCCATACATTAAAAATAAAAATACAGAACAGAAATACCTTCCACAAAAATACCTATTCTTCATTAGAATTATTCAATGTGGCACTTAATTTTATTTCTTGTCTTGTAGTTGCTTATATCCATGCCTAGACAAAATGATCATGAACAACCCACTTAGCTAATAGAGTGTTGTTAACCATTTAGTATAAATTTGACCCATATGGAAAATTTAAGAGAAAAAAAGAAGTTAAATATAACAATGGAGATGTGCAATAAAAACTTCATTCAAGTCTGAATAAATGCCATATTCTTGAATTCATTTTTTGTTTAGTTTCATAGTAGCATGTATGAAAGTATGGCATACTTATAGGGTATCTTCCTGACAGCTAGCTAAAACAAAATAAGTAAACAAAAGACAAAAACCATAGTCATGTTTTTAAAGCACAATTAAAAACAGTAGTTTAAAACATATTTTTCAAAGATTTGGAGTTGGTTTGAAAAAGATTTGTCGCTCCAACGTTTTGAAGTATAGGAACTGTCCAGGTGTTCAGCAGTCTCTATAAATTGGCTAAGTTTTAGAAGCTATGCTTTGTGCTTCCCATAATTTCAGTTAACTCAGTCATTCTGAATTTCTTACGGGGTTGAAAACTTATAGTCTCATAGCCAATCTTCGCTATTTACTTTGAGAGAAAAGATCTGAGTGGATGGTTTTCAGCTGACATTCATTCTAAAGCCAAGAAAAAATCCACGTTCAGAACTAAGTGTTTTAGTTAGGAGAGATGACAGAAGTTCTGGTTAGTCAACAAAATGATGGACTGGTTATTAGGACTAACTTGTACCTCACTGGTACAAATCGGCATAATTATGCTCTAATTGTATTTTAAGAGAAAAGTTTTATTTTAACAGGAAGGGTGATATGTAGGAGGCGCTAAGGTGGGAGGAGTATGGAGAGGAAGAGGAATAAGGAGAGGAGGAGAAGAAGGACATGAGAAGCTAGGTGATGAGAGAGAGAAAGAGAGAGAAAGAGGGTAGGGGACATGGAGGCAGATGTTCACGTGTCTCCACCAGTCAAAGATTGTTGCTATATCTAGGTTGAGTATTGGGTTACACTTCTGACTGAGCATTACCAAACTTATAAAGCCTTTGATTAACATTTTAAAAAATTGTATAAAAGCAAAAAGGAAAAGAGGGCATGGGATAGGGGTTTCTAGGGAGGGGAAAGGGGATGACATCTGAAATGTAAATAAAATATCCAATTAAAATAAAGGAAAAAAAAGAAAAAGATTTGTCACAATTTTGACTTATTTATCAGACAAAGAAAAGTAAATTCCAAGTATTTTCTTTACATAATAATTTACATAAGTGTGAAGCACATATCTGAATATATTTGATATGACATGTTTTAATAATTAAAAGAATCATAACCCAAATACGTGAAGCTAAGACTTTATGATATTTTCATACTTTAGGATGTTTAATCAGATAATAATATGCTATAATATTGTGCTGTTTTAATCCACTGGGAAAGATCAAATACTTAGACTCAATTCAAATTTTATTAAATGAATTTATTGTTACTACTAGCAGAAGGAAGGCAGCCTTACAGGCAAACAACATGCAATATAGAAGGAGTTCTAAAGGCAGTGTTTATGGAAATGGATATCAAAAGTGGACATTGCAATTATCAGTGGAACCCTTGGCTGGGAAAGAAAATTGTTTTATTCCATCAGTTGTTTCTCTTTTCTGTTGATTGGTAATAAAAGACTTCTTTCCTGTCTCAGAGAAATAAGGCAGTTTATGAAAGCAGAAGAAAAAGAGTTAAACACTTCTCAGCAAGACCACCATTATTCTATTCTGATCTTACCTGAAGTCCATCAGGATCTCACATGCATTCCAGAGCAAAGGCCAATGGCACTTCAGAGATGCCTGATATCACCTAATTTTGGGGGGGGGGCATTACGGGACATTAGGTATAAATTATTACACAGGATTGAACACTCTGGGAGAAATGTCACTAATAATGCCATGAGGTTATAGCTGCCTGCCCTATCCCCACAATGCCACTTTTTGAGAATGTAGTGTCATGATAAAATTGTAGGATAAAACCACAATGAGATGCAGCTACATATAGGTTAAAATTGTTACATGACTAAATGAGGCCAAGATTAGAGACATAAAGAATAGAGAAACTCATTACATAGGACAGCATACGTGCACACTTGAGGAATTCAGAAATTATGTTCATTTTTCTTAATGTTAAACATTGTTTTACTATATTCTATGAGCTTTGTGCTTTCAAGAACATATATCCATTAGTTAATATGTGCCAAGAAAAGTCTGCACATTAATGTTCAAAATAACTTTATCCATAATCATGAAAATTGAAACAAGGCTGTCTTTTAGTGCATGAGCAAGGGAACAACTATGGCTCATAACACAGTGAAATGCCTTTTGATATGCTCTCAGGTCACTACCACACATAGGGGGAATTAACTTCCATCTTGTTTAGGGAAATAGATTGTAAGGGACATACTGTGTATGATTCCAATGTATGATATTACTATAAAGATAAGGCCACCCAAGTAGAAAACTAATCAGTCACTGCCAGAAATAAAGTTAGAAAGAATAAAAATAAAGTGCATAGAAAATATGAGAAATTTTAGGGCTTGGACAAGCATTCTAAATGACCCTACTATGGTAGAATCAAGTATATGTTCATAGCAATAGTATTCTAAAACACAAGCAATGAGTTTGAAGGACAAAGAGCTTTAGTATTGGCTACGAAATTTAATATCATCCAGGGTTGCCATTTCACTCGATGGATCAAATACACCACACTATTACAGTTTTTGATGGTAATTGAAGTTGCTTTGGAGAATTGAAAGCTTACAAAACTGTATTTTTTCAATCATTTCCTTGGCACACCTGAAAGTGCTTTGAAGTCCTGTCATTATGTTGTTCTACTTTCTGCTGGTTTCCAGAGGTTCAGATGAGAATCCATTTATCAGTTGATCTTAGTGCAGTGAGGTCCAGGCTGCACTCCTTTGTTCAGAATGTACTTTATATTTCAGCACTTTGAGTGTGTCTTTTATACATGTGTTCATTTACAACTGTCCTGATTTATACTTACTTTGTTTTCAAATTATTGCTTACTTTCTTATTGTATTTTCTTCCATTTTTCATTATAGAACTTTTATTTTTTTACATCTTTTATAAATGATCTATTTCACTTTTGAAAATTTCAAATATCTAACTTCGGTTTGCTCTTTGTCCTTGTCAGGGAGTTTGTTGCCACTGATCGACTTTTGAGGATGCGTCGATTTTTCTTCAATGTATACTTGATTCTATCCATTAAGCAACTTTTACATATCTATTTTGTCTATTGATTTTATCTTTGACAACTCAAATCTCTGCTTAGGACTTTAGCTTCTGTAAAGCATAATATTTTTTATATCTTCAAAGTAGAATTTCCATTTGATTCTACTTGGTTATATTTTCTTATTAATAGTAATTTTATTTCTAATAATTAGTAAACAAGGTCCAGTATCATTGGTAGATCTAGCAATAGTAAACATTATGTCTTTTTTTTTCTTTTGACGTTTTGTAATAGCTGTTTTGAAGTCTTTGTTAAACAATCTGAGATAATGTATTTGGTTATATTTTCTCCAACGTAACTGGTACAATGCTATGCTATATTAGTATTTCATCTTATTTTATAAAATATTATCTATTTTCCAGAAACTATGTATTTCTGGATTTAACTCTTATCTTGCTGAATGACACTGTTGCTATGCTTTTATTTCTTTCTCTATTAAGTAATCGGTATTGGCACACTCACGAATTGTCATTCTTCAGTGGTGGAAGGCGACAATAGCTCCAGACTTTGTTTAATGGGTTGGTTGTTTTAACCTTAAGACTGATTGAGTGAAAGATTTCACTATTCTTATAAAGCTTAGACATCGGTTTATGATTTTACAGACTAGGTGTCTAGCAATATCTATACAGTATTGCGTATAATAGCTGTTGATCTAGCAATAAAGGGTAGGAAACATGATTTGAATGTTTTCAGCTCTGTTTTGTCAGATTTTCTGTAGGACCCTTAAAAGTCTCCTGCTTCTATGTAAAACAAAACAACAATCAGGAGTGAGAGGTTGGTGCTGGCCCTCTTTTCACTCCTGTTCAGTGATTTATCTTTTGGGAAAATTGTCTCAAATTTAGCTGTTATATCTGCCCTGGACAGTCTTTGTCCATACATCTGAGGAAAGTTTCAGCCATCATCAGTGCTGGTGATGTAAACATGATCTCACCATACATATTTCAAACTTTTGTATAAAGCTGATATTTTATTGCTTAAATAAAATATCTGCATAGGTTTAACTTATATTACAATTCTTTTTATAAAAATATATACAATAAAAAGAAATAATATTTAATGTGTTTTAATTAAATGGTTACTTTGATGCAATAAAAATAGGGAAGAAAGAAAAACTTATAGTAAAAAACAAAAGAGTTACTCATGAGTAAAACTCTCAAGGAAGGCAAGAAGATAATAAACAAAAATGTTTTGTAAAGATGGATCAATTTCATTTTATATGTTCATTGGTGCTTTATATTGCTTTAGGTTTTAGATGTCGTAGAGCAATTTATAAAAATGAAATTTACAAAAAAACATTGAAAGGTCAGTCTTATTGTTCCAGAGCATCAGAATCTCTATGACACAGGGCTACAACAGGATAACTAGGAGGAATCCTTTTGGGGATCAAATATTTATAGTGTCATAGAAGCCAAGGACCTCAAACCAGGCCAATGACTCATTGCAATGGACATTTGCAAATGAAGATGTGTATGGATAAAGGAAGATAATTTGGAACGCACTGTGACATACTGAAACTTCTATGATGAGATGTATTTCTATGCTTTGGTGTGTGTGGGTGTGTGATTGCATGTGTGTTATTTTTGGGGAGGGGTAAGAATGCCAGTGTGAAGGGCAAATATGAAGACAAGGTGAGATAAGTGGGGCCAGGGTGTATGATGTGAAACTGACAAAGAATCAATAAAAAAGTAAAAAAAAAAATGAAAAACATTAAAAAGGTAACAATAACATTTGAATAGTATTCAAAGGTCTGATTAACTTTATATAAATTTCCAAGTTTTAATCTTCCCTATTGACTTAGAACTAGGTACATACTTCAAGAGGTAGTAGTTTTAGATGGTTTGCTACATAAACTAGCTGAAGAAATACGGAGAAATCACTAAAAGTGACAATGTAAAAGAACATTGAAGATGTTACTAAAGTATAAATGGAATAATTACATTAAGTAAATTACAGTTACTTGTGTTTGGTCATCATAAATGATTAGATTACTGTCCTTTACTTTTTCCAGTTTTTCATAATTGATTTCATACTTTCACAAAAGAAAATTCTATTCATTACTTTAGATAAACAAACATGAGTCTCTTTTAGGCATAGAAATTAAGGCTTTCATGCTTATGTATATATTAATGCTTGTATGCCACAGTAATATAGAATAAATATGTCTTGTTGTTATGATATTTTATAGTTGTTGACTAAGGAGCAGAGTTAAAATAATGTGGGTACAATTAGCAAAGGGTACTATTCAAGTCATGAGAATGATACAGATTCTACAGTTCATACAATAATCCCTCTCTGTGGCAGGAATAACACATTCAACCTATTTCAATCTTCCCTCTTTTGTTGCTTAGGCCAGCCTTGATTCAGTTCCGTTACAACTTTTAACATGTTTTGGTCTTATTCCTATAAGATGTAAGAAAGTTTCAGTGACTCTAGGTTCAGGAAACCTGTGAGTGTATGATATTCTACAATCACAAAAATATGTACATGAAGACTAATCTCATCCGATATATCCTGTGTTCCTGGTGAATTCATACGCCCATGGACTACAATAACTTTGCAAAGAAGAATGTGTGCTCATGCTCACACATAGAAACTATTTGTATCAGATATCAAGTTAATTGAAAATCACTTAAATAATGACAATACCTTCATGCAAGTACACTCTTCTTACTGATTTTCACAGACAGGTGAAAGGAATATCTATCTATATTAAGACATGTAGTGGTTAATATTTAAAAAATTTCAGTGATAAATTTAGGGCTTCTCATTTAAAAGATGAAACCCTGTGAACTGTGAAAGTATACTTCTTCATTTGCATATTCACTGCAAAGTGAAATAACTGAAAAATGCACATACTAACCAGCAGTTTTGTATTTTAAGTCCAATACTTTCACTGGAAGTAAAACTTTCTTGAAAGTGAAAACTTGTCTGTCAGTTTCTTCCACTTCCTAGAAGATAAATGAAAATTTTAATTAAATATCTAATTCCAAAATGACATGACAGCTTATTTTAGACCAACTAGCAATTTTCTTGAAAGTTCAAGATTAGTATTTTTTATTAATTTATCAGCCTCAATTTCTGAAATGGAAAATTATAGTAAAATTAATTTATCAAAGTTGACCTAGAATTTTTTAAATGTTTTAGAGAATATATAGTATATATCCAGGAAGGAATTAGACCTATCCACTGTAACATCTGAAATGTAAAAATCTACTTCCATGTCTTATCAAAAGAAATTATTCTTCTCAGCTTTTGTTAATGATAAAATAGCTTGTATCAACACAGCAACTATGAAAATTTGTATTCTCACCTAATATAATCATGGAAATATCTGTGGTCTGAGAGAAAGTGAGGATTACTATAGACCATAGTAAAGTTTTGCATATGCAAATTCTTGGTTACAAATCCTAGCCTTTAAATTTATCTCAAGCAATTTTTCCATAGGAGCAGAATTAGAAAGTTAAAATTGATATAAATATCAATACACAATATCAAGACATAGAAGAAATTAGGAATTCTAAAATATGAGGATTCCTGTTCAGAGGAAAGGGAAACTGAATGAAGTTAAGGACTCCATTGTAATAGCCAAGGATTTTTATAGTTAAACAAAATTTGTAATCAGAATCTGTAAGCAGTCCATTTCAAAAAAGATTAATATTTTCAACAATTTTTCTGCTTATTTTCTGCTAATCTATTTGAAGTAATTGCATCATTAATATCTATAGAGCAGTTGAATCTGACTAACAAGAACTTAAAGTTTTCAATGCTTTATACCCATCTCTCTGTAACTGCATGCACTGACTGCCTCAAAACTTGACGTGGGGTACTTTATTGCTGCATGCATAAAGAAGGAAAGGCAAAATAAAAAACAGAGGATGAGACAAGAAAGTAGCACTGGTTGAAAAAGACAAACAAGAAATTGCAGAATTTGATAAACAAAATCCAGATGCAACCCAGTGTATGGGGTGAGAAAACTGGATGTTTTTGGCAATTTATCTAAGCTCTCCATAAGAGACTGTGTCTGTTGCACACAATCTGTTCCACATAGATGTATGACTGTTGCAGCATAACTTAAATCATAGAAATGAATGAATGAAAGAATGAAGAGAACATTAGGTTACTGACTTTGTCTTATTTTCCAGGTTACAAATTATAAAACACAGTCAGAGTAGTACTGACACTTGTTGTAGGTAGAGATAAAAATGACAAACTTCATTTAGTAATTTACATTAACCTTACAGATCATTTCTGAGAACTGTTTTAAAAATATTTTAGAATTATGAATAGTATCATTGCAGTCACTGATTCTGTTGTGTATAATTTTCAATTTCACTCTTAAATTTTAAAGCTTATAATAAATATGGTACCTGCCTTAATAAACTAAAATTTACTACTAGCATATTGCTTAAGTTTTTTGATATTTCTAATATTTATTTCATATTTATAGCTTTTCCTCAACATCTTTTTCTATCATAAAATCTGGAGCCACCGTACACATGGAAAAAGGGCTGCTTAGCTTCCCATATTCTGTGGCAGGCATTCAGTATGAAACAATTAGGTATTGCCAAATATTTTCTTTGTTATCTAGGCTTTAGAGTGCTGCAATATCTTCTCAAGGTTTCAATAGGTCTCCAGATTTTGTGAATGGAATTAGGACAGGTGAAGATAGAAAATAACAAACTATTTTATGACTCCACAGTAAACTTAGATAAGGTGGTATCTACTGGGCTTCATCATTATAAGGATTACTTGATTTATTCTTTCTGTATGCCACTTTTAAATAATTATTATCACTGAAAACAATTACTTATAGACTCATATAAGGAAAATAATTTAATTATTTTTAGATCTACAAAATAACTACAAAAAAAGTTGGTATTTTAATCAAGTTTCTTGAAAGGTTAAAAAACACACATTTTCTTCTTAATACTTTATGCTTTCTGTTTATTCATTTTTTTATTAACTACTAGAATATACCTGTTGTTTTTACAAATAATTTAATTTTAATCATTATTTTTGCATGTACATTTGTGACTAATAAATTAATGTAAATATATTTCAGAAAAATATTTTACCTTGGAATTTCAGTGGTTTGAATAATAAACCACATCCTCTATTTGATTCCATATGTAGGGATGCCAGGAAAAGTTTTATATTTCAGCAATGGAATGATACCATATACAGTGCCCCAGTTTTTATACGTTTGTGATATTTTTATTATCCTATCTCTGCCAGTATCTTCACCCACATTGTGTCATAAATAAATCATGGTATTTTTCTAGGAATCAAGTCTATATCACCTCCTACAAAATGTTTGACTGTGAATCTATTTAAATGTTCTGTTTCATTGTGTACTTACAGATTAACGATGCATTTCATAGACACTATGTGTGTTTATTGCATGTTCAGTAATGCCTATTCAAAATGTCCAAGAAATTTAATATATATTCTGCCAATGGGAAGAGGAATATACGTACTTTTAGAAAAGCAAACAAACAAACATGGTTTGCTTTCTGTAAACTCACGTGTAGGTGTTTAGGAATTGAGGAAAATGAATTTATGGGATGCAGAAGATAGAGATTCTCTTGACTTCTTCAAGGAATAGGTAGATGATTGACAGAACAAAATAATTTACTTAATTTTCTTTTTTTTATATTATACTGTGATTAAATCAGAACCAATGTTTAGTACTGATGAAATTATACTGATGTAGTACTGCAGTTAGCACCAGACACATTTGAGTATAGTGAAGTTTTATATAATAGAGAATATGGAAACAAAGAGTAGAAGCCAAGCATAATACTGACCTTGAGGTTTCTCTGGGATGTTGAAATATCTTTAAGTTTGGACATACAAACGTTTAAGCTAAGGTTTTGTGATACTTGTTTAATGATTAATTAATACACTTTGATGTAAAGAAAGCTCCATTTCTGACTTGAGCTGATCTTCCACAGATTCTTAGAACACTAGGCAACAACATAAAACACATAGTATTTTCCTATGGGGAGAAGGAGAAAAACCCTTATATGTTTGTACATTCTTGTATATGAAATCTTTGGGTACATTATATGACAATGGGGAGTGAATGAAGTAGAGTTAACAGAGTTTTCTAGTCAGTTACATCACAGTGGATTATTTGGTGATACATTTAAAGTGATACAAATTAAGAATAAAAATACAGAAAATGGTGACAGGAGTATCCATGTACACTGATATTGGAAGAGCCTTTCCACCAGTTCCTAGTGTTAAAGATAGAAGACAATTGCTAAATTTGTGTCAAAAGTCTTCTGGAGCAAGATAAAGGAGTGAAATCAGTCATCCAGATATTGTAAAAGATGCTTGACAACATCATAGACTTGGAATTTAGCTGAGAGACATTTTGTACATTTATTTTTTATCATGAAATAATAATGTTGCAAGACTGTAAAAGACTCAAATTGTTCTATTTTCCCTGGAAATTTTCATAAAAGCTACTTTTTTTGTTTGCTTATTTTGCCAACTTACACAATATTAAAATAATTGATATGACATTTATTGAAGAATAAATATTTTTCTTTCTACTTATTTTAAAATACTAGACAAAGACTTTTGTAGTTTATATGCAGACATATTTATGCAAACATCCATAAGCTCTGATAAATTGCAACCAATTTTAGCATTGAATAATTAGAAATATTTTATAAATGTTATAAATTACAGTCATCAATAGATGCTACAAATTTGTTAAAGGAAAATTTGCCAGTTAGAGATAACATGGTTAGTCAATTTAAAAAACAAAAAAGCAAACAAAAATAATCCAGCTCATTATGATTTATTTTAAAAAAATAAAATTCTGATGATAATTGTCAAAACAATTGAGAAGTATTGACCTTTATTAGAAATAAATCTAGAGTAAAATTTGTTCTCTTCACCAAGTAAAAAAATAGTGATAGAAAGCTCACTGTGTTTTTTTTAGCACTCACAAAAGCAGCTAAAATTGCTGATTTTGCCTGTCTAAAGCATTTGCCTTTGATTCCCCTTTACTCAAAGCAGAGAGTTATATATTTATATATTTTCGCCTTGTTGCTGGTTGAAAAAATCTAGAGCAGAACACAGTTTACATCTTGCATTTCTCTTTTGCTTCTCTGACGCAGTTCCATACTCTGTATGTTTGATATATCATTCTCCCAAAGAAAGCAATCCTCATCACTAAGCAAAATGTGATACATAAGACTGAGCTCTGCTTAGTATATCCAGAATAAAACTTTAAGGAAATGAGGTCAGATGGAAAAAATTTATGACAACTCTATACACATAGGAATGAAATGAAAAGAAATGCATAATTCTAGGTGGCCTTGGGTGCTATTAAATTATTTAAAACATAATTTGTTTGAATATATAAACATGATATGAAAATTCATAAGTCTTTTTTATGTCTAGATCCCTTTGACAAGCTGATGAAAATTATTGAAACTCTCTTTGGAAATCACACACAAATCTTACATATGCCTCCATATCCAAACACATCAATTTGGCAGATCATTTAGAGGAATGCCTGAAATATTTGTTCATTGCAGATTCCTATATATGAAGCATTACTTAAATAAGATTATTAGTTTAAATGAATGTTAGTTACTTTTGTGTCCCTTAATATTGATTTGAAAACTGAATTGCTATATTACATTTGAAATAAAAACTACTCTCAAATCAACTAAAATTTTCTTAGTTATATTATCACAAATGTATGAGTCAGTTTCATATTTTTTCTAAAAGGAATTACCCAACAGGAATGCAGAAATTATTCAAGATTTTTAGCCCAATGCTATTATAGTGGTTTGGATAACCAAAAATGATTGAATAGTGCAGAACTCCTGACAAGAGTTTAAGAACACACATGAAAAAAGACAGTAGTTATAAAAGAATAAACCATGTCATTACTGGTGTAAATTGAAAGATGTCTGTAAATTTTGTTTCCCAGGAATTGTAGGATTACATCCTCACTGTAAAATCAACCATCCTAGGTCACCACTCTAGATGTGGTAGGTCCTGGGAGAATGGAGTCAGTAAGTGAGTTGGATTAATGTCTCATGCTATAGGTAATTTATACTTCATGGGTTATGAAAGGTCACATGAATAAAGTTCTCATGAGTCCAAGTTGCATTCAGTACTAGGAAAACCTACAAGTGCCAAAACATGTTTTACAATAGAAACAAATAAACAAATAACAGCAATCAGTTGTAATGGATAATATGGAGAAAACCACATCCCTAACTGCTGGACCTGGGAGGAACAAAAACCTACATTCCATGTTTTGAAAAAATTGAGGTTATTGTGTGTGTGTGTGTGTGTGTGTGTGTGTGTGTGTGTGATTGCTCTCACAAACAATCGATATTGTTTACTCGTGACTACATTCCTGGTCTGCGTTCCAAAAATCCTCTACCATATATTGAAACATAAAATCATACAGTTATGTTATATTTAGGAACACTTACATATACACAAGAATTCATACAACAGGAAATAACGATCAAAGAGGCTATAACATTTAAAACAATGAAGAGTATATGGGATAACATAGGAAGAAAAGGCAAGAAGGAATGATGGAATTATACAAATAATCTCAAAAATATCAGGAAAGAAACAAAATCAATAATTCTGTGCAGAATGGTGAAATCTCTTTGTGATTGTTCAAAGAAAATAATCAACTCACACTCTTTTCAGAACTCACATCACAGATTTAATTGCTCTCCAAAACAGGTTATGCAGCCGTACAAGACTTAATCTGATCGTTTTGACTACTGTCATTTTGGAATACCATGAACATATACACAGATTTGTCTAGAATTCCTGAGATTCTGTCCATATTTCTTTAATGTACCTTTTTTTTCTCTGTGCTAGAACATTTTTGACATTCCTTAGCTGAACATTTGGAAACTCAGTGTCTTTCAAGACAATCTTCAGCTCCATATCTTCTTCTTTCACTCAGGATTATAGACAATAAAATATATTAGGAAGCATTTAGTACACTACTTAATCTTGAGAATGTTTCTAGATTACATAAGAGTACATAGTAAGGAAAGTGTTTTACTAATTACTGAATTATGAACAAATATAGTAGACATTATTTTATCTTTTGGTTTTGTTTTGGTTTGGTTTGGTTTGGTTTGGTTTTTGGTTTTTTGAGACAGGGTTTCTCTGTGTAGCCTTGGCTGTCCTGGACTCAGTCTGAAGACCAGGCTGGCCTCGAACTCAGAAATCCGCCAGCCTCTGCCTCCCAAGTGCTGGATTAAAGGTGTGCACCACCACCGCCCAGCAATCTATTTTCACTCATAAGACAAAAATGTCTAATTTTTGAACGTAGTGTCATACTTACATGTTTAGGCATATATTCGTGTATGTTAGGTGATACAAAAGTACATGAAGTTTAATATGTGTACCTGTTGTATGTGAGAAAAATAATCCAAAGAAGCCACTTTACTTTTCTTCCTATTGTCAGAATCTACCATTACAGTGGAATTACACCTCTGTAGGACCCATTTATGTAAGTTTCTTTTTTGTTTAGTCCATTAACAAATCAAATGTCTTATTAGCATTATGAGAATATTTTCAAAGGACTGTAAAATGCTTTTATATTTAAAACATGCACCAGCTTTATGAACAAAAGCAATTAATGACCACCTTTCTAGTACCACAGGAACACAAACTAGAAATCATAACTACAATGCCTTCTCAAAGACAAGACAGGTGTTTGCTCACTGTAATCATTTATAACAAGTCAACCATAAAGATCCTTACCATTGTTTTAATGTAACAATTATTTCATAATGCTTTATATTATTGCAGTTATTAGAAGAATTTCACCATCTTTGACATATTGCTGGTAGATATACAATAATTTTTTATGTTAGATACATCATAAGTATTTCAATCAGCACAATAATTATTACAGTGTGTGCTTCAGTAGTTCTATAAGAACTGCCTTAATTTTTATTTTAACCTTTTAATTGAGTTACACTAGAAAAAAATATTACTGTTTAGTTTCTTGAAAAAAACTTCCTTTGTATTTTTTTAAACTGACCTATCTATCTTTGTCAAACTAGCTCATTTTATTAAAATATACCGTTTTGTTAAAAAACATTAGCACAAATATTATAAGAAACCAAAGATATCTGAATATCATAAAAAATCCAAGTTAATTTTGTCATGGGTTCATGCCCATAATCCAAAATTTCTAGAATTTGACTGAGAAAAATTCAGATTTCTGAGGCCAGAACTGGTGACAAAACTGGATATACTTCATTAAAATGAAAATCAATAATAACTAATGTACAAGAATATTAATCAACTATGCAGGCTACATTACATAAGCCAATATAGTGAATTCTATTCATATATATGGATTCTATTGTCTTTAATCTGAAGAGGCTGAAAAGCAAGGGACACTCGGGGCATTATCCTGGTGCCTCTGTAGCCTCAACCTCATACTGAAGCCAAAATGATTCCACGAGAGTTACTGATATTCAGTCTATATTAGAAATATGAAGGAGCTTCAGCCTGGTGTCAGAAAAAGATGACAGCAATGAGATTATTAGTGAGTGGACTGATGAACTGAACAGCAAGATGGAAAAGAAACACATAGATAAACACCTCACCTCAGAGCTTCATTTATCTGATGCTCACCAGAAAGGTCTATGTACATTCATAGTAACTCTTTCTATAACCTCATCAAGGAAATCTCTGAAAGGTGCCCCAGCAGTGTATATTTTGTTTGATATCAGATACCATAAGTTTGAGAAACAAGATTGACTTTATAATGTGACAAATTAGAAATAAATACTTTGTCAGCAAAGAGTTATTATTAATGAATATGACTCATAGAAGAGGAGGTTTTCTCTCCCCTGTAACATTTTTCTCAGCTATATATTATACTCATTAGAGGTTACCAGCTGAAACACAGTTGGTCCAAAGACTTTAAACTCCTCAAACTAATAAAGCTGTACATATGAACTAAACATATGCGACTTAACTATTCTCGTAAACCCTCAACAGGTATTTGAGCTAATGCTAGTCTGAATGTGACTGCAAAATATTTTCTTAAAACAGCAAGCAGTGAATGAAGCAATGAATTTTCCATTATTCTGGTGGCCCTAACTGTACATGGATTCACACATACAAAAGCACATTCTTATACAAACTAATGTATATTTAGCTTCCTATAAAATATGAAATCTACAGTTTGAAGATCTGAGTGACAGTGAAACAGAAAACATTGTGTTATGTAACATATAATAGCATAGTCAAACAAAATCAAAACATGTATAATGCAATCTAGAATTTATTAAGTGAGATTTAAAATAGTAACAAGAGGCAAATCAAACCCGAGTTGCTGAGAGCATTGTGGTCCTTGAGGCTGGGTCCTTTGGAAGAAAGAGTAGTCTTTGGATTGCTCTATAAAAAGACAACGAATTTAAAGTTGTTTCTTCTGTGTAGCTATAATACTACTGAGATTAGAAGAAAAGGTCAAGTGGACATACTTAAAAGATAAGAAAGATATCAGTGTTTTTCAGACAGTCTGTGGCTATTCAGACAATTATGTTTGATAGTCAAAAGAAATTTTCTTCTTTTCTGTCCTAAATATCCAATATAAACTCAAGCATTTTAATGAAATTCTATTTTCTATTCACAAATTTAATAGCACTACTTTGGACAACTGTCTCTTCCATATCAAAATTGAATTAAACTAAATCCATAAATTTTGCTTGTAAATTTTAAGTCTATTGTCCAATAAGTAAATGAATTATTGTCCAATGAGTAAATAGCTATCAAGTATACATGCTAGTGTTCTTTGTCTTCCTGTATAAAACATGTCCTTGAGGTAACTATAATTTAAAAAAGACATGCATATAAAACATATACATATTACTTAAAATACTTTGTTACTTAAGAAAACACATTACTAAAAACGTATTTCTATACTTTCACTGAAAGCAATCACTGAAAGTATTTCAGATATACTCTGTTAAACATTTTAAATCTTTGCTATCATTAGCCTCTTTAACTATAAAGGAAAATTTCTGCTTAATTATAATCTTGAAACTGAGCATGAAAGAAGAATTAGAAATTAGTCTCCTGTTGTGGAATGCCTACATGAAAGAATCTCAGATCATTTTTTCGTTATTCACCTTAGGTTTTGATCATTGAGGTGTGCTTCGGTTTCTGTAGCCACTAAATTTTATGTTCTCTTCTTTCATCTCTTGACCAGATACTGTTTCTTTTAATATCAGTGAAGCTCACATTACTTAAATTACCATTTTCACAGTTAACATTCACCCCAAATTACCTGTAATATGTCAAATCTTCATAACTAGGATTATATTGAAAATGGATTATAGGCAGACAACAGTTTCAAGAACTGTCATTCATCTTCGCTTGAGAGCTCATTAACCTTTAAAGGTTTGTACATGATTCCATAATTATCTTGCAATAAGATTTTTATTTCGCTTCTATTTCATCAGTTTGGTCCTTCGTGTGGCTGACAGGCAATGAGGCTGACATTAACTCTTTGAACTGCCAAAGTCCTTGGCAACACAGAAAGAAAGTATAGAAAGTAAAAATATTTCCATAGACACTATCCACAATTAGAGTACTACATTTAGATACAGAAGGAATTTTTAGGATTTTATATAATATAAAGTATAAAGAGTAAAAATTTCAGTTAATCAAAAAAGTATTACATGCCCTGATTATAGAAATTTCTCAAGTTTTATTAAATAGCTACCTCTCTTACAGAGGCCATCTATATTGCCTGGACTCTTTTATGTACAAATATTATATTTCCTTTTCATAAAACAATGCTGATATACAAAAATCACTGAAATGAATATAAATGTTTAAAACTGGACTTGAAGATCTGTCTACTATCTTAAGTCTTTATGCTGCTTATTGTAAGTAATTGTAAGTGGACGTAGTACTTCTTTTAGATTTTGTAAATCATTCCAAAAGTGAAATTATTTAAAAATATAGTTAAGTATCATTTCACTGAAAGTTTGGAAAGAATCTCTTTATTCAGTAAAATGGATTGTGATTATTAATACTACCCACACTGGGAACATGTGTTATGTTAGATGAGCTTGCTTTGATGTGAATATGAAAGGAACTCCATTAGGCCATCTATAAGAGATGTATTCTGCAGCAGAGATTCTTTCTTATGCTTTCTGCTTAGAAACATGCACAATTTTTTTCTGTGTATTCTGGTGTCATGGTGCAATACTCTCATCATGGACAAAAGAGTTTATTATTCCATGTTGACGATGAGCTGCTATGAGCTTACATTAACCTTAATGTCTTCTTAAGTAGCTCAGTAAGGTAACACACCGATCACTTTATTTATTTCTCTACGCCTAACCTTCAGAAGACTATAAGCCAAGTATAGATGAAAAATGAGGTATTTCTTTTGTTTTTCGCATACTACATATCAACTGCAGGACACTAATCTGATTTGTAAAACAGCTAAAGAAGTAACTTACCTATGACAAATTCATTACTGAATTCTTCAGCTTAAATCTTTGTGATTCGAGTATATAGTGTGGCAAAAATAGTATCCCAGATTCATAATCAATAAAGTGAAGTTTGAAATGATGAATAGCTTTATTATGTGTCTGCTTTACTTGCATCAAGATACTCACTAGATAGTTTAAGGTTTCTTCTCTCTCTCTCTCTCTCTCTCTCTCTCTCTCTCTCTCTCTTTCTCTCTCTCTCTGTCTACCAATGATTTTTATCTATATTTAAAATATTTTATCCAGTTGTTCAGAGTCAACTATTCCCTTTCTTGTTTAAAACTCTACTCATTTCATAACAACACATTTGTTTTTTATGGCTGGAATTTTTACGTTTAATACCAATATGATAAAAATATGGAGACAGGTATCTTGGCATGCCGATAGAAAGTTGTTTGATTATATTAATTTAATAATATAATTAACAATAAATTATGTGTCACCATTAAGTTGAATGAGCATAACTGGAATGGATTATAGATAAAGAGTGACCTGAACACTAGCATGCATTTGTTACTCTTTCTTTCCATATTATTGAAGTAACATGCATTTGCTACTCTCTCCATATTTCTGAAGTAACGTTACCAGGGCTTTGAGCTTCTGTTTCTTTGACTTATCTCCACTCTGGACTACAGTTTAGAACTTAGGTGTTGCTTAAGTTGTCTTTGTGAGAACTAAAATAATATCATTTCAATATTGAGGCTATAAAATTGAATTTTATACCAACTGCCATTTCAACATTCAACTGTGTGATTTATATTTCCTATATTGATAAGTTTAACAGGTGAAGAGAAAACAGTCAGTCTTGGAAATTCTGAAATGTTGTTACTAAATACATAAACAATACAACTCTAAACCACAGAAAAATATAATTATCAATAGAAATGTAATTTTCAGTCATTAAAACAAACTAATTTTGGGTTCCAAGGTAAAATTTAATAAAATTTTGGATTTTAGTAAAATCATTTTTATTGTTATCTTACTTTTATACCTGTCTCATATCATCTTCCTTTTGTATTACAACCAGACATGTCAGTTAATATTTTTACTTCTTTACAGAATGTAGTTTTATTTGAAAGTTAAGATAATTGAAGAGGAAATTAAATTATAGTAAGATTATAACAGTGGGCTCTGATCCAAATATTTCTAATCATAAAAGAAAAAAAATCAACATTTGCACAAGAAAAGATGATGTAATAACATGAGGGAAAGTAAACTATTTTCTGAGCCAAGATGACAGGCCTGGACCAGAATCTACGCCCACTAACCCTAATTAGGAATGAACCTCCCTGACAACTTAATTTTGTATTCGTGTGCCAAAACTGTGAGAAATTTAGTTTCTGTTGTTTTTAGATACTCAGGCTTTGGTATTTTATTATGTAAGATATAACAAATACAGTAATATATCACAGGAAACTTTCATCAACTAAACTGAAGAAGGACATAGATTTAAATCTATCAGTAATGTTCTTCAAGGGGATAAAAAAACAATACAATAATGTTGACTTAAGGACAATAGTGCTGTTCTTTGCCCTTAGGGTTAAAATGTTGCAAATGTAATTATTCCCTTGGATATTCCACATGAGTGTCTGTGTCTCTGTTCTTACTAACAGTCTTTTATCCATTGTCATCTGTGTGAAGACTTATGCATTGAAACTGAGATGACTCACAGTATTTTAGATTTAGTATTTAGTATTTTATTTAGTATTTTATCTTTCTGGAAAATCTAATACTGCCCACATTCCCTCTAATAATCCTGACCTTATCTACATATAATATCAAAGAAAAATCAGCAAAATGCATACAGTTGTTCCTTTTGTCTATTAAAATGTCACATTATATAACTTCCAGATAGTTGAGGTTGAATCTCAGACTTCTTTGGTAAAATTATATACATACATTTGAACTACAGAATAACTTCTTTATATCCAATAGCTCTAAGCCATCTCTCCAGTATTTATAGTGTAAACAATATATCATTTATATTTTTGTTCACTTACAAATTCTTAGGATTTAGAATAAAATTTAACACAGATTTGGAGTTCAACAGCATTTAATTAATTCATGCTACAGTGACCATAATGTTGTAATATTTAATGCTGTCTTCTGAAAATCATGGGATTTTTTTTTCTTTTTTCCTTTTCTTCATTTTGGGAGATTGCAAGGCTTAGCACATCTGGAGTGCCATGAATAAGCTTTGCCTTTGGAAGACAATCTTCATGGTTCCTCTTATCAGTATGTGATAGTTCTCTTACATTTTTAAGAGCAGTTCATGATTGTCCTAAGATAGTTCTTTAGTCAAATACTAAAAGGTGGTCTGGTTGCAAATTACCTACAAATTCTTTGTAATAACTAAAACCATGTTTATTTTATTTTAAATAACAAATAACTAAACACCTATGATTTAATGTACAGGAAAATGGATCAATAGATGAGATACTTGATGCAGAAGCATAAGGACATCAAACTCCTGTAAAAGGAGTGTTAATATATATCTTAAAGATAGGATGATCCAGGTTTCTCACCAGACAGCTAGTCTAGAAAAAAAGGAAAGTTCCAGGTTTGGAGAGAAATTGTGAACCCCAAATAGAAAGTGGTATGCTCATAATTATTTTTAGAAATGGTTGATTAGTCTTACAAATAAAATTTATCATTGAACTATGTAAGAATGATATGCATGGGAAATAATGAACATAAGCATAAATGGTGTTGCAAACTGAATGCAACAATACTTTAGAGTGAGAAGGAGGTAACAGAAGAGAGATAAATTGTTTATAAGCAATGGACGCATAGATAAAAGATAAAGTCTAGATCAATCCACATGATATTTATAGTATATAAAAAAACAGATAAAATAAGGCTAGGTCACAGGATATATACCTGGAAGTATCCAGCCGTCTTTTCTTACAAGATAATCGAGGAAGGTCCTTGTGACCAGATACTGTTGTTGATACTTAGAGAGGAATGGTTTACTGGAGCTAAGTTTAGAGAGATACACGCTGTCCATGTCAAGGAGCTGAATAAATGAATCAATTGCAATTGGTAAGAGACTAAAAGGAAAAACTAACAAATGAGATAATCTTAATTAGAATGATAAGAATGATACAAAGCTTTATCCACAAGACTTATAATTCTGATGAAAATAGTAAGATTTATGTAGTGGACAGCTTGTCAATAAAATTTTTAATGTGTTTTTTGAAGGATGGAAATGAAAGAAATTTCATCTGAACTTTAATGTAAGTTATGTAAAATATTTTTATTAAGTAATAAATCTTGTCAGCAGAAACCCTTAGCTCCTCTAGGCTTACACTCATACAAAAGACACATACAGGTACAGTACAATTCACTACAAAGTCAAAAATAATGAGACAGCATACAGAGGACAACAGCAGACTTATCTAAACTTATACCAGTCAGAGAATAATTTAGTGTATCTTAACATAGTACAATAAAAGAATGTCAACCTGGAATTCTTTTCTTAAAAATGAAGATGTAGGTAAAATCTCAGCACTCAGGGAGCAGACATAGAATAATCATGAGCTGAGGTCGGCCTGGTGGACTATGTATCGAAAGAACTTGTATCATCAACATCCTTAGGAATACAAAATTTGGCCCATTTGTGATGGCACAAACTCTAGCGCCAGCACTAAGGAGGCAGAGGCCAACTGATGTCTGTGAGGTCCTAGCCAGCCAGAGGTGTATTTTTAGAACCCGCCTTTAATTTAAAAAGTTAAAATTGGCTTTCAGAATATGTTAGGATCTAATGGCACCATTGGAAATTTATAAATCCTATTCAATTATTCCTTGTATACATGTATAAAGAAAATCATGAAATATTCTAAATTTTAAATAGTTGCCTGTGAAGACTGAACAAACCTGTGGAGACACTGCAAAATATCTTTCAAAGATAAACAAAGAATATGTTTCAAAAATGCTTATCTCTCTGTCTGTTTATAAGTTTAAGTCTTTTCAATCCTTTAAAAGAAGGCCAGTATTGATCACCTTTGTCTCCAAAGACTATCTGACAAATAGGAAGAAATTTATGACTAAGTTGCTTATTAACAAAGACACAAATTAATGACTATAATATCTTATATGTTAAGGCAAATCTAAATGCCAAAGGTCTTTTATTAATTCATTCCTCTAGTTGTTTGTAATGATATCACTTGTATCAGGTTGGATGGTTTTCAAATGAAAACTGTTATCTACTTTTCTCAAGTCAACAGTCTCTAAAGCTCACTGAAATAAAAAAGACTGACAAAGGCATTGGTGTGATATTTACACCTCAGATAAAGAAAGGCAAGTTTGAGATTTAAGAATTTTTCTTTCTGAAAAATTTCTATTGTTTTTGAGCATTAATATTTGGCTATACTCATAATTTCAGGAAATGTAGGTACAATCTATAAATAAACATTTAAGTATTCATCAAGTTCCATCATTTTTAATATAAACGCACAGTGGAGTAAATTCCAGTATTGTTAAATGAATACTGAATTCAATGACCAATGTTAATCATTGTGAATTGTGGAGAAAATAACTACCTTAGCATTTAAGTCCCCGGTTTTATAAAGGTAACTTGGTGTAAGTATTTATCTATGCCTCGAAAATCTAAATTTCATGTAATTACATGTCTCTGCTAATTAGAGAATTACTAAGTCATGCAATGCATTTTAGATTAAAGAAATTATAAAATGTTTTTAAGAACATATGAGCCATTTTCCTTTAACATACAGCGACTCTGTACATAGAAAGGTAGTCAAAGCAGCATATAAATACCATATCAATAAATGAAAAATACCATATTTTTATTAAAAGATTAACACATTCTATACTTGAAAACAATTTCAGCTTTGTCATATAGCAAACTTCCATGCACTTTTGCCATCCTGTAAATTTTAGTTCTATGTGTTTTTAATACTTGTTCTATAACTATATGGCAAAGAACAAGCTAAGAAGTTCATTCTAAACTAATTACTTTCTCTACATACTGAATATATGCCTGTAATTTGGAATATATCTATTGTATGAAAATTTATAATTCTAACAAAATTCAAGGAAGTTTTTTCTATTTTAGCCTAGTTTCAATCATGTGATAAGATGACCAAAATCAACATCAGAAAGAAATGTTTAATTTGCTTGCAGGTTACAGCCCATCAACAAGGGAGACAAAACAAGAAACTTAAACAAGAACCTGTAGTTAAAAAGCAAAACAGAGGCCATGAATGAAGGATGCTTATTGGCTTTCTACTTACAGCTTCCTCAGCATGCTTTCTCATAAAAACCAGGGACACGTGCCCATAGAGTCTCCACACATGTTAGGCTAGACCTCCCATAACAGCTATTAACATGAAAATATAAGAATTCTGTATTATGTTTTAAAATAAACTTACAATGAAAGTGCTCATGAAATGCTTAATTATATCCAGGGGAACAAAAAGCTAGTACAAGTATTGTCTCAAGTTCCTGTAGTTTGATAAATTCTTGTAGGTTTAGGTCTGTTTTTTGGCTCACAATAGCTTAAATTTATTTTAGTATTTCACCTTGGGGCAACAAGATAAAGAATCATCTTTATATTCATTATTCACTAAGCCACAACAAATTGTTCTTTTTCCTAGTGTCCTCTCTCTCTCTCTCTCTCTCTCTCTCTCTCTCTCTCTCTGTGTGTGTGTGTGTGTGTGTGTGTTGTGTGTGTGTCCATCTAGTTCACAATGAAGTTCATATTCTTATATGTGAATCTTCCTCATGTGTAAATTCCTAGCTTCTTCAGAGAAAGACACATAAAGGTTACTATTATTTGCTTTAAATATAACAACATAGTCAACGCAGTGGTCCAATATCTGTGTCTGAACAAATGAGTCAGAAGCAGCCTTATCCCTCATCTGGTGTTATGAATCACTCCTTACCCTCCCAGTTCATCCTGTTGGAGATATGATGATTTTTTTCTATATTCCATAGTAGGAGAATTGCACATAAAATTCTTTGGCAAATGGAGGATGAAACTAGAAAATATCATCCTGAGTGAGGTAACTCAGTCACATGGTATGCACTCACTGATAAGTGAACATTAGCCCCAAAGCTCAGAATACCCAAGATACAATTCACAGACCACATGAAGCTCAAAAAGAAGGAAGATCAAAGTGTGGATGTTTTGGCTCTTCTCAGAGAGGGAACAAAATACTCACAGGAGGAAATACAGAGACAAATTGTGGAACAAAGATTGAAGGAAAGGCCATCTCAAGACTTCCCCATCTAGGGATTTATCTTATATACAGTCACCAAGCCCAGACACTATTGTGGATGCTGAGAAGTGCATGCTGAGAGGAACCTGATACAGCTGTCTCCTGAGAGGTTCTGCCAGAGCCTGACCAATACAAAGGCAGATGTTTACAGCCAAACACGGACTAAGCAGGAGGTCCCCAAGTGGAGGAGTTAGAGAAAGGACAGGAGGAGCTGAAGGGGTTTGCAACCCCATAGGAAGAACAACAATATCAACCAACCAGAGTGCCCCCCACAGCAGAGCTCCCATGGACTAAACCAACAACCAAAGAGTATACATAGAGAGACCCATGACTCCAGCCACATATAAGCAGAGGATGGCCTTATTTAGCATCAATGGGAAGAAAGGCCCTTGATCCTGTGAAGGCTTGATGCCCCATTGTAGGAAATTCCAGGTCAGGGAGGCAAGAGTGGGTGGGTAGGTGGTGGAACACCCTCATAGAAGCAGGAGGAGGGGGTGGGATAGGGGTTTTCCATGGAAAGGGGGGAACAGAAAAGGAAATAACATTCAAAATGTAAATAAAGAAAATATCTAATTAAAAAAAGATAAAACAAAAACAAAGCAAACAAAGGCTGGAGAGATGACTCCGCCCTTAAGAGCACTGACTGCTCTTCCAGAGGTCTTGAGTTCAATTCCCAGCAACCACATGGTGGCTCACAACCATCTGTAATGGACATCTGATGACATCTTCTGGTGTGTCTGAAGACAGTGACAGTGTATTCACATACATTAAATAAATAAATAAATAAATACATCTTAAAAAACACCAAAGCAAGCAAGCAAACAAATAAACAAACAAACAAACAAACAAACAAACAGTGCACAGTGCAATCCTAGGAAATCTCAGTGGAACACAGAGGAAAAAAAGACAAAAATGTAGGAACAGAATCTATTGAGAAGAAAGCTTTTGCATAGGAGGGATGAACATGAGACAATGTAGCGGGGGAAAGAGAGTAAAATCCATTAAATGCGTATATGAAACTGTCAAAGAATGACTAGTAAATAAATCTTTAAAATATGAATACATAATGAAATGTCCTCCAGTAGGGAGAGGGAACTTGTAGAGTCCACCTCCAGTATAAAGACAGGGCATCAAGTGGAGGGATGGAGTTGCCATCCCACAGTCAAAAACTCTGATCCAGAATTGTTCCTGTCTGAAAGAACTACAGGGACAAAAATGGAGAAGAGCCTGAGGGAAAGGAGGTCCAGTGAAGCTGAGAGCCTTCTGGCCCTAGAGAAGGTAGTGGTGAGGGCAGAGTAGGACTCTGGTGATGACTAAAGTCTGAGGGTCTCAGGGCTTTCTGGCTCTCTGACCTGTACTGAAATGCTGATGATAACTTCTTAAAAGTCCTACAGACTTCTTGCTCCTTCTGAGAGTAAAAGACTGCTGGTTTAGATGAGTAAGGATCACCTGTAGCTAACAGCAGATTAGGCAATGTGGCTTTTGTTTTATGTCAGCAGGAACTCCTGGGCTCTAACTTTCACCCTGCTAGTCAGAAGTCACAGGAAGAAAAGGCCCTTAGAGATGTGGTTATAGCGTTTATTACTAAGTTGTTAAAAGTTTCCTATGAAAGCTATCTAAAAGTAAAAGTGGAAAGATCCTAAGATGGGAAAGGGAAAATATTTACTCTATCTGGGGAAAGGGAAAAAAATTATATTCTATCTCTCTATTCTATTTGCCTCTCATGTCTTTGTCCTCGGTACTTATACACCTTTCAGAATACATGATCACATGCTACAAAGTTAATCACAAGTTCACACCAAAAATCAAATCATAAATTGAAATAGAAGTTTACAACAGAGACTGTATCCATTAGGAGTAATTATCTGGCTAAACATCCATCACCTGTCTAGCTCCACTGGTTCACTGAAGATTTAAAGCTATAACTGAGTTATTAGTGAAGTTTTGTATAGATAAACCCAGGCAGCATTTTGTCTTTTGTCCTAGCACCTATAATAAATTGTTAGTTCCCTTTTAATTACCTTCGGTTAATTGTTTTACAGCCACTTGGAATGTGCTCTGAGTAGAAGAAAGTCTGGTTACTATCTAAGAGCAATTAACTGGTGACACTTGGGAGGCTGACAGAGTTCTCATCACTCTTTTGACTATTAGAAAAGAACCTAATAGAAGTCTCGTTATAAAAAATCTTAATAATCATTGATATAGTTTTAGGAATTCTTATAGGATCATCATTAAGTCTTAAGAAGTCATCTATTTGTCTATATAGCATCAGTACAGGACAGTACATTTTTGTGGATCTGCAGAGATCTGCTCCAAATTGGTGTGCTTAGTGATTGTTATATGTATTTAATAATAATGGAAAAAGCACATTAATAGCAAGAATCTATCCTAAAAATGAGTCCCTTACAGCCTTGCTAAATAAGGGCGCACCTGTCACAGATTATATAATAATCCAAGGCAGGCCTTTTCAGGATTACCAGCGGCTAGTTATTAGCTTGTCCCATTATGGCTGCTGACAGGAGAGGCCCCAAGGCCTGACACTATTACTGATGTTATGGTGTGTTTACAAACAGTAGCCTAGCATGGCTGTACTCCAAAGGGTCCAAAAAGCAGCTGAAAAAGTCAACTGCAGATACTTAGCCCCAACCAACGGACAGAAACTGGGGACCCCTATGGTTGAATTAGGGAAAAGCTGGAAGAAGCTGAGGAGGATGGCAACCTCATAGGAAGACCAGCAGTCTCAACTAACCTGGACCCCTGAGATCTCTTGGACACTGAGCCACAACCATGCAATATACACCAGCTGATATGAGGCTCCCAACACATATACAACAGAGGACTGCTTGGTCTAACCTGAGTGAGAGAAAATGCACCTAACACCTAACCCTTAAGAGACTTGAGGGCCCAATGAGTGGGGAGGTCCCGTGGGATTGGGATGGTGCTATCGGGACATCCTCTTAGAGACAGGGCAGGGTGGTGTGGTGGAGGAGGTATGGGATGAGGAATAGTCAGAGGGTTGGGCTAGAAGGGGAATAAAGACTGGCCTGTAAAGAAAGATTAAAGAATAAACATAAATATAAAAATTTAGAAATGGCAAAGGTAAAATGTGAAAAGAAATGGAGAAAAAAAAAAAACCCTCAAACTTAATCATCTCCATAAAACACTGTCTGCCACAGGAATCTGAGAACTCTATCTAGATACTGTTCATACATGTCCGTTCTTTGCACAGTTCAAATAGAAATTAATTTTCTCTCATGTGTGCTTTAATGGTATCCATGCTTAATATTCCAGATCGTCTTTTCAACTAAATTTCAACAGTTTATTTTTCCAGGTGTAATTTTACAGTAGTTCTGTAAGGTTCCAAGTAAAAGGTGGCTAATCAGGGACTTATATCAGAGTTGTCAAGCTTCCAGACACCGACACCAACAAACGAGCACTCTTGTAACAGATGTTTAATAGTATTTAAGAACAAGAATCACAATGCATATAGTAGAATGTTGATATTTTATTGAAACAATGAAACATTTAAAAGATACTCATATTTGAATTGAGTATAAAATGTACTTTCTACATAAGTAGTGAATCTTTTAATTGCTTTAAATTTCAAAATGATTAATTTCCTCCAAACATGAAAAAATATTTATTATAATAGCCTCTTTTATAATTTAAGGACCATAAGAAGTGTCAACAAATTAATATGGTATATGTAGTATATTTTTGTTTATGATAAAGGTTTTAAAACACTCCCTTAAAAAATAAACATGAAGGATGCCCATATGGTACATACTTCAAAATTTACTCCTCTTAAGGGAAATTATTTATGTTCTATATGAAAAACTGTAACTGTTTGCACATGCTATGTTCTGATTATGAAGACATTTTGTAAATGCTTATCAGTAATATTCTGGCAGTGTTATTTCACATTTCTTGGTATCAGTGTTGTTTCCTAATTTTCCAAGTAAGTAAGTCACTAGCATAAGAGGCACAAATGCTTTCTAGGGTATAGGTGATTATAAAATATTACAAATTTTATGTATTTTCAAGGTTCAAAGTAATAGTGAAAGCAGAAATTTATGTACATCTTCACCCACCAATGTTAACAAAGAAAGAAGCTTCACAATGGTCATTAGTCTCTATTGTTCATTTATGTATTCAAAACACGTATTGCATCTGAAACACCTAGACCTACAGAAACAGTAATTTACATTGTGATTTTGGTACTTATGCCACAATCATTTGAGCCATCTCTGATATTAGGTCAAAAGTTCCAAAGATACAGACCATCAAGCTACATGTAGCCATCTGTTGCGCCTTCTGCGAATTGCCCATGTGTACCTGGGTACCTTTTATAGAGCTTCTGAAGCTGAGCAACTTGGAAGGATTCTTTCTCAGGTGGTCTTGAGAAAAAAATTTTGGTCCTCCAGTAATCATATGGAATCTAGTGGACAGTGTTCCAAATTTAATGTCTGTTAATAAGAATTTCTTCAAGTCACTCAATGCCTCTCCCAATCACATAGTTGTGACCATCTATGTATAATTTACATATAGTCAGCTTCTGACCTTAGTGAGATTCTTGAAATATAATCACATACTAGTCAATCATTTTAGTCATAAGTTTTAATTCATTTAGCTAAGAAAATTCAAGTGAATAGGCACCTTTATTTAGTGTGGTACACAAAGCAATTCAAGATGAGAATTTTTAATGACTACCTGTGAAAAGTACTTTCTTTTGCTGTCTTACGATAGATGGAAAGAACAGACATTAGACAGATGACCAAATTAGTAATATGCATACATTGCACATACAAAGACCTGAATATGACTCCATGAACACATGAATTAAAAAAAAAAGATAGATGTATGGGGACACATTTATTTTATTTATTGGATTTTTTTTTATTTACACTTAAAATGTTACCCCTTTTCCATGTCTCCCCTCTGGAAACCCTCTATTCCATTTCCATTTCCCCTGCCTCTATGGGGGTGTTCCCTCACCCACCCCCTCCCACCTTTCCACTCTGGCATTCCCCTACACTGAGGCTTTGAACCCCAACAGGACCTGCTGCTGCTCCCACTGATGTCCAACAAGGCTATCCTCTGCACATTGGGCAGGCAGAAGCACATGATTCCCTGGAACTCATTGGTCAGCTAGCCTGGTAAGTTTCCATTGAGAGATTAAGTCTCAAAGATGAACAAAATAAACAAATCAAACATAAACAATGCCTGAGGAATGAAAGATATCCTAGGTTATTCTCTAGTCAACACATTGTACTGTAGAAAAAAGAAAGAAGAATGTTGTAGAGAATTTTAAGTTTTCTCAAAATATTCCATATGGTGATATATATGTCAACAAGCACTGAATATAAACTGATGGTTTAATATATCTTGAAATAGAAAATAATCAATACCTTTCCATTTACATTGTAATAGATCTGTCCTTTTTAATATTAAAAATTATATCATTTTCCTATGCATCTGTGATGAAAGATAGTAGTATTTATTTTTCAAGAAATAATGTGTGGCTAAGATCATATGCACACACATATATAAATATATATTCTTCACAGAACATTTACAAAAGTCTGTATTAAGTTTTTATGTAATCCAAATAAATCAATTAGTTTTAGAAAGACAAGTAGTTATAGTTGTTATTAATATGTTCAAAAACAAATCCTTGAAAAGTAGAACTTATTAGAGCTGTCCAAAGACAAACTCAATGTATGTTATTAGAATTTGGCTCATTACAGAAGAAATGTACACAGAGGAAGTTTAATGAATTTAGATATAGATTGTGAATTAAATTTAAACAAGTTTTATTGACATAAGATGAGTAGGCAGTGAAAGCAATTAAAAGAGATTTTTGATGACACTAATTGAGTTCATACCTTTGCATAACAGTTATGTTTCTGGAGAAAATATACCTCATTGGGAAAGTAGATTAATTCTATCATAATAAGTATTACTGGCTTGATTCCAAATCAAAATTTCATTGTTAAGAATTAACTTTTACTTCACAGGCATCCATGGGTTCCCAAATTCATAACTCTACCATATTTATAAGTGTTCTGACCTATGGCATGTCTGCAATATCAGCACTGAGAGTTGGGGAGTTGATCAGAGCACTACTGTTTGGTGAGCAACCTGTCTATCTGACAGTGAACCTCAGGCATAGTGAAAACTGTGTCACAGAAAACATAGTGCATCAATACAGGATGTCATCTTATATTTACCACTAGCCTCCAGTCATACACACACGTCTCACACACACACACACACACACACACACACACAAAATCACTACATACAGATATACTAAAAAGGGTTGAACACTAATAACAACATGAAAAGACTTGTTAAAAACCAACAAAATAATTATCTTCAAATTTTCAGCCACAAGACCACAAAGTAAAACAAGCCTACATATTGAGCAATGAATTGTTTTGTCAAGCTATATTGTTTGATGAGAATCAATATCTGACTTACTATATTTTTTCTTTATCATGAGTTTATCAGAAATATCATGAGGCAGGCAGCACCTGGAACTGACCTCTTCTTGGGAGCACATCCTTAAAATGTTCCAGACACATGAATCTTAATACAACCTTCTTCAGGGAAATTAGAATTAAGATGGAGTTTCATTAGTATTTCAAATTATTTTATAAAGTTTTAAAACCATTTAATCAAATTATTACATAAGCCTGATGATCCCTTAAAAGCATTTATTACTAAAGCATGACCTGTATCTTTAAGAAGCAAGGAAAATTTCTGTTTCACATAAAAGTAATGATGTCTATAACCTGAATAAGAATATATGTGCATATTATAAATCAACACTTATTAATAATTAGGGTGGAGAACATTTAAATTTTTTGTCATTTTAGAGGTAGTGATCATTAATGCCAAAATATAATTATATGGTGCTCAGACATGGCTCAGATTTGTTTGAATGAAAAGTTAATAGAATACACTGAAATTCAACATTTGATAACATGTAAATAAGTCATTGTCCTTGTTTTTTTTTTTTTTTTTTTTAGTCATTAAATAAGAGGGTGGTTATTAGTGAAGATATAAATATGTTAAGTTACAAATAAGAACATTGGAGATGTCTATTGGGGAAAAAATGAGGCAATTCTTACAGAACATTTAATTAATTAATTAAATTAAGTTTCATAAAACAAATTTTATAAGTTTAAAGAAAACATTCAGAGCTACCAACAGAATAGATACATATTGAAATGTAATGTTGATAATAAAATATCTAGTGATTTCTTTTTAACATTTTGCACTGAGTATTAAATAACCTAAGTTTCAAGCATGTACAAACATTTGGAGATATTGTTAAATATATGACATTAAGGTATTGAGTCAGTATAAAACATATTATCAGAGAAAATGATAGAAAAAATTACTTTTTTTCCACTAAGTCAAGTAAAATGTTCTTTCTAAACTTCTTTAAAAGAAACCAAATTTGTTTTAAATTCGACTGAAGTCTTCCTAAGTAACTCGGTTTCAGATTTTAGAGTTGTACACTTTGTATTTATTCTCTTTACATTTTAATTATGTAAAACAAATTTTAAATATAGTTTGAGTATGTTCTTTCCCTCCTCCACATCTTCCGGATATTCTCTCCCTCACTACCCACCGACCTTGAATTCTTTTCCAATAAGTAATTGTGGCAGAGAACATGTAGGAGTGGCCAACCAATGACTACCTGTTTAATTTGAGGTCTACCTCAGAAAAGTATGTCCTATACTTTTTGGATAATCAGGAACAGGAAGGCAGATAGTCCCAAGATTTATGATAGAAAAAATCAATAAAACAATTATTTCTTCAATAAAGTGATACCTACATATTCATTCATGTCTAGCTCAATCACCATTAAATAAACTACCTCTGGCAGTTATTTGGAGCAGACACTGAGATCATCCTAATGAGATAACTTAATCACAAAAAGAACACACAATGGTATGCACTCATTGATAAGTGGATGATAGCCCCCAAAGTTTGAAATACCCAAGATACCAATCACAAACTACAAGAAGCTCAAGAAGAAGGAAGACCAAAGTGTGGATGCTTTAGTCCTTCTTAGAAAGAGGAACAAAATACTCATGGGAGCAAATATAAAGACAAAGAGTGGAGCAGAGACTGAAGGAAAGGCCATCCAAAGACTGCCTCACCTGGAGACCCATTGTATATAGTCACCAAACCCAAACACTATTGTGGATGCCAAGAAGTTCTTGCTGACATGAGCCTGATATTGTTATCTCCTGAGAGGCACTGCCAGAGCCTGACAAACAGAGAGGTGGATGCTCACAGACAACCATTAGCATGGGGTCTCCAATGGCAAAATTAGAGAAAGAACTCATGGAGCTGAAGGGATTTGCAACCCCATAGGAAGAACAACAATATTAAACAACCATATTCACCAGAGCACCCAGGGACTAAACTACCAACCGAAGAGTTCACAAGGAGCTCCAGCCATATATGTAGCAGAGGATGGCCTTGTCTGGCATCAATAGGAAGAGAGGCCCTTAGTCCTGTGAAGCCTGAATGCCCCAGTGTAGGGGAAAGCCAGTGTGGGGAGGTGGGATTAGGTGGGTGGCTGGGGAAGAACACCTCACTGAAACAAAGAGAAGTGAAATGGGATAGGGGAATTTCTGAGGGGTAACCAGGAAAGTGGATAACATTTGAAATGTAAATAAAGAAAATATGCAATAAAAGAAAAGAAGAAGAAAAAGAACAACAACAACAAAAACAACCAAACCAAAGGAAACCAACCAAACAAACAAACAAAAAACACCAAAGAGGTGTACAGAGCCCAAACTGGCGATCTCCTATGGTCTGTATCCTCAGGGAATTCTTTAGAAAGTGGCGAGAAAGAGTTGTAAGAACCAGAAGAATCAAAGACATCAAAGGAATAAGGTCCAAAGACAACTGAGCAGAACTCACAGGGGATCACACAAACTGAAATGGTAATTAGAAACTGAGCCTGCATTCATTCACGTGTTATGATGTGTTACGATGTGTTATAATTCTTGTGATTCTTGTGTGTGTGTGTGTGTGTGTGTGTGTGTGTGCTGAAGAGATTTTTATTGTTTATTTTGTATAGAAATATGTTTTATATATTCTTAAATATTTTTTAACTATAAGGACTTGATTTAATCTAATTATTATATATAATTAAGACTATCATGGCACATGGCAAAGAGGCTTAGTCCAGGGAGTTAGTTTTTGCTACTTCTCATATGGTTCCCTATTGTTTGATAGACATGATTCCTATATGTCATAGTTTCAAAATAGTGTTCCATTATAGCCCTTGATGTTTAGTGACTTGGCAACAAGCTTGTGGCACTGTTTTAAAAGTTTATAGGACCGGCTTAGTAGAAGCGTGTCAACACAGTCAGGCCTTGGAGTGCTACAGTCAAGCCATGTTTCTGTCCACCTTTTTCCTATCTTTCTGGTCCCTAAAATGTGAAAAGTAGCAAAAACTATCTCTCAGGACTAAACCTCTTTTTGTTATAGTGCTTAACTGGATATTTTTGTGGCACTCCTAACAGTGGAAATGGGGTTGGCTCTGACATTTTCAGTTGTTCTTGGGACTCTTTTTCTCCTACTGGGTTACTTTATCCAGCATTGATTTGAGGGTTGGGGTCTTTTACATCTCTCAATATCAATGAACTAATACCCCAATAAAAAGATATAAGATAACAAAATGGATACACAAGCAAAACAACAGAAAAACCACATGCCCATGGAAACTGAATGACTTTCTACTCAATGATAACTTGGTTAGGGAAGAAATTAAAGAATTCCAGGAATTAAATAAAAATGTTGACAGAGCATACTCAAACTTATGGAACACAATGAAAACAGTACTAAGAGAAAAATTCATAGTACTAAGTGCTATGGCAAAGAAACTGGAGAGATCTTACCCTAGAAACTTAATAGCATTCCTGAAAGCCCTAAAAGACAAAGAAACAAACACATTCAAGGGAAATAGAGGAAATATACTCAGGAAAGAAATTAATCTACTGGAAACAATGAGAAAAATACAAAGAATCAACAAAACCATATCTGTTTCTTTGAGAAATTCAACAAGATATATAAAAAAAAAAATCCCAGTGCCAGATGGTTTTCGTATGGAATTCTACCAGACTTTCATAAAAGAGTAAATACTATCACTCCTCAAAATATTTCATAAAATAGAAACAAAAGGAAAAATATCTAATTCATTCTGTGAAGCCACAATTACTCTGATACCTAAACCACATAAATACCCAACATAGAAAGAGAACTTCAGAGCAATTTCACTTATGAATGTTGATGCAAAAATACTAATAAAATTCTAGCAAACTGAATCCAAGGTCATATCAAAACCATCATTCACCATGATCAAATAGACTTCATCCCAGAAATGTAAGGTAGATTCAATATAGAAAAAATTCATTAACATAATTCTCTATATAAAGAAACTCAAAGGAAAAAAATCATATAATCATCTCACTAGATGCTGCAAAAACATTTGACAAAAATACAACACACCTTCATTTTAAAATTATTGGAGAGGTAAGTAATTTAAGGCCATAGTTAAAAATAATAAAAACAATATACAGTTGACCAATAGGCAATATCAAACTAAGAGGGAGAGATGCTTGAAGTAATCCCACTAAAATCAGGGACAAGACAAGGCTGTCCATTTGCCCTGTATCTATTCAATATAGTACTTGAAGTTCTAGCTAGAACAGTAAGACAACAAAAGGAGACCAAGGGGATACAAATTGGCAAAGAAGTCAAGGTCTCACTGTTCGCAGATGATATAATTGAATCATCTAAGAATCATCTAAGATGATATAATAGAATCGCATAAGTGACCACAAAAATTTTACCAGAGAATTTCTGCAGCTGATAAGTAACTTCAGAAAAGTGACGGGACATAAAATTAAATCAAACAAATCAGGAGCCTTATTTTATACAAATGTTAAATGAACTGAGACTGTAAATAGGGAATGAACACTCTTTAAAATAGTCACACATAATATAAACTATGTTGTGGTAACTCTAACTAAACAAGTGAAAGATCTATGTGACAAGAACTTCAAGTCTCTAAAGAAAGATAAAAATAAAACCTAGAAAATGGCAATATCTCCCCTACTCATTGATTGATGGGATTAACACAACAAAAATGGCCATCTTACCAAAAGCAATCTATAAATTCAGTGCAATCCCCATCAAAATTCCAACACAATTCTTCATAGACATGGAAAAAGCAATTCTTAATTTCATATAAAAAAATCCAGAATAGCAAAACTATCCTTAACAATAAAAGAACATAAGTGTGAATCACCATATCTGACTTTAAGCTGCATTACAGAGCAACAGGGATAAAAACTGCATGATATTCATAGAGAGACAGACATATTGATCAATAGGATTTAATAGGATTGTTGATCCAAAATTAAACCAACATACTTATAAACTCTTGATCTTTGACAATAAAGTCAAAAATATACAATGTAGAGAAGAAAGCATCTTCAATAAATGGTGCTGGTCTAACTAGTAATGATTGTGTACAAAAATGAAAATAATTCCATACTTGTAATCTTGCACAAACCTCATGTCAAAGTAGATCAAGGACCTCAACATAAAACTAGATACACTGAATCTAATAGAAGAGAACGTGGAAAAGAGCCTTAGACTCATTGCCACAGGGGCAATTTCCTTAAACAACTCCAATGGCTTATGCTTTAAGATCAAGAATTAATAAATAGGACCTTATGAAACTAAAAAGCTTCTGTAAGGAAAAAGACATAGTTAATATGATTAATTGGCAACCTACAGATTGGAAAAAAACTTGACTCAACCCACATATGGTAAAGGGCTAATGTCTAAAATATATAAAGACCTCAAGAAGCTAACCTCCCAAAAAGCCCAAACAACCCACCCAAGTGGAGTACATAGGTAAACAAACAATTCACAACAGAGATCTCAAATGGCTGAGAAGCACTTAAAGAAATGCTAAAGTCCTTAGTGATCAGAGAAATGCAACTCAAAATGACCCTGAGATTCCACTTATACCAATAGAATTATTAAGACCAAAATCTCAGGTGAAGGCACATGTTGGTGAGGATCTGGAGAAAGAGGAACACTCCTCCATTGCTGGTGGGATTGCAAACTGGTACAATCACTTTAGAAATCAATCTGGAGGTTGCAGAGAAAATTGGAAATAGATAGACTTAAAGATGTAACTCTTGAATATATAACCAAAAGATACCCAACCATACCACAAGGGCACATGCTCCACTGTGTTCATAGTGGCTTTATCTTTGGTAGCCAGATGGCAGAAACAATCCAGATGTCCCAGAAAGGAAAAATATATACAGATAATGTGGTTCACTTGCTCAATGGAATATTATTCAGCTGTTAAGAAGTATGACATCCTGAGTTTTGCAGGTAATTGGATGGAACTAGAAAATATCATCCTGAGTGAGGTAACTCCGACTGAAAGGACATTCATGGTATGTATACATTAATAGGTGGATATTCACCCAAAATACAGAATACCTTAATTATAAACTGCAGAACTCAAGAAGGTTAACAAGCTATAGGGCCCTAGTGAGGATGTTTTAATCCCATTTGGGAGAGAGAAGACAGTAACCATGGAAGGCATAGGGAGGGAGGGACCTGTGTTAGAGAAGAGAGGGGGAGGGGAAAGGGGAAACATGATCAGGGATTGAGGGTAAGTGGGATGTTGAGGGACCCTCTAGAAAGTACCAGAGACCTGGGAAATGAAAGACTCTCAGGACTCAAAGGGAGGAACCTTAGATGTAATGCCAACAATGGGGAGAGGGAACTTTTAGAGTTCATATCCAATAGAAAGACAGGGCATTAAGTCGAGGTTGGCATTGCCATCCCACGGTCACAACTCAGACCCAGAATTGTTCCTGTTTTAAAGAACTGCAGGAACAAAAAGGGAGAAGAGACTGAGACATAGGAGGTCCAGTGACAGACCCAACTTGGGATCCAGCTCAATGGGAGGCTTTAAGTCCTGACTATTATTGGCACTATAGTGAACTTACAGCCTAGAGCCTAGCCTGGCTGTTCACCAAGAGGCGCAACAAGCAGCTGACTGAGACAGAAACATATATTTATACCTAACCAATGAACTGAAGTCAGGGACCACAGTGGTTGAATTAGAGAAAGGCTGGAAGAAGCTGAGGAGGAGGGCTACCCTATAAGAAGACCAGCAATCTCAACTTACCTGGAACTCCTGAGATCTCTGACAGTGAGTTTTCAACCAGGCAGCATATAGGAGCTGGACTGATGTGGGACAGTGGGCTGTAGGAGGCAGCAGGCAACTGGGCTAGCACAGGCCTTAAACCTCTGACCCTAATCAGATGGTAAGTGTTCATTCTTGCTTCTGGTTCCCTGGTTCCTTTCATTTGGCTTCAGCCCTCCACAGCTCCTCCCACAGAGAGGTCTATGGCCATCAGTCATGAGGAACAGTACTTCAAGCTCTCCCACATATAAATGAGGTATCTCCAAGCTCTCAGACCAAACCAATAGGGGTTATCTGCTGCCAGATTCTAGCCCACCCCAAAACTGTATATAAGAGCCCTATTCGGGAGAAGTAAAGGTGTGCGAGAATCATTCCATTGTCCGAGAGTTTCTGTCTTGCAAGAGCTGTAACACTTGGGAAAAGATCTGCTCTCCTAAAGCTCCTTCAGTACCCTCCCCTCCTTGCTAGCTAGACAGAACCTCATTGGCCTAGCCCAGACTGGCTCAGTGCAGAGAGACAGGTGCAGAACCTGGGAGCAACTGGTGGAGAACAGGGGCAGAAGCAGCAGTGGAGGCAGCTAAGGCAATTTCTCCTCCCTGCTTGCACTCTATGCCCTTGGTCTGGACCCCCACATGTGGCCCGGCTGGATATCTTCTTGGGAAACCCTCTGGAACAGGGATCCACAGACTGAGGCCCTGATACATATACAGCAGAGAACTGCCTGGAACGGCCCCAGTGAGTGATGACTTGCCCAACTTTTTAGAGACTTGATGCCCCAAGGGGAGCCCTGGCGAAGTGGTATGAGGTAAGTGGACATTCTCTTGGAGACAGGGGTGATGAGGGATAGGATGAGGAACTGTGGGAGGGCAGACCAAGAATAACTGTAAAACAAGTAAAAATAATACACGCACACACACACACAACCTAACAAAGAAACAAACAATAAAATAAATGAACTAATTCCACACTTCATGAGAAGGTGGCTATGGTGTATCTTTCAATGTACACTGTGCTGAAACCATAAAGTTGAAATTGTATTTGATTTTCAACTGCATATACCTCAATCCTCTTGAGAGCTGTTGGGACAGTAGCTTTAATTTACAGATTATTAGATTTTTAAAAGAAAATGAAGATTTAAGTAACAAAAATTCAAAATAGAAGAAAAACTAAACTTTGAATGTGTAAAACTAGTGTTATAGTTCTGAAATACATTTTCCATTTCTGGCTAACATACCTGTAAATATTTGAGTGTCTCTTTTAGGATATTTGAGACACTGGAATTCAAATACACATACATACATACATACATACATACATACATACATACATACATATACACATGCCACATTCAATTGATTTTACATATATGCTTGTGTTTTTTTTAATAAGAATCTCTTTTTAGTTCTTCTGTTTCAAAAGAATATACTTATGAATAAAAACAGTGACTGCCAGAGACCATGCCGTGGTCCAAATCCATGCTGCCAACAGAATCCATGTGGAGGGTCATAGCTCTGACAGTTACCAGAAACCATGGTGCTTCCATGTATATGGCATGGAAGCTTCTTTTGCAGTGGCATTGATGATTTTGAGCTAATAGTTGTGAGAAACAGAAGTAGTCTGTGACATACTCTCCCATATCTCAACCCATTGCCAAAAGAAAATAGTTTAGATAAGAAGTTATGGAAGCATTGTTTTCAAAATAGGGTTATGTTTGGTGTTTTTGTCTCTGGGAGCCCTGCCAACTCCAGTTAGTTGATATTAATCCTCCTATGGGGTTGCAAACTCCTTCAGCTCCTTCAGTCTTTCCCCTAGCTCTTCCATTGGGATCCTGGGGGTCAGTACAATGGTTGTCTGTAAGTATCATCATATGTATTGGTAGGTGCTGGTAGCAGCAAAGAAGGAGGTATCCATGGCTCCAGATACATATGTAGAAGAGGATGGCCTTATCTGACAACAATGGGAGGGGGAGGCCCTTGGTCCTATGGAGGCTTGATGCCTTAGTGTAGGGGGATGCTAAAGCAGTGAGGAAAGAGTGGGTAGGTGGGTGGAGAAGCACCCTCAGAGAGGCAAAGGGGAGGGTATAGGGGTATGTGGAAGGGTAACTTGGAAGGGGGATAGCAATTGAAATGTAAACAAATAAAAAGATTAATTTAAAAAATGGGATCAGGATGCTCATGTCTTGGTGGTTTCTGCTTGGGAAGGGAGTAGGAAAGGACTCAGTCTTCATTAAGTAGCTGGTCACCTGGAGTCTGACCATTGTCTATTGATATATTGACAACACAAATTTGAATTAATGTATAATTATTTTTCTGCCTCCCTCTCCTCTTCCTCCTCCTATCCCTCCTCCATTTCTCCTCCTCCTCCTCCTTCTCCTCCTTCTCCATATCTTCCTCTTCCTCTTCCTCCTCCTTCTTCTCTTCCTCCTCCTTCTCCTCCCTCCTCCTCCTCCTCCTCCTCTTCCTCCTCTTCCTCTTCCTCCTTCTTTTTCTTCCCCTCCTTCTTCTTTGTGCAGATTGATAGACCTCAGAATATTAGGAACTGAGTGTGATAGGTGAATATTATGTGAAATTCCCAAATAATGAATGAAAATCTTATTAAAAATTAGCTAGGAAACAAGTCTTCACTTTAAGGTAGTGTTGAGAATTTCATATGCTTGCTTCAAAATGTCTTTCAGTATTCTTTATTCCTTTCTGTGAAAATTATGGCTCTTTCATATGTTATGCTCAGCAATTATGATCACACACAGACCAGATTCAAATATGCTTGTCTTCACACAAAGACAATAAGAAAAATAAATATACAGTGTTAGGTTATTATAAAGATTAAGATAGTCAGATGTCTCACCAACTAGGGAAATTGGGCATGAATTCTGCAGGGTTCTACTGGAAAATATCTACTAGGCAGGACATTGTAGGGACTTTGAGAACCTTCAGCTGTAGCAATCTGGAAAGACATCATTTATTGAGGTTGAGAGGATCTTTAAGAGAGTGGACAAATGACTAATACTCACAGATCATAATGTGTTAACTCAGCAAAGGTATAGTGAGCTATTTAGAGTCACACTGATACCAATCCCATAATTTTCTTGATGATGAGTGTCAGAATAAAGATCTGAACACTGTATTTTGGAAACATGGCTTTGCCATCCTAGGGACCATTTTCATATTTCAGTTTTTAAACTCATTTCTTATTGGGCCTGTTTGTACATGGCTTATTACAATTGTCATGTTATGATATTTGGTAATTTTTATACATTTTAACATAAATATTTTTTAGTTTTATTACAGCCAAAAATATGTCCTGTTCACACTGTCTGTAAATATTTTCCAAATACTTACATTCATTTTGTCAAAAAATTCTTATTTTAAAACAGCATGACATAGTTTCAACTCAGTTTTCAAAAGAATGGTTTCATTTTTGTTTCTAACTCTGCATATGACTTCCTCTATCCTTCATTCTTAAAGCAATGAATAGAAGAGAAAATAAAATCTCCAAATTGAAATTGGACATTCATTCATCATCCTATTTTACTGTTATAAAAATTCCTCAGATAAACAAAGAGAAATACACATACATACAGATATCCCTTTAGAATAAGGCAGAGAAATTACTTTGGCAGTTCCCCATCAAGTTATGCTTTATACATCATACCATGCAATAGATCTAATCCAAGAGATTTATTAGAAGAGCGGTAGAGCAAAAGGCCTACTCAGAGTGAGGACATGATAGATAGAAAGAGAAAGAGTGAGACAAAGAGAGACGGAGGGACTGGGGGATGGGGAGAGACAGAGTGACAGAGACAGAGAGAGACAGAGACAGAGACAGACAGACAGACCAACAGACAGTGAGACCTAGAGATATAAAGAAGTAGAGAGAGAACTAGAGAAACAGAGTCAGATGTCCAGAGGGTCTGTCTTAGTCAGGATTTTCTGGAGTCACAGAACTTTTGGAATGTCTCTGTGTATTAAGGGAATTTATTTAATGAGACAGTATACAGTGTAACTAACCTAACAGTGGGCAGTTGTGATTGGAAAAAATCTAAGGTTCTAGTAGTTGCTCAATCCCACAAAGCTAGATGTTTCAACTGGCCTTCTGCAAAAGTTGAAATCCTGAAGAATTTCCAACAGATGCGCTGGCAAATTTGTAAAAGCATTATATAATTCCTGGTGAGAGAGAAACTCTACAGTAGGCATTGCCCAAAACTTGTATAGAGAACTCCAACAAAGGGGCTCTTCTGTTAGAATTCATGTAGATGGAGCTTTTCAGTGATGTGCCTACTTGAGTCATTCATCATCTTGTCAATAATCCTTCCCCTATATTGATATAAGTATTTTCAAAAAATTTACTCTTCTCTAAGTTTCAATAGAGAATTAGTGTCTAAGTATTCATCAGTGCCCTACATGGAAAAATAGGTGTTTAATCATATTTTGACAGGAGATGTCATGCAATATCATTCAAATAAAGATAAAACTGTTTTATTTGTTTTTCTTTTTATTTTGAATTTTATACTATGTTTAACCTACCCAATGAAAACCCTTTTATAGCAATGGTAAAATGTAATTTTAAAGTGCATTAAAATTATGACTCTGATCTAAACCCAGTGTCACACCTGGTAGAGGATAAATGCTGGTAAGTCCATAGTGTATCCATCTATCAACTAGGTTGTGAGCCCTTTCACTGACTCTGAAAATTCACCTCAGTACCCTTTGAAATATTAAAGCCAGTACCTTATCTGCTGTTTACATGGTTGACTTGATTTGAATTAAAGACATGTCTTTCCACCCTTTAGAATGTTACAACTCAACTGTATAGAAGCAGTTAAAATTAAGATTCTTTTTTTACAGTATAGTAAAAATGTGAAATTTGAAGTTTATAAGAATCCAGAATAATGTTAATCCAATTGTTTTATATCAAAGGACTAAGTAAAGTTTACAAAATTTTCCAGAGAGAGAAAACAAAGAATGCAAAAACAGATATGGAAAACTTATGCTATGTTACAGAGAAAAAGAGAGGCCAAGCAGTTAGGAATAATAAAAGATAATGAAGGCAAAGAAAAGGCTCCAAAAGCATCCAGCAATTGGATGTTATTTCTTATCTAAAATACATTCAAAGAGCAGTGCTTTGCAGAACGATTTCCTACGTTTTAAAAAACATTTTCTAACTTAAAAGACTTATTTATTACTCTAAGGACTTCTCAGTTGCAAGAAAATAAAATCAATATTTATGATATGCTGATATGATAGCAATTACTGGGCTAGTGGCCAAACTCAATGTCACCATCACATGCTAGGAAAGAAAATACAGTCTCAGTGCGATGGAAATACACAGCCCTGGTGAGGTCAGCTGGATTGCAGTTAATAGATCCAGTGGAAAGAAAGCAAGTAGGAAAACATCAGCCAAAGCATGATTCGGGAATACATGGCTGGTATCGATGCTGTGGTGGGTGTTCTCACTGGGCTATTTATGATTTCAGTATTCCTACTGAAAAAAAAATAGATATGTCAATACAGTCTTAGTGATAAACTGGAAGTAAGGACAGGTCAGTACCCAGTTGTAGAAGTAAACAGTAAGTAAATAAATGGAACTAAAAAGGATAAGAAGTACCAAAGGAAGCTGAGTTATTGCCACTCTAAAAGGAAGGTCAACAGAGACACGGTGTATTTGTGTCGCAAAAGTTCCTAGTCATCCCTTTAGTTCTGAATGACAGTGGCAGTATTATTAATAATAAAAATTTGGATCCTGTTTAGCTGTCTCTGTACTATGTGGAGAGAAAGACAGAGAGACAATGAAAGAGACAAAGAGACACATAGAAACACAGACACACAGAAAAATATACAGAAACAGAGAGAGAGAGAGAGAGAGAGAGAGAGAGAGAGAGAGAGAAGACACACAGAGCGAGACAGAGACAGAAACAAACAGAGAGAAACATAGAGATCTATAGACTTAATATTACCTGTAAATATAAAGACTTGTTGGGAACATAAGTTATTCTGGCTAAGGTGACATGTTACAAAGCCATCTGAACATAACTATATGGAAAGAAAGCATGAAAAGACACACAAAGCATTTTCAAAGGTCATAATTTTGCTAAGTTCTTAACTCTTAATGTAATAAAATCTTAAGCGAATTCAAAGATTTTACTGTCACCTTCCTTATAAAACTTTTATAAAATATATGATAAACACTTAAAAGAATATTAAATCTTCACAAGACAATGATAAAGATGATAGTTGTGATGGTGATGGCAGTGGAATCATTTCACTTTTGTCATAGTGTAGCATGAACTGATTGACTGTTCAACTTTCTGCAATGTTCTCTTCATTATAAACAACACAGAGGAATTGTGTCTCTAAACAAGGAGAGGAGAACATGGTCTTCCATTGGGTGCCCAAATACAGTGCATCTGCTACAGCTTACATTTTAACAGAACATTCAAAATGAACAGTGTCACATCTTTTGTAAGTTACCACACTTATGAGATACTCAGTGTTTGATTTAAGAATTCCAGTTCTATTTTAGTTCTGAGCCCACAAGTTAGAAATAAGTCAAAAAGTCTAAACAAATATAGAAATTTCTAAGTATGCAACTATATTATAAAATTTGTTTTGTCTACAAGGACATAATTAAGAAACAGATGTTGTCCTATAATTATATTCAAATGAGATAAATCTCTACTCCTACTTAACCACATCTGGGGCGAACAGCTTAAGGTTATCTAAATTTGCCCAAGTCTTAGCTATCTGGAGAACAGGAACTTTGAAGGTTTCACCTTCAGTTCTCCACTTCCGTAAAGAGGAGCTGGCATAAAACTGGAGAAAATATCCATAAGAGCCCACTTTAAAATGTAGTGAACAGAGTTCCTGATATGTGGCTTGCATTTCACACGCAAAAAAGTGTGCAATAAATTAAATATCATCAATATATCAGTAATAATGCATGTATCGTTTATTCAAAAATACTAACCCAGTGACTACACAAGAATTCTAACAGCAAACTGTGATCCTAGCACTACTCAAAACTTAAGAAGACACTTGTCCCCTCCTTTGCTTTGTAACTTTCAACCAAAGAGAAAATTGCCACAATGTCTTTGGAAGTTTGCAGATTCTGTTACCAGTGTCACTGTCACACAATGTCAAAGCCATATAATGAACACCTAAATTTTAGATAATATTTTCACGCAGCAAGTATTTCAGTAAGAGAATAGTTTAATTAACTTGTCAAATCTTTTTTTCAGACTGCATAAATGTAACAGATTTTTGCTTAATAAAATATTCCAATCCCCACTCAATGTCTAAAATGTAAATCTCCATTTGACACTTTCTCCAGGTGATCCATTATATGAGTTCAGATTTAGTGAACAAACTTCAACAATGGCAAAAAAAAAGACTAAGTAACAATTTTAATAATCAAAAACATGTCCCTTTATTAAAAATTGAAAATAGATTCTTCTCTCATACAATACCATTTTCCCTCTCCCCACTATTCCCATGATTCCCCATTCCAATCCGCCTTCTTCCCATATCTACTCCCTTCTCTTTCCCTTTTGTCAAGAGACAAAAAAAAACTACATGAGAAAATGAGATATAATAAGATAAGGCCAAGGCCCTCATATGGAAGACAGAAAAGGTAACAAATAGGAAGAAAAGTCCCACGAGGAAGGAAAAGAGTCAGACACACACAAGCTCCCACTCTTCAGAGTTCCACAATACAATGAATATGTATCTATGTCTAAACATAATTAGCATTACTAATAAAAAACTAATTTATTAAACTGGCAACATATTATATGATTACAAGTTTTATTTAAATATTTGAATGTGTTTTTGAAAACTTAAAATATTTCTTCATAATTTCTGAATAAAATTCTGTTTCATGATTATATTAATTTGCATTTGCCTTTTAATGTTCAGATGTAGTGAATAATTTATCATTAACATGTCTTTTTGAAAAATATATGCATATGCATTACTTTTAATATACTTTACATTTATGAATAAATATATACTACATCCTATTACTAATTATATTTTAAGTGATCATGTTATACTATTCATCAGATAATATGTTAGAACTTTAATAGCAATAATCTATTTCTAAACAAAAAGATAATACAAGAATAATCACACAAAACAAATTCAAAACAGTTGATTATACATGAGTTTGTTTACTCCAAATATTAGCCATTTTATATACTTAGTTGTGAACAAGAGTTAAATTTAGTTTTAATTTATAAACTATCAGTTTTAGCATGCTGAGTGTGAATTTATAAAAATAAAAAAATGGATATTATTTACAACTTGTTGCCTTGTTTTAAAGATACTTATGGATCTTTATGCACTCGTTATGGCTAAAAGACATGAACAACTCTCATAGAAATAAAAGAATCATTTTTTTTTAAATTGCTAATTTTCTTTTGTCATTTTTTCTAACTCCCTAAATAATGATTAATAGTGACCTTGATAAAACAAACATGCAAATACTGCAAAATGTTTCTTTTTTTTAATTTTTTCACTCTTTAATTGGATGTTTTATTTATTTACATGACTGAGATATTTCTGGCTTACAGAAAAACATTCACTCTGTCCAATTCTTTCTTCATTGACATCCCAGAGTATCTTTGCCAACTACAAGTATCAGCTATAAACACCAGCTTAGTTTTGTATTTATTGATAGGACTTCAGGTAGGCAAAATAACTAAAGGAGCTTCTGGAAGTATAGCCTTTTATTCATAAAGTGTGTGTGTGTGTGTGTGTGTGTGTGTGTGTGTGTGTGTGTAGAGAGAGAGAGAGAGAGAGAGAGAGAGAGAGAGAGATTTCTATAGATATATAGACATATTATTGGAAATAGAGATGGATAGATAGATAGATAGATAGATAGATAGATAGATAGATAGAGAGATAGAGAGATAGGTATAGGTATAGGTATAGGTATAGGTATAGGTATAGGTATAGGTATAGGTATAGGTATAGATATAGATATAGATATAGATATAGATATAGATATAGATATAGATATAGATATAGATATAGATATAGATATAGATATAGATATAGATAATCAACTTCTGGGAGTATAACTGCTTCACTGTGAAGAGTTATATCCATGGTGACAAATTTCCTCAAATTTCACATGGGAGCAAGGGCTAATTACTGACCGAACAAACTACATTTTAAGGTACTTTTACAAAGGTAGTTGGTGGAATAGGTGACACTGCGTTAAAGATAAGTTAGGAAAGAAAATAATAGAAAATTACCACTGTGCTTCCCTTTACCTACCTTATTGATTCTATCGACAGGATGATTGTTTATTAAATAGTGACACATAGTCAATCCTTCATTGTACGTTTTGGTATTTATTAGAAGAAAGATAACCCAAATGCTGCCAAGTGGATGCACTCTAACTTAAATACTGAGTGAATTTTTACTTGTTTTGAAAATAATTGGTAAACATTTTATGGCATACCACTCAATTATAAATTAAAATTCATGATCATGTATACTGGAAATTATTCCATCAGAAAGTAAGCTCATAGAACCATTCAACTTAGTATTTCATAATCAAAACAACTAAGTAGGTACACAATTATATGTTTTAAAAGAGGAAGAAAAACAATGGTAATGTCCAACTTTAAGTAAAATGTAAAATTTGTAATTTGGGTGTAATACATAGATAAACAAGATCGCAGATTTTAAATAGCGACACATTACCCTGTATATGTGGTAAGTCTAAAAAATAACAACAACAAAATCACTAGGAAATAACTTGGCTTCTAAAAGGACCTTCCACTTTAAGAAAATGTCATTTTATTTTCCACTCAGAAAGCAATTTCCTATTTTAAAACTCCACGTCTAACTCTGACATTAAACTAATACGTATTGATTCATATCTCTCTGGTTGTACTACAGAATATTGATTCATACGTTAAAAAAATTATCGACACCCTCATCATAGTGTTCCTGAAATTAATATTTTAACATTTTCAAGAAGTAGTAATCTATTTTATCAGTATATTAATATTCTGACCTCAACATTTCACATTTGTAGTAACAAGATATGGAGAGAAGCTCTCTACTGTGCTATGGAATTTTGGCAGTATTGAACTGCACCTCTTAATATCTGACAGATTTTCCTTTCAGCTCCTGCTGTGAATATCCAGCATTATCCAGCATTATGCATAACATTGATAAATAGTTCACATCTATCCTTGGAAAAGCAAAACTATTTTTTGATGATGCTACAAGCACAGCTCAGCATTCTTTCTCAGTGTGATATGCCAAGGCCCCATGCTTCTCCCTTCCACTAACTTCACCTTAGAACACACATTTTAGAGAATAAGAACACTCAAACCCTTCTCTCTACACAATGCAGTTTAATAGACAGTGCTATATACACATAGTTACAAAGACTTGGTTCCACTATGAAACTGAAGATTAGATACCCTCAGATTTTTCAAAGTATTTTTATTGATTATTTGGTATTCCATGAACCCTAACAACACTGACTTCCCTGTTGTCCTGGACTAACCACCCTAGCCTTGGGACCTATTCCCATTCCCCAATAAAGCAAGAAGAAAAAAAAATCCAATTTGTGTCATCCATCCTATAGAGTATTGTCAGATTCTCAGTTGCCAGTCCCTTAGAGAAAACTGAGTCTTTCCTTACCTGAATCCCTTTCAGAAACCAACAGTTGAGGAACACTATACATCAAAATTTTTAAGAGCTCTTTTTGGATGGCTTTCTGTTTAGGATGTTCAGGAGCTTGATGGTATTGCTTTATGTGATTATCAACTACGTTCATATATTCTTGGTTCTAGTTGAACTACTGGAATAATATTTTCAAATGAATGTTTGAATGCTCACACTCCTTACACAACATACTCTTGAGTTAGATGCCCGTCTTCGTCATATCTTCTTCACTGGCCACACCTTCTTTGATCATTCTTATACCCACTTGATGTAAACCTTCTTATAAGCACCTATAAATAGGTGCTATATTCTTTAAAATAAAAGATGACACCTATGTATTTGTTATTCATTTTCAATATTATATCACTTTGTAAACATGGGCTCTTCCACCCATGATCCAGTTCCAGAATAATGACTCAGAGGATTACTATTCATTAATAATTCTCATGGAATTTTGCTCTCCTTGTTCCCTAAATAACTAGTAACTTATTTAATTCATTTAGAATCCCACAGACATGAAATACATGACTGATTGCCTCTCCTTAGAGTCTATCAGAATTCCAGTCTCTTTTACCAGAACTCCTATCATCTCCTTTCTGCCTTTTGCTAATAGGCCATCGTCGTTTTATTGAGAGGTGATACTTCCACACAGTACACAAGAGAATATCGCTACATCTCCCCCCTTTTGTCAAATAAAAGGCTCTCACTCTAACATCAATAAATCGTGTAATAAGAACAATTATAAAAACTACCAGGTAAGAATTTTATTCAAAGTGTACAGTCCATATGTATTTTGGAACCTTAAAATTGTATTTTATCAACTATATTATCTTGGTGGGTCCAAAATTTAAACTCAAAAACTTTGTATCATAATTTGCATTACAAACCTTAACATCGTTTTTAGACTTTAAAATATTTAAAGATTATATCATTTTATCCTATTAGTCTTATACCTGCCTTTTTTCACTTGCCTTTCTGGTAACATGAGATAGGAGAGAAAGAAGAGCAAAGAAAAAGAAAGAGAGAAAGAAACCCCTGAATCTTTGCTTTATTTCCTCCGTAACCAAGAACATTAACAACTTCCGAAAGGACAACAACATTCATCACCTACCAAATAAAAACACCCATTCCATATTTTTGGAATGGGGCATTTAAATCCTGTTAAACTTCCTGCTATCTGGGGACTGTGTCCTTTGGGGGTTCCTGAGAAAATTGGGATATTGGTCAGTTTTAAGAAGGCTAGTTGTAACATTTCTGTCTAACATCTGTGTAATATTAAAGCGCAGATCTTAAATGAAGTCCTGGCTGGGACAACCCGTGATGCTAAATGATCGTGCTAGCCATGTTGAACATTTTCTGGATAGAGATTATTGAGGACACAGCAATTGAGGCAGTCTGAAGTTCGATTTACTAGGCTTCTTGTTTTGTCTTGTCTTTTTTGATGTCTTTTCAAATGCCATGATAACTTCTGAAATGTGCAGCTTGCTGTTCATGCAGGTCCCCAAACACCTGGAGTCAGGGATTACCTTGACTATACTGCCTGCCTCTTCATCCTGCTCCCCTAACTTATCTGCCTTGTCTGGCCTCAGTGGAAGAGGTGCCTAATGCTGCTGTGACTTGAGGTGACAGGGTAAGTTGATACCCAGGGTGAATTTTCCCCTATTCAGATGTGAAAAAGAGAGGCCATGGGAGGGGCTTGTGGGAGGGAAATGGAAAAAGTAAATAAATAAATACATCAACTAAAAAAAATTAATCATTGCTGAAAATAAATAATTATTTATATGTTGATAAGCAAAACAAAATGATTTGGGGCAAAAATATATAGTGTCATTATATTTTCTAATTTTTTTATTTTTTATTTATTTACTTTCCAAATGTTGCCCCCTCCCTGGTCCCCCCTCCACAAGTTCTTCACCCACTCCCCCTCCCCTTTGCTTCTGAGAGGGTACTTCCCCAACCATCCCTCCACACCTACCTCTCCCCTCTAGCATTCCCCTTCCCTGGGGCATCAAGTTTCTACAGGATTAAGCCTATCCTTTGCCAGTGAAGCCAGACAATGCAGTTCTCTCTTACATCTGTAGCAGTGGGCCACGGACCAACCCATGGACACTCGTTAGTTGGTTGGTGGCTTAGAATCTGGATGCTCAAAGAGGTCTAGGTTAGTTGATACTGTGGATTTTCCTTAGATATTGCAATCCTCTTCAGTTTCTTTAGTCCTTCCCCTTTCCTCTTCCATAGGGGTCCCCAACTTCAGTCCAATGATTGACTGAAAGTATCTGCATCTGTCTCAATCAGCTGCTGGTAGAGGACAGCCATTCTAGTCTCCTGTTTGCAAGAACAAAATAGCATCTGTAAGTGTCAGGGTTTGGTGCCTGTGCATGGGATGGATCCCAAGTTGGGATGGTGTCTGGATGGCCTTTCCTTCATTCTTTGTTCCATTTTTGTCCCTGTATTTCCTTTAGACAGGAACAATTTTGGTTCAAAAATTTTGAAGATGAGTGGGTGGCCTCATTGCTCAAATGGGGTCCATGGCTATCTACTAAAGGTGGATTCTGTAATTTACATCTCCCCACTGTTGGGCATTTCAGCTAAGGTCATAATCACTGGGTCCTGGGAGCCTCTCACATCCCTGGTAGGTATCTGCAACTTTCTAGAGGTCCCAACCCCACTTCCCCTACTGCTACATATTTCTATTCAATCACCTTGTCTTCTGGGCTTCTCTTCTGTTTCCCCACCACCATACCTAATCCTGACCCCCCTTTCCATCACTCTCCATCTTCCATCCAGGTCCATACTTTCCTCTGCCTCTTATGAATATTTTGTTCTGCCTCTAAGAGGGATTGAGGTATCCACACTTGCCTTCCTTTTTGTTAAGCTTCATTTGGTCTGTGAGTCATATATGGGTATTCTGAGCTTTCTGAGCTTTTTGGCTAAAACCCACTTATCAGAGAGTACACACAATATATGTCCTTTTGGGTCTGAGTTACCTCACTCAGGATGCTATTTTATAATTCCATCAATTTACCTGCAAAATTCATGTTGTCTTCATTTTAAATAGTTGAGTACTCTTTCGTTTTTTAACATGGAAATTAGTTTTCTTTTTAATCGATAACTCTCTTCTTAAGAACTTAAAAAGTATATTATCAAATCTGTTGAATTTAAGCATTTTTTACATTTTTACCTATCTGTAGCTGGTGTCTAACAGGTCTTACTGCTGTGTGGCTAGCACAACCTGCCATGTAGGATGCTGCTTCATGGCTTTATTCCATTTGGGTTGGTTTCCCACTCCACTCAAATCTAGGTGGGAACAGGCTTTTTATGCAGGCCCACTTGCCATGCTATTGTGGGCTGGGCCTGCCCTCTGCTGCTCCTGAGATGTCCACTAAGGCTCTGCTTTGCTCTCCTACTCTGGGGCAGGAATGGCAGCAGTTCCAAAGGATCTGACTTTCCCGATGGCCTCTTACTCTTAAAGAGACAGAGCTGTTCTGTTCCCAGAGACTTTGCTCCAGCCTTCCAGCCAAAACTTTTCTCAGATTTGAGCTTGGATTTCTAGTACCAAGTTGGGTGCCATTTGTAATACCAGTGCTGTGTTCTCTTATAATGATTCAGAAGCCTACCCCTTATTAACAGCACTTCTGGCTGTTTTCTGTGTTTATTCTGCTACTAACTCATAACTTATTTAGCCCTTTTATTCTTATTCTCTGTCTGCCACAAGGCTGGTTACCTTTTCTCAGCCTCACACATCTGACTTCCTCAGAGTCCTGGTGGTGAATCTCCTGGTTTTAATTATCACCCAGGGTTCTAATCTCTTTACCAGAAGTCCTATCCTTTACTTCCTCATTCTGCTGATAGGACATCAACTTTTTATTGATGGGTGATGGGTTCCCATAGTACACAAGAGATTAAATTTAATGGAATATATTTTTAATAGGCATGCTATTGCTAAAACATCCATGACACATTAACTTACTTAGTATGTAAGAAACAAAGTTGGAATATATTTGTTTAAAGAAAAAAGTATTTGAATTATGTTACAAATAATGTCATTAAAATATAAACTTGAGCTATTAAAACACTAAATAACAAAAGAAGCACCCACGATAATGGTGATATAAATCATCATATTTCTAACAAATAATTTCACAGAAATTTATAATACTATAAACATCAGTCCAGAAATTGTCCTTATAGTTATTCCTTAAAAATGGTTTGAGTTATGTTTAAGGTAATTCTTATAAATGTTTAGGGTGTCAATGTTTAAAATGGTAAAACTCTACAGAACACTGAAAATATGTGGCTATATTTCTAATAGACTACCATCATGTGATTGTACTTTTCATTAACTAAGTTGTAGAAAATATTTAACATCTTAGAAAATACAAAGGAGGCAATATTTGTTGAAAGGGCAGATAAGATTGCTCATAAAAACAATAGCACTTAATTCCTTTGTATTTCTGGCCTTGTCTGTAATTTATCATCAAGCTCTGAAATCTCAGAATATACACACAGTTGAAAGTCATTTGTCTGTTAATTAATATACTCTAATAGTACAGAAAGATTTTTTGTGCTAATGGTATTCCAACATCCATGATTATTTTTTCTGTATCAAAATTTTCTGATAAATATTCAGTGACCACTGTTGCCAGAAGATAACTAAAAGTGGTGACCATGATCCAACTGCCTAGACCAATTTACAATGATTTTGGAAGTATAATTTCCATATATCCAAAAGTAAGTTAGAGAAACTGATGAACTTCCATAGTTGAGAAGTGATGGGTGTCAATTGGATACACATTAACATTATTTAGAAGCTGTATTTGAATCAGGGAAAAAAGAAAGCAAAGAAGTATCAGGAAGGGTCACAGTAAAATATTAACATCTCAAATTATATCTATAACTTCAATGTAGTAATAATCCCATCATCATGTTCATATTCCTGAACATATCCACTCCATATTCTGAGATAGAAAAATACTTTTCAAATGAATCATATTTTCAATTAACTGTATTGTCATGCTGAATCCCAATAAGATGAATCCCAATAAGATGCTATTTTTTTTTAATCAAAATCTTAAAATACTAGTGCTTGGAAACTGTCAGGAAACACAGTAGTACACTAGTATTATTTGTACAGAATATTAAAGGGAAATAAAAACACCTGTTATATCACTTTTGACTCAGTCTCACTCATTCAAATCCAATTAAGCATAACAGCATTGATATACAACTGGTTATAACATCAATGGTAAATTCCATAGTGTATACTGACTTGTGTTTACTTCTCTGTACTGGGATTGAACCTAGGGCATTGCACATGGAACCTGAGCAATTTGTGCTGAGCTGCAAACACTATTTACAGAGACAGGATTTAGCTAACTTGTTCAGGCTTGTCTTGAACTTGTGATACTGTTTTCCCACTCCCCAAATATCTACAACTAGAGATGTGTACCACAGAACACAACTCTTAATTTGCATGTTTTGTGTTTAATAAGTCAAAGAGTAAATATTAACATTATTAATCGTGGTCATACATGTTTTAAGCCAAGTTAGTTTAAAAGCATCTTTTACAAATACTTATTGAAAATTGACTCAAGTACAACTATTGAGTCTATCAATGTTTGTCAAGTGTTGGGGAAAACATTCTAAAACATATATATCAAGTTATAGTACAAAAATTAAATCACATGTTTTGTTCTAGTCAAATAAATATACTGCAAGTATATTTTAGGTAGTCAACAGTAGATTGGAGAAACCAGAAGCAAAGAACAAACAAACAAAAAAAGCATATGGTTAAAACTCAGAAGAAGAAAAATTCATATTTAAGTTAGAATTATTCCTAGGATTTCAAGATTTATTTTTAATCGTTTTATGAAAATAAGCTATTTCAAAGATAAGTATTTACACATGCTAATTACAGAAGGTGGTTTGCTATTTTTTATGCTATATTACAGAATCAAGAACTGTAATTTACTTGAAAACTGTTCCCCAATGAACAAGATATTTGAACATTTGGTCCCCAGATTGCGAAAGTTTTTGTGGATATTTAGGGGCTTTGTACTTGCTGAAGAAAGTATGTCACTAAGGCTGATATTTGAGACCTGATAGACTTATTCTTTTTCTAGTTTCCAGTCTCTGCTTTATCCCTATAGTTGAAGATGCTCTAGGCACCATACTAGATTGTTGTCATGTCTCCTTGCCGTAACGGTGATGAATACTTATCCATGTAAAACAGTACCCAAATATGCCTTTCCTTCCATATGTTGCCTTGAACATGAGGTTTTATCACGGAAAAGAAAAATAATTTATACAGTTACTATGACAGTGCAAAAATGTACTTTGTTATATTTTTGTAAAGAGATTATTGAAATAGAGTCAGAATAATTCTTTACATTTATTTCACATAATTATTATATAATTTTAATATAAATGCATGTTAATTTGCATTAAGTAGTCTTGAGTAGCTCACAGACCACACTACTAGTTCTTTGCAGATAGTTTGTTAGTTATAGTTTTAAAGTCATTTGTGTATCAAGATTTTAGTGCTAATTTAAGTAATAATATATATCCATAGAAATCAACATGCTTTAAATAGAAGCCCAATGTAAAACAAAAAATAACTTCAATCTTTTAGCATTTGAAAAAACAATGAATAATTAATGTTGCTTCAAAATGGTTTTAAATGACTTTGAGAATATTTTCCTTTAATTTATGTATTAAAAGTGAAAATAACATTGTGTTACTATCCCCATTACTCAACTGTCCTTTAATAGGTCACCTCAAATATGTTTCAGTATTCCCTAGTAAAAGCCACTAATAACAACCTGTCCTGTGAATAATTGAATAGCTATAGAAATATATTTATATTGGATATGTCATAGAAATAGGCCAGTGAAATAATTGTGACTGGTAAACTACAGAGAGAGATAGAGAGAGAGAGAGAGAGAGAGAGAGAGAGAGAGAGAGAGAGAGGAAGAAAGAGAGAGGAAGATAGAGAAAAACAGAGACAGAGACAGACAGAGACAGAGAGACAGAGATTTGTTAATAGTAATTGAAAAATATACCTCACTATCAACTCTAATATTAAAGGAGAAATATGCTTTAAAATAAAATATAATAAGATAAACCTTCGTAACAAAGTTGGGCAAGTAAAACCTTCAAAAGAATGAAAAGTCCAAGAGAAGGTACAAAAATCAGAGACCCAATTATTTGCACATTTGGGAATCCCTTAAAAACAATAAAGTGTAATACATGATGTAAATGCAGAGGACATGGTATAGACGCATGCAGACCCTGGAAGTGTTGCTTCAGTCTCTTTGAGTTCGTAAGACCTGTGAACATATTAATTTAGAGCACCTGTTTTCCCAGTGCCCTCAGCCTTTGAAAGCATGTACTAACTCCTAGCATTCTAACTTCTTATTCATACTAACTTCTCATTCTACTTACATTAGTCAATCTTTCAATCCTTATTAAAGAATTTCCTTTTCATAGCAGATGCCAATTGACCCATGGACACTCTTCTAGTTGCGCTAAATGCCAGTAGAATTGCTTGTCACTAAACAGGAACTGTATATTATAATGATCTTTACCCTAGTTTCAGAGATCAATGTGGAAGACAGGACATAAAGCCACTAAAAGTCAGTGGTGGTTGATGATAACTTCAAGGTAACAGTTATATCGAGACACAAAACATCAGTTGCTCATATAAACTTATAATGAGTAGAACAACGTGCAAAATTCTGCACAAACTGAAGACAGATGATACTTCAGAGGGGAGTGTAAACACTCCAGTCTCACCTTTAGCTGGGGAGCTCTTACTAATTGATATGGTCCAAGATAGAGCAAGTCATTTTGGTGTAAGGACATGACGCTTGAAAGGCTTAGAATATTAGTAGCCTATACTACTAATAATAAATGCATATAACTATGAAACTCAATTGTAATCTTTTTAAAGAAGGAACACAAATTGAGTGAGTTTGGAATAATGAAATTAGAAGTGACTCAAATTACTCTGAGATGAGATGGAAGTAGATGAATATCATAAAAATTCAATATATATTTTCTCAAATAATTAATATAAAAAACAAACACCAAACATTAGACAAGTAACATATCAAATCAACTTTATCATTTGCAGTAAATGTTTGATCTTATAATTTTATATATATATATATATATATATATATATATATATATATATATATATATTTGATTAAAATAGTATCTAATTTTACTTACACAAAGCCATCCCCAAGTGTATTTGAACTGCTATTTTCTCTTAGATATAATATTGGTCTTTCACAGATTCTTTTCTCCATTCTTAAGTTGTAGTGTGTTATCTCATTTTCTTCATCTTTGTTGAGAAGTTGGCTGTTAACTTCACTGAATTTCTAACACCAAAATGAACATTGAAGACTTTTTTACATGCATATTGTTGTTGCTGTTTAGCACAATCATGTACTTATGTGATATTTCTGCTTGCTTTTATGGTATTGTAAGCATTGAAATATTGTTATATTTTAGCATATAAGGCTAACAAACCAAAGATAGTGAAGGTGTCATACATGAGAGCTAAAGATAAATGCAATATCCCAGTGAAACAAGACTAGTTGGGCACCAATTTTTTTTTGTTTGTTTTGTTTGTTGTTTTTTGTTTTTTCAAGACAGAGTTTCTCTGTGTAGTCCTGGCTGTCCTGGAACCCACTCTGTAGACTCCCAAGTGCTGGGATTAAAGGCGTGCGCCACCACCGCCCGGCTTGGGCACCAATTGAGTTACCTCAAGAACTGCAGCTTTGCAGTTTGAAACAGGGCTTAGAAACTGATGCTGATTTCAAAAATAAGATATAGCCTCCCCAGGTTGTGGAGAATGGGGAGGCGTGGACATCCTCTTGGAGACAGGGATAGGAGACATGGGGTGTGGAACAGTCAGAGGGTGGACGAGGAGGGGAATAAAATCTGGACTGTACAAAGAAAAGATTAAAGAATAAATAAAAACATTAAATTTAAAAAAGAAAGAAAAGAATAAAAACAAAAAAGAAAATAGTAATTTATATAATCAAAGTCACAGTAATTTTGGTTCTCAAATTTTTTTTCCTAAAATCTGTATAGCAACGGTGGCATTTTTAGTCATGCATACATAATTTAAAAAGTATTAACACATTCCATATTATAAACATATATGTATACCTGACTACAACACATACTATTGCATTTAAGTTGTATTTAACAATTTGTGAATTATATTTATATAAAAAGTAGTAATATTTCTGCAATAAATTTATAAGAAATAAATAAAATGATTCTGATGAAAAGCTAGACTTCTACCACATTTGTGCACTAAGGAAATGTAATTGATTGAATTATTTTTCTCTTCCATTTTAGCCAATTTCAGGACGTATCTGTCTCAGTCTTCATTCACGTGAATATATTCAATAAACTATGTGTTATTTAGAGTAAATAGGTCTACTCTTTTTCTGGAACATTTTTGTTGTTGTTTTGCTTTTGCTTCATTATAAAGAATGATTTTTAAGATTTTTCTGTAAAAAGAAATTCTCTAAGATAGAATAGGGACATGCTGGACCCTAAATGTACTACATGAAGGCTGAGGACTACTGATGATACAAGGAGGTGATGTGAATCTGCTGTTCTTTTGATTATTGTTTTAATGTCATAGGACATCCAATGTCTGTATTTTAATAGAAAACAAAAGTAACCTGTCACTAACCATAATATATAATTGTAAAAAAAATTACAAATGTTCAGTAAATGTCAATCAATGTAATTCATATCTCAAGCATTGGAAAGTATGAGCCCAAGAATTTATCCAATAAGGATGACAAGAAAGGGTACTGCTGCATAAACATTTTCATTCAGGATCCCCTCCAGCTGACTACCTAATCATTATACTTACGAAAAATTAACTTTTCTTGACTTTAAAATGTGTGTCATTTAATATTCGTTCCTCTAATGAGTAGAACTTTCATTCTTTCTGTGACCAAGTTCTTGACATCTATGAAGTGGGAGAAACATCCCAATTATGACTTTGTTTCTCTAGACCCTTATGGTAACAGGTGGAACTAATATCTGAAATCCACCACTGCATGGAAATTCTTAAGGAAAATTGTCTAGTGTAGTTTCTTGATGGACACATTTTATAAACCTAAGAATTTGGAAGGACATTACTGCCATACATGTTGTAAAATACCCAATGGTATACTAAATACTTCATTATATTTTTGAGATTAGCATGATGAAGATGTTATTTAACACAATGGTTCTAAGCAGTAATATACATAAAATTTACCCAGGAAAATTCTAAAATTTTGTATCAATGTTCCCTGGTAGTTATCAATGTTCAGAGCAACTGCAGAAATTAACATACCCTTCAAATCATACTTCTGAATATATTAAGAATTTTAATTTCCTTGTAAAAATACACATTCTAGCAGATTAGATTCTATAATAGAACCCAACTTTTGATACCCACAAGTACCTCATTATCAACAATAAAGACTAATTTGAATAAAATGATTCCATGAAAAGCAACAAAGAAGCATATCTATTTAATACTTTAAAATATAGACTTCAATTCCAAGCTAATCAGAAGAAATAAAGAAGGCCACTTCATATTTATCAGAAATAAGGCAAAGGCATTCAGGCTCCAAACTCATTCAGTATATTGACTGAAGTCTTAGCTAAAGCAAGAAGATAATAATTTTTTTTTCAAAAAAATCAAAGTAATACAAATTAGAAAAGATGAATTAGATGTATAATATATGTAGATAGCATAAAATATACATAAGATACTTTACAGACTCCAACAAAGTAGCTGAATATAAAATTAAGAAACAAACATTAGTAGGCCTAAGATATTATAATAGCTATTTAAAAGCAAAGAAATATTCAAGTGAATGAAGAGGAAGCACAGATTGAGAGAAGATCTTTGATAGCTACAGATCCGACAGAGGGCTAGTGTCTAGAACAAACAAAGAACCCAGAAAAATAAACATGAAGTAAACAAAAAACATGATTAAAAATGGCTATGGAACCGAGCAAAAGATCTCAAAACAGTAAATACAAGTGACTATTAAACACTTTAAAAAGTGTTCAGTAACATTAACCGTCATGAAAATGCATATCAAAACTGAAGAAATCCATCTTGTTCTAGAATACCTCTAGTCAAAAATGCAAACCACAGCTAGTGCTAGCCTGGGTACAGAAAATGGGAAAATTTTCACACTCTTAAGATGAGATTTAAATTAATGCAACCACTGTAAAGACAAATAGTATGTTTTCTCCCATGACACACACACACACACACACACACACACACACACACACACACACAAAATAGAAGAAGAAGAAGAGAGAGGGATGGAGCGGAGATACAGAGACAGAGACAGAGAGGTCTATACTATGGCATATCTAACTTTGTATTTTACTATAAATACATTTGCACATTCAAATGCATTGTTTTTTCCCAATAAATTCTGGAAAGAGAGTGATGAGAATATTATATACATGTATGGAATTCTCAGAGAACTACCTCATTACAAAAATGATAACAGGGGTTGTTGATTATAGGTCCAAGACAATGTGAATGAAGGCTTTGCAGCCCTGAATTTGCAGTGCAAAGACAATATTACTAGGATTGTCTGTGACAACTAATTCTTTTTTTCTAGTTACAAGTGATTTTGATCTATGAAGTGTCTTCTTAAATTAACAACCTGTCCCTATGTTATAATTTCCTATGATTAATCATAGGTTAACTAGCACATGCATAGAATCACTTAGACACTACTATCACTAGCTGAATGAGTCTGTAGTCATAATTAGTTTGAGCAACATTGCTAGAATCATCAAGGGACCTTCATAGAGCATAACAAAAGAAACATCACTTGTATAAACATGTAAAACTTAATATGTGTAATGTGTTTTTGGAAAAATGACTTGTGCTTTTCAACTTTATTTGGACACTGATTATTAATTAATTCGGTCATGATTCTTAGCAGGTTTGTTTAAAATAAATCCTCAAGAGCTAATAACATGTGTCTCTATATCTGTCTATCTATCTATCTATCTATCTATCTGTCTGTCTGTCTGTCTGTCTGTCTGTCTATCTATCTACCTATCTATCTTAAACAAGATGTACCATATTTTCTTGGACTTTACTCTCTGTCTTTAGAGTCATCATAAACATTTAGACAAAGGATGCATATTCTTAAGAAAATGATCCTCCTAGGACTGGAAAGATTTCCCAGAGGTTAAAGACCAGGATTAGTTCCTGGCATCCATGTAGTAGTGTACAATCATCAATAACTCCAATTCTAGGGAATCTGAATATTATTCTGGCCTCCACCAGCATGAGGCATGGAAGTGGTTCTATTGTTTTAAAAACTAAATCACAAATGTTTGATTTACCAAATGAAGACTCAGGAGCCAGGCATTTTGGTGAATGCCTGCTAGCTCAAAGGGGCAGAGCAAGCAATTTCCTAATCCACGGACTACTCAGGGATAAAAACAAAAAACTTTCATTCCTTCTTCACCAGTCTTAAATATTCTTCAACTCAAAGATCCTTCTTTTTCTTTCCTGGGTTACCTTATGTTCACTCCCTGACAACTGCTTGCTTGCGCTGCCTCTACCTATTGTGTACTTTATTTAGCTATTGTTTACAGAAAGCTCTCAGGTTAAGTGTGTATTCTAGGGCTGAGCTACACTGTAACTACTTGTTTACAGAAATCAGAAAGCCCTCAGGTTAAAGATATATGCTATGGCAGAGCAATATAACAACAAGAAAGATGCTTTTCCAGTTCCCAAATTCTGGGTTCACAATGTGTTCAAATACCCTGTGAAATTGTTCACAGGCATACATTCAGGAATAACATACATACACACAAAATGAAACAAACCTCAGACATTTTTAATATCTTGTAGGGTCCAAAAATAAAATAAAAACTTAATTACTTTGTAAATGAATATCTTAGGCTAGAAATAGCTTCACTTCCCATTGGGATGAGTTGGTTACTTTGCTTGTTAAGTAAGAAAAAATTTCTAAATTATTGTGTTCAACAAAATGTAACATTTGCTTTACCATGAGGTATCAGCATTAGATTTCCCAAGGGTAGATAAAAGAAAAATTGCATAATGAATTTTTAAACAAATATCTGAGCAAGTTTTTTATTTATATTTATAATGTCTTCAGAAAGATAATTTCATAAAGACTAATTTTTAAGTCCAGGTTTATAATTATAAATGAACTCTAAATTATACTTTTGAAGTTTCTCAAGTAATTTTTATATAAAAAAATTTCCCTCTGAATGAAGTAGAAAATAAATGCTTTCAGGTCTAATAAATCATTAATTTGTGATTAATTGATACAATTAGTGTACATTTTGTCATTTTCCCCAAATTAATAATACTATGAAAAATGTGTATCTAACTGTATTCTCTTTCTTATAGCTTGTGCTCACAGCATATCTATCAATGTTCATCAGTGTTTCCTATGAGATAATGGTAACATACTTGTTAATTTTCATTGTTGTTGCTCTGATCTTCAAAGTTTTAGATTGGGTTCATATCTATCATAATAAATGCTGATCATCAGAAACCTAGGTCTCCTGAATGTTTTTTCTAAATACTTACAAATGATTTAAATTTTTATTATTATTCTATAGATATTGACAAGCTAAAAGTTGCTGCATGTTTTAAAATGTATCTTTTTAAAAAAAAAGGATTCTAGGATTCTAGGATGTATTGATTAATATGTTTGTCAAAGGTTCAATTTGGTAATACCTATACATTTTAACTGTTTTAAAGCAATGGGATGTTTTTTTCTGATTGGTGGGAAAACCAAATGAAAAATAACCTGTGTGAATGCATTAAAATATACATTGTACAAAATGTATAGCTATATAAAGTTGATTTGTGAAAAGAAAATAAAACATTTCCAACATAGCTAATCAGCATACCCCCAAAACCAATAACAATAAAGAAAGAAAAACACTAAGGATCCAGTAAAACAGAATCTCACCTAACACTTTCATAGTACATAGTAAGAATTATTTTTATAGTAAACACAAAACAATACAGATTAAGCTTAGATTAAAATAAAGGTTCAGCTTTATGGTGTCTTTAAGAAACACAGACAACATTGCAGACTTTTGAAAGACGGTGCAATGTTGAACATAACCAACTTGACAGGATCTAGAATCCTCCTGGCACATGTAAGGTAAGTTAGCCTTTGGGTATAGCTATGAGGGTTTACTGTAAACCAGTTAACCTAGACATGAACATTGCCTCAATTGTCCACAGCACCATTTTCATCTCCACATTAGAAGATTTCATTGAATTGAAAGAAAAATGTGTTAAGCACTAGCTGCCTGTCTTTAGCCTCCACTTTTTACTGTAAATTTAATTTGACAAGTTCCTGCTGCTGGGCCTCTCCCCTGCCACCAACATGACAGATTAAACACTTCAGTTGGGAGATAAATAAACCTTTCTTTCTTATGTTGCATATATTAGGATATTTTACCAAAATGACATAAAAATAAATAATGAAATTAATGCCTAAAGAAAGGGGTTTATTAATGAATAGTTTACTTCTTTACAGTAAATAATTTCCTGTATCAAATTGTCAATAACTATGATGTCAACAAAGATAGTGAAAAATTTCTTGCTCAAGTGAAACTTGTAACAACATTTGACATCATATTTCAATATATACATTTGTGTTCTCCATCACTGGGATCAGTTTATGTGAACAGTTCAACAGTCTCTGTCTAATGTACCCACCCTTAATTTCCCTTACAGTGATACTACATGAAATGCCTCTGAGTCTCAGTTGAAAGTCAAAGTTATGAAAAAAGAATGAGAAATCACAGTTGAGAAAAAAAACTGTTTACATTTTATAGGTAGAAAAATATCTAATTGTGTTGTCAAATAGTACTCTTCTTAATTTTGATATTTAAGGTTTCATAAAATGAATGGTTTGTCAAAATTGCAAGAGACACAGAGTTGTTACTTGTAACTTTGCTTAAAATCAAGCACAATTGAAGATGTAATTACATGAGAAAAACTCAGTATTTGTCATAATTCAGATGCAAAAAATAATGCTGTTCATTCCTTCTCTGCCCCGTTTATTTTTATCTATGAGATGAAAAAAATACAGGATGAGCAAAAATGTCAATGTAACAATTATATAGGAAATTATTAGAAGAACAAATAAGTTTTATATTCTATGGAAGAAAAAAATAAATGAAAGTAGCAGCTTTGGTGGAAGTCAATTATTGACAGCAATGGTGTGCATACACATGATCAGAAATCAGGCCATAGACTAGTTCTTTATAGAAATAGATGTTTAACTTGTTATATATTTATCAAAATAGATGGTTAAGATAAATTGGTGTCTTTTAGAATATTGATATGATTTTTTGTATTACTTTGAATCCTCCCTCATATTTTACATCACTTAAGGCTTATAACTCACATTCCTCATTTAAAAGAACAGATATTTACTTGTAAGAAAAAAATTTTGAATACAATATTTTTAGCTTATGAGTATTCTGTCATTGTGTATCAAATTAAAAATAATGCATAGTGCTAGAGATGTGACCCAGATGATGGAGCATTTGCAGGGCAAGGAATGGATTGTTTTCCTAATACCACCTAAAGAAGGCATAGTAACATGGTTACCATGGTAACATTACATGGTAACCTGTAATACCAGCATTTAGGAGATGGCCGCAAGATTAGATATTTTTAAACATCTTCAGCTCTGTAATGTCTAGTGATCATTCTAGGTGTATTGATTTCAAACAGATACAACCACCATAGGCTCAGGTATTCAATACCTGGCCACCAGTTGGTGGCACTGTTTGGAAAATTTATTGAGAGGTAAAGTCTTCTGGTGGAATGTGGACAAACTCTTGAGAGCTAAAAGCCATACACCATTTCCAACTTCCTCTCTCTACAATGCCTGCCAGCTGCCGTACTCTTCTTCTATGATGGACTTGTCTTTCTGGAGCCACAAATGTTCTTGACTGTGGTGTTTACCAGAGCAACAGAAAAATAGCAAATGCAGAATTTGGTATCAGAGAGTAAACTGCTGTTGTCAAGAACCTGATGATATTTTGGGGGGATTATGGATAACATTGGAGTATAAATGAGAATTCCTTAAAGGTAACAGCTTCCTAAAGATGGTTGGCTGACTAAAACATCATGAATAGGAACACTGGAGACCTGGAGCAGCTTTCGAATCTAATTATAATTTAACCTCTATACTTTCATCCTTCTAAAAGACCAAACATTTCCCACATCTATGCTGGATCTAGCATTTTGAAAAATAGATAGACACCTTTGAAACATATTAAAACAACTCCTGTTTTCTACCAAGCAAAGAGCTAATACTGTCAGATAATATCTAAGGCAGATAGTTGAGAATTCTCTACCTAGCCATGTCTCATCTCTTTGATTATTCTGCCAATGGATTTTTAAAAATCCTCTTTCAAAATCTTTATAAAATGAACAAGAAAGCAAATTTATGTAGTCCCTCAAGTTTCTTATAAATTTTAAATTTGTAAATTTAAATAAAATATAAATTTAAATTTATGAATAATAAATATAATGTGATATAAATATAAATTTATTACTATTAAAGTCACTTGGTCAAATTATTATGAAGATTAGTCAGTGTTTGACTCAATATCTATATTTAAGCTCATCTAAGACAGCAACAGAGAACTCAGGATATACAGAAATAAGAATGGAAATCTAGTCCTCTTCTACAAATATCTTGAGAAATATCAGTCCATAAAGTAGGAAATGAGTTTATATCTTTCTTCCTCAAGTAAAACCTTTCTTGCCTTTGCCCCTTTTCTTGCTGATTGAGGTTTGAACTTGATATTGAAGATGAAACCCTCAGTTCCTTGATCTAGGAGGCTTGCCTGGCTGACTCCATGCTTCCCAGTCATGATAGATTCTTATCCATTTAACAACATAAACCCAAATTATTCTCCTTCCATTGTATGTTGCTGAAGTCATGGTATTTCATAATAGCAAGGGAAAAGTACATTTGACTGCATGACAACATTCTTCAAGAAGAACGGGAAAGAAAGGAAGGATGGGAGGGATGCAAGAAAGAGAAAGAAAAAGAATGAAGAAATGAATAAATGGATTAATAGAAAACAGACAAAAATGATTACAAGTATAGCTTACTACTATACTTACATAAGCTACATTCCCTTATAGTTATATAAGCATATCTTGTGGTTTGGCTCTTGAGTGTCTCTTCAAGCAACATGTGTTTAAAGAGTGGTCCTCAGGGCAGAGCTGTTATTTAGAGGGATTTGAATTGTTAAAATTTGGTAAGTTGTAGTCAATACATGTATGGCATGTTGTAAGATTTGGGGAGTAGAGTAACTTTGCCTACCTTTTGCTCCATCTTTGCTTCCTGGCCAAGTGCTAAGTAGTTCTGTTTGAGCAAATGCTATTCACCATTGGTATCTGAAAATCCTACTAAAATCTTAAAAGTAATGACTTGACAGATTATGGACTTAAATGCCAACAACTAAGAGCACAAATTACTTTGTAGGGCAAAGAAGACTGTCAATAGGAAAAGGGCAACCCACAGATTGGGAAAAGATCTTTACCAACTGTACATTCAGTAGAGAGTTAATATTCAACATATAAGAAGTTAGACACCAGAAAACCAAATAACCATATTTTTAAAAATAGAGTACAGAGCTAAACAGAGAATCCTCAACTGAAGAATTTCAAATGGCTGAGAAGCATTTAAAGAAATGTTCAACATTCTTAATCAGGGAAATGAAAATCAAAATGATCCCGAGAGTCTACCTCACACCAATCAGAATGGCTAAGATCAAAAACACAGATGACAGCAGAAGATGGTGAGGATATGGAGAAAAAGGAACACGCCTCCACTGATGGTGGGACTACAAGCTGGTAAAACCACTTTGGAAATCAATCAGGTGGTTCCTGAGAAAAATTGGAAATAGTTCTACCAGAATACCCACCTATATATTTTTATAGCAGCTTTATTTATAATAGCCAGAAGCTGGAAACAATTCAGATGTCCCTCAACAGAAGAATGGATACAAAAAATGTGGTACATATTCAAAATGGAGTATTGCCCAGCTATTAAAAACAATGACTTCATGAAATTTGCAGGCAAATGGATAGAACTAGAATGTATCATCCTGAGTGAGGTAACCCAGATACAAAAGAACACACATGGTATGCACCTATTAATAAGTGGATATTAGCCCAAGAGCTCACAATGCTGAAGATACAACCCACAGAACATATGAAGCATTGGAAAAAGGAAGACCAGGGTGTAGATACTTCAGTCCTATACTGAGGGGAAACAAGATGATCTTGGGAGCTGGAGCAAGAGTAGGTTCTTGGGGGAAAGAGGAGATGGAGAAAATAAATGGGGCAGAATCAGGTATTGGATGGGACTGGAGAGAGGTACAGAGGATCAGAAAATCTAATAAAAATATGTAGTAGGGTGTAATGAGGAACTGTGGGTAGTCACTGGAAGGTCCCAGATACCAAGAAGGCAAGAGGTTCCCGTGACCCAAAGGGGATAACTTTGGTGAAATACACAGCAAAGGGAAGATAGAACTTGTAGAGACCACCTCCAGTAGATATATGCACAACCCCCAGTTGAAGAATGGGCCCACCCATTCATCTCAAAACTTTTAAATCATAAATGTTCCTGTCCAAAAGAAAGACAAAAAATGGCCAAAAAAAAAAAAAGTACAAAAAATGGAGCAGAGACTGAAGGAAGGGCCATTTGATGATTTCCCCACCTGGGAATCCATCCTGTCTGCAGACACCAAATCCCAACAGTTACCATTGCCAAGAGATGCTTAGGAACCTGATGTGTCTGTTCCCTGTGAAGTTCTGCTAGAACCTGACCAATGCAGATGTGGATGCTTGGTTCCAACCATCAAACTGAGTTCAGGGACCCTGGTGGGGAAACTGGTGGGAGGACTGGAGGAGCAGAGAGGGATTGCAACCCCATAGAAAGAACCACCAACCTAGGAGAATACAGGGAGAGATCTGTGGCTCCAGATACGTATGTAGCAGAGAATGTCCTTGTCTGACATCAGTGAGTGTCGAGTCCCTTGCTCCTGTGGAGGCGTGATGCCCCAGTGTAGGGGGATGCTGGAATGGTGGGGCAAGAGTGGGTTGGTGGTTGGGGGAGCAACTTCAGAGAAGCAAAGGGGAGGAGACAGAGGGCAGATGTGGGATTGAGGGCTTGTTTGGGGGCTAATCTGGCAAGGGGATATCATTTGAGATGTAAATAGATGAAATGATTAATTTTAAAAAGGTGTTAATAACTCAAATACCTCTGGTACATTGCTACAGTGACTGAATGCTGACAAATATGACTTAAAGAAGCTTCTGGTGAGATGTGTTTCAATACAAAACGGAGCCAAACATTACCTTATTGGAAACCTTGCAATTAGGATAGACATTGTTGAACTAATATGAATTTCATATTAATGGCTACACTGCATTTTTAATGTGAATAGAGAGATCTGAAAGAAACAGTACCCAAATAGAAAGTCTTCAATAATGCATCTTATTAAAACAGTATTTAGGAATAAAGTTTAGGGTTTCCAATAGAGAAAAATATACTAATTCCATAGTGTTCTATCAACCTTGATTGAATATTCCAACTACTGCTCAGCAGAATCTGCATTTTAAAACAATGTAATTTTTCTTTTTATTTGTGTTGAGAACCCAAAGGAGTGTTTTCCAGGAGTAGGCAAGTGCTTTATTACCAAATTACCTTCTCACACCTGCAACAATAATGCTTCAACTTTTCTGTACATTCTCTATAGTATACCTTTTCTATATTTGAAACATAATAAGCATATGTATGAGTATACATATATAGTGTATATGTACAGCTAATTTATATAGATTTGGTGTGCTTATATTTGTAGATATGAGGGCAAATTGCGTTCTTGCTGGCATTTGAATGTCCATCTTCGTACCAGTATTAAACTCTTTCATTTCTTGCCTTCCAGGCATGTGGAATGCCATGACATTATTACTTTTGTGTCTTTGCCAATGAATCTTTCACCATTCCTTTCCTCCCTTGTGTCTTGATTCATCGAATTCTTTTAGCGAGAATTTTTATATTTAAAAAAAGTTATCCCAGAAGCTTTTAAAATACCTTTTGATCAGTTACAGAACCATTTTTAAAGAGTTGAATAAAGTAGTGTTGTATGAGTTTCTATTCCTATCCCCAGTGGCTGCCCTCCAGCCACTACTTCTATCACTTTCATGCCAAAAACTTCTGTGAATCACAAGAACACAGTGAAATCTCTTTTAGTTCAACCGTTTTAAAAGGTAAAATTATTTGAGGAAAAATACAGTGTGTTTAAGAACTAACAAAGTTGAGCAATAGTTCAAACCTGCATTGCTACTGTGAAAGGCCTCTGTGGATGCTGTCAAAATGATAGCATCGCCAGACAGACAGGAGAAATTGACTGGGAGGGAGAAAACAAGAATATATTAAAATGGGATCTATTCATCTATTGTATAATGAAATCTATTTCATTGTCTTAAGAACATTTTTCATGCAGCTTTCAGTACTACCCAGATTTTGTAATTACAAAAAACTATTCAAAGCATTCAGATGTTGACATATAGCAATATTTGTCAGGTCTATTAATTTTGAATCAAATATATTGAATAATATGAGTATGAAGGGTTTCTATAATATATACTTTTATTGTCACAATTCACTATGTTTCTGGGTTTGATTCTACAATTTAAAAAATGGAAAAATTCATGTAAATATCATTTTTCCAACTTACTAAAAGTTTTGTTGATGTTAGAAAAAAAAGTACCACTGGGTTGACAGTCATGAACAGTTATTAAACTTTTGTTCAAAGAAATAATTACATATGTACCGAGAATGGATATGTAATTAAGGAGTACTAAAATTTTTATCTAGAATATTTCCAAATATCTAAAATAGGAAAAACTATTGAAAGATTTAATAATGGATTCCTTTCACAATTAGATATTCTTGCTCTTGTTCCATTCCTCAGCTCACTGCGTCATTTGACTAACAGACAGGTTTTACCTTTCGAGCCATATTTAGCTTGTCACCAATCAGGAAATTTTAAATTTGATGTTGCCAAGACCCTAACTTAGTTTAGACTTTGGTTCAAGTTTTAAAGTAAGATTTTAATTATAGTTTAAAGATTTTAAAGTCTGTTCAAAAGTCATTTCTCTAATTAGCATTCTTATTTCAAGTTTGTATATAAACCTTATAGCATTGCTTTTACTATTATAATAAAAAAATCTATAAGATGTTGATGTGATTTTCTTTTCTGTTTGAAGTATCTCCCAACACTAAATTCTGGAATTTTGGACACTTTTATACTCAATTTTTATGTACATAAATCTACTCAGACCATCCAAATATATTGAATACCTACCTAGAAAGTATACAAAGTAAAATTTCAATGATAGTATCAAGTAAGAAAATATGTACAATCAAAACTTTCATATTTCAACATGTTAAAAATTTTATTTTTTCCTACTGACCATGTTAATGTTCCAGTGTAGATGCACTTACCTTCACAACAATTTTAAAGTATATTTGCTATACGGTAGAAGATGTGTGTGTATGTGTGTGTGTGTGTGTGTGTGTGTGTGTGTGTGTTGTAATTTAATAAAAGAATATGTCCAGAGAAAAGATGAAAATCTGTTTGCTGTCAGTATCAACAGTAAAATTCAAAAAACGAAACTAAGCAAACAACTGTTTCTTTAACCTCCACTTTATGTGTATGTACTAGCAGGAATGAGGCAAGTTTTACAAAGGAAAACATTTAATTACTGCTTCAGAGGTTTAGTCTGTTATTATCATCATGGCTGGAAGCATGGCAGTGTCCACGAGGAGCTGAGAGTTCTACATTTTGATCCCCAGGCAACAAATGACTTGAGCATAGGAGAACAAAAAGCCCAGCTCCATAGTGACAAGCGTTCTCCAACAAGGCTACACCTATTCCAACAGAGCCACATATTCTCCAACAAGGTAACACCTCCTAATGCAACTCCCGATAAATTCAAACACATGAGTCTATAATGGGCCATACCTTATCAGATCACAACAGTATATAATAAGCCATTTTCCCTTCCTGTCACAAAATACTTAAGAAAAATTAACTAAATGCTACACACACACACACACACACACACACACACACACACACACACGTAAGCATGCACACATGCACACACATTTGAGAGGTTTCATTTCATGGTCACGTGGAATTACTATTTTTTCTAGGCCTGAGGTGAGTAGAAGAAAAAGGGAGGCTCAGAGTGGCTCAGCTCATAGATAGCATTTGGGAAGAAGCAGTCAAGGAGGTTCCAAGGTTTTTTTCTTCACAAATCCAGAAAATCTTTTATTGTCACTGAAAATGATGTTAGAGGTGAGACAAAGAAGTATACTATGCACTATGATAAGGCTAAAGAGTGATTTTTTTTTTTTGCTTTATCAAATTGAGAATCCATATAGATTAGAGAATTATTTGCAAAACAATTTAATAATGTAATCTTTTAAGATGTTATTTTTAATAGAAATATATTTTATTTTAACTGAAAATGAAACCACAGAATTCAAATCTTTAGAAAGTAAAAACAACAACAACAACAAAGAAACAAGAAGTAAAACAAACTTTCTTAAGTAGGTGAATAAATGTGATGACTTTTCTTTGATTAATTATCATTATTCCTAAGTAAATGTGATGTTGACTTTGGAAGTCCCTGTAGTCCCAGTTTCCTTCATTATACATTGCCTTGTAACACATGGAAGTGTTCCTCTTTAATTAGGTCTCTTCCATTGGAGGTCTCAGAGGAAAGAACAAGCTACTAAAAACAAACACAGTATCATGTTTGTTACCATACTTTACAATAACTCTGAAAGACCAACTAAATTTATCAGAGGGTCAGCTAATTCCCCAGCAACCACTGTGCTAAGGATCACAATCTCTTGTATTCTATTTTGTCATTTTTATCACATTAATATATTCATTTAAGTATATATAAAATGCTGTCCAAATAATGTACTTGATAATGTAAAGTCTCAGTAAATAGTTCCTCAACTCAATGATATAGAACATCATTTTGGTTGCTGAGCAACAAAACGGAATTTATTCACTACAGGTGAGACATGGATTGTCTCTGGCAGCCTGAGCAAAACAGAATTAAACCTCTTTGTAAACTGAATGGCATATTTTTGAAAAGGTGATCTACTGAAGGTAGAGAATGATTGACGGATGCTTACAACTTGATAATAATTGCTAAGAAACATTTTAAAAGCACAGTTATAGCATGGTTCTGTACTGTTCTAAGAAAGACCATATTGAGTCTGTTTTACCTTCTTTTAATTCATTATTAATCATTAAATGACTGTTTTCTATCGAGAGACAGAAGGGATGTAGATTCACTTGGGACAGGAAGGTTGGGAAGATCTTAGAGGAGCTGGGGGAGAGAAAGCCATAACCAGAACACTGTGCATGAAAAAAAAATCTATTTAAATAAAGGAAAAATAGAAAACAATAGAATAAAATTTGATATTCTGAAGACCTCATTTGGTATATTTGAAACTTCATTAAGTGAATCAAATTCAAAAATATGATTATAATTTAAAGCATTAGCATTTAATCATGAAAAACATAATGATTAGCCATTTTTCAAATATTATTTTGATTTTTTTAATGGCAGAATCTGTAGTAGATCCCATACAGAATCTTGATAAAAACCTCTTTCTGTGTGTTGATCAGCTTTCTGGTACCCTGCCAGAATAGTTGGGAATGTGCTAAAGGAAGAAGAAATACTGTTTTCTCAGGGTTTTAGAGGCTTCAGCTGAGTCTCAGAAGCACATCATGACAGAACAGTGGGACTGACCACAGTTGATATTTGATGCCTGGAAGACAGAAAGGGTATGGACTCAAGGCATGCCTTCATGCCTTCAAAAACATGTCCCCATATCAAACACTTTCTCTGACTTGGCACTTCCTTGTAAAATCCATTATATTGTGAACTCAAATGGATTTGTTAACCCAAAGGTTCCTGAAAAATGAATACTGATACCATCTTATTTTAGGTTGTGTAGGTTTCATCTTTTCAGATATAACACTTGATATAACCATGTAATATTATAGTTTGTGTGTATATGTGTCTTTACACGTATGACACCAACTTGTACTCGTTAAACAATCTTATACTTTCCATATTAATTTACATAAGACTTTAACATTTTAAACCTGCTTATTAATGAATTTTCTCTGTAAATATTACATACGTGTATCTACATATTTCAATTAGATTTATCTGTCACTTCATCATGAATCACTAATATTTCTCAGCAAAAAGATACTGTAATTTAGGATTGCTTAGTGAGTCTTTTAGACAGAAGGTTATATCTGGGAAGGACTTACTCACAGGACCCCTGAAATATACATAAAAGACAATAAGTGATAGGGGTTACTCTAGCTAGATCAGATCAAAACACTTTTGAGACTTCTCCAGAGTCTGAGTTTAGTGCTGTTGCCCTTCCTTCTCAAAATTTTTTCACCTTTAAAGTTACTTAAAATTCTATATACATTTTTGCACCTAGCTAAAGCATATTTTATTCTTGACAACATGAATGTTTGGCAAAATCATAGCCCTTTCCTGGAACTGTACATTGTAGCAGGGGTGGAGGGAGAACAAAAGTATGAGATAGCATGGAAAGGAGAAAAATGAGCCCTCATCTTGCCATGGTCAGGGCCATGGTTGCTAGATATAGCCTAATATTTTTGTAATGCATGCATTCATAATTTACCATATAGCTCTAATTAAATTCTTGACTGAGCAATGTATTATGTTGCCCTATCTGAAGCATCTTTCAGGATCGCAATATTTGGTACCTATGCTCAGGTAGAAACCAAAGGAAACTGAAAAACACCCATTCATCATAGCATTAGATATGTAACTCAGTATTCAATTTATTTGTTTTCTGCAGACAAGGTGAAACACTAGCTGGTTCAAATTCATTATGTAGACTTGGCTGTTTTGAAAGTCTCAATATCTACCTGCCAATGCTTCTAGGGTTTTAGGAATATACCACCATGCCTAGCAAAAACCTTAAATATTTAATGGATACTATAGTAGCCAGAGTTTTCCTGAAATGCCCAACTGTAACTCTATATGAGAAAATGAGTTGTACGTATTATAGTAACTATGATTAATTAGCAGGATATCATTAGGAATCATTTTACTGATTTTTTTTCTAGTGGTATTTGGCTTTTCGCTAGGTCTCCGGACTATCTAGTTTATCTAGTCTCTGGTTCTTGATTACCAAAGCAGTGTCTAGTAAAGATTGCTTCTAGTGCACTGGTCCTTATCTTAAATAAGATAATATTTTACTACATTTACAAGATCTGCTTCAACATTGTCCTAGTAAAATTTGCAGATACTACAGAAAATAGATCAAAGGTTTTGTGGCTGTTTGGTGTCAATGTTTTTCTTTCAGTAGTCTGGCAGAATGCTTTCCCACAGGCAAAGAGATTAGAAAATAGGGGTGAAATCCCCAAGTACACTTGAATTGCACATGTTAGTTGTGTAGATATTGTTGTACTAGCCAATGGATCCCCATTGTCAGTGTGGAGGGAGCAGCCCTGTCTTAGCATCAGTCTGCAATATTTGGGGATTTCTTTGGGATCCATTTGTCTAACAACTGAATTCAAAGCAACAAAGTCCACCACTCAAATCCTTGCCTAGGAACATGCAGGTCAATTGTGATTTCATATTCAAATTGCTAGGAATCCTCATTAAGCCACCTTCATAGATTCCAGTATGTTTCCAATGATCTAGGTTTTAATATTATGACCCCTAATTACCCCCAATTCCAGCCATCTCTCCCTAGACTCTCTGTCTTTGCATCATATCTCTTTCCCTACCTGATCTCTTCTGCTCCCATTTTCACCAGCTCCCAGTCTACCTGTAAAATATATTATATTTTTCATTCCCAGGGAAATTCATCTGTTTCCCCTGAGACATCTCCTTTTTACCTAACCGCCCTGGATCTACGGAATATAGCATGATTATCATTTACTAATTGACATATCCACTCATAAGGGAATATATGCACAATATGTCATTCTAGATCTGAATTACTTCACAGGATAATTTTTTTCAAATCTCATATATTTATCTGTGAATTTCAAAGTATATTTTTAAATAGGTAAATTATTCTTCATTGTGTAAATGTACCATAATTTCTTTATCCATTCATTTATCTGTTGCAGGATATCTAGTTTATTTCTAGTCTCTGAATATTTATGGGTAAAGCTGCGATGAAGTCGGTTGAACAAATGCCCAGGTGGTAGAATAGAGTGCTCTTTCAGTGTATGCCTAAGAGTGCTAAAGTTGAATATAGATTTCATATGTACATCTAGCATATCTAGCATTATCTAGATTAGCATATCTAATTTTCTTCAAAACTGCCATATTGAGTTCCATAGTGGCTGTAAAAGTTTAGCCACTCCCAGCATCAATGTAGGAGTGTTCTCTTTGCTCTATATCCTTGCCAGTTTGAGATGTTACTATGTAATTGTCCTTAGACATTCTGTAAAATAGAATTTAAAAGTAGCTTTGATTTGTAATTCCCTGGTGACTAATGATGTTAATTATTTCTTTAAATGTCTCTCAGTCATTTGCGTTACCTGCTATTGAGAAATCTGTGTTTAGATCTGTACCCCGTTTTAGTTGTATTACGTGCCTCTTCACTTGAGGTATTGCTACATTTTAGATATTATTTCATTATTAAATGTGAATTGGGTAAAACATTTGCTTCCATTCTATAGATTGCAGCTTAGTCTGATTGACAGTCCCCTTTGTCTTTTAGAAAATTTCAGTTTAATGAAGATTCATTTTTAAATTGTTGAATTAGTGACTGTGCTATCTGTGTTCTTTTCAGAATGTTGTCTCATTTTCCAACATATCCAATGATAGTCCAAATTTCTCTTTTTGTCAGGTTCAGTGAATCTTGTTTTATGTTGAGTTATTTGATGCAATTGAACCTGAGTTTGTGTGGGGTGATAAATATAAATTTATATGCATTTCTAAATATGGTGACTTCCAGTGAGACATCCAGTATCATTTTTTTTTATCTGTAAAAGTTTAGCTTTACTTTTTTAGATCTGCAAACTTTTTTAGGTAAATGGATATTTTCTTTATTTACATTTCAAATGTAATCACCTTTCCCAGTTTCCCCTCTGGAAATCACCTATCCCATCCCCTTTCCTCCTGCTTCTATGACAGTACTTCCTCACCCACCCAGCCACTCCCACCTACCCATCCTGGCATTTCCCTACACTGGGGCATCAATTCTTCACAGGACCAAGGGCCTTTCCTCCATTGATGTCTTACAAGGCCATCCTCTGCTACCTATGCAGCTGGAGCCATGTTTCCCTACATGTGTACTCTTTGGTTGGTGGTTTAGTTCCAGGAGAATTTTGGGGTATATGCCCAGAACTTTTGGGGGATCTGGTTCTTTGATATCATTATTCTTCCTATGGGTTGCAAACCTTTTCAGCCCCTTTAGTGCTTTCTCTAACTCCTTCATTGAGGACCCTGTGCTCAGTTCAATGGTTGGTTGTGAGCATCCACCTCTGTATTTGTCAGATTCAGGCAGAGCCTCTCAGGAGACAGTCAAATCAGGCTTCTATCTGCAAGCACTTCTTGGCATCCACAATAGAGTCTGGGTTTAGTGTCTATATATGGGATGGAACCCCAGGTGGGGCTGTCTCTGGATGGCCTTTTCTTCAGGCTCAGCTCCACACGTTGTCTTCATATTTGCTCCCATGAGTATTTTGCTCCACTTTCTAAGAACTGAATCATCCACACTTTGGTCTCCCTTCTTTTTGAGCTTCATGTGGTCTGTGAATTGTATCTTGAGTATTCCAAGCTTTTGGGCGAATATCCATTTATCAAAGAGTGCATACCATGTGTGTTCTTGTGTGACTCACTCAGGATTATATTTTTATTTCTATCCATTTACCTGCAAATTTCATGAAGTCATTGTTTTTAATAGCTAAATAATCTCACTGTGTAAATTTACTAAGTTTTCTATATCCATTCCTCTGCTGAAGAACATTTGGATTCTTTCCAGCTTCTGGCTATTATAAATAAAGCTGCTATGAACATAGAATAACATGTGTCCTTGTTATATGTTGGAGAATTTTTGGGTATATGCCCAGCAGTGGTATAGCTGGGTCCTCGCGTAGTACTATGTTCAATTTTTGAGGAACTATGAGACAGATTTCAAGAGTGGGTTGTATCAGCTTGCGATTCCACCAACAATGGAGGAGTGTTCTTCTTTCTCCACATCCTCACCAGCGTCTTTTGTCACCTGAGGTTTTGATCTTAGCCATTCTGACTAGTCAGAGGAGAAATCTCAGAGTTTGTTTGTTTGTTTTTATTAAACACTAAACACACTTAAAAAGTTTTGTTTTGTTTTGTTTTGTTTTGTTTTGTTTTGTTTTGTTTTTGACACAGGGTCTCAATATTTAGTTCTGTCTGTCCTGGTAATTAACATGTAGACCACTCCATATTAGCCTCAGAGGTCTGCCTGCTGTCTTAGTGATGGGATTAAAAGTATGTAACCCCTGCTCTTCATACTGTACACTAAGATTCTTGAATTCATAAAGTTTGGGCTTTCCAGCACAGCTGCAGGGAGGAAGGTTTACCTTCCAGTCTCAACTCCTGTATTTGCAAGATATTTGCTGCATCAGCTTTGCCAGGTTGTTTTCTCTGTGGAATGACATGCAGAGCTTTGAAACTATTTTCTAACTTTGTTCAGCACAGCATTAGGCCTAAAATATAGCACATTTACTTTAAAAACAGCAACAACAACAAATATTGTAGTCAGATAAACACAAAAGTTTACATATTAAATGCCTCTTGGAGACTTTTAAATACAATGTTAAATGCCCAGAAAATCCCAAAGTGAAAAAGAATGCAATTTAAGACTGTTCAATTCTTAAACAAAAAAAAGGCATTTATGCAAAGGAAGGCTTATTTCTCTGCAAAACAATTGTCTATTTTTTTTTAATTGCAGTATTAATTCTTGCTTCCATAGCAAACAGAAGCTATTATTTTCATCTGCAAAGTACTTTGGAGGAAACAACTGAAGAAGAAACTAAGATATAGTGTTAAATAAGGGAAGATGTTTCATTGTCTGGAGCTTCCTATGAAGATGCAAAACCCTTGTATCTAACTGACATAAGTAAATATCCACCCTATGAGGGCATTAAGTAAGACAGCTGGGGCATGAGTTGTCACATAGGTAAGTGTGTAGCCTCACTGAGGACTCAATTTATAGCAGTACAGTATCCGATTTGTATTACAGATATTTCTGGCCTACAAATATAAAACATCTATAAAATCATTTTCAATGGTAGAGATAACCATGATTTTTAAGTTTTTATCCTCTGTTTAAACACTGCTTCAAATGTCTGTGTACCAGTCTTTCAGTTCAAAGATGTCCACACCATTCACCCGTGTCTTGCTCCAATCACTACCAATGCTTTTAGACCATGTCAAAGCATTTCCTGCTACCTCTTCAACCCATTCCTCTTCCAAAACCCTAAGCGGAATTGCTTTCATCTTCCTTTTATATCACCAAACTTCAGAGAGCCAACTGCCTCTAGGTACTTGCCTTCATTTTCTTAGAGTATTTAACGTGAAGCTTGTAACTGCAATTTCCTTTCATGCCTTTTTGAGGGGAGAATTTAGAAGAAGTTCCTTTTGATTCCTCTACTACCCAATGTGGTCTTTCATAAAGACCTGCTTATCATTTCTCTGAAATGTGACCTTGAATTAGTTCATAGCCCTACTTTTCCACTCACATGCAGGAAGATCTAAATCTGTCTTTGGCAGTACTTTCTCCAGCTTGCTAAACAACCCCCTCTTATAGACACGAAGAAAATTACTTTCTTTCCAAATAGCAGAATCATTCATAGTCACTTTCTCCTTTTCCCAGAGCTGAGAAGCTCTCATTGTTCTCAGTTTAGCACAACTGAGATTAAAGTGTGTTGGTCTCATTTTCCCATTGCAATAGCCTTAATGCAAATATGTATCAATGGCTGAACATTGTAGAAAGCCCTTGTTTGGTCAGTTGGTTGGCTTTCTTGTAAGGCAGGAGAGCAAGACATAGCATGAAATCAAGGAAAACAAGGGCCTTAAGTTTTAAAAATGAAAGAAACAAGTTGGCAACCTAAGGCATATAGAATTGAATTATAATTCATTATATACTATAATAGACATATTTCCTTGGATATTTAAGATACTATTGAGATATACAATGCAAGAGTTTCATGTAGAATTACATGAAATGGATAATACATGTCTGAGAAAACGTATACAAGGCAAATTGGACAAACATATATACAATGTAGAATAAAAGACCTAACTTCACACCTAAGAGCCATTTTTACCACCTGTGTTTTCTCATTCTTCCAGCCCTAATCATTACTAGGAAAGGCACATACATGTAACAGTGTCACTCTTCCGCTACTGTTTCCATCCAATTCTTTGTTATGAAAAACATAATATAGATGTGTCCATTTAAAATTAATGTTCACAGATGTCTCTCATACTGCATTTTATACATATATATGTATATGTACATATACAAATATATATACAAATTATATATATACAAATATATATGTGTACATAGACATACACATAGACATACACACACATATATACACATTTATATTAACATATATATATATATATATTTGTGTAGCCCACCGATCCTGATCCAGCATTACAAGATGGCTGGTTTTCTGTTGCACCACTTGCAAACAAGTCTACTGCGCATGCATCAGCAGATTCTGGCGTGAACCCCTCCCGAGAGGGTGCATGCAAATCAGGTATTGGTGCCTTAGCCAATCCCTGCACGGCAACCCCTCCCTGGGCCGGGACTATGCAAATAGTTCTATGCAAATTAAGTCACAGGGCGACCAATCAGAAGGGACATGCAAATTATGTCAGACAGGGCAACCAATCAGGGAAAGCCACGCCCCCTCTCCCCTCTATATAAGCAGCACTCTCTGGCTGCTCTGGGTCCTGGCTTCATGATGGGGTGCTCCTGCAATAAAGCATGTTGAGAAGATCCCGGTCATCATGTCCTTCTTCCCAGTCGAGCTAGATCGTCCTGTCTTTCTTCCTGGTCGAGCAGACTCAGGCGTCTTTCTTCCTGGTTGAGTGAACGCAGATCATAGCGCGTCTTCCTGGCCGAGCGGTCGCGACATATTTGTAATATATATATACACACACACACACACACACACACACACACACACATATATATATATATATATATATATATATATATATATATATATATATATATTTGTATTAAAGCTTCCAAGCAAGAAGAATAGCTGCTTGCTCTCTTTTCTCTGTCATTTAGTCAAAGAATCTGATGTAGATTTATGTGAGCCTTTCTATGCATCTACTCTTGCAGGACATTGCATCACATTTGGGAGTTAGCTCCTTTTTAAAATCTTGTATTTCTTTATAAAGCATGTGTTCTTCAGTTTATTGAATGTATTTATGGTATTGTATGAATAGACATAAAATGCAGATGGACTTTTATAAAGTAAAAAATATGAACTTAATTTCTCTTTCATTTTCTTTTGAAATTTTCTTTTTTTGTTTTGTTTTATTTTTTATTGGATATTTTATTTATTTCCACTTCAGATGTCATCCCCTTACACCACTTCTCCTCCCTAGAACCCCATATCCCATCCCCCCTCCTCCTTTATGCTTTTATACCATTTTGATTACATGCATGTATTAAGGACAGTTCTAGGTTGAGGGTCTAGCAACACAATAGGTGTAAATATTCAAGGATCAAGAAACACAATAAACAAGGCAGTCAAAGAACAAGCAAGGCATTAAACACAAGTCCATGAAAACCCCTGAAATCACTATTTCTAAGGGCTTATCAAGATGACCAAAATACCTGAGTCAAATTTTCTGTCCTAGACCAAAATCATTTTCATGTCTGAAGCCTACTTCCTTGTTCTAGCCTATAATTTAGATTGCTGTCAGAAATTACTTTTTTGTCCTAGCATAATGTCAGACTTTTGCCTCAAGCCTTTTTCCTTGTCCTTGGCCAATGTCATATTCCAGCAAAGCAGCCTCAAAGGGTCTCTGCCTCTCCCCCCCCCCTTTTTTTTATTTAGTTAACATGACTGAGACTTTCTTAGGTCATTCTGACAAGAATGCCTTCCAACTGTCATGAAATATGCATTATCAAAAGCAATGAATTTCTGTCTTAGGTTGGTAAGGCTCTGTGCAGAATCTTACCCTTCTTTGGCTTACCAGCCTTTTAATTTAATAACTCTTTCTGGGGGGTCCATTTTCAGGTTCAAGCCATGTACTTTGGCTGCCAACATGTTGATGTTGTTAAAGATAAGCTTTAACACAATGGACATGAATAAAAGTATTCTGAAAACAAAAAGGACTAACATGATCAAGCTGTGTATGTCATTGGTGAAGCTTTACCAAAATAAAAATACTGACCTCAGGCCATGGGTAATTTTATCAGCAGTACCTGCCATATCAATGCTCAGCAGAGCAGCATTCTTGAAATTCATAAGCTCACTATGTAATTTTAAAACATCCAGAATTGTGTTAGACTTATGCCAAATACACTACAAGTGTTTTTAAACTTTTTCCTAATTATAATGACTATCACTGTAAATTTTAGAATTAACATGAGTCTAATGGTATTTGGCTTGACACTCGAGATGACTCATTACCCATAAATTCTGAACCTCCCCTCAATAATTTGAATAGGATCGAGAACATCAATCCATTCTTCCAAATGCCTATCTAGATCCTCTTTTATATTCAACACATTAGTAACATTTTTTGCTAAATGATTAACAAAAGTAGCTGTCTTGATTTCTTGTGTCACGGCAATTGTAGAAGCAGTGGTGCTAGCAATTAATGTAATTAAAGCTTTTATACTAGCAATATCAAACCAACTACCCTCTTGCTTCTGCTTATATCCTGACTCATTTTTTTCAGTACTTGAAAGCTATTTTTAGAATAGCAAGGTTCTATGATACTCAGAACACTAAAAAAAAAGCTTGTTGATAGACTTCCATAACTGACATGTCAGATTTCAAAACATAAACACAATTAGAAGGTGTATGATCAATGCAACTTACATTAAATACTATAGAAGTAACAAATGTAATTTTGACTTGACAATTAAGAGACTTAACCCAAGTACTATCACCTGTTTGAAATCCAGATCCTGTCCCAACTTTATCTCTTGCTAACATAACATCAAGAGAACTGCAGCTAACTTTCATATATGTCTCTAAAAATAACCAAAATCAGACTTCCAAATGAAGACTGTCATTTTTAATATTGGATTGGTTTCTAGACCAGTTCATGATTGAGTCTGAATTACTGATCACATTTAAGAAAAATATAAGGGTCATTATGACTTCTCTTTTTGATTTTCTGTTTCACAAAGTCTAAGAACTTGAGGCAATACAGCTTGTCCAATCAGGACAGTTAACCCACAGTTAAGCACTGGTGGGTTGGGAACATATGTCCAATACAGCTTCCTAGTCATCATTGTCAGGGCACTAAACAAGCTCACAGGTCAGCATCATTCTTTGTCCTGGCATCAGCCTGTCTTACCCATCACTCTGGCAGGCACCATGCTCGTTTAGCATCCTGCAGAAAAAACACAAACATGCCCTCTCCCCCATATTTAATACCTGATCAGGATCATGCCTAATGCCAGTAAGTGGATCCTTCCTTTTCACCTACGTATATGTGTACCTAGTTGTAGAGTGCCATAAACACTCAGCAGAAAGTTTCTTGGCATCCAATTTTTTTATAGAAAAAATTAAAATAAAAAAGAAAAAGAACATAATTTAAATAAATTTGTAGTGTACAGGGATATGTCTCCTTCTTTTTTTATTTTATGAAGATATTGTTTTAAAGTTCCATGGGCTCCTTCCAAAGTCTCTTGTCCTTGACAATTATTAAGAAATCCCTGTAATGTGGGTAATGTTAAAATGCTTCTAAAAAGTCTCAAATGGTTGACTGTGATAGCCAGTTCCATTTTCTGTTTTTTTGTTTGTTTGTTTGTTTTTAATTTTTATATTACTACTACTACTACTACTACTATTACTACTACTACTACTGGGTACATTATTTATCGACATGTCAGTTGTTATTCTCTTTCTCCATTCCCCCCCTTAACACATTCTCCCTCCTCCTATTTCTATGAGTGTGTGCCTCTACCCATCTACCCACTCCCACCTCCCTGCCCTTAACCCCCCCCCCTCTGGGGCATCCAGCCTTCAAGGGATCAATGCCCTCCTCTCTCACTGGCACCTGACAAGTGCATCTTCCTCTACATATGTAGCTGGAGACATGGGTCCCTCCATGTGTGTTCCCAGGCTACCTGTTTAGACCCTGGGAGCTATGATTGGTTGGTATTGTCTCTCTCTCCATGGGAACACAAGCACCTTCAACTCCTTCAGTCTTCTGTCTAACTCCTCCACTGGGGACCCTGTGATCAGTTTGACAGTTAGCTGTGAGCATCTACCTCTGTATATGTCAGGCTCTGGCAGTGCCTCTCCAGAGACAGGTATATCAGGCTTCTGTCAGCATGCATTCCAGACATCCACAACAGTGTTTGCATATAGTGATTGCATCTGGAAGTGATCTCCAGGTGGGGCAGTCTCTGGATGGTCCCTTTTCTAGTTTCTGCCCGACACATTGTTTCATAATTGCTCCTGTGAGTATTTTGGTATTCTTTCTAAGAAGGACCGAAGCCCCCAAACCTTGGTCTTTCTTTTTCTTGGGCTTCAAGTGGTCTGTGAGTTATGTCTTGGGTATTGTGATTTCAATCTGTAACAATTTCATTTATGTTTCCTACTACCCTCTAAAGATCTAGCTGCAGGCACCATTAGGGGAGTTGTTAGAATAAGGAAGATATGGAACGCAATTTAACCAAAATGACCTATTGCACCTATTTTTACATCGTGAGGTAAATAACTCACAAAGCAAGGCTATTTCTTATAAATATTTATTAGGTTTCCCATGTCTCCACTTTCTCCTTTAGAAACAGATGTTCTGTATTTTAAGGTCAAATGTGGAGATCTAAAAATACTTTTTGTTGTTTTTGTTAATATCATGAGCTTATTATGCTAAAATTGGAGTGTGATGTAGAGTTACTTTCTTAAGGCCAATAACTCTGCAATGGAAAATTCAACACAACTGCAGAAGAAACTTGGTAACTATTAAAATACAAAATATGGCTTTTTATATTATCAATACATTTACTCTATATGTCTTAAGTTAAATGTTTATTCAAAATATGACTGTCTTAGTGTTTCATTACTGTGAAGAGACACCATGAATATAGATAGATACACTTATAAAAGAAAACATTTAATAGGATTGGCTTATAGTTCAGAGGGTTAGTCAAGTTTCATCATGGAGGGAAGCATGGAAGTGTACAGGCAGGCATGATACTGCAGAGTGTGAGAATTCTACATCTTGATCTCTGGGCAGCAGAAGACTGCATCACACTGAACATAGATTAAACATCAAAGACCTTAATTCCTGCCACCTACAATGATACACTTCTTTCACAAATGTGGAGGCCTCTCCTACTTTAAAAAGACCACACTTCCTAATCGTGCCACTCCCTATGGGCCAAGCATTCAAACACATGAACCTATGGCACCATACCTATTCAAAAACCATCATAATGACCTTGAGTTTTGTGAACGTATCTTTGTTGGTGAATGGTATTGAGGAATCCTTAGTTGAATAAGCCCAAACCAATAGTTTGGTGAGTGCCCAGTTTTTCAAAGTGTTCTTCTTTATCATGCAGTACCACTTGACTTAGAAGAAAAATTGGGAAGCAAAGCAAATACACAGGCAGAAAACCTTGTTTGCGCCTAGTGTCTCTAGACTGCAGTGGAAGCTAGTATAGACAGCAAAACACAGTTATATGTCTTGAGAACATTACTTTCCCTTTCAGTAATAAACTAAAGTTGGATAACTCTGATATTTCAAGTGTGGTTCTCTCTCTTTCTCTCTCTTTTTCCTCTCTCTCTCTCTCTCTCTCTCTCTGATTTTAGTATCCAGAGTTTACACTTGAACTCAGATATTATGCTAATTTTCTCAAGCGTAAGAATAATGTATGTTAAAAATACTCCAAAACGTTTTATTATATTATTCAAGGTTCAGCTAATATTTTAAAATAGTGTACAAATCTGACAAAAGTATATACCCGTTAAAAATTTCAGTGTTCTTCACTAAGATATAAAATGTTGCTTTACACTAGTAACCATTTTCCTCTGTATTTTATATAAAATATTTTAAAATTATTTTAATTATATATGTTTATGTAATAAAATTATGGCTTGAAATCTCCCTGTTACACATGATCTAGTCAGTTATATTGGCATTTCTACATCTTTAATCATCCAAACTTATGTCTTATAGTTCACCATAAGTTGTATAATATGTTGGCATTGACTTCTATCAAATAATATCCTCCTTTCAATTCTAACTATATAATTTTGAGATTTATATGAATATTTGGAATAATGCATTACTTGTTTTTCTGGCCCAGCATTTCACTTTACATAGTTTCTTTCCTCACCATTCATTTTGTTGAAAATAAAAAAATTCCATTTAATTTCATGGCAGAATATCATTGAGGTGTATATGTGGTGGATTGAATGTATATCTGCTTATTTGTAATATTAGCATTTGTAAAGTTTTTTTTAACATGAAGTTTAAGTTGGCTTATTTATTTAGTTTTCCTGCTAAATAAAAAATAATTCACAATGATTTTTAAATGAATTAACTATGAGAAATTTAAAACACTAAATTTATATCAATTTGTTTGGTTTTATTTTCTGAACTTTAGGCTCTTTACCCACTGTCTTCTCTCATTTCATTTGATGATGATGATGATGATGATGATGATGATGATGAAGAAGAAGAAGAAGAAGAAGAAGAAGAAGAAGAAGAAGAAGAGGAAGATGAAGAAGAGGAGGAAGAGGAGGAAGAGGAGGAAGAGGGAAGAGGAGGAGGAAGAGGAGAAAAAGGAGAAGGAGAAGGAGAAGGAGAAGGAGAAGGAGAAGGAGAAGGAGAAGGAGAAGGAGAAGGAGAAGGAGAAGGAGAAGGAGAAGAAGGAAGGAGAAGGAGAAGGAAGGAGAAGGAGAAGGAGAGGAAGAAGAAGAAGAAGAAGAAGAAGAAGAAGAAGAAGAAGAAGAAGAAGAAGAAGAAGAAGAAGAAGAAGAAGAAGAAGAAGAGGAAGAAGAAGAAGAAGTAAAGAAGTTATTCTGTTTTGGATTTTTCTTTTATTATAATTGCTTTGTAAAACATTTTATTTTGAGACTATATTTTAATATAATTACCACATATTTCCCTTTCTGTTCCTCCCTCCATATCCTGCCTATACCACTCTTGGTTGTTTTCTTTTTCAAATCCATGCCTGCTTTTTTTTCAAATCCATGCCTTCTTTATTCATTACATTTTATATTATTATATACATTACTAAATATTGTATATAGTAATACATATCACTAAATTGGTAAATCTAACCTACTCAATCTCTTTAAAATTTGTTGTGTATATGTTTTCATGGCTGACAATAAGGTACTAGATTATTCTACTTATTCTTCCCTAGAGAAAACATACTACATCCAGAAAAATCTTACCAACATGAGTGCCTAAACATGACCTTTGTTTGGTTTGAAATCTATTTTTTCTCCCCAGGTTTAAATAATATTTTTTAAAAATGTAGCTTATTACATTTTTCTCTTGTTTCATAACTTCAAATTGTCTGATATCCTTGGATTGCTGGTTTATATGTTCAAGAGTCTTGAAAGAATTTTAATCAGTAATATTCAAAGTAATTCTTTTACAATCTACCTTCATATATATATAATTTTATTAATCATTCCATTCATTTACATAGCTAATGATTTCCCACTTATCTCCTCCACCAACCCCCCATTCAATGATATCCCACTTCCTGGTTACCCCTCTACCACCCCACTATCCCACATCTGCCCTGCCCCCTACCTTTTGCTGTATGAGAGTGCTCCCTACCCACCCACACTGTCCAGCCCCACTGCTCCAGCATCCCCCTACTCTGTGGCATCAAAACTCCCTGGGACCAAGGGCCTCCCCTCCTGTTGCTGTCAGGCATGACCATTCTTTGCTACATATGTATTTGAAGTCAAAGACCCCTTTAGATACATTCCTTGGTTGGTGGACTAGTCTTTAGGAGAAACGGATTGTCAGGCCATCCTATGTTGTTCCTCCAATGGGGTTGCAATCACTCTCTGCTCCTCCAGTCCTTTTGCCAGTTCCCCCACCTTTATATATTCAACACACACATGTATTTTTTTCCTGGAACATAATCTGTTACTCAGTATTTCCCTACTTACTTTGTCTTTTTATCTTTGTGTTTTATTTCCAGCAAACTATAGAGGTATATTATTAGGTTTAATGATTTTATGTTTCTTTTACATTATCTTATTTCTCTGTGCATGTGTCTCTATGTGTATATATGTCTCAGTCTCTGTCTTTCTGTATCTCTGTTTATCTGTCTCTGTCTCGCCCTTTATCTCTTCCCCCTCTCTTTGTGTGTGTGTATTCTTTCTTCATTTCTTCACCATTTCAGTCAGATTTTGAAGACATGACCATGAAAGACATGCCATAATTGCTCCCATCTCATAATTCCTCTTAGCTTTACCTCATTGTAAGAAGTCTGTTTATGTTTCATAAGAAAGTGTCTCCATTTTTATCAATATTTAGGTGAACCCAGTCCTGTTCTCTGCTCTAAGATCCAGAAACTGAAAGAGCAAGTGCTCTTGGAACTCAGATGATTATCTGTAATAGTGTATATAGAAGGAGAAGCAATAGAAAGCTGAAATTAATACACGCACTCTTATAATAAGAATAAAACTTGAAATGGGTTTCTTGTTTGTATTGAAATATGAACAAATATTAAAATTAGGGTTAAAGTGATTAGTAAACTATTAACAGAAGAAATTCGACTCAAGGAAACATCAAATTAATATATTGAGGTTCATGACTATTGACTGAGTCCTGCTTGCTTGATGTCAGTCAAGAATACAAGTCCTAGTTCGTCTGAAACTATGATTTTTCAGTCCTAAGCCTCTGAAATACACATATTTCTGTATAGATCCCATGCTCAGCCACAAAGAACCAGCTTTTCATATAATCTCAACATTTTTCATTCTCCAGTGAAATGTTGGAAAAACAGTGTAGAAAACAAGCAGGTAAAGTTATAACATGCTGGCTTGATTCTGTGCATGGTTATGGGCCACAGGAATGAAAATAAAAAGAAGCATAGGTTGTCTAAAGAAAGCTCTCACTATTGTCCTATTAACTTTACCAAAAGGAAGTATTAAATTTAATATGTAAGAGAAATATTAAATGTGTTCTTGAGGGAACATAGCTACGAATAAGTCTAGAGATCAGGAACTCTCCCAAATCACCTGTCTTATCTAATCAGAAAGAAACATTGCTTAGTACTTTTGCATGATTTCCTGGAAGCTTAAAATTATTTAGGATATAAGAACTTTGAATTCTGTGCAGAAAATAACCAGTGTAGGAAACTTGTGGAAATAGAGTTATGTATTCCATTTATATGGACAAACTTCAGGACGGTCCCAAAGCATTTTGCAGCTTCAATCAGTTATAACCCTGTGATCATATAATCTGGTATGTAACATGGAGAAAACAAAACACCATAGCCACACCTGTTAAAAAAAAAAAAAAAAACAGGTTCTCAAAAAAAAAACTTTGTGAAAATTATCTGTGTAATCTTCCCTACTGAAGTCATTACACAAACCAATGCCTATGTTTGTGCTATGGTTACCAGTTCATTTTCTAGATGACTGTGTTATTTGTTAACTTTTTTTTTGTATACAAAATAATTTATTAATGACATCAAAAACCAGCAACAAAGAAATCATGATATAAATGACATGTAGACACTGATAATTTAAAAATAATTATGTAGTATATGAAACAGTACAACAGTATGTTATGACATAAATATTCTAATCCTTTTTCTGATCCTCAGAGAAAGACATGCTGGTAAAAATTAACATATTCTTTGCACTAGATAAAGCTTACATTTACCAGATTCTCTGTTTGAAAAACTTTATCAAAATCAGGCCACTGTTTTAGAAATAATTCTGTTTTTGAAATTTATACAGACAATATTGTCTAACTCAATGTACATTAATCCTTCAAACTGATTGCAATCAAGGTATACAATACTGGTCTATAATAACAAGCATTGGGTACACTTGTTTAATGTGAATAATACTGATTTTATATTAAAAAGTGAACTATCACAAACCCTGAGAGGTTGCCATGTGTTATATTCTGTTTCTGAGCTACAATTTATTCATAAAATATTGTCTCAATGACTTTTTCATTCAGCAATATGTGAACTTAATTTCTTGCCCATCCTTTGCTTTGGAAAGCAAATAAATGTGATAGCTATTTTTTACTTGCCCTACTATTTGAGAGTGACAGAGGGTCAACACAATTTTAGGAATAAAACCTTTAGTTGAATTCATTCTTCCATTCATGGTGTAAGTTCATATCTAACTTTGGTTTACATACATCATACTTGATCTGCATACTAATGTAAGTTATGATAATATCTACCTTTTTTATGTATCAGTGTGTTAATGTTATTCAAATTAAAAATTATGGCTTAAGCAAAACCAGTTATTAACAGTTTAAAAAATACCAATTAGAATATTCACCTACATCCCTGAGATGCACTGAAAACATAAAAAGTACTTCTTAACACTTCTTGTTGAAAATTTATATCTACTTTTTTCTTCTAGATTCCAGAGACCTTCCATTGCTGTAGTCTCCATTTTCTAAAACCATTCATCATCTTTTTTTTCTGCCTCTTCTTTTCACTCTTAAGGACCATCAGACTACATGAGCTCAAAATGTTTAATCCATATTAATCTCACTATATACTTCTGATGATTAGCAGGAGTTCAAATTTAAAAAAAATAATAATTCCCCCTTGCAATGCAAAGAAGCAAAAAAAAAAGTTTTTGTTTGTTTGTTTGTTTGTTGTTTTTGTTTGTTTTTTGTTTGTAAATTTCTGTCCTGGAAAGGGACATTTTGGAAACGGCATTATGTATCTACTGTTAAATTAAGTAACACTTTATTATTAATGAAATTTGCAAAACTCTACATTGGAAAACAATTCCTGCAGTTATCAGATTTCCACAAGAAGCATTAAAATACTCACACTGATTTTTATTTCTGTACAGATCCCAATAGGGCCATGATGGTAAAGTTAATGAGATGAAGAGGTGATGGACTCATTCTACCTCATAGTCACATTGAACAAGTTCAGATTTACCATGTGTTATATGGGATTAAAGAAATTAATGAATTTTCCATCTGTTTAATACCTTGCAGATTTATAGAGTTACTGTTAGTTAGCATAGCTAGTTACTGTTTAAAGCAGAACAGAAGACATGCTTATACAGCAAATGATATTAAGGATATTGAGTGGAAATGTTGATGGTAGGAAGGAATCAGCAAAGCCATACTATTTAGCAATTAAAAAACAATAAATCGCAGAGAGTTATAAAGAGAGTGATCGATAATTTAAAAGCACAAAAAAGAAATGTTACCACCTTCTGTCCCAAGATTAGTATAACATATCTTAAATATTTCCACTGTTGCAGGCATTATGTCCTGGGATAATCAGGTTCCAATTAGATCTAAAGATAAAGAAAATATTCAGAAACTTTGACATTTCAGTTGATGCTGGTCATTCTACTAAAAGATCCAAGGTCAGTAGTAATGTAAAAATCAACAATAAAGCCAAAATATTCCTAATTTATTACAGCAAATTATGATTTTATAAAAATGTTAATATCTTATCTGAATATTTAATGTTTTATTACTATAAATTAATGATACTGAGTTAGAAAGATTTTCAATGAAATTGTTATGCAACACTTGTATGATTGTTGTACTTGTTTCATATTAATCCTGAATGTTTAGTATTAAATCAAAAAGTAAAATGATTATCCTAAAGTCTGTATAATTCAGAATACAGAAAGAGCTATGAGCAAGGAAATAAAGGAAAAGGCATGAAAAAGTTCGGTTTGAGGTGATTTGACATACCCCTCTCCCAGCAGAGTGAAAACATTCTGATGCTTGTAAGCTGGATTCCTGGCACAGATCACATTGGTTTTGCCATCATGGATCATTGTCACTTTGTGCTTTATTTTGTTGAGATTCCAGAGTAATTTCTCCCCCTAAGCAGAGTTGAACATCCTGAGAACCTGGATTTCACAAACTTCTTGAAGACAGTATTTCCTTGATTTTTTTTTTTTTTTTATCTCTGAAAACATCACAGACATTGCTTTTCAAAAGGTAGAAACTTGAGTCTGCCTCCTCTCATTTAGGTAGCTATTCCATTAGTAATCTTACCCTGTTAATCTATCGAATCTAGCTCGACCTCTCAATCTTCCCTGCCAGTGACCTAGTTCTGCCCTTCTTTATCTATACCTGAAACTTATCTACTGTCCCCTTTTAGGCATGTATCTCTTCAATGAATCTTGTCTCTTCAGTCTAGTCCAAACTTCACATTATAAGAACATTGTAACCTTAAGAAACTATTTTAGTGCTTGCTCATGTGTGTTTTTTTTTGAAACTCATGTCTGTGCTACTCCAGACTTTATAAATGTGTTTAATTATAAATAGGAATCTGGCTTCCTGAGTTCTGTTTTAGGCTCAACATACTTTCATCATTGTTCATAGTATCCAATGCAGTGGTCAAAGCAATTAACTGGTTGGATAATGTAAAGATATGTGGTGAAATGCTTGGCCATGAATGAGATTTCAGCATGCTGTGGGGGACTCAGAGAAATTCCTAGTTGCTTAAGCAGCTTTCTCCTAACTCTTCTCTTGCACTGAACCAAAGGTTTATGTTTCCTTTGTTGTGGAAGATGCCAAGGATACCCACTACTTTTTGAATTTGTGTAATTTATGGATTAGAAATGTGAGGGTAGATTGAAAATTTTCCAAGTATGAAACTCGATTTAGTACTATAACTAAAAAAGTTCAGATCCAAATACAGTGATTTTATAAAAGAGAATTCCATTAGGATGTTTTAGTTCCTTAAAGTTGAATGTAAATTACCCATCTCCCCAGCATCTAAGACATAAAGCCATGCTAAGTAGCTAAGTAATTTGATTCAAAGTTCTAAATAGTAAAACTACAGTTGTAGAGGCAACATAATTATTATTCTATTTTAAAGAAGACATGTACTATGGTGTGTGGTGTGGCAAGAGCTCTGTCATTGAATAAAGAAGAGATGGGTGGAACTAAGAGTTGGGAGGAGAAGAAAAGGGAAAGAGGAGAAAGGAAGGAGAAGCCAGATGGCAGGAGATGTTACCCTTTGTCTAACAGTTATTCATACCAAGGTTAGATAATTTGTGTTAACAATTCTAATTGTGTGTGTATCTTGTGTATTGAGTATTTACTGATGTATAAATCTATCTGGTTAATTTTTAAGCATTAAAAGTCTTCTTTCTACCAGGTACCACAAAGATAGCAGTTACTGTCTGGGGTTGAGCAGAGCACTATGAGGATGGCAGAGTTGGCCCAGGGCCCTTGCCTAGAACAATGAATGCAAAGGAGCTGACTGATGGAGGCAACAGCCATGCCAACATCTCCTGGGTACCCATGCTGGTGCCTCTGGCCAGTTGGTGTCACCTTTAGTGTGGGAACTTAGAGCAGGAACATGATGGCTAGGTAAGCAGCCAGTCAGACAGTCCATCATTTCTAATACCTACCACAACACTATGGAGTCTTTTATTTTGAATAAAGCTAAATGAATAATATGTTGGAAGTTATTTGTTACAGTAACTTTATGCTGAATAGAATTGTCAATTAGTGGACTGAGGATATATTACAGTAACATATTTTATGGAGTGGTGGGCTGTGAGAAGCAGCTGGGTGCTTGGTCAAGCATGAGCAGGGAACTCAGAACCTTATTGGTTGACAGGAGTTCAGCTCTGCTCCCAGGCACTGGTTCTTTTCATTTAGCTTGAGCCCTCCAACAAGGCCTCCTACAGAGAGGGCTATGGCCAACAGTTAGGAGGAATGGGCCTCAGGCCCTAGAGCGATTTACATACTAATGAGGTACCTGAAGGCCAGAAGGTGGAGCTAACTAAACATTCTTCTCCAGCCCTTCCCCCTCTTTTTCTCCCTTTTTAACTCAGGTCTGCCCTGGGTTTGAGAGGAGGGGATGCATCCAGATCCATCCATGACATTAAAGCCTATAAAAACCCATGGATTTTTCTCATGTCATTGGGGCTGCTCTGTGAGGAACCTTGGAGCCACAGCAGCCATGCCTAACTTTACCCTGGAGGAAATCTCAGCAATCCCCAGCCACCTTACCCACAATATTTATAAATGAAAACAGAAGAGATTGATGTAAGAAACTTTTATTTTTAAAATTAAACTTTTATTTTTAAATTAGTCATGCCTTTCCAGAATTATTTCACTATTGCCATTTGGTTTATAACTTACTTATATAAGTCAGCTTAACAGTATAATAAACATTCAATTGCATTTTTCAAGGTTATGAAGTTTAATATTAAGCATTAGAAAGAAGCTGTTTAATCCTTTATAAATTAAACTCTTGAAGAATTCAAATATCTCAAGCTATCAGAAGATGCTTGTATTCCAAGGCATGAATTTCACATTGACATGAAAAAGGACACTAAGCAAGAGAATGTTGTAAGGTAATGCTCATTACTCTAGTATATGAGATTCAGAGGGGCATGTTATTGTGGTTCAGATGGAGTATCATTAATTTAGATTAGTATTCCATTAGAACTGAAATTGGGTGGGTATGATAAGTTTTAAGATGGTGTTACTCAGGATAGGTATGGATAAGTGTACACGTAGGAAAGTCTGCATTAATAGTGTGACAACTCAGCAAAGATACATTTTCTTCAAAGGGAACAAGAATTAACTTAGTATCAGAAAGTCTATGTGGCCATGAATCAGTTTGTAATGATATTTGTGGTGTGGCAACCACAGTTTTGAGCTTTGGATGATGCCAGACAATGTTTCTATACTTCCTTAATAATGAGCCACTGGAGAAGAGTTTTGGGATCACAGTGCAAAATGCTAATATTTACTGCAAGGAGAATAGGTAATGTTACATAAGGGAGGCTATGGAGCATTGGGACTGCTTTTATGACCTGTTTGAGATATCCTGACTGTTCTTGGACTCCTCAAACCTAGAAAACTTCATAATTTAAGAGTAGTGATAACCATCATTCTTGCAAAAGTCTTAAAACCATAAACAATGCCTTCAATGATATCTACTGAAATAAGAGATGCCATGATTTTTCAAAACTTGGGATGGGTTAAAATCATCTTTGAAAAAATCCTCATCTTATATAAAAGAAAATAACATACTTTTTCATATATAGCATTGTAGGTAAAAGTGGCTGGGGAATTGCAGGGTTCCTCATGCCACACTGTGTGTAGTTGGCTGGGAACACTCTGGGTTCCTCCTGCTGGAAGTTAGGCCCAGCTGCTCACTAAAGGCCTCTTCATGGCTCTTCATGGATCCTCACGGTCGCAGCCCCAAACATGAGAAAGTCCTTGGGTTTCCAAAATGGGTTTATTGACATGATGGATGATAGATGGATCTGGATGCACCCCCCAAAAATCCAGGGCAGACCTGAGTTAAATAGGGAGGGAAAGAAGGGGGAGGGGCTGGGGAAGAATGCTTATTTGGCTCCACCCTCTGGCCTTCAGTTACCTCATCAGTATATCATGCCCTCCACCTGTGACTGAAGGGTGCAGGTTGAATGGCGATTAGACCTCCTGTCAGGAGCCTGGGTTCTGGGGGCGTGGCCGAACCCACAACCCTTCCACAGCCTGACATGGCATAGGTTAACTTTACATTTTTTTCTAGTAGGTTTACCTAGATGAACACCCATTGTTTACTTGTTAAATTTTCCAATTTAAATATATGTGTCCTCTAAATTAGCCTTCTTACTTATTCACAGGAATGGCAGGTGAAAGTTGTATCTTATTCAGATTCATATTTCAAAGAAAACTTTGTGAAAGGCAAACATGTTTTAAAGATGAAAAAGCAAGAAAGTACTCTTCTTTCAAAAAACCCCAAAAGAAGATAGCCACATAAACATACTCAATCTCTAAAAAAAAAAAAAATAGCAGAAAGCAACAATCACTTTTCCTTAATATCTCTTAACATCAATGGACTCAATTCCCTAATAAAATGATATAAACTAATGGATTGAATATATAAACAGGACCTAGCATTTTGCTACATATAAGCAAAGACAGACAATACCTCAGAGTAAAATGCTGGAAAAAATTTTCTAAGCAAATGGTCCCAAGAAACAAGGTGGAGTAGCCATTCTAATATCAAGTAAAATCAACTTTCAACCAAAAGTTATCAAAAAAGAAAATGAAGAACACTTCATACTCATCAAAGGAAAAATTGAAGATGAATTTTCAAATATGAATATCTATGCCCTAAATACAGGGGCACCCACATTCATAAAAGAAACTTAACTGAAACACAAGGAACACATTGCACCTCACACATTAATAGAGACTTCAACACCCCATTCTCAGAAATGGACAGATCATAGAAACAGAAACTAATCAAAGACACATTGAAACTAACAGAAATTATAAACTAAATGAATTTAACAGATGTGTATAGAACATTGCATCCTAAAACAAACAAACAAAAAATACCTTCTTTTTAGCACCTCATGGTACCTTATCCAAAATTGACCATATAATTGGTCACAAAACAGAACTCAACAGATACAAGAAGATTGAAATAACCCCATGTATCCTATCAGATCACCACAGATTAAGGCTGGATTTCAAAAACAACAAAAACAACAGACAATCCACAAACACACAGAAACTAAACAACTCTTTACTCAATGATAACTTGGTGAAGGAATAAGTAAAGAAAGAAATTAAAAGCTTTTTAGAATTTAATAAAAATGGAGGCAAACCATACCAAAATTTCGGAGACACAATGAAGCAGTGCTAAGAGGAAAACTCAGCTCTAAGTGCCTCCAAAAAGAAACAGGAGAGAGCATACACTAGCAGCTTGACAGCACACCTGAACGTTCTAGAACAAAAAGAAGCAAATATACCCAAGAGTAGTACAAGGCAGAAAATAATCAAACTCAGGGCAGAAATCAACCAAATAGAAAGAAAAATAACTATAAAAAGAGTCAAATAAACCAGGAGCCGATTCTTTGAAATAAAAAAATCAACAAGATAGATAAACCATTAGCTAGATTCATCAGAAGGCACAGAGACAGTATCTGAATTAACAACCTCAGAAATGAAAAGAGAGACATAACAACAGAAACTGAGGAAATTAAAAAAAAAAAAAGAAAGAAATCATTAGATCTTACTGCAAAAGCCTATACTCAGCAAAGTTGAAAAATCTGCATGAAATGGACAATTTTCTAGACAGATACCAGGCACTAAAGCTAAATCAGGATAAGATCTAATCCATCTAAACAGTCCCATAACACCTAAAAAAATACAAGCAATCATTTAAAAAAGTCACCCCTCCCAAAAAAAAGCCCAGTAACAGAAGATATTATTTCATAATTTTATCAGATCTTCAAAGAAGACTTAATACCAATACTCTTCAAACTATTCAACAAAATAGAAACAGAATGAACACTATCCAATTAGTCTACAATTAGTCTATAAAGTCAAAATTATAACTAAAACACACAAAGATCCAGGAAAGAAAGAAAACTTCTGACCAATTTCTCTTATGAATATTGAAGTAAAAATACTCAATAAAAGTCTGGCAAACCTAATCCAAGAACACATCAAAACAAGCATCCATCATGATCAAGTAGACTTTATCCCAGTGTTGTGGACCGCTCTGCCCCACGTTTGGAGGTCAAAAATGTTGAGGACTGTTCTATCAATGTTGGAACCTGCACTGCCAAAATCCTTGGGGGCTAAATTGTTAGAGCCTGCAGGTCGGGGTTCAGCAAGAGAGAGTGGGGACAGACTAGAGGAATGGAGCTCAGACAGAGTGTGATTCAATCCCATTTATTCTTCAGTCTCTCTTCTTCTCTCCAAGTCTCAAGTCTTGAGTTCCTAGTCCCTAGTTCCTAGTCCCTAGTGTCTCCAAGTTCTAAGTTTCCAGTTCCAAGTTCTAGTCTTGAGTCTCAAGTGCCTAATGCCTACCTACTTCAAGTGTCTAATGTCTAATAATTTCTTCTGTCTAATTCTCTTTCCAAGCCTCAGGTGTCATCTAAGTTGCTTTCTTCTGTCTCAAGTGCCTACTCCCAAGTGCCTACTACTTAATTCCTAATGTCTAATGTCTAATTCCAAGTTCTTCCTCCAAGTTCCTAATACCTAATTCTCTTTCCCAGTCTTGAGTGTCTAATAATTTCTTCTGTCTGCCTCTCTCCTTTTATATGTATCACTTCTAAGCCACACCTTTTAAGTCACACCTTAATTCACACCCTTAAGTCTTGGCTCTAAATCACACCTTTAAGTCTCACACACCCAAGGGAAAATCCTGGTATTTAAAACAAGATGTTATCAGAGTGTGCTCAGCTGTTGTAGGCTGTTGTAATCAAGTCTCTTGTCAGGGTATATGGCTCAAGATGGCTGCAAGGATGATAGCCACCTTCTGTTGGCTCCCCACATCCCAGGAATGCAAGGATGGTTCATACTGAAATCCATCAATATAATCTATTATATAAACATTTTCAAAGACAAGAACCACATGGTCATTCTGTTAGATGCCTAGAAAGCATCTAATTCAATACCTATTTATAGTAAAAGTTTTGGAATGATCAAGAATTCAAGGCCCTTACCTGAACATAGTAAAGGCAATATACAGCAAACCAGTATTCAACATCAAACTAAATGGAGAGAAAATTGATACAATCTCACTAAAATCAGAGAATAGAAAAGGCTGCCCACTCCCTCCCTATGTATTCAATATAGTACTCCAAATCTTAGCCAGAACAATTAGACAACAAAAGTTGATGAAAGGGATACAAGTTGGAAAGAAAGAAGTCAAAATATCTTTATTTGCAGATGATAAGATAGTTTACTTATGTGACCACAAAAATCCACCAGAGAACTCCTAAACCTGATAAATAACTTTAGAAAAGTGGCTGGATATAAAATTAACTCAAATCAGTTGTATTTCTTTACTCTAAGGATTAATAGACTGAGAAAGAAATTAGGGAAATGGCACCCCTTACAATACTCACAAATAATATAAAATATCTTGATGCAATTCTAAACAAGCAAGTGAAATATCTATACAACAAGATCTCCAAGTCGCTGAAGAAAGAAATGGAACATCTCAGATGATGGAAAGATCTCTTTTGCAGACTTATTGACAGGATGAATATAGTCAAAATGGCCATCTTTTGGAAAGAAATCTACAGATTCAATGCAATCCTCATCAAAATTTCAACTCAATTTTTCATATAGTTAGAAAGAGCAATTCTCACCAAGCAGCCACAAAGGCTCCTCACCTTTCCCCCCTTTTTTTTATTTCCTTAACAAGACTGAGACAGTCTTAGATTGTTCTGACATGAATGCCTTTCTTACCTGTCATGGAATATGCATTATCAAAGCTAATGCACTCCTGTTTTAGGTTGGTAAGGCTCTGTGCAGAATCCCATCCTTGTCTTGCCAGCCTGTTAATTTAATAACTCTGTCTGGGGGTCCATTTTCAGATTTAAGCCATGTATTTTGGCTTCCAACAAGGTGATATTGTTAAAGATAAGCTTTAACATGGTGGGCAGGAATAAAAATATTCCCTGGACAAAAAGGTCTAGCCTGGTCAAGCTATATATGCCATTCCTGAGGTTTGACCAAAATGGAAATATTGAACTCAGGCCATGGATAACTTTATCGGCATTATCTGCAGCGTCAAAAGTCAACAGAGCAGCATTCTTTAAATTCTTAATCTCACTATACAAAGTTAACACAACCAGAGAGATGTTAGGATTATGCCAAATATCCTACAGGTGTCTTTAAACTTTTTTCTAATTATAATGACAATCATTGTAAATTTCAAAAGTAACACTACTCCAATATTTGCCATGACACTTGGCAAGAAGCTGACATTGGCTAAGGACAAGAAAGTAAGCTTCAAGCAGAAATCTGACATTAGACTAGAACAAAGAAATAATTTCAGGTGGGAATCTAAATTGTATGCTACAACAAAGAAGTAATCTCTGGCAGGGATCTAAATATTAGGCCAAAACAAAGAAGTAATTTCAGACAGGAATCATAATGGAAGAGGGGATATAGGATAGGAGGTTCTATGGAGGGGAAATGGGGAAAGGAGATGATATCTGTATTGTAAATAAATAAAATATCCAATAAAACAAACAAACAAACAAGAAAGAGCAATTCTAAAATTCATATGGAGTAGCAAAAAACCCAGGATAGCAAAAACTACTCTCAACAATAAAAGAAGATTTGGAAGAATCACTGTCCCTGCCCCTTAAGCTGTATTACAATGCAATAGTGATAAAAACTGTATAGTATTGGTATAGAGACCAGCAGGTAGATCAATGTAATAGAATTGAAGACTCAGAAATGAACCCTCACACTTACAGTAACTTGATCATTGACAAAGCAGCTAAAACCATCCAGACCAAAAAAAAAAAAAAAAAAAAAAAAGAGAGAGACAGTATTTTCAACAAATGGGGCAAGTTCAACCAGAGGTCAGCATGTAGAAGAATGCAAATTGATCCATTCTTATACTTTTGTACAAGCTCAAGTTCAAGTGGATCAAGAACCTCCACATAAACCCAAATACACTAAATCTAATATTAGAGAAAGTAGGGGAATATATTCAAACATATGGGTATAGAAGAAAAGTTCCTGAACAGAACACAAATGGCTCATTCTCAAAGATGAAAAATCTACAAATGGGAAACTGAAAAGTTTCTGTAATACAAAGAACGTTGTCAATAAAACAAAATGACAACTCACAGATTGGAAAAAGATCTTTACCAATCCTACATATAATGGAAGGCTAATATTCAATATATTCAAAGAACTTAAGACATTAGACTCCAAAGAATCTAATAACCCTATTAAAAATGGGATATAGAGCTAAACAAAAAATTTTCAATTGAAGAATATTAAATGGCCACGAAATACCTAAAGAAATGTTCAATTCCCTTAGTCATCATGGAAACTTAAATCAAAACAACCCTGAGATTCCACCTCACACCAGTCAGAATGACTAAGATCAAAATCTCAGTTTATGGCAGATGTCAGTGAGGATGTGGAGAAAGAAAAACACTCCCCCATTGTTGGTGGGATATCAAGGTAATACAACCACTCTGGAAATCATTCTGGCATTTCCTCAGAAAATTGGACATAGTAATACCTGAGGATCCAGCTATACTACTCCTGGGCATATACCCAAAGGATGTCCCAATATGTAACAATGACACATGCTCCACTATGTTAATAGTAGCCTTATTTATAATAGTCAGAATCTTGAAAGAGCCTAGATGTCCTTCAACAGAGGAATGAATACAGAGAATGTTGTACATTTACAAAATGGAGTACTACTCAGCTATTAAAATAAAAGAGTTCATGAAATTCTTAGGCAAATGTATGAAACTATAATTGTAACACCTCCCTGGATGTTTTGACTTTGCATAGTGAGCTTATGGTTTTAAGAATGCTTCTCTGCTGTGTGTTGATGAGGCAGATACTGCTGAAAAAATTACTCATGGCCTGAGGTCAGTGTGCCTATTTTGGTCAAGCTTCAAGAATGGCATATATAGCTTGATCATGCTAGCTCTTTTTTTTTCCTGGGAATACTTTTAATCCTGCCCAAGCATGTTTTTAACAACATCAAGATGTTGGTAGCCGAAGTACATGGCTTGAAACTAAAAATGGACCCCTAGACAGAGTTATTTATTTAACAGGCTGGCAAGGCAAGATTGGTAAGATTCTGCACAGAGTCTTACCAACCTAAGACAGAAGTGCATTGCTTTTGATAGTGCATATTCCATGATTGGTAAGGAAAGCATTCTTGTCAGAAAGACCTAAGACAGACTCAGACTTGTTTATTAAATAAAAAAGGAAGAAAAGCAGAAAGTTTTTGGGGCTGCTTGGCAAGAATCTGACATTGGCCAAGGAGAGGGAAAAGGGCTTCAGGCAGGAATCTGACATTAGACTAGAACAGAAAAGTAATTTCAGGCAGGAATCTAAATTTTAGGCTAGTTTAAAGATGTAGGCTTTAGGCATAAAAATGACTTTGGGCTAGGACAGGGAAGTTGGCTCAGATACTTTGGTCATCCTGATAAGCACTTAGAAATAGTGATCATGAAACTTTATTTATTGCCTTGCTTGTTCCTTGACTATTTGTGTCTATTATATTTCTAGTTCCTCAACCTGGGACTGACCTTAATACTTGCATGTAATTAAAATGGTATAAAAGCAAAAATGAGGAGAGGGGATAAGATAGGGGGTTTCGGCGGGGGTGGAGAAGGGGGATGACATATGAAATGTAAATAAATAAAATATCTAATAAGAAAATATAAGAAATTATCACTTTGAATGAGGTAACCCTATCACAAAAGAACACATGAAGTATGTACTCATTCATAGATATTAACCCAAAAGCTCAAAATTCTGAAGATACAATTTACAGACTACAAGAAGCTCAAGAAGATGGAAGACCAAAGTGTGGATGTGTTGGCCCTTCTCAGAAGGGGTTACAAACTATGAGTGAGAAGAAATATGAAGAAAATGCATGGAGCAGAGACTGAAAAAAAGGCCATCCAGAGACTGCCCCACCTGGGGATCTATCCCCTATACAATCTCTAAACCCAGACGCTATTGGGGATTCCAAGAAGTGTATTCTGACAGGAGCATGATATAGCTGTCTCCTGAGAGGCTCTGCCAGAACCTGACACATGCAGAGGTGGATTCTCACAGCCAACCATTGGACAGAGCTTGGGGTCCCCAATGGAGGAGTTAGAGAAAGGACTGAAGGAGACGAAGGGATTTACAGCCCATAAGAAAAACAACAATATCAACCAATCAAACCCCTCAGAACTCCCATGAACTAAACCACAAACCAAAGAGTACACATCGAGGGACTCATGGCTCCAGCTGCATATGTAGCAGAGGATTTCCTTGTTGGGCATCAATGGGAGGAGAGGTCCTTGGTCCTGTGAAGGCTTGATGCCCCAATGTAGGAATGCCAGGGCGGCAGGCAGGAGTTGATGGGTGATTGGGTGAACACCCTCATAGAAACGGGGTCAGGGAGTATGGGATACGAGAATTCACAGAGGGAAGCTGAGAAAGGGGATAATATTTGAAATGTAGGTAGAGAAAGTATCTAATTAAAGAAAAGGATATAAGGGGTTTGTAAAATTTTTGTATTTAAAAGGTGTCGGATATTATAAATATTGCTTTCATAAAGTAAAGGGTTTGGAAGAAGAGAAAGGAACAGGGGGGCATGAAAAAAAATTGGGAGGAGACTAAATATTGTAGTCAGAAGGCAAAATGTCTAATTTTTATGACCCAAGAGTTAATATTAACACCAAATTTAATGAAGGAGCAAAAAAAAAATGCAAGGTTATAGTCTTAATAAATATTTATGTATGTAATAAAAAGACAAGCATAATATCAAAGTTAGTTTTACAGTTTAAAAATACTGTGTATTTTTGTTGCCATGAATATTATATATGTATATGACTTACTCTCAAAATTGATGTGTAGAGATGGAGGAAAAATGATAAATTAGAATAGGAATTAGAAGCATGAGGAAGAGAAGAAGAGAAAGAAGAGGAAGAGAAGGAGGAACAAGGAATTTTTTGTATAAAAACAAAGGCTTTTATTGATGCATAAAGGAAGTATCTCTCCAAAACATACTTGCTACTTTGTAACAACTGGCAAAATGATTTATATGAATTTCTTCCTCCAGTAAGTACAGTAAGTATTAAAATTGTAACAGGAGTTTAGTTATTTGTATTTAGTTATTAGCAATTTGAGAAAATTTATGAGAAATGTAAAGTATGTATAAGACAGTCAACACTTTAAAATTAACCTAATAGAGTATGCTTACAATTTACACTTTATCTGAACCAAAGGCCAAGAAGCAATGATGTTTATAATTCATACATTATGAGTAATAATTTATGTCATGTAAGGAAAGAATTATTAGTTCATTAATAATTGTGAGTTATGCTTTGTAAACAATACTGTTTAATGGAGGGAATCTTAATACTTTTGCCTGTCAATAGCAGAAATGGAATGGTAAAGCTTGGTTATGGCATTTCTCAGTGCCGGTTGAGTGACTGTAGCTTCCAGGTACTGAGGGTAACCACACATCACAGCCATGTATAGAGTTTCCATCATATAGTTTTCATCACAGGCTACCTTTTACCTGAGACATTGCTGGCCAATTTATTCTCAATCCCATTATCTGTACCAACAACAAGGCAGGTTAGCATGTGGAGAGAAAAATAAAACACAAGTATGGCACATAATCCTGGATTCAATTCTAAACTATTGTTTTCATATCAGTTGTGTTAGTAATCAAGCCATTCTCTTGATTCCTATTTATTTATATTCTATTAATTAAATATAAAAGGAAGCATTTTATTTAACCCCTAGAACAGTTTGTAAAGAGGCAAATGTACATCAAAATCATTTTCTTATTTCAGTTATTCTGTATAAAATATTCAGGCTAAAATATAACTGACAGTTGATGGCCAATAAATTATTCCTTTTATTTATTGTTCTTAAAATTTGATGAAAGACAGTTAGCCATAATTTTATCCAGATCCTTAATTTTCTATTATTTTATTTTTATTTCTTTTAATGTGTGTGTGTGTGTGTGTGAGAGAGAGAGAGAGAGAGAGAGAGAGAGAGAGAGAGAGAGAGAATGAGAGAGAAAGAGAGAGAGAGAATGCACACATGAATGTGAGAATTTATGGAATCCAGAAATTGCTGTTGGGTCTCCTGGAGCTGTATTGACAGGTAAATTATAAATTATATTACATATTTCCTGGGGGTGTGTGGGGAGCCAACAGAAAGTGGCTATCATCCTTGCAGCCATCTTGAACCATATACCCTGATAAGAGACTTGATTACAATAGCCTACAACAGCTGAGCACATTCTGATAACATCTTGCTTTAGATACCCAGAATAGTTCCTTGGGTGTGTGAGACTTAAAGGTGTGATTTAGAGCTGAGACTTGTCAGTGTGGGTTCCAACATTGACAGAGCAGTCCCCGATATTTTGGCCCCCAAACGTGGGCTAGTGCAGTTCTCAACATTTTTTGCACCCAACTTGGGGTAGCTCGGGCTGCAATGGGGTGGGGGGTGTCATACTATATAATCTAGAAATCCAGGAAACACATTTAATCCTTTGTTGTCTTTCTATACCTTCATCAACAGATGCTTGAAAGTGTGCAGAGACTTTTGATATGGCATATAGCTATGAGAGGTCATCAAAGATCAGAAGAGTCTCTTAACAACAACAGATGTCATGTCAAAATGGAAAATTCATGTGAGTGAGAAATTCTTATCACGGCTTCTAACTTTTTACCCAATTGAAAATGTTCAAAGTAGTCTCATTATTGGTTGGTTAGTAATTCAAAATCAAAGTCTTTACTTCAAAATTATTTTGAAATACTATACTGTATATATTTTTCTCAGCTACAAGAATACATGGTGCTACTGTGATGAAATTAAAACAGAAATTAAAGTTCATCACGGAAAACTTACTATGAGGAATAGAAGAAAACTGATTACTTTCCCCACTGAAAAATTTTGAGTATTTTAAATGTTATGCTCAGAAAAAGAACCTCCTTGTAATAATCATACCTTCAAAATTTTTCATAAAAGATTAATTCATAGAAGATACTTGGAAGCAAATTATAATAAAATCAAAATTAGTCATTATTAAAAATTTAACTCAATAGTTTAGTTTTATGCTGTAAATAGCAAGATTTATTAACAACTAAATAAAATTAGCATATTAGATTCAAATAGGTTTTTTTTGTCTTCATAACCAAGCTTATATTTCTAAAAACTGTAATATAAAAAGAACAATTGTGTCCTTTCTCTTACTATAAGATGAAACAAGTATACAGGACAAAAAGTAGCCTTTCTAGATAACATCCATTGCCTTTAAAAAAATTATTTTTTATTTCTTCTCATTTTTGAGATTATAACAAAATTATATCATTTCTTCTTTCCTTTCTTGGCTTCATACTTTTTCTTATCCCCTTTGTTGCTCTCATTCAGGCTCATAGCCTCTTTTATTAATTATGAGTTGGCTTGTTACATACATATATGGACATGCACAAACACACATACACACACACACACACACACACACACACACACACACACACACACAAAAACCCCACACACTCGAGTTCTTAAATAAAAAAAAAATTCAACCTGCTCAGTCTATAGCAATATTTGTATATATGCTTTCCAGGTTAAATATCTGGTGTTGGTTGATCAACTTGTATGCTGTTCTCTGAGGAAAACTATTTGACTACTCTTAAGAGTTCCTTAATAGCCTGTGGTTGTTTTCTGTATGGCTGGTACTTCAGTGACCTCATCAACTTAATATGTCTATTTTTATCCTCTTTAAGTTCTTGTTTAAGCAGTTACTTTGGTGAGAATTTATGGGTACACACTGATATGTAAACGCTTTTTATTTTTTGGCTCTTACAAATTTTCCATCCCTCTTCAAGAATGTTCCCTGGGCTTCATATGCTTTTAGTATTTTTTTTTCAATTTCTTTTTAGTAACATTTTTTTTTTTCAAAAAATCAGCAACCTTTTTTAATTTGTGGAGTAAATCAATGAAATTGAAAATATGATAAAAAGAAGAGGAAAAGAACTAGAAGAAAGAATAGAAGGAAAAAGAGAAAGTTGTAGTTTACATTAGAGAGAGAGGGGGAGAAGAAGGGAGAGAGGAGGAGGAGGGGGAGTGAAAGGGAAAGAACCGTAACAGAGGCAATGAGAAGACTATGAACTCGTTTTCTACTTGGCTCCTCCCACTTTACATGTGAACTCCATCTGTCCAGACATAAGACAAATGGATAGATTATTTCATTCTGTGAGCACACTAGGCAATATTTACACAGAAAACAATGAAACACAATTGATAAAGTGATTAAAAATCAATTCTCTTATATAAAGTACTTCATACACTATGCTTAACAGTCTGCTCCTTTTTCTGCATCTAGAATGACAAAGTGTATCAATTTAGTACAACAGGTTTTTTTTTTTTTTCCCCATCTGAAACTAACAGTAAAACCTGGGATAGTAATGTTAGTGAAATGATGTTTAACAATTATTGTTTAAAAATCTATATTTCAGAGTTATTATTGGTGAAATTTATGGACAGAGACATCTGCTGAAATTCATTTGGTGCTTATTTCTTCTCACAGTAAGGAGAGAATCAATCCCTTTTCTTTAATTTTATGCATATTATAGTGCTGATTTCTTTCTTAACATTTTTCATGTGTATCACTTAAATATCCTCTCCTGTCTATCAGAACTTATTTTAATGGTTTGCACAATCCATATTGATGTCTCAAAGCTTCTTAGGAATAGCCAACTTCTTCCTGTCAGAATTACTAATGGACATTGATTTTGAAATACTTAAGTTGTATATCTTTCCATAAACTATCCATTTATCTTTTTTACCACCTTTTCTTCTGTTTAACATGAATCAGCCTATATATCATATAATGCTTGAATATTTTTATAACATTGAAGAGTCTTTACATTACATCATTGAGAACATTCTACCAACACTGATGTGTGGGATTACTGACAGTGACAAAGGTGAAGGTATACTGCATGGTGTCTACTGAAGGAATCTGGGAAAAAAAGAAAATATTCAATACATAAGAAATTTGGGAAGGAGATCAAGAAGAAAATGGGATAGTGTGAAATAGATTAACTCAGTTTTTGGTATGACATATTTGGAAAGCTAGAATAGTTGTGAAAACATATAGAAGCAGACTTGGTCTCAACAGTCTATAGAGGAATGTTTTAGTAAGTCTGTCTTTAAAAGAATCAAGGATGACTATTCCTTTTAGTAAAAAAGAAACTTTCTACATTAAGCAGCCCTTCACCAAAATGTGAGAATTTAGTAAAGGAAAGATAATAGAAGTTTAGCAATGCACAGAATCTCAGCAACGTCCCAGAGAGAACGCTGAGGCTCTCTGCAAGTAGAAGCCTCACAGCCTCAAGGTGACTCAGGTGGTGATTTTAGTCATTAACTGTGCTGACCACTATAGAAAATGTTGGGAAATGTGCCAAGATCCTCTTGGGGAAAAATAATGGAACTCAGACTAGCTTAGGTTTCAGCAATTACTCTTGTATGCTTGGCCAAATAACACATCATTCAAAGATGACGCACACCACATTGACTGTCTGTCCCAGGCTGATTGCCAAGGAAGCATCTGTACATTAGAGTTATACAACAATAATTATATCTAATTTCTCATCCTCATGCTGAATTGCTGACTACTCTAGCTTACTAATCATATTTCTTATGTGTCTTACTGTGAGCCACCATATAAATATTTTAAATGATTTGTATACGAGAGATAGTCATCTTTTGTATAATTACCACCCATTTCCTTCATCTTTGAATGCTATTTAACATCAGTATACAATAGCATGCTTTTTCTGCTTTTGTTTGCATGACATGTTTTCTGCTTCAGTGGTAATTGGTAAAATCAACTGTTTTAGAGGAGTAGTTATTGGAATTTTAAAAAAAAGAGAGAGAATTGTTAAACTCCAAATAAAGATAATTGGGCTCTCTGAAAGGCTACAAGTTATATGAGGAAATTAGATGAAGATACGTCAGGTTTTGAGACACTTTAAGGTACATATCAATATATTTAAAAGAAAAAGTGGTGCTACATTCATTTCTAAAATTTATTTTGATGACCAAAATCAAGCTAATGTATATGAATCATCAAAAAATTGCTAAGTTGTCTATAAGTTAAGTCTTGACTTTTACTGTGACTAAAAGAAACAATTCAGAAACACAGACTGTATTTCAATATTGGTTTATCCTGGGGCTTAAGCTAAATATTGAATTAATCTGTTTAGGATTGTCAAGGAGCAAATGGATAAATGTGAAAATGGAATGTCAAAATTCCTGAAGTGTATCCCTTATATTTGGATTCAGAAAATATTTAAATTAGACACACTTTCTATCTATCCACAAGCTCTTGTACAATGACCACTCATGCACACATGAAAACTTAGAATCCAAAGAACAAACAGAAATATCATGATATTTCTAAGATCAGTTTGATCTGTGTCACAAAATCCACACCTAGAAGGGCTATTGAAGGAAAGCCTGTGAAAGAAAACCAAAATAGTAATAATTAATCTGTGTTTATAACTTATTGTAGGACCATAAAAGGCAGCCTGGTTTCTGGTTGAGCTAGGTAAGAAATCCAAGTGATCTCAAAGGGGCTGTAGGCAGTTTGCCTGATTCCCGGGCACCAGGCTCCTGTCACTGACTGCAGCCTTCCATAAATTTGTTGCCTTCAGTCATGTAAGGGAGACTCCTCAAGCCCCTCCACAGGTAGAGAACATAACCTGTGGTCACATAGCCTCAGGACAGATCTCCATTTCAATGAGGTGCCTAAAGGCCTAGAGGTTTAGCCAATAAACTTCCCTTCCCAGACACTTTTCCCTGCAAAAGCTATTTAACCTCAGGACCACCCTGAGAAGTGGGGTACTTACTCACTTTCTGCCAAGATAAAACATGCTCTAGCTGTCATGCACCTCAGACTGAGCTTCCTACCCAGGAAGTGATGTCCTGTGGCTTCCCTACAGCTGGCAAGCATGGTTAACTTCCCTTATCCTGCCTCCCTGAGCAGCTGAGCCCTGTAGTGGAACAGACAACCCTACAACTTACGTAGTAACACTTTCAAAAATGTTATTTGAAGGGGAACAGCATATTTAATACAGCACAATTGGAAAAACAGTATAATCCTAAGAAGGCAATGCATTGAGTGAGATCATGTATCTATGGTTGTACAGTTGATCTCTCTCTATTTAGTCACTGAATGAACAACAAAATGTGGTTTCTATGGATATCATGTAAAGATGGAGAGATCTGAGACATCCTTAGATACTGTGATAATAAGCAACTAGATCTCTAGTCCACTTTGTGAGGTCTAGTGGTCTATTCCTGTACTGTTATTATCTTGAAATAGTCACATGACAACAAAAATGCAAAGAGTACACAAGTAAAAGATGCAAGATTTTTAAAAAAACTTAAAAGGCAATGTGGTAAAATATCTTATCTCCAACTTTTAATGGCTAAATGAAGCCATGAAATGATCCACCACCCATGTATGAGAGCAATGCACAGTGCTTGCTATTGGTTTATTGGTTGCTAATATTCCCATGTGGTTTATTAGGCCCTCTTCCATAGAACCCAGAGAGTGTCATTTAATTAAGTAGAACCAAGTAGTAATGGGAAATGACCTAAAAGAAGGAGAAAATACTTCAAATGTTTCAGCCAGGATAATAATACACTTCTGCCATTGTGATGACTCTCTCAGATCTAAACCTACAATTCTGCAGTGGGTGTACTATATTCATTAAACTTATCCATGTTAAAGCAATTTTCCATTAATTTTTTTTTTGGTAATTGTTTTCCATGGATATTTCACTGTCTGACATTGTCCCTTTCTAAGCCTCAGTGCATGTCTGATGGGACATGATTGAAGCTTCCTTTTCTATGTGGTACAACTAGTAACGTTAAAGGAAAGGAACTTGACTAGAGTCCAATGAAAGAGTAACATTCTTAGCATAAATTCATGATATTCTTAGGATAATATTTATATATTATGAAAAATTTCTTTTATAATATTATAGGTAATAATTTCCAAAGGTGATTTAAAATACTGAGAAGAAAAGCATGGCTATTCATCTATGTGATGCTTATAATAGCATATGCTACAAATTACTAGAATGAATATATATGTATATATATATATATATATATATATATATATATATATATAATGAAACTGCCCATGAAAACAGAAAACTCAGTCACTAGTAACATTTTAGGATGTGCTTTAAGACATTTATAGGTAGATTTTATATTGAGAAATAAATAGAAATAACATTAATTCAAATGTTTACAATGGTGATAGAAAATTACCTAAAACAAAAATTTATTTACATCTAAAGTTATTCATATTGTGGCATGTGTTTGTGCGTATTGAAAATCAATTCATTTTACCTATATTATAAAAAGTACACTTGGAAAGATGTTTATAACCCTTTCACTTACATTAACATCTTCCCTGAGCTCTGAACATTACAAATTCATTCCTTATCCCCTGAAGTCACTCTACTTGATCTCTGAGGTTCACTTTCTTAGGGATATATTCCTTAATTATTTTGGTTCCAGGTCAGTTCTAGCTTAATTCTATCACTTCCTTTGTTTAAATAAAATAGTTTCTTCAGCAATAGGGTGTTACCTTCAATTTATGGGAGGCAATCAACAGCAATAGTAACTGCCTGTATTACTTTTGGAGTCTCTTAGACTTTCCTGACCAACAACTCAGTGATATTTCATGACTAAAAGGCAGTGGGATTTTGGGTAAATGTTTTGTGTTTCTTCAGGGAATACTGTCATCCTAAGTAGTATACCTGCATACTACGTGGACAAAGATAAGCAAAATCCCAAGGGAGAAAAGTCATACAAAGTTCTACATACCTGTGATATTTACTAACAACAACATCTAACAGAAGACAAGTACTAAACAATTAGAAATAATTCTTTACCAGTAAAATAAGCCTAGTCTACCACGTATGACTAGTGAGGTCATAGAACCTAGAAGAGAACATATGATTACCACAATTACCACTTTGCTACTTTGCTGACTCAGTATAACATTTAACTGCTATATCCATGATGCAACCTGTAAGGATTGTGAAACATCATGGAAGATGTAACATACATATTATAGAATGCAGAATAAAAGGATTTGATGTCTGCTATGAGTTAGAAAATGCACTGGGATATATATGTCTATTATTATGACAGGAAAGTTGTCTAGGAAATCTCAGTAATATTATTTATAAAGCAAAATCTATAAAACTGCCTATACCAATTGATGCACCGGTGTCAATGGTGAAATTCTCACTAAGTTTCATCCATGAAAGAAAATATATATGCAATTAGTAGTTTATGAGAGGGAGACTCAGTCTTGTTTAATGACGAGCCCCTTAGAAGTTAACTAATCCCAGAAAGTGAACCATATATACATATGGGAAACACTTAATGATTTCATTACTATATATTTGGCACACACATATATCTACCACATACCCATATATTTTACATAGCATTCACACACACACGGTTACACACATGTGGTCTTTGTATATAACAAATAAAATTACTGATGAAGAGGCCATTTATTTGCAAAGAAGTAGGGGGGATTTGGAAGAAGTTGGGGTGAAAATATGAGCTATAATTAATATAAATAGAATATTCATACATAAAACTCTCAAAATAATAAATTACATTGATTAAAAAAATAAAAACATCATTGCAATAATCAATGACTCTCTCTGGGCATGACTTTGCTATAAGAAACAGTAGAGTCTCTAGACCTCATCATCTTCCAAAATAATATTACATTATAATACTAGTATAGATGTTTCATGTACATATAAAACCAACTTGAAAATACATTGTTGCAATTACTTTATATAATTTGTGTATTTTAAAAGAGAAGGGAAACAAGAAGTATATGTTTATTGTCTCCTATGTAACCATTAGGGACCTATTTTCATACTGTTTGGCCCTTTTCGTTTCTTCCTATGGAATCTTTATCATCTAATGTTGTTATCTCATGTCATTAAAATGTTATCTCAGCCTACATTTTTGGGGTTGTTATTGTCAAATGTATTTCATTTCTGAGTGCTTTTGGACTAATATATTCAAAACTATATCCCTACACACACACACGTGTGTGTGTGTGTGTGTGTGTGTGTGTGTGTGTGTGTGTGTGTGTATTTTCCATTAATGCACATAATGTTTTATGACTTTACTTACATTATGGTAAATGGTTTTATTCACCTGGATATTGGTGTCAATTTTGTTCACCCTAAAAAAGATCATTTAGTACTTCTGGCAAGGCAAATAAGTTGGAAATATATTTTAATCAGATATTTGTATGTCTGAGAGTCAGGTTGTTTTAATCTGACTTTATAATATTGCTTTTCCAAATATATTGGCATTCATAATTGTCTTATATTCAGCATTGCAAATGTAAACTTTTTAACTGAACTAACTCATCTCAAAAGCATACTGCCTCCACCTGCTAACCTAGGTACACTTCTGGAAACTTCTTGCCTCTGTACAATCTAACCTAGACCTAGAATGTTTTCAGCCACTGAGACTTACTTCTGAATAAGCTCAAGCTTTCCAGCTCTTTCCCAATTCTGGCTGGATGGTTATGCTCAGCTGATTTGACCCAAACATCTCTCCAAGCTGACTGATCAAAACTTCTCTCAGGCCCTGCTTAACCTCAAAGTAATTGTAACAATTTGTTCTAATCTTCTGTCTCTTATTCATTATGGATCAATCTGTCTTCACCTGTGACCTATATGTGTAAAGTTGTCCCAGTGAAACTATCTTCTCTCTTCCTGTCTCTCTCCCTCTCCCCTGCCTCTCTTTCCCTTCCCCTTCCTTTCCATCTCTGCCCCTCTCCCTCTCTTCCTCTCTCTAGTCCTCTCTCCCTCTTTCCATCTCTCCCTCTTCCCTCTCCCTCTTCTCTCCCTCTCCCCTCTCTCCTTCCACTTTCTCTTCAGTCACTTCTCTTTCCTGTGTTGTTCTCTCAAGAGTTGGTCGTATCCTACTTATGACTCATTCTGTGAAATCTTTGTGTGATTCATTAATTTGCTTCTCAATTTGGCATGACTTTCAAATCATTACTGATATTTTTCTACAAACTCACTTTACTTTCAAAGGGGTGTGTGTGTGTGTGTGTGTGTGTTTTAGTCAGGTCATACATTTCTGCATTCTACTAGGTTACATAGATCTAGGTCTTTGGATTTGAACCCTTGCCAGAGCAGTCAAGTTGCTGGATTAAAATTTCTCTACAAAGCACATTAAAAATCTCCCCCTTGCTTCAAGTCAGAGGATGGCTTTTTGGTTGTTTAATCACTTTTAAAATTGGTGATTCATTGTGTTCATGTTGCTTTAAAAATATTGTGTATGCCTAGGTACGTCTTTTTAATTCATCTTACTTGGAGTTGTCTGAAGTGTTTATATATGTAAAGTATTTTTTTCATAGTTAAGAATTTTCTTTATTTAAATCATTTCACTCACCCCTCTTTTTATCTCTTCTCTCTTTCTTTAATAGTCACATTGAAACAGTACTTTTGTGTTGCCTGGACACCAACATTCCTTGTAAACTTCATTTCTTTTTTCATTTTCCCCTACTGAAGATCCTTGGAATACATAATTTCTACTGCTCTGTTTTCCTGTTTTCTGAACCCTTTTGTTCTGGCACATCAGACTAACAGTTGACTCTCTCCAGTGAATTTTCCAATTTGTATCATATATCCAGAGTCAGAATTACCCTTTGTGTTGTTCTTTTATAATTCGTAGCTGTTGCCAATCTCTACTTAGTGAGACACTGTCATTATTTCTTATTTGCTTCTATAATTGGCTTTCCATATTGTTTGAATTATACATTTTTAAATATGTGAATACATAAATCACATTCAGTCACCTCTTAAATTGTTACATTCTAAATCTATAAAGACAGACAATTATTTTGGGCTACTTCAATTGTTCTATAGAGATCAATACTTCTCAACAATTCTAATGCTAGAACCCTTTGATGAAGTTGTGGTGACCTCCAATCATAAAATTACTTTCATTGCTTCTTTAGAACTGTAAGTTTCCTACTGTTATAAATCAGAAAGTAAATACATTCATTTTCCAGTGGTCTTAGGTGACCCCTGTAAAGAGTCCTTTGATCCCCCTAAAGGAGTCAAAACCTACTGTTTGAGAACCATTGATATAGATCAGTTTTTTGAAATTAGATATTTAGGATAACATTGGTGCTAATACCTCATTTCAGATGACAACAAGAAAATGGCATCTTCTTGGCATAGTTCACATGAACTTGTAACAGTCTGCACAAACTTGTAAAAGCCCAGTCCACACTAACTATTAGAGACTGGGACAGTAAAACTGGACAGTAAAACCCACTCCTGTCATGGAAGTCTTGTCAACTAATAACTTCTGGGAGAGTGAGACTCAGTTTTCTGGCTAGGAGATCATGCTCCGATGAAAGGCTACATACCCAAGAATTTATGGGCAACACAAACGGGGCTTTACAGATAAAAATAAAACACAAGACACCACAAGATTGAATGAAAAAAGAAGGAAAAAATGTTCTCGGAGGAGTTGGTGGAATGGTGAGAATGAGCAAAATACATAATATGACACTATTGAATAAGAAAATAATAAGAAGAAATAGGATAAAACAGATTTTGTAACATATTTTCAACATCCCACTTTTAGGTTATCACCTTCTGTGTACCATATAGGACATAGATGAATAATTTGCTGCTTTATCATAACAAATCTTAGAGATTTGGGGAAAATATATAGCTATTTGAAGAACCTTGGTTATATATTATTGTCCAAAGCATGCTTACTAGAAATATTAAGATATACTATGAAGTTATTTTATTTTAACTGAGGTGTTCTTATTGCAAAGTATTCTTACACATTAATTGAAATAACTATTTTCTGTATCACTAATTCTTGTTTTCTACAATTATGAGAAGCATGTAGCGATGTCTTAATATAAGTGTAAACTTAGAGTGTTATTCAGTAATGCTTTTTTATTTATTTAATTGTTATTAGTGTGGCGCTATGTAAATTTCTCTTCTTATTATTGTTTTCACATGCTTCTCTCTCTCTCAATGTGTGTGTATGTGTGTGTGAGTATGTGGAGTCTATATAAACATGCAAGTACCACATCACCCATGAGGTCAAAGGACTCTTCTATAAAGTTTATTTTCTTTTTTCACCCAACATTACATAGATTTGTAGAGTAAAATAACAGAATAACCACAGAAATGAATATATTAAATTTATCATTGAAATGAATAGGCTAATATTATAACTCAGCATAATAACCTAATAACTTCTGTAATGACAAATTAATTGTCTCTATTTCTTTGGAAGTGTAGATAAATACACTACAGTATAAGATGTAATAAAATTCTGGAGAAATATACTCTTTAATATATGTATAAAACTCAATGAAAATTGATTATCATAAAGAAGTAGAAGGAGTAATTTTATTTACCAATATTGACTTTGACGTTTTTACTTCTAATGTAAATTTCTCTTGGTTTGCTAGTTTACAAACAGATTAAATTGAAATGCCATTTGATCTCCTTTGTATCTGATGCATAACATATACTGTACTATCTAACAGCAGTTGGCACGAATGTATTTATATAACTGCCTAGCTGGAATGGCCAGTTCAGGTAGAACTTCATAAGTTGACAATAATTCAACAGCCAGTGTCTGTGTAAGAGTGTCAACCAGCATAAATTGTGCATCTCGAAAAGAACAAGCTCATGCTAAACAATAGGTCATCATTCTGAGGGGACTTTAGTACTCTCTTTCTTCTCATGAATTAGACTCGGAATAGAAGCTTTCAAGGAACAGGAAATCAGAATGTGTGGCCTATACTAATTTACCTTGATTCCATCCTTGAATATCACTTTCATGCAGCAAAAAGTTGAAAGTGAGTAAAGCATCTATTTCAATTCCATAAATTCCATTTGTGATGCTTCTAATAACAGTGATGTAAATCAGGGTATACAAAGGTCTTCAGGGAATAAAACACCAGCAGACGTGGACCTTCTGGTCTGGGCCCAAGTGCTCAACAGACCCTGAGAGATAACTCGGACCCAATCTCACAGAAGCCAGAGGAAGCAGTGTTCTCAGGTGCTATAATCTGAGCAGTATCTTAGGTAAGGAGGCAGCAACACTCACACTAAACAGGGAGTAACTGAGATCCATGAGGACCCAGGAATTCACTCCAGACCTGGAACACGGGTTCCTTCCTGTCTCCGCCTGTGCAGATCTTGGGCCTCAGCTCTAACCCCAGTAGCAACACTCATCCCAAACAGTTCTGACACAACCAAGATAATAGGAAAGACAAGCTCCAGTCAGAGATAGCTCAGGTAGCACCAAAGAGATCCAGATGGCGAAAGGCAAGCACAAGAACACAAGCATCAGCAACCCAGGGACTCGGCATCATTAGAACCTAGTTCTCCCACATTAGAAAGTCCTGAATTACTCATATCACCAGGAAAGCAAGAGTCAGATCTAAAATCACTTCTAATGATGATGATAGAGAACTTTAAGAAGGACATAAATAATACCCTCAAAGAAATTGAGAAGAACACAGGTAAACAGGTAGAAGCCCTTAAAGACGAAAGACAAAAATCCCTTAAAGAATTACAAGAGAACACAACCAGACAGGTGAAGATATTGAACAAAACCATCCAGGACATCGAACTAGAAACAATCAAGAAATCACAAAAGGAGACTACAAGGGATATAGAAAACCTAGGAAAGAGTCAGAGATGCAAGCATCAGCAACAGAATACAAGAGATAGAAGAGAGAATCTCAGGTGCAGAAGATACCATAAAAAATATTAACACAACTGTCAAAGAAAACACAAAATGCAAAAAGTTCTTAACACAAAGCATCCAGGAAATTCAGGAAACAATGAGAAGACCAAACCTAAGGATAATAGGTATAGAAGAGAGTGAAGATTCCCATCTTAAAGGGCCAATAAATATCTTCGACAAAGTTATAGAAGAAAAATTCTCTAACCTAAAGAAGGAGATGCCCATAATCATACAAGAAGCCTATAGAACCCCAAATAGACTAGACCAGAAAAGAAATACCACTCATTACATAATAATCAAAACACAAAATGCAGAAAATAAAGAAAAAAAATTAAAAGTAGTAAGGAATAAAGGCCAAGTAACATATAAAGGCAGACCTATTAGAATTACACCAGAATTCTCACCAGATACTATAAAAGCCAGAAGATCCTGGACAGACATCACACAGACCCTAAGAGAACATAACTGCCAGCCCAGGATACTATATCCAGCAAAATTCTCAATTACCATAGATGGAGAAACCAAGATTTACACAATATCACATTTACACAATATCTTTCCACAAACCCAGCACTACAAAAATAATAGCAGGAAGGCTCCAATTACAAGGAGGGAAATTATACCCTAGAAAGAATAAGAATGTAATCGTCTTCCAACAAACCCAAAAGAAGATAACCACACAACCATAATTCCACCTCTCATAACAAAAATAACAGGAAGCAACAATCACTGTTCCTTAATATCTGTTAACATCAATGGACACAATTCCCCAATTAAAAGACAAAGGCTAATGGACTGGATATGTAAACAAGTCCCAGCATTTTGCTGCATACAGGAAATGTACCTTTGTGAAAAAGACAGACTCTACCTTAGAGTGAAAGGCTGGAAAACAATTTTTCAAGCAACGGCCCTAAGAAACAAGCTGGAGTAGCCATTCTAATATAGAGTAAAATCAACTTTCACCTTAAAGCTATAAAAAAAAAAAAAAAAAAAAGAAGAAGGAAGGACATTTCACACTCGTCAAAGGAAAAATCAACAAACATGAACTCTCAATACTGAACATCTATGCGCCAAATGCAAGAGCACCCACTTTTATCAAAGTAACCTTACTAAAGCTCAAAGCACACATTGCACCTCACACAATAATAGTGCGAGATTTCAACACCCCACTCTCAGTAATGGACAGATCAAGGAAACAGAAACTAAACAGAGATACAGTGAAACTAACAGAAGTTATGAACCAAATGGACTTAACAGATATCTATAGAACATTTCACCCTAAAACAAAAGAATATACCTTTTTTTCAACACCTCATGCTACCTTTACCAAAATAGACCATATAATTGTTCACAAAACAGGCCTCAACAGATAAAAAAGATGAAATAATCTCCTGCATCCTATCAGATCACCATGGTCTAAGGCTGGTTTTCAATATGACAAAGACAATGGAAAACCCACACTCACATGGAAATTGAACAATACTCTACTCAATGATAATGTGGACAGGGAAGAAATACAGAAAGAATTTAGAGACTTTTTGGAATTTAATGAAAATGAAGACACATAATACCAAAACCTATGGGACACAATGAAAGCAGTGCTAAGAGGAAAACTCATAGCTCTAAGTGCTTACAAAAAGAAACTGGAGAGAGCATACACTAGCAGGTTGACAGCACACCTGAAAGCTCTAGAACAACAAGAAGCAAATACACCCAAGAGGAGTAGACAGGAAGAAATAATTAAACTCAAGGTTCAAATCAACCAAATAGAAACAAAAAGAACTATACAAAGAATCAATAAAACCAGGAGCTGGTTCTTTGAGAAAATCAGCACGATAGATAAACCCTTAGCCAGACTAATCAGAGGGCAGAGAGACAGTATTCAAATTAATAAAATCAAAAATGAAACATAGTGAATGCAATATACAAAAAACCACTAGCCAACATCAAACTAGATGGAGAGAAACTTGAAGTAATTCCACTAATATCAGGGACTAGACAAGGCTGCCCACTCTCCCCCTACTTATTCAATATAGTACTGGAAAACGTAGCTAGAGCAATTAGGCAACAAAAGGAGGTCAAAGGGATATAAATTTGAAAGGAAAAAGTCAAAATTTCACTGTTTGCAAATGATATGATAGTATACTTAAGTGACCCCAAAACTTCCATCAGAGAACTCCTAAAACTGATAAACAAATTTAGTAAACTGGCTTGGTACAAAATTAACTCAAACAAGTCAGTAGCCTTCCTCTACTCAAAAGATATACTGGCTGAGAAAGAAATTATGGAAGCAACGCCCTTCACAGTAGTCACAAATAATATAAAATACATTGGTGTGAATCTAAATGACCTGTATGACAAAAACTTCAAGCCCCTGAAGAAAGAAATCGAAACAGATCTCGGAAGATGGAAAGATCTCCCATGCTCATGGATTGGCCGATTAATATAGTAAAAATGGCCATCTTGCCAAAAGCAATCTACAGATTTATCGCAATCCCCATCAAAATTTCTACTCAATTCTTCACAGAGATAGAAAGATCAATCTTAAAATTCATTTGGAATAAAACCAAGGATAGCGAAAACTACTCTCAACAATAAAAGAGCTTCTAGAGGAATCACCATCCATAATTTCAAGCTATACTACAAAGCAATAGTGTTAAAAACTGCATGATATTGAAACAGAGCCAGACAGGAAGATCAATGAAATAGAATAGAAGACCCAGAAATGAACCCCCATACCTATGGTCACTTGATCTTCAACAAAGGAGCTAAAACCATCAAGTGGAAAAAAGACAGCATTTTCAACAAATGGTGCTGGTCCAACTGGAGGTCACCATGTAGAAGAATGCAAATTGATCCATACTTATCTCCTTGTACAAAGCTCAATTCCAAGTGGATCAAGGACCTCCACATAAAACCAGCTATACTGAAACTAATAGAAGAGAAATTGGGGAAAAGCCTAGAATACATGGGCACAAGGGAAAAGTTCCTAAACAAAACACCAATGGCTTATGCTCTAAGATCAAGAATTGACAAATGGGACCTCATAAAACTGCAAAGCTTCTGTAAAGCAAAGGACACTGACAATAAGACAAAACTTTGTGAAACAACAGATAGATAATCTGATAGCAACATCTATTCAGATACATTGTCATAAGTTAGCTATGGAGGATCATGAGACTAAAGATGAGGTTGTTACTCTATCCAGAGTGTTCCCAAATCCCATCTCCACAGAACCTAAAAGAGGGGACTTTCACCCCTAGACCAAGCAGAGAGGGGCCACCTCTGAAAAGTGGAATATACATTTTGATTCACATACATATAAATTATATTAGTAATTATATAATTTCTCACCTGTTTATCTATAAGCCTCTGAATAATTCCATATTTTACCCTAAATTCATAATATACAAAATAAAACTACCTTACCTTTTGAAGTTACAGACATTACTTATTCCACAGACAACTTTGTGAAATAATTTACTCATCCAACTAAATTCATAACAAAAACTTAATGATTGATTTAATTATAGCTCAGTGAAATTATATTATGTCAAATATCAAGATATTCAATATATACAAATATGAAAATATAATCATTGGGTTTACATCTCCTAGACATTATTTCAAATACATGCTTTCTTTCTTGGTTCTTTCAGTAGAGTTTTAAAGACAATGGTCATACATGCTTCCAGTAGAATTTTAAAACAATGATAATACCACTGGAGGATGCTGAGGCCTCCACCAAGATAAATTGTGTCTATGAGAATGTGCAGCTGTGGATTTCTGAGTTCGAGGCCAGCCTGGTCTACAGAGTGAGTTCCAGGACAGCCAGGGCTACACAGAGAAACCCTGTCTCAAAAAACAAAACAACAACAACAACAACAAAGAGAATGTGCAGCTGTGAAGGGCTAACAACTCAAATTTCCACATTTACCTTAAACTATAGATTAAAACAACCCATAATGCCAGTTAACTAAAAGTGTCAACTCACTGGAAAATTTACTCCTTACAATTTTTAGATGACTTTGCAAGTGTTCTGAGCAGTGGGAACACATTATGAATTTCAAGTCCTGTAAAAATATAGAATGGCTCCTTGTTTTAACAAATGCTATGGCTCTCTCTCTCTCTCTCTCTGAAGAAGGGATAAAAAACACTACTAGGCTTTCTAATAATTCAAGGACTTAGGTTTTCCTTCTGAGTAGATCACATAGACAATCCTTGGTGGTTTCTTTTCCTATTTCTATAGACACTTCTATGAATGGTTGTTGTTTTCCACCTATTATCTTTCTCACTGGGGCTAGTTCATTACCACTTGCTTGCTTGCTTAGTTTAACTATTTGGAGTCATTAGCAATCATTCTGCCACTTAGGGTTTGTCTCTCACGAATAAAAATCTATAAATTTCTATTTCATCCATTTCTAATCAGCTACAGAAATATGTCCTAAGTCACAGCCTTTTCCTGGAAGAAATTTAAAACAAATGCCAGTATTTGAAAACTGTCCTTCATGGTTATATTATAAAGATGATCTCCTTATCATAAACAATGTTTGCCATGAACTGGAGAATTATCAAATGTGTCAGAAAATGTGTGTATCTGAGATTCATGTGGGGTTTCATGCTATATTTCTCTAAGTTCCACCATTTCTGGGATTTTAAATGTTGCAAAATTCCAGGATAATTTTTGTCAGCTTTCTAGTTTATAGTTCCAGAGTAGAAAATTTTCCTCAAAAAAAGGTACATTGTTATTTGTTTGTTTGTTTTGTTTAATCTCAGCAACCAGATTTTAAATAGTAGTTATAGCCTTTCAAGAGTTGATACATAATTTAAGAAGTATCCAGTAACCTCTTCATTGTGCCAAAACTGGTATCACTTAGCATGTGAAATATTTTTCTAGACAGGATAGGCGTAGAGGAAAGATATCTGGTTGGTCAGCTTTGTAAAACCATTTACTAAGAAGGAACAATTCAACAAGGCAGAGTCAACAAACTCATTTTCAATATTCCTAAAAGCAATCAGTAAGATATAACCACTGGTGGAAACCCATCTCATAAACACCTGTGAGTCAAAATTTTGTGCCCTAAGTACAAAATGATCCTCCAAAATTCACAAATTTGATACTAATAAAGATTGTGAAGGAAAAAAATATGAAATAGTTCATTTTAAAGAAGCATGAAAACAGACCAAAGAACTTTGACCTCAGGCCAGAGCAGAAATGTCATGCTGCAGAAGAATATCTAGCAACTTCTGTGGAATTGAAATAAGGAGCAAACAGATTTGTCTAATACTTGCTAGGAAAGATTTATCTCTATGACTGCTAGCAATTATCAGTTCTGCTTTCTTTTCTTCTCTGGATACATAGTTGACTATGTCTCTCAGGCTCCCTGGAAATATGGTCATGATCTTATCTTACTACTAATAAAGGAGAGTACAGGGTCACTATCTCTACACAACCAAAATAAGGACTATGCCATGATAAGTACCTCACTTACCTTGTGCTTTCTACTACATGAATACAGGAAACCATGGCAACTTAGAAAGCCATGTGTTATAGGTACCAGGTCATCTTCTTTCTGTCTCTGAACATGGGGATATAATTATTTGGCTCACCTCTTTACTATTCAAAACTCTTATACAATCAAGGAATAGATTTCTGTTGCATAGATTCACTATGGATTTTAATATAAATGGTATTATTATTAAGATACACTAATGAAGGATAAGATCAGTGTATAGTTCAGTTGTCATAAAGTAGAAAACACTAAAATCAATAGCAGAAACTAGAAAAAAAGTCTGTATAGTCTGTATAGTATGTAGCTTCAATAAAGGACTGAGTCAAGAATTACTATAGTTCTAGTTTAATTAATTCCAAATATAAGAGATGAGTGCAGTAATTAGAACTAGAGAAACAGTATACTTTAGGTTTAATGCACAGCAGGAGAGTTTATGTTGGCAAAAAGGTTTCCATTATGATAAACTATTGTGTTTATAGAAATATGATTCTTTTTCCTTGGCACATAGCTCAGATTCATGTTACACATTCATTGGAAGTTGGATGAAAAAAATCTGAGTTATAGAATATATATTACATATTTTTTCCTCTACAACATAAAAGATCTGGACTAGGAACCTTATCACACCAACTATATTTTTCTGCCACCATTTTATACATTTGTAATTTACATGGGTCTTATAGGGAATTCTTGTTTTGCTAGACTCAAATGTTTCTCGGCATCTATTTGCACAAGACTACTGTTATGGCTTGTGAAATCTTTACCACTCTTCCCAACATCATAAGAATTGGTGTCAGTTGTTTCAGTTACTGCATAGATTAAGTGCAAGAACAGTAAAGGAATTCTTCAAGGTGTACCCATTCTGAGTCATTACAGGATTCCTGTGTATTCTCTTACATCAATGAGTCACTATGTGAAAAATTTCACCATCCCTATTGCAGAAAATAATGTGTAAAGAAATTCTTGGCTAGGTTTTGACTATTACAGTGACACTGAATGAGCCACATGACTTAAAATGCATTCATGATAATCTTTTGACTTGTCTGGGCTAATTCAAACTTTTTTTTATAAAATATGTAAAAGATGCTCAACTCAGTGCAGATGCTGGGACTCATTTGGATAAACAGTAAATAGGAAATAAAGTTTTATGCTGTTATGCCATTTTATATGCAGTTCTGTTGTATTTTCCTGAATATATATATATATATATATATATATATATATATATATATATATATATATTTTAAATGGCAATTATTTCTATTATCAATGGTTATTTTGTGATTCAAGTACTTCCTCAGCAATTATCTATTCCCCTTAACTATGCAGTTCTCTTTCTGGTGACTGAAAGACCTATCTATTTTCTCTTTCATGTTAATAACAGAAAGTGTCAGCATTTGACTTCTGTATCTCAGATTTATAAAGTATGACTTGGGACAAAGGTGACATACAGAAGAACATTGCCAACTGCTGGAGCATTGTGAAATTGCCCTCTTTACAGCTGAAGTGAGAAAGCATCTTATGCTTGCAAAAAAAAAACTGAGGAAGAAAAAAGTATTTTGATTTTTGACTTAAGGGATACAAAAAAATATTCACAGATATAAACCCAAAACAGAAAGTCCAACCACAAATTTCTATAAGGATGTATGATTTTTGTGTCACAGAAATGACAACTAGTTGTACATGATCAAAGTCTAAAAGTAATCTGAAAATTATTAGTTTATTAATATATGAAAAATAGTACAATACATTTTCATATAATGTATATATATATATGTATGTATGTATGTGTGTGTGTGTGTGTGTGTGTGTGTGTGTATACATATATATGCAGACATAAGTTAAAATTCCCATGAAAAGCTGGATATCTTACAGAATGATTAAATATGATAAGTTGAAAGATCAAGCTACCCTTTGGAAATCAAAAGAAACAATGTGAATGCTGAATACAGTAAGGTAACCATATGTTGATGAAGATAAAATATATTCAAGATTAGTTAGCAACAAAAACTCTAATGTCAAATATTCATTCATGAAGGCAAAATATACTCCTCTGCTACTTGCCCACATTACTGATAAAGTAAGGCAACCCAGAGCAAGCTGGCATAAATTCATAATCTGCCTAGTTAGCACATGACATATAAATAATCAAAGGGATTTATCAGAGTTTAAATTACTGGCTTTGCTTTTCTAGTCAGCACATATTATATATAGTCTTGTTCATCAGAAGTTACTATGATACTGAAAATATTGTGTATTTTGAGCAGCCTTGTAAAAAATCCATACAAATGTGTGTAATAAATACTTGAATTGTGTTCAAGGCAATTGGTAAATTGACCTGAAAATTAAATTTATATTAAAACATTTTTTGATGATAGTATTTTCATTTTGCTGCAGAATATATCAGCACTTCCTCTCATATTGATTGTTACTGAACCTCAGTGTTTGATGGGTAATATTTTGTTCAATGAAAACTACTCATAATTAATTGATACCTGAAGTCTGCTGACCTACTTACTGTTGAGGTTTTGCTTTGTCTCATCTGACACAAAGAGTAAAAATATAATTTGCGAAGTTTTTTTAAAATGACATTTTACATGAACTCAAACATTCTTTCACATATTCAATTCCACAATACCCATCCAGCCACTATATATGACTGTATATCTCTACAAGCCATAATGAGCAACTGGAGCTACACACAGGAAAGTTTGCCTTTCTTAGGGTCCCTAGAGTCATATTGCATTTCTATTAGCTAGCAAATCACAGGCTTACACTGTACAATTCAGGAGGCCTATGGGACTTGTGCCTTCCAGGATGCCAGTGTGAAAAGTGATTCCTTCCAAAACATCTTTGCTGGCTTCAATACATCAGAAGCAGAAAATTGTCCAGATCTTCTAGTGTTGCTGGGGGAAAACATGAGTGAGTTTTACTGTTTTCTTACCTGTAGCCAAATCCCAGGAGACTTAAAAAAAAAACAATATTTAATACAGAGTCCTCAGACACCTACTCTTTAATGCTAACTCATATCATAAAGCAAGGAAAGACTGCCAATTCATCTCTCTTGGGGTAAGTATAGAATTTGGACGAAAAAGAGCTGTGAGTCATGTTTTGTTTCTGGATTGCTACAAAGACATGTGATTATAGGACCATTGTAATCATGGCAACATCTAGGACACCTGGTTTCTTAACAGTGTATCTGAAAAGAAGAGATGGTTTGTTCAATTTGTTCACAGTTCTCCATTTTCTTTCTGCTACGTGAACATAGAAAGCTCTATCCAATTCACTTTCATATTGTTAAATATGAAGAAAACTAATAATTCATGACTTTAGTTTGTTATACAGAAATTATATTGTCATGAAGCTTAGGTTGAGAAATAATTTGAAAGTTTGTTTAATTTTACATGTAAAATAAGTACTTAACACATAGCAAATAATTCAAATGCCAGCACTGTGATACTGAGTGGGAATATCTACTCTTCTCTCAGGATAGCCCTTTATTAGAAACTCCAAGTTCAATGATACACTTAGAGGCATTTGTGCCCAATGAAATTCATTAATGGGAACAATGAAACCAGAGCTTCCTGTGTTGATCAAAATCTAGTGATCAGTGTAAGGTATTTTTATCTTCTGAGCCTTGGTTGAGAAATATTGAAACATTTTTCTCTTCCTCTAGTTATGTCTATTTAATAGATTGTTGTACTATAAACAGAAATGGACAATTTAAATGTGGTAGACAATTCTAAGCTGGTGAGGTTTATTTTCAAATTATTTTCTCTAATAATTATGAAATTCTTGTGTTCTATAGAATGACCAATGTAAACTACAAGAAAATTTGGATTCTCTGTGTTCCTTCAAGACATGATAATTATGACTCCTGTATATTATGGACTAACTTGTATTACATAGTTATGTGGCTATATAAATGGGTGTATATATGTATTGTATAAATAATATTTATTCTCATACAATTTTATAATAATAAGTTTTGCAGGATTATCTCTTGATATAATATACTATTTTTCTCTCTGCACTTTTATAAAATTTCTTTTCAGAAACAAGTTCAACATCATTCCTTTGCTAATTGAGTAAACTATCTAGACATATGCACCTAAAATTCTCTGCCCAAATATCTCTGGTTTGTCTAAACAAAAATCTTATCTCTGCTCCACCTCCCTGTGAACTTATCAGGACAGACCCTCATGATATAATGTTCTGTACCTTCTCCTCAGATACAAGGTCTGAATATATATATATATATATATATATATATATATATATATATATATATATATATATTCGAGGATACCTACAAAGTCATCAATTTGAGAAAACTAATTAAGCATTTATTGTAGTGTATCAAAAATGTTGTCAACATGCTATATATTCCAAACTTGATTACAGTTCATTAGTTTGAATGGAGAACCTATGGGAACCATTAACATTGTGAAGGCTCTATGAGCAGTAATAGAATAATATCACATTAAATGAATATATTATATCATAAAAGGTGTCTGTTTTCTTGTTTGCTATGATAAAGACCATGCCCACAAGCATCTTGAAGAAGAGAAAGTGTATTTCATCCCAGGATTCAGACCATTACTGACAAAAGTCAGGGCATGAACCTGGAAGCAAGAACTGAACAAGGCCTCAGAGAAATCTACTTATTATCTTGCTCTTCATGGTTTGCTCAACTACCTTTCCTATAATGTCTGAATCAACTGCACAGGACTGGCAGAGTGGTTTCTTTCACATTAATCAAGAAAATATTTCATAAGCTTACTTAATGGTCAGCCTCTTGGTTGCAATTACTCAAAGTTTCCTCTTCTCCGATTCCTCTCGCTTGTGACAAGTTGATAGAAAGCTAAACAACACATATGAGTTTCTTATAAATATCTTAGTCTGCCTATACTCTTCATTTCTTTCAAGTATGTAATCTCGATATTTCATTTTCTAATACAACAAGAGAAGAACAACAGGATGTGGTCTTTTGAACTTAGTTTTCCCAATCTTCAGAATTATTGGCCGGATACATGATTCTCACAACTACATAGGCTGTAATGTTCTGTTATAACAAATATACAATGTCATTAAGAGGACAAGATTCTAATATGTCATGCTATGTATGAGTGTACTGTCTCATAGGGATAGAGAATAAAAGTCCAAAAATTGACAAAATTACTAATCAAAATATTTTTACTAATGGCAGAAGAAAGTCTACTGGAAAAATTCACTATTATTCTTTTTATAATTTCATTAAAAGACACAATTATTAGAAGATTAAATTAGCTGTGTAGAAATTGACAAATTAGTACAAAGTGAAGGTAGTCATTCTCTTTAGATTCAGACATGTGCACAAAAATTTCTTCAAGCTTTTTTAATTATTAAAAAATATGTTGCTGTAATTTTCCTTTTATTCCAGACTATTTGGTAATGACTATTCATTTTGGGGGGGGTTAAAAGAGATGATGCATACAGGAACCTATTTTATACTTATACAACACAGAGTTGTTTCTTCTGGTAGGTACCAGATTCCCTCACAACTATTTATGAGTCAGTGATACATTTCCATTAATTGGTGATACACTGTTTAGTTCACTTTGTTTTGATTCACTCAATTTCTTATTCCTAATACTGAATTAATTGTCACAAATAGTTGATAAAGAAGCACAATCAATATAAGGAAGTTTTGTTGGCTCATTGAAACTTTTAGTAATTTTCATTATCAGTTATAATATTTTCTCGTGCTAGACTTTTGTATATGGATATCAAAGATTAAGATATTTACCAACATAATTTTTTTTTGCAGAATGTGATAAATACACAAAATTTGATTTGCATATATTCTCAGACCTTATCTCACACTCTAAATTATTTATTAATTTAATATTAAGTACTCAATAAGGTAAATTTCACATGATTATTATGTAATTTTCTTATTTTAAATTATCTTAATTTTCTATGCTAAAAAATGTTTGGCATAACTCATTGGATTCAGCTGACATAAAATTTTTTCCATAAAGTAACTGTAATCTTTGGAGTAAAACTATTGACTCTAAGTGTCCCTTTCTTATTGTGGGTTTGTGCCCTTGATTAGTGTACTAATTTTATATCATTGAATTATTTTAGATTGAATGCAAAATGATAGTTTACATAACATATCATAAGAATCATTTCTTTATTATCAGGTACTTGAATAATAGACTTCTTTACAAAATACTTTCAGTAGATATTTTTAGCCATATGTATCTCCACCTGTAGTCGCTACTTTTCTACTGCTGTGATAAATAGTCATGGACAAGAAAATCTAAACTAAAGTTTGTGTAAGATTATAGTTCCAAAGAGTTGAAGTTCTTGATGGCAGAGAGGATATATTAAGTAGGGATTATGGAGGCTGGAACACCTGGAAACTAACATCTCAAACCATAAATATGAACCAAAAGAGAAGACTGTGGATAGCATATTACTTTAAAATCTCATAGCCTGTCCCCAGTGACATACTTCCTTCACCAAAACCATATTGCCTAAGCATACCCAAGCAGTACCATCAACCAAGAAACAGAGTTTTCTAATATGTGAGCCAATAGGGAACATCTCCTTAAACAACCCAATTTATTAAGGTGTCCCCTTCCATTTTTACTCTAAGCTTCTCTCTGCTTTGACTTCTCAAGAAGCATCTGGTCACCAGTCAGTGTGCCCTAATCATAAATCTTTAGCTTGAAATAAACAATAGTATTCTGAAATAGAAACATGTTTTCTATCATGTTGTGAGTAAACTCTTTCTCTACTATTCACTATATATTTATTTTTTTCTACATTACACTTCCTAAATACGTGAGCTGTTCTTGCTAGTTTATAGCTTTCATTATTTAAATAAGGATGTATTTATAATTCTTTGTTTATTACCATTCTATTTCTTTATTGTCATACACTAAAACAATTTTCTAATTCATTCTCATTTTTGTCCTCTGGTATGGACTACACATACCTCAGTTTCAAAATGCTTTCTGAGAATAGTTTTCTGTAGTTTTTCAGTGTTGACTTATTTGATGACATGCTACATACAAAAGAGTCCTGAGGTTATCAAATATTTACTTAAATCTACTACTTTGCCTAACTCATAGAAACTTATCTCCACCCTTATTTTTGTTGCACTTAGAATTTTAGAAGAGGGCGTTAAACCCAATGTTCATTCATTTTTAGTGACATAATGACCACTGTTCTCACTGTTTCATTTGGTGACAGCCTTGCACTATGCTTACTGAATTAGTTTCAGTAAGTTTGTTGCTGTATCTTTGAAGTGTCATTCTTAGTCTGATCAAATTATGTATGTACTACTTTAGCATGTAACATATAGATATTAATATCACTGATCAAGTGATATTTTCTAGTAGAGTTAAACTAGACCAAATGCAGGAAGACATAAATGTAGGTGTTGTGTTTATGTATTTACATGAGTGTGTGTGTGTGTGCGTGTGCATGTGTATGTGTGTGTTTTGTGAAATGGGAGGCTTGTTAGCTATCCTGCTTGAATCCCTGAGAGGCTTTCCATTTAATGTGACTAATCTAAATTGATACTGTTAATTATTGCTCCAGTGATGTTTAATGATTTATAAATGATCATGTGATTCAATCAACACAAGTAGGAATGAAGTCGCATCTGTTGGGAATGATTAGACATCTCAGGGCTGAATGAGAGTCACAGGAAGAGACAGACTTTATGTTTCCATTGGACTTTTCCATGGTTGTAACTGTCCTTCACACCTGCTACCATCCAAATATAATCTTGTTATACTTACCTACTTGTGGTGGTTTGAGTGAAAATGGCCCCTGCATGCTCATGGAGATTGACAGTGTTTGAAAGGACTAGGATATATGACCATGTTGAAGAAAGTGTGTTACTGCTTTGGCATTTCGAGTGCTCAAACAAGTCCAAGTTTCCCTCTCCTCCTGCTGCCTGCAAATCCTTATGTAGACCTCTGAACATCCTTACCCAGCAACATATCCTGCTGTGTGTCACTATGCTGCTGGCCATGATGTTAATGGATTAAACCTCTTAAATTTTAAACCAGGTCCAATTAAATGTTTTCCTTTATAAGAGTTGTCTTGGTCATGGTGACTTTTCATGGCAATAAAACACTTACTAAGATGCAACTGGACTTTTGATGATTTTTTTAGGCTGATCATAAAATTAAATGATCATGGTTTTCTTTAATGTTTCCTTAATATGTAAGTGATGCTAATAGTCCACAGATAAAAATCATTTCTTTACCTTCATTAACCTTCATTAATATGTAAAGGATGAAATGTAAAGGCAATAAAACATCTCATTTTATCACTAATTTCAAAATATTAAAGAGAAATCTATGCATTTACTAGTTGTCAGGGAACAAGTTAGAGGCCATTATTTTAACACTTTCTAAAAGTGCTGTGTATTTACAACCAAGCAGCATAAAATCTTATTACAAAATTACCTGAAATATCAAACCCAGACTTCCTGTACAAATATGACACCACGAGTGAGTCAACTAAATAAAAAACATTCTAATTATTTTTGTGAATCTTAATCTCTTGCAGTTTGTGTGTGTGTGTGTGTGTGTGTGTGTGTGTGTGTGTGTGTGTGTGTCTGTATGTGTGCGTGGGTCTGTGTGTGTATGTCCAAGTATATACTGTCATATGCCTCTGGAGGGTCAGAGAATAACTAGGATGATTCTGGGATCACTTTATTTCAAGTGAGATTTGGGGATGAAACTCAGGAATCAATCACTGTTGACAAGCGCATTTCTTGCTCATCTACCCCAACTACACCATCATTAAAAATCTTGACTGATGTAAGGTACAGAAAAAAACATAATGTGTGGAAAAACCTGAAGTCTTTAAGAAATACAAATATGAAAATGTCATGTTCCTTTTACTGCATATAATACATTAAAATCCACTTTTTATCTCTCAAGTTAGAGTAAACTAATTAGTGGTATGAAGAAAAGTCATATTATTTCAGGAGAAAATAATCCATACACACAGCAAGTATAAAATATTAAACTGTTAAATCATATATCACACATTAAAATATAATTCTTTCATATGTCCACATAAAATACTGTTTCCATGAAATTGTTAAGTTACCTAATATTAGTAAGTTTCAAAATGTTCTCAGATATATACTTATTCAATTTTAATCTTTGATATTAAATATTTTATATTAATGAATAATCATGAATAAGAAAATAAAGCTATGTATATCTTTATTTTTCTTTTGTTAACAACAAAGACATCATTAATATTTAATAGTTTTAAATGTCTTGTCATAAATATAAATATATATACATACATATATCATTACACTTTAAAGCTATAAAAATTAAATTTATGCATAAGTGTATTGCCTCAACTCTATATAGATGGTAAGAGATTTCTACTACCTATTTGGCAACATTATTTAACATTCCATACTGAGAAATTGTCCTTTGACTATTTACTTAAAACTATTAGAAACTCAAGTGAGTATAGTTGTTTACTAAAACCCATCACAAGTTAAATTCATTGTGTCAAACACAATAACTAAAAAATGGATATAGGAAATACACAATTTTATGCTGTTATTTTGTTAGTTTTTAACAATTGTGTACTATTTGCTCAAAAATTATATGTATTAGCTTGTAACTTTAAACTTCACTCGATATTTTCTTCCTGTATTGATACTATATATTTCATTAGATATATACTACACATGTACAGTTATCCATTCTGTTTGCTATCTCTAAGAGTTCCTACCATAAATAACTACATAATGTTTTATCTATAATTGACATCACATGATTATTGCTTGTTTGTGAAGGTAAGTCTAAGTGTTTGTTTGAAGTACACAGTTGTTTGTAGTTGTGTGTGTGTACGTGCGCGTGTGTGGGCACGCACATAGGACAGATGGCAAACAAGGTGATATTTTTCATAAATCAGCACCTTGTTTAATGAAAAGGGATCTCTAATAAACCCAAGCCAGTGAGTATCCGGGACTGCTCAGTCAGACAACATAGGCAGCCTGTCTTCATATTACAGTGCTGGAATTCTAAGAGCTTATGCTACTGTGTCTGTTTTCCTTAGTGTGGTTTCTGTTGGTAAAACTCAGGAATTTGTGCAGAAAACATGCTATAAACTGACTTATCTACAAAGCTTCTATATATTTTTGATAGGAAACTCCATATATTTTACACAGCAGAGTATGGCCACTACTTACTGCCCCACAAAAAAAGTGTTCCAATTGTTCTGGATTCATGCCAATACATTTTGTTTTATTAATTTGCAGATTCATGTTTGTTTTCTTTTTCCTTTTGGGAACATTTCCTCAAACAGATGCTATCTGATTATGATTGTGATTTGCAGGGTTTTTTTTATGATTAATGAGGTTGTTGTTATTCCATATGTTCTTTGTATTTTTTGTCATGAATCATGAACTTGACAACTCTCTCTCTTTCACACACACATACACACACAAACACACACACACACACACACACACACACACACACACACACACACATCTTTTTCTCTCCTGGTGTGTTTTTCATCAATTTTTTTTGCTCAGCTATTAAAAATCATGGACATTATGTGTTTTGCAGACAAACGGCTGAAAACAGAAAATACCATTCTGAGCGAGGCAACCCAGACCCAGAATGACACATGGTATGTACTCATTTGTATACGTGTATATATTTAAAAATTAGTAGCTTTCCCTATGGCTTCCTTAAGGATTCTTGTGTTATGCATTTCTTCTCAATCTCTCCCTAACTTAAGCATCATTTTACATGCTCCTTAAATATCTGTCTATCTTCTTTGGGAAACTGTATCATTTCTAGTGAATACATTATTACTTTTTGGGTTATAAGTTTTTTTTCACACTTGTTAGGTTTTCCTTTGATTTTTTAATTAAAAGTAACTTTTTATGCAATACATTTTAATCAGGCCTTACCCTCCCCCAACTCTCTCCAGATCCTCACCTTCAGCTTAGCCACCCCACTTTATGTTCTTGCCTTGCTCTACAGTAAGCAGAGAATTTGTCTTGCAAATAACTGTGGTTTTTTAAATTTTTAAAGTGAACTGGGGGATGCAACACAGACTCTTGCAGATTGAGATGGGGTTCATTTGGAGAATTCATGCATGAATCTGTTTTTCTTCTGGATACTAACCCCTTGTAGATACATAATTCACAAATACTTTCCTCTACTGTATGTTTTGTCTCTTCCTTTAAGTGTGAGTTTTCTTTGTTTTGCAGAAGATTTGATGTTAGCTGATTTCCCTTTTGTCCATTTTTGCTTTACTTACCTCAATGTACTGGTATTATTTCCAATAATCCATTGTCAAAACTAACAGTATGAACTTTCTATTGTACAGTTTTCTTATATCTTAAATATTTAAATCACCAACTTTAGAATAACTTGTATAGTTTGTAGTAAAAAACAATTTTCTTATTTTTATATGGATATCCTATTAATGATAACAACTGTTGATTAAATAATTCAGTCATTGTGTAGCCTTGTATTACTTTTGGATGGCATAGCATTACATATGAAGAATAATTTTAGTGCTGTATGTACCACATGCAATATCTACTTCCTGAAATACTGTTTAATTTATCAAATGTGTTTTCTTCATCAATTAAATGAATTACATCTTGCATTCAGTTACTGTGATATAAAATGTAGACTGATACTTGTGGTTAATTATATTTCAATCCATGGCTGACTACATAGTTCAGGGCCATTTTGATAGGGAATTGATTCTAGTTTACAAGTATGATGTTGTGAATGTGAACGAAATATTTACCAGAGACACTGAGTTACATTTTCTTCTTTTTGGATTCTTCTATAGATGTTCTAAGACTACTGCTTCTTCTAGAAGACTGATTTAGACCAATCCAGTGCCTTTGAAGAATGTTATAGCTTAAAATTTTTGGACTTATTTCTTGAATTGAGTTCAAGATGTTCTTTGGGGCAGCCATCTACTTATGGGTTCATTTTGTTGGCATAAATTCCACTAATGATACAATATCATTTGTGTTGGGTTTAAATTTGACATTGTCATAATTCTTTCTTGATAAATTCTATGTTTATAAAATACAACCTTTTAATCTGATTTATGCAATTTCCTGGCACATAAATGTTCAAAGGAATAATTTTTTATTGCTGTTACACAGATTCTACTAATTTCTGATATACTCTTTGTATGTTTCATCATATAGCAGACTTTGCTTATTTTGTTGATATTTTAAATATCATGCATGGATTTTATTGAGAACTACTACTATGCAAGTGTGTGATTACACTAACAATTTCCTTCCTTCCTCTGACTTTTATATAACTAACTATAGTAATTTTAGTTCCTTGAGAAATAAAATTATGATTTTTAATAATTATACATGTTTTGATTCATAATATTTTATTTTAACTTGTCTCAAGTTAATTCTAAATAACCATATTTTCCTTGTTTCTTTCACAAGTTAGATGTTAAAAGCCATATAAGAGTCCACATTCAATAATTTCCAGTTTTTCTTGGTTGCTGCATTGAATTCTGTCTTATTACCCTAGAAGTTTCTGGAAATAATTTCAATACTCAGACAATTTATGACATCTTGTTTGAAGTCTAATACGACATCTACCTATGAGAATTCTTGTGATGTGATATGTGATTTCCTCTAGAGAATTTCCTTATGAGTTTGAGATTCTTTAATATTATTTGGGATACTATTCTGACTCATATATTTGTTCTTTCTAGTTGTTATACCAAATTGTAGATAGCATCATCCCAGCAAGTGGGAAGAAGAAGAACATGATCTGAAATTAGTAAGACATAAAAATAAAAAACAATATTGATTTATTGTTATCTTTAGTATCTATTTCCTTATTTAAAAGCCTAGATGTATTTTTATAGCTGGAGAAAAGATGAAATATCCTAAAACTTTGGTGTTACTATCCATTTTTTCTTTCATTTTTTTATTAATGTTACATTTACCTAATTGAAAAAATGATATTAGATAAATAATCTTCATTATAACATGTCTTCTTAAAATTTATTATACATGCAAATTATATGTTGTTTAATTATCATGTAGCAATCTATGTTTCTTTTGATTAAAAATATTTATAGGATATTTCTTCTAACTTTCAATTTCAAATTATATGTTCCTTTAAATTTAAAACCCCTTTTAATTATTAATATCAAACCACCTCCATTTTAAAGTAATTATTGAAAAAGAATAATTTTAAATTGCTATTTTAAATTTAAAAATTGTATATTTTGTGTTTAGCTTTCTATAAATGTAAACATATCTTTTATTTGCCTGACAAAATTGTGCAAGGCTTGCTACTTCTGTGTACTAACAAAAGCCTAATCTTGGAAGCTTCTACCATCTGTATAATCTAAACTAGGCTAGACTGTTTTTAGCCTCTGAGACTTGTGACTAAATAAGATAACCCTTTTTAGTTCTTTGTGGTTCCTGCTGGTAACTCAGCTGTTGTTGCTCAAACTACACTGCAACTGACTGATTCAAACTGGCTCTGTCAGCTTCTGACTCAATTGCTCTTACAGTTCTCAAGTTAGCACTAGCAATTTTTGCATATCTGATTCTCATGTTCATTCTGTCTGCACCTGTGTGTCTACATTATTCTGTCTTCAACCTGTCTATAGAACTGTCCTGGATAAAACAAAAACCAACCAACCAAACAAACAAAAAACCAAAAAACCAAAAAATCAAAACAAAACAAGACAAAACAAAAAACAACAACAACAACAACAGCAAAAATCAATCAATCCCAACAGCAATGGAGGAGTGTTCTTCTTTCTCCACATCTTCATCAATATCTGTTGTTGCCTGAGTTTTTGATCTTAGTCATTCTGATTAATGTAAGGTGAAATCTTGGGGCCATTTTGATTTTCATTTCCCTGATGACTATACATATTGATCCTTTCTTTAGGTGCTTCTCAGCCATTCAACATTCCTCAGTTGGGAATTCTGTTTAATTCTGTACCCCATTTTTAATTAGATTATTTGGTCTTTAAGAATCTCACTTCTTGAGTTCTTTGTTTATTTTGGATATTAAGCTTCTACGAATTGTAAATTGGTGCATCCACTTTGAAAATCAATTTGACTGTTCCTCAGAAAATTGGAAAGAGTTCTACCTGAAGACTCAGCTATATGATTCATGTGTATATACTAAAAGATGTCCCACCATACCAAGACACATGCTCTACTATGTTAGTAGAAGCCTTATTTATAAAAGCCAGAAGCTGGAAAGATCCAAGATGGTCTGCAGTGGAAGAATGGATACAGAAAATGTGGTACATTCACACAATCAAATATTATTCAGCTATGAAATTTGCAGTCAAATAGTAGAACTAGAAAATACCATCCTCAGTGAGGTAACCCAGACCCAAAAAGACATACGTAGTATGTACTTATTGAAACGTTGATATTTGACAAAAAGTTCAGAATAACTATGATAAAACAGGCCAGATGAAGCTTAACAGGAAGGAAGACTCAAGTGTGGGTGCTTCAATCCAACTAAGAAGGGGGAACAAAATAATCATGAGAGGCAGAGATAAGGAGAGTCCTGGATTGGAGGGGAGAGGGGGAGAGAAAAGGGGTCGAGATCAGGTGTAGGAGGATACAGTAGAGAAGTCAAGAGAGCCAGTAGAATGATTAGAAATAGGCAGCAGTGTGTGTATGGGATGGATGGAGCTCTAGAAAAATCCCAGACACCAGGGACATTAGCTGAAATGCCCAACAGTATGAAGATATAACCTGAAGGGACTACATCCAGTAGATAAACTTGGTCTCCAGTTAAAAGATGGTGCCATCTTCCCATTTCAAATTTTTGACCCATAATTGTTCCTGTCTAAAGGAAATTAAGGGACAAAAATTGGAGCACAGACTGAAAGAAAGGCCATCCAGAGACCATCCCAACCTGAGATCCATCCCATGCACAGACCCCAAACCCAACACTATTGCTGATGCAAAGATGAACTTGCAGACATGAGCCTGGTATGACTGTCCTCTCAGAAGCTCTAACAGCAGCTGACTCAGACAGATGTAGACACTTACAAGCAATCATTGGACTGAGCCAGGGGATTCTAATGGAAGAGTGAGGGGAAGGACTGAAGAAACTGGGGGATTACAACCCTATAGAAAGACCAATAGTATCAACTAACCCAAATCCTCGAGATCCCAAGGAGAATACAACAATCAAAGAGCATACATGGGCTGGTCCATGGCCACTGCTACAAATAGCAGAGGACTGCCTTGTCTGGCCTCAGTGGGAGGGAATGCACTCGGTCCTGTTGTGGCTTGATGCCCAGAGAACGGATGCTACTAGAGAAGTGAAATATAAGTGGATAGGTGGGTGGGGGAGCATCCTCTTAGAGGTAAAGCAGAGGGAGGATGGGGTGGAGGACTCATGGAGGGGGACTGAGAAGGAAGACAACACTTCAAATGTAAATAAATAAGATAATTACATGAGACCTCATAAAATTGAAAAGCTTCTGTAAAGCAAAGGACACTGTCAAAAGAACAAAATGGCAACCAACAGATTGAGAAAAGATCTTGGATAATACCCAATATATACAAAGAACTCAAGAAGTTAGACTCCAGAGAATCAAGTAACTCTATTAAAATATGGGGAACTGAGCTAAACAGAGAATTCTCAGCTGAGGAAACTCAAATGGCCGAGGAGCACCTAAAGAAATGTTCGACATCTTAAGTCATCAGGGAAATGAAAATCAAAACAACCCTGAGATTCTACCTCACACCAGTCAGAATGGCTAAGTTTTAAAACTTGGGTGAGAGCAGATGGTGAGGATGTGGAGAAAGAGGAACATCCATCCATTTTTGGTGTGATTTCAAGCTGGTACAACCACTCTGGAAATCAGTTTGGTGGGTCCTCAGAAATTGTACATAATACTAACTGAGGACCCAGTTATACCACTCCTGGGCATATACCCAGAAGATGCTCCAACATGTATTAAGGACACATGCTCCACTATGTTCATATTATCCTTAATTGTAATAGCCAGTAGCTGGAAACAACCCAGATGTTCCTCAACAGAGGAATAGATACAGAAAATGTGGCACATTTACATAATGGAATACTACTCAGCTATTAAAAACAATGACTTCATGAAATTCGCAGCCAAATGGATGAAACTAGAAATATCATCAGGAGCGAGGTAACCCACCAGTCATAAAAGAATACACATGGTATGCCCTCACTGATAAGTGGATATTAGCCCCAAACCTTGTAATATCGAAGATACAGTTCACAGACCATATGAAGCTCAAGAATAAGGAGAACCAAAGTGTGGATGCTTCAGTGCTTTTTAGAAAGGTGAACAAAATACCCACAGGAGGAAATATTGAGACAAAGTATAGAGCAGTGACTGAAGGAAAGGCCATCCAAAGACTGCTCCACCTGGGGACCCATCCTATATATAGTCTCCAAACCTGGATGCTATTTTGAAAGCAGAGAAGTGTTTGCTGATCAGAGCCTGATATGTCTGTCTCCTGAGAGCCTCTGCCAGAGCCTGAGAAATACAGAGGTGGGTGCTCACAGCTAACCATTGGACTGAGCAATGGGTCCCTGATGGAGGAGTTGGAAAAGGGATTGAAGGAGCTGAGGGAGTTTGCAGCCCCGTTGGGGAAGCAAAAGTGACAACCAGCCAGATCCCTGTAGCTGCCAGGGACTGGACCACCAACTAAAGAGTATGAATGGAAGGACCCATTGTTCTGGCCCCGTAGGTGGCAGCCGATGGCCTTGTTGAACATCAGTGGGAGAAGCCGCCCTAGGTCCTGTGGGGTTTGATGCCCCAGTGTAGGGGAGTGCCAGGGCAGGAAGGCAGGAGAGGGTGGGTGGGTAGAGGAACACCCTTGTAGAGACAAGGAGAGTGAGGATGGGATAAGACTTTCTGGAGGGGAGAACTGGAGAGAGAATACCATTTGAAATATAAATAAAGAAAATATCTAATAAAAGGGAAAAAACCTCCTCCGAACTCCCCAAACTGTATGGCAATTAATTCCATTCCTCTGTACTGCCTCTGAACTGACTAATTCCACCAAACTGACTGAACTGACTTGACTACACTGAACTTAACTGCCTGAACAGAACTGACTTTTGAGTGCTGGGGTTAAAGGCATGTACCACCAGGCCTAGACATAAACTTGTCTACCTGGGGTTTGCTCTGTACCAAGCTGGCCTTAAACTTTGAGTTCTGCTTGCTTCTGTCTCCTGGGATTAAAGGCCTCTCTGTATTCCAGCCAGAGTAGCCTCATTACTGGCTTAAAGTTCCTCTACATCTTTCTTCCTCTTGTACTTTCTTTCAGCCTCTCAGTTTTAAAATCTTAATAAAATAGTACTAAAAAAGAAAACATAAGAAAAGTTTAATTTAATTTATGTGGCTTAATTTATTTATTGACTATCTTTTATGCATTGTATAAATGATGATGACCACAGAGAAACATAATGGGACAAGTTGAGAAAAATAAGTCACGGCTAAATGTTAAAGCATATATAGGAATTCGAGATTAGTTCTTTTAGACACAGGGAATACTAAGGTAGAAAGGTATGCACAATAGATGTAAAACATCACAGAGGGGATAGTGATGCAGATTTTTGATTTTGTGGTAACCCATGCATGTTGAATTAATTCATATACTTATAGAAATTATAATTACCTGAACTAGATTTTACCCAGTTGGCATCCTGATTAGCTCACGAGGCTAAACCCTCCTGAAAGCTTTATATGCAGGTAAATTTTGATGGGAATAAAAGAGAAATTTCTTCAATAGTGTAGTTACTCTTTAAGTGTCCCTGTTCCTGTCATCACCAGAGTCTCACCTCTGCTAACCTAATGAAACTCGTAAGATCATAGAAAGAGACATGAAGGTGGGAGGGGAATTTGTTGAAAAGAAGAAAGTCCAGAAATAGTAGAAAACAACATAAGACAGCTGAATAAGGTCCTATCACATTATACATAGGTAGAAAAACATTAGAATGGAACCAATTATATGATTGTTTTACATTGTGATTTCAGAATATAGTGAATACCACATTTAATAGTAAAAAGCAAGGCTTCCTCTGCAAGCATCCATTAGAATCCCATGGTAACTCATATTTTCTTAGTGATGGCCTGACTCAGGCCTAACTTTCAGATCTTTTCTGTCAGCATATCAAGTTGTTTACTTAGTGATGACTTCCATCCATAAGATCTTTAGTAAAATAACCGCTAGAGGACCACTTTCTTTCTAGCCAGTTACATCCTCGTGAGGGAATCTCTTACTAATAATTCAAAAACTTTAGTGACAATTCTGTAAATTAGAATGTGACATGTTCTAAAATTAAGCTCCTAACTTCCTGCCTGTTCAGGGAGCTATGTGGAAATTTGAATATATTCCATAGCTATAATTGTGATCTGCAAATCAGCACATTTTAGAGTTTCTGCATGACTTTCGTTGCCTTATCGACCTCACTTTCTGCTTACAATCTTAGACTCATGCAAAGCACTTTAACCAAGTTAAATCTTAGGTATATGTGTATATGAATATATATATATATATATGTGTGTGTGTGTGTATGTATACGTATATATATATGTATACATGTGTATATGTGTATATATAAGTATATATATATGTACATACATATATATATATTTGTGTGTATTGATGGTTAGAGGATAGTGAAATATATTTATTTATTTAACTTTACAGGATTTCTATAGAGTCTTTTATAATTAAAAATATCAAAGTTAATAAATAAGAGAAAGATCTCTTTTCTATAATTCTACCAACTACCCAGTATTTTCATTAGTAACTACCCTGACATATTTGAAATTGTCTGCTGTTCGATAAAAAAAGAATGAATATTTAAAAATAAGTGGACATTTGTCTGCATTTTGAGAGATTCAGGTAGAACTCATTCCTTGATTTACCTCTACTGTAAAGAATGTAGGGATAACAATGAGACTTTTAGAAGGCCATGCCGAGACTGCCCCACCCATCCATCTCATATACAGTCACCAAACCCAGACACTATTGCAGATGCCAAGAAGTGCTTGCTGATAGGAGCTTGGTATAGTTGTCTCCTGAAAGTCTCTGCCAGAACCTAACAAATACAGAGGGAGATGCTCACAGCCAACCACTGGACTGAGTACAGGGTCCCCTTTGGAGGAGTTAGAGAAAGGATTGAGGAATCTGAAGGCATTGGAACCCCACAGGAATAACAGTATCAACCAACCAGATACCTTAGAGCTCCCAGGGACTAAACTACCAACCAAAGAGTACATGTGAATAGACCCATGGCTCCAGCTGCAAGGTAACAGAGGGGGGTTTTATTTGTCTTCTAAGGGAGAAGAGGCCCTTGGTCCTGTGAAGGCTTGATGCCCCAGTGTAAGGGAATGCCAGGGCAGGGAGGTGGGAGTGAGTGGGTGGGTGATAGAGTACCCTCATAGAAGCAGGTGGAAGAGATGGAATAGAGGGTTTTCAGAGGGGAAATCGGGAAAGGGGACAACATTTGAAATGTAAACAAAGAAAATATACACTAAAATGAAAGAAAAAATCAAAAAAAGGTATGGATTTAGGTAGGAGAGGAAGTGTGAACAATCTGGGCTCAGTTGATGGAGATGAAACCATATAGGAATCTAGTGGATAAAAAAAATCTACTTTCAATAAAAGAAGATAAAAAAAACCATAGGCTATATTTTTAAAGGAATTTTTCAATAAATATCTTTTTAAATGTTACAAAAAATAGTGAGACTTGTAGATATGAGAGACTGGGGCTTCCGTGTTTGCTATGGCACTGGAGAGAAAATTGTGTACTTAATTTTAGTTTAGAGAATATTTTAGTTATAAACTATATTTTTAAGTCAATTGATGTTAAGTTAGGAATGCTGTTGGATCAGAATTAATTACCTGTAGTTCCTTTAAGAAGGCAAAATGCAAAGTCAGAAATGTTCTACCGTTGGCATTTAAGTCATAAACTGGTTACATTAAAAAAGGAAAATTCCATGAAGCACAAACCATAGGGTAATTTGTAAGAAGTGATGATATTTTCAACTGATACCATCAAGGAAACAGAGGCTTTCCTGCAAGAAACCACATGCTTATGAGCAAACTGAACGAGGTCTCAAGAGCACCTGGAATGCTAGATAGAAACCAGCTGTAGTTCAAACCATACATTGATCAAAGCCTGTGAGAATTTTATTAGAGGCTCTCAAAGTTGTAAGCCACTAAGTTTGCAATGAATGGTTATAAATATTTTAGCTACAGAAAGTTTCTTTCTTTTTTCTCTCCATCTCTTCTTTCTGTGTGTGCATGCTCTGCTTCCTGTACTTGACCTCTTGAGGTCTTCAGTTTATGTGCAACATAATACATTTGCAGTGTTAATCTTTTACTTGTTTTATGTGATGCAGATTGATTTTTCACCTCATTAATTTTAATGATAATGGGATTTTTTACACAAATTTGCACTCACAGTGATGTAACTGAACAATTGATTTCTTATACTATTTTTATTTCTATAATTAACAGCTTATTTACTAAAATGACAAGAAAAAATTTGTATGAAAAATCACAATCACTATTTATTGATAGTAAGATATAGAGCTTTACAAATGAACAGATTCCACGTACATTAAAAGAAGAGACACTACTCTGTCATACAAAGAAATACAGAAGTCACCTAGGACAGTTATTAGGTGGGACACAGCACTTGGTAATGTTTTAGGACAGTAACCCAACAATTTGACTAATTTTGTTATGTTTTTCATCGTGAAATTCAGGAAAATCTACCCAAATGATAGTTACAGTATGATTTTTCTTTTCTTTCAGGTCTGTCCCTGCCTCTTGATGTGTACTACTTAGTTCTATAACCATATATACCTATATTCTTATATAATTAATTGTTGCTTAATAATCAATTTAATGAATTTTTAACTATTGTGATAAATAGTTTTGTATGTCTTTAGATGTCTGAACATTTTCCTATTTGACCAGCTGCTCAAATGTCTTACATTTTCTCAGCTTTCATTGAAAACTGCATTTCATTGAAAGCTATAAAAGCTTTTCAATGTGGTAACACGTACCCTAACCAGTCCACAAATGCTGTACATTTATTGTCAACTATTTTCATTTTGTGTGAAAAAAAAGAGAGAAAGTTCACAATGCAGCATTATTATGAATTCTTTGTTTAATTGATTTGTTTCTTGGTTTTTAGGCAGTATCTCATACAGCCTAGTCTGAACACTTTCTTAGTATGAAGTTGACGCTAACCTTGAATTTCCCTGCTTCTGCATCCAAATTGCAGCGATTATAGTCAGCATTTGTTTTATAAATTTTTTAGTAGCTTTTAGGTATCCACTTACAGATTTTCACTTGTGAACTGGTTGTTTATATTTATTATTATAGTTTTATAAGCAGCCTTACTTAAACTGTTTATTTATAAAACATCTTTTATGAATGTGAGGCAATATATGTATATAAATTTATATATGAACACTTCCACTGCAAAAATATTTAGTTTCTTTTTCTTTCTCTTTATTGTGATTTAATTTTAATGCAGACTTTTCCTTCATGTTAACATTTATTTTCTATTTTTATTATGTGTTCCTTTGTGCTCTGTGTTGAAGGTAATTTTTTCTGCCTTTTTTATGCAATATGGATGTTGACGCAAGTTTAATACTACTGGGTTTAAGAGACAGGATTTAGGAGTGTGTGGTATGTTCAGGATTTAAATCTACTTTTACAGCCTGTCATTTGAATTACTTTGATAAAGTTATTTGAGTTCTTGAGTTGACTCATTAAAAATTAACCATATATATATATATATATATATATATATATATATGTGTGTGTGTGTGTGTGTGTATGTGTATGTGTATGTGTATGTGTATATGTATATGTATATAATTATATATATGTATATGTATATAATTATATATGTGTGTGTATATATATATATATATATATATAATTTTATGTCAGAAAATAATATGAAGTTCCTTAAATTAGTTGTCAAAGCAAGTCTAGACTTCTGACTTAATTATAGTATTCTTAATCATTTTTCAAACTAATTAGAAAAAATGTACAATTGTACAAATTAAAGAAAATTTAAATATCAAATTTATCAGGGGGTTGAATATGAAAAACAGTAAATTTTAGGTACAAAACCATCTTCTTTCACTGAATCTGGTGGGCCTGTGACATCTTTTGACTAGTAAACTGCTCTGACATAGAGTTGTACTAGAAGACAATGAACACATGATGAAGGACTTGGTAACGTGGCACAGTTCCCCACATTCCAAGTGGGAAGTGAGCATCTTCTCAGTACCATGGAACTTTTCATGAATTGAGTAACAGAAGATCGTTTCTGCTTCAAACCTCCTGGACTTTGAAGCTCAGAATGGGTCTTCGCAAATGTGAGTAATTGAAAATCACTAGACTAAATTTAGAAATGTACCATTCAAATGTCGATCCTTGAAAAAGCTGGGGCCATAAGAAGAGTTTGACTGATAAATAATGTCTCAATGCCTGCACTATTTCTTTCAAACAGCAAAAACTTATTAATATATTGTCAATACTAGTTTATAACAGTGCATAGTAAAATTAATGCAATTCCTATGAGAATTCCAAAACAATTCTTCACAGAGGCAGAGAGAGGAAGGGACCCTCACAGGAGAAAATAGGGGAAGAGAAAAAATGAGAGGCAGGATCAAGTATTGGAAGGGACAGAAGAGAAGTAGAGATGGTCAAGAAATTGAATAGAAATATGTAGCAGTGGCAGAGAGCAAACTGGGGGTAGTCATTAGAAAGTTCCAGACTCCAGGGAAGAAAGAGTCTCCCAGGGCTCAATGGGGATGACTTTAGCTGAAATACTCAGTAAAGGGGAGATAGAATCTGTAGAGAACAACTGGCAAAGCCCCCATCTCAAAATTGTTAACCCAGAAGTGCTTCTTTCTAAAGAAAAGACAAGGACAAAATTGGAACAGAGATTAGAGGAAAGGCCATCCAATGACCACCTGACATAAGGATCCATCCTATGCCTTGTCATGAAACCCAGACACTATGGCTGATGTTATGAAGTGTTTACAGGTCCAAGTGGATAAAGGACCTCCACATAAATCCAGATACACTGAAACTAATAGAAGAGAAGGTGGGGAAGAACTTCCAATACTTGGGCACAGGGGAAAAGTTCCTGAACAGAACACCAATGGCTTATGCTCTAAGATCAAGAATCGACAAATGGGACTTCATAAAATTGCAAAGTTTCTGTAAGACAAAGGACACTGTCAATAGGACAAAATGGCAACCAACAGATTGGGAAAAGATCTTTACCAATCCTACATCTGATAAAGGAATAATATCCAATATATATAAACAACTCAAGAAATTAGACTCCAGACAACCAAATAACCCGATTTAAAAATGAGGTACAGAGCTAAACAAAGAATTCTCAACTGAGGAAACTCGAATGGCTGAGAAGCACCTAAAGAAATGTTCAGCATCCTTAGTCATCAAGGAAATGCAAATCAAAACAACCCTGAGATTTCACCTCACAACAGTCAGAATGGCTAAGATCCAACACTCAGGTAAGAGTAGATGCGGGCAAGGATGTGGAGAAAGAGGAACACTCCTCCATTGTTGATGGGATTGCAAGAATGTGCAACCACTCTGGAAATCAGTCTGGCCATTCCTCAGAAAATTGGACATAGCATTACCTGAGGACCCAGCTATACCACTCCTAGGCATATATCCAGAAGATGCTCTATCATATAACAAGGACATAAGCTCCACTATGTTCATAGCAGCTTTATTTATAATAGCCAGAAGCTGGAAATAACCCAGATGTCCTTCAAGAAAGGAATGGATGCAAAAAAAAATGTGGTACATTTACACAATGAAGTATTACTCAGCTATAAAAAAAAAACAACAAAAAAAAAAACCAATGAGTTCGAGAAATTCTTAGGGAAATGGATGGAACTAGAAAATATCATCCTGAGTGAGGTAACCCAATCACAAAAGAACACATATGGTATTCACTCACTAATTATTGGATATTAGCCCAGAAGCGTGAAATACCCAAGATTTAACTCACAGACCACATAAAGCTCTTGAAGCAGTAAGACTAAGTGTGGGTGCTTTGGTCCTTAGAAGGAGTAACAAAATACTCAAGGGAGCAAATATGGAGAAAAGGTATGGGACAGAAAATGGAGGAGGGGCTGTTTGGAGACCATTTCACCTGGGTATTCATCCCATGTGCATTCACCAATGGTCGATGCTGATGTGGATGTCAGGAAGTGCATGCTGACAGGAACCTGATATAGCTGTGTCCTTAAAGGCCTGCCAGAGCTTGACATATTCAGAGGCAGATGTTCATAGCTAACCATTGAACTGATCAAGGGGTTCTCAATGGAGGAGTTAGAATGAAGACTGAAGGAGCTGAAAAGGTTTGCAGCCTCATGAGGAGAGCAAAAATACCAACCAACCAGAGCTTCCAGGGTCTAAACCACCAGCCTGAGAGCACTTAGGAATAGAGCCATGGCTCTAGCTGTACATGTAAGGAAGAATTGCCCTGTTGGGAATAGGTGGGAGAGGAGATCCTTGGTCCCATAAAGGCTGGATGCCTTGTGTGGGAAAATTCGAGGGTGGGGAGCTGGGAGTGTTGGAGTAGGTGGAGGCACATCCTCGTTGAAGCAGGAGGAGGGGGGATGGGATAGGGGGTTTCTGAGTGGGGAAGAATGGGGAAAGGGGATAACATCTGAATTGTAAATAAAATATCCAATAAAAAATGGGGAAAAAAAAGAAGTGCTTACAGACAGGAGCCTGATATGGCTGTTCCCTGAGAGGTTCTACAACACCTCACCAATACAGGTGCAGTTACATCTCACCATCTGACTGAGCCAGGGGACCACAATGGAAGAGCTTGGGGAAGGACTGAAGAAGCTGAAGCGGATTGCAATCCTATAAGAAAAACAATATTAATAAACCAGACTACCTCGAGCTCCCAGAGATTAACCGCCAACCAGAGTATATACTGAGGGATCCATCACTCCAGATACATATGAGGCAGATGATGGCCTTATCTGAGATGAATGTGGGAAGGGGTGTGGCCCTTGGTCCTGTGAAGGTTTGATGCTCTAGCATAAGTGGATGCTAGAGTGGTGAGGTAGGAGTGGGTGAGTGCGTGGAGGAGCACCCTCATAGAGGGAAAGAAAAGAGGGAGAGGGAGCATGGGACGAGCAGGTTGTGGAGGGTTAACCTGGAAGGATAATACTATTTGAAATGTAAATGAATAGAATGATTTAAAAGAAGGAGGTACAGAACTAAGTGGAGAATCCATAAAGGAGAGATCTAGAATGGCTGAGAAGCACTTAAAGAGAAGTACAAAGTCCTTAGTAATCAGGGAAATGCAAATCAAAATGACTCTGAGATTCTACCTCACACCAATTAGAATGGCAAAAAAAAAAAAAAAAAAATCCTGAAACAACAACAACAACAAAACAACTTAGATGATAGCACATGTTGGCAAGAATTTGGAGAAATGGGAACACTCTCCAATTGCTGGAGGGATTGCAAACTGATACAATCACTCTGAAAATCAATACGAATGTTCCTCAGAAAATTAGAAAGAGATCTACCTGAAGACTTAGTTATGCTACTCCTGAGTATATACCCAAAGGATGCCCTACCAGTCAACAAGGGCGTGTGCCCCACTGTGTTCATAGTGGCATTATTTTTGATAGCCAGAAGTTGAAAACAACCCAGAAGTCCCACAAGGGAAGATTGTATACAGAAAATGTAATTCATTTACACAATTGAATATTCTTCAGCTGTTAAGGTGGAGGACATCATGAGTTTGCAGGCAACTGGATGGAACTAGAAAATATCCTGAGTGAAGGATCTCAGACCCAAAAGCACATGCATGGTATGGGCTCACTATTAAGTGGATATTAGACAAAAACTTACAGAATACCCAGGACAAAATCCATAAAACTCAAGAAAAATAACACGCCAGATATACCACTCCTAAACATCTACCCTAAATATGTTCCAACATATAACAAGGATACATGATCCACTATGTTCACAGCAACTGTATTTATAATAGCTAGAAGCTGGAAACAACCCAGATGTCCCACAACAGAGGAATGGATACAAAAAATGTAATACATTTACATAATGGAGTATTACTCAGCTATTAAAACAATGAAATTCTCAGGCAAATGGATGGAACTAGAAAACATCACTCTGAGCGAGGTAACCCAGTCACAAAAGAAACACATGGTATGTACTCACTGATAAGTGGATATTAGGAAAAAAGCTCAGAATACCCATGATACAACTTACAGACTATATGAAGCTCTAGAAGAAGAAAGACCAAAGTGTAGATGCTTCAGTCCTACTTAGAAGGAGAAAAAAAAGTGAACACGGGGTGTAGAAGGTCTTGGGAGGAAAAGAAGAGGGGGAGAGGATAAAAGAGGTCAGGAGCCAATGTAGGAGGAGACAGGGTAAATGTACAAAGGGTCAGAAAACTGACAGAGGTATGTAGCAATGGGGGTTGAGGAACTGAGGGTAGCCAACAGAAAGTCCCAGAAGCCAGGAAAGCAAGAGGCCCTCAGGAATCAATGGGGATGACATTAGGTGTAATACATAACAAAGAATACAGAGAACCTATAGAGACCATTTCCTGAGGTTAGACATGGCCCCAATTGAGGGATGTGACCACCTACTCAACTCAAAAATTTTAACCCAGAATTGCTTCTGTCTAAAGGAAATGAAGGGACAGAGTGGTGCAGAGACTGAGGCTAAGGCCATCCAGAGACTGCCCTACCTGGGGATCCATCTCATATGCAGCCACCAAACTCAGACACTATGGCTAATGCCAAGAAGTGCTTGCTGACAGGAGCCTGATTTGGATGTCTCCTGAGAGGCTCTGCCAGAGCCTTACTGATATAGATGTGGACACTTGCAGCCAACCATTGGATTAAGCACAGGTCCCCAATGGAGGAGTTAGAAAAAGAACTGAAGGAGCTGAAGGGGTTTGCAACCCCATAGGAAGAACAACAGTATCAACCAACCTGACCCCCCAGAGCTTTCAGGGACTAAGCCACCAACCAAAGAATACACATGGAGGGACCCATGGCTCCAGCCGAATTTTTAGCAGAGGATGGCTTAATTTGTCATCAATGGGAGAGGGGCCCTTGGTCCTGTGAAGGCTCGATGCTCCAGTGTAGGAGAATGCTAGGGAAGTAAGGTAGGAGTGGGTGGGTGACAGAGCACCCTCATAGAATCATTGGGAAAGGGGGCAGATAGGGGTTTTCAGAGGGCAAATCTGGAAGAGGAATAACATTTGAAATGTGAATAAATAAAATAGCCAATAACATTTTTTAAAAAATTCAGTTCTTAGAAACATTTTTGTAGGCAGTTGAAGAATTTTTCTCAATGCTTACTGCAGCATGAAAGATAGGCCACATAAAACTGTGAAGACATGAATGAAAAGGCAGCTATAAGTAGTGCTGGAAGTACTTTTAACCTAATATTCACAAATCAGAAAACATTTCTCCTTGTAGTTACTATACAGGTGAAATACACCAGTTCAACGAAGAACTTGGTTCATAGGAAATTTCATCAACAACAAAGTAGATGTCACAATTATTTAAAATTCTAATAAATTGTTGCATATTATCACTTATGTATGGTAACTTTTGGCCAAATTGATATCATAAATTATTAAGTTTAATTTTAATGCTATGTTCTATATGATGGGAGTCTATTTGTTCAAGTGTCAGATTTATTTCCTTAGTAAAATGCTCTTCATTTATTAAGTGTAGTATTACTTGCCAGTAGAGATGTGTAGATCACTGAGACATGGATATTATGGCTGAAGTACAAGTCCTTAATTTTTTTTTTTTTTAATATCAGCCTCTAGACAGACTCCATTAATTCTCAGTTCTTAATATGCATGCTTTCGGTTTGATCTTTGTAAGGTATATATATTTATATCTTATGATAAGATTTTCAGAAAATGCTCTGCAGCTTCACACTTAGACTCTAGAAATACTTGGTGTAGGAGACAGTAATTAGCTTGCTGAGTGCTTACTAAAGTTGTCAGCAACAAAGGCTAGCAGAGCAAAGATTAGAGGTACCCTTGCAATAGTCAGTAGAAAACTGAGTATAGAAAACTGCTAGTATTCCTGTGAGTGAATCACCAGGAAGAAGATCCTCTAACCAACTGGAAGTCTATGAAAGCTTCTAGTTGACTGTAACAATCAAGGTTACCTCACACCAGGAGAGTTCCCAACAGAACATACAGTTAAATTGCTTCTGAACTCACAAGGTACACAAAGTTTCTGAATAAATATATGGAACAACAGAATTAAGCCTTTAAATATAAAGGGCAACTACATGTCAATAAATACTTAATTTGTACAGAATAAACAATTTTCTTAATTCTGTCTCCTCTCCAGGTATTATTGCGAATTTGAATTTGTTTATGCATATGCATTTGCATTTGGCTGTTTGGAAAAGAGTAAAATATAAGCAGTTGTAAAACACCACCAAGAGAGAACTTGTTAGACGTTCTGTATTATGAGCACATCCGACTTTCCAGCAGTATGCACTGTGCATGATATGGATTTTCAAGAAAAAGTAGACACAATCAATTCCTCTCACATGGTCCATCATGCCAAGACTGCTAAACATGGATACTGCCCCACTGACAATCAGCAGGATTCAAAATTAGAGGCTGTTTAACCAGGTGTCTCCAGAGCTATTCACCAATACTGTCAACAAAGATGCTCCAAACTGTTCCACTCAGACTGTGTGCATTAACAAATAGATGATGTCTTAAGCAATATGGGATTCTGTACTCACCTTAATTAAAATTAATTGTCCCATGAATGATTAATGCTTAGACGGAGTTTCTTATAGTGCTCATATCACAGAGATCCCAAACAAAAAAACTCTACCTTTTTATGTTATGTCTTTTTACCCTATTAAAAATATAATTAATTACAGCATCTTTTTTCTAAACATGACTAATAGCTCATTTATAAGTATTAAGTACTTACTAAAGAAATTTAAAGAATTTTTGTATCTTTTGTAATTTAAGTTTCAATTTAAGAATAATAATTGCATTTTTAAAAATGGGCTCTAAAATGAGTTGGATAAACTAATCTCTAAATAGAAAGGTATGTAGAACTGTGAAAAAGTTTTAAAAACATAATTAATACATGTAAATCACATAGATGTATATAATAACATTTTAAAATATTTTATCAAAAACAATATTTTTAAATGTCTAAAATTATTTGGTTCTATCAAATTTCAGGAAATATATTTTTAATAAATAGTTTCTAAAAATTAATTTTAATATTGAGGAGACTATCTTCTAAATTAATAAACTAGAATTATATATTCCTTCTGAGTTTTAGATTATGGACAAAATTTCCTTTAATATGTAATGTTCAGTCTTATAAAGGAAATTCATGAGGTTTCATTGGCTTCTTTTGTTTGTTGTTTTGTTTTTGTCATTATGAGACTTTGTTTCTCTGTGCATCTCTGGTTGTCTTTTAACTCACTCTGTTGACTAGTTTGGCTGTAAAAGCAGATTGGTTCCACCTGTTTCTGCCTTTAGTGTTCTGGGATTAAAGGCATGCTCTAACACTGCCTGAGTAATTTCAAAAGGTTTGGTTACCTTTTGTTTTCTTTCTATAGAGAACTTCCTTTTTCATCATGGTTATTTAAAGATGACCATTAACATACAAGACAACAATTTGTTTTAGAACTAGAATCTTTTTCTAATCCTTGGTAAGAATCTCTTCAAATGTATTATAATAAAACACATTATTTAAATAATATACCTCTTTGGATAACTAATTTCATGCTTCCAAACTCAGTCTACTCTTTTAGATTATAGCCCATTTATTAGAAAGCTAATGGAGTTAAATTTCATTTGTTATTTGCAGGTATGATTTTGAATTTACATCTGAAAGTCTATAAGCCTCATTCCAGACCTGAAGCCCAAGAACTGTTTGTTTTTAAGTCCTTTTTGCCAGATAAGCTCCTTATTTCCTTTCTTATCTCCCATTTTCATCCCCTTCCCCTGCTTGTGGCCATCTCCAAACTTTCAAGCCAAATCTAGACCAGTGGCCTTCCAATCTGCTTTGTTGTACAGAGATCTGATGGAGGTAGAGTCCTTTTCTCTCTCATCCTTCTCATCCTTCCTCCACTTACTACCATTTTGGCCCTACTATCCTAACTGCAGATCCCGGTTTGGGAGTCATCTACACCTAATCTAGATAACCTGCTTGTTACATTAGGTTTCACATCTCCTGCACTAACGCTATCTAAGGAAGGCACACACCATACGTACAAAGAAAGAAGCATATCCACATGCCCAGGTCAAATTACAAAAGCAAAAACAATATGAATGAACACAAGAGTAGGTCTGTTACTAACACACTAGTCCTACAGAAGTAGGTACAAATGAGAACCACTTTGATAAACCCCAGAGATGACTATTTAAATTAACGGTCGTGTATTGTATCAAAGAATTCAAGTATTTTAAGAAAACCTGAACAAAACACTTCACTGAATCTCAAAAAACGAAAAGAGATGTTTGAGTGAGGTTCATAAATATTCAGGTGCTCAGTGAAATAAAGAAGATAATTCAGGATTTAAAAACTGAGTTAACTGAGATATAGAAACACTAAAGAAAACACAAGTTGAAATGAAACAAGAATATAATTATATAAATAAACTTAGTACCTGTCATTCTTTTATTTTACCATTACATTTCAACATTTATTATTCAAGAAGCTATCAAGTAAAATAACAATTTATCTCCTGACTTTAAAGAGAGGCCTATGCTTTATGTTTTAAGGAGAAAAGCAGCTAACTCAAGAAAAACATTGTAAAATTTTTTAACATATCTCCTAAAATAATTTATTTTTTCTAAGTAAAACAGGTAATTAATTTTTAAAAAACAAAGGAACTATTATGTTATTCATAACAATTGAAAATCTTCTCTAATCTCCAAAATCTCACCATTGCTCCCATATTTTCAGAGTAATGTAATTTTAATTCATTTGGCTAATTTAAAAATATTTGCTTCATTGTATATAAATAACTCATTTCACTTTTGTGTCTTTCAATGTTAAATCTTGGAATTTATATGCATGAGAATTTTATATGTTGTATGTTTTCTTCCTCATGAAATGAAACTGATGTAGATTTTGCAAAAATATCTCATTATTCCATTTAAAGATTTCTAGACACAAATTTAGTCAAACCAAGACTTATCATTTGTATAATTATGATAATTTAACTGTTGTAAATTGTGGTAGGAATAAATGAAACATCCTTAAGATTACTGTTCTTTTTGGTTAGCCAATCCGATGATATTCTAGCCATTAATTTGTGTGGATTTTGCAGAAGAAATTAAAGTACTATGCAATCGACCTTAAAATAGGCATTACACTGAATTATCTTCCTTTCTATAATGTAATTACTTGAGTCATTAAAACCAGAAAAGGGAAAACAGAAGAACCATTTATCCAGATGTGGTAGAAAAATGACACAAGTGAGCTGAAGCAGAACTGGAGGTTAAAGAGATGATATCTGACATTTTAGAAGGAAACAATTATGCTGATGACTTTGACCACAAAGACAACCACAAGCAAAGAAACAGGAAACTGACATCAGACATTGCCAACATCCATCAAGGAAATCAACACCTCATTCCTAAATGATGACAAACTGATTTGTTCCCAGAATCTGAGTGAAACGTAAAGTAGACCCACTCACAAACTCCAGTCTCAGCGTAAAAGAATAAGACTTGGCTGGCATGCCAATTTTAGCTAAATAGAAAACATCATTAGGTCACAAATCTAAACCTGGCACTCCTGATTGAGAAAATTGTGGATTGTTAATTGTCCCTTGTTTTTGATCCATTCATTTGTAATAACTTGCTATAACAGCACTAGTAACTTATATATTCCTTAAATTATTAAAGAACAAGGCATAATGTGAATAGTTTTCATTCACTATAGCATCAAATCTCATCATTTTTGTTACAGCTGTTATTTAGAAGGTAGCTGCTACTTTCTCAGAAGGTAACTGAGTGGAGTGTGGAGGGTTCTCTGTTATCACCAAAGACCATATGGACTTCCCTGGTTTGGGTCATGTTGATATCTGAAGGCTGTGCAGAGCTGGACACATTCTTCTTCAGCTACAGTACTTGGGAGAGCAGGTGCAATCCCATTCCTGGGCAGCATGGGTGAGAGGAACCTGAGAACATGAGAGGGGATGCTTTGAGTTGCCATCCAAAAGTCTAACCATCTACAAACTGATAGAGCAAGTAAATTGTTACTTCAGAACCAAAGCTGTAAGATCTCTAGGACATAGGAAAACAAAAGGATATACAAAAGGAGTCCCAGGGAGGATCCATTATGATGGAGTTGCAGAATACAGAGGCCTGGGACCAGACCAATGAATCACTGCAATAAGAATTTTCTCTCTTTCTTTCTTTCTTTCTTTCTTTCTTTCTTTCTTTCTTTCTTTCTTTCTTTCTTTCTCTCTTTCTTTCTTTCTTTTCTTCTTTCTTTCTTTCTTTCTTCCTTTCCTTCTTTCTTTCTTTCTTTCTTTCTTTCTTTCTTTCTTTCTTTCTTTGTTTCTTTCTTTCTTTTCTTCCTTCTTTCCTTCTTTCTTTTGTTTTTTTTTTTTTTGAGGAGAAGGTTAACAGGGCAGAGGGAACATATGGAGAGATGGGAAGATGAGTGAGATTAGGGTTCATGATATGAACTTCACAAAGAATCAATGAAAAGTTACTATAAAAGAAATAAACAGATTTAATTTCAGGTTTTTTGTAGCTATGACAGACTTCAAGGTAACAAATATGGATTTATTTTATCTTTAAAATACAGACTGACAGACCAGCACCATTTATTGGAGATGCTTTCTTTTTCACATTGTATAACTTTGGCTTCTTTGTCAAATATCAAGAGTCCATAAATGTGTGGTTATTTCTAGGTCTTCAATTCTATTTTATTGACATGTCTGTCTCTGTACCAACACCATGCAATTTTTATCACGATTGCTCTATAATACAGATTGAGGTCAGGGATGGTGAATCCCCAAGCTGTTCTTTATTGTTGAGAATTGTTTTCTCTATTCTGATTTTTGCCATTCCAGATTAATTTGATAGTTTCTCTTTCATGTCTTTGAAGATTTGTGTTGGGATTTGGATGGGGATTGCATTGAATCTGTAGATTACCTTCGATAGAATGATCATATTTACTATGTTAATTTTGCCAATTCATGAGCATGGGCAATCATTCTATTTTCTGAGATCTTCGATTTCTTTCTTGAGACATTTAAAGTTATTGTCGTATAAATCTTTCACTTGTTTGGTTAAAGTTACACCAAGATAGTTTATATTATTTGTGACTATGGTGAAGGGTGTTGTTTCCCTAATTTTTTCTCAGCCTGTCTATCATTTATATAAAGTGAGTTCTTTTCTATATGTTAATAATTAGATTGTACAAAACATGTGTACACGTATCATTGTTTCTAAAGATTTATATTATGTTCAGGTTTGTGTAAATTTATGTATATGTGTGTGTTTGAGTGTATATTTATATATGTGCATATATATATAGTTTCATATAGTTTGTCTTACAAATAAACAGAATATGTGTATGTATATCTGTATATGTATATATATGTATACATATATATATGTATACACATACATATATATGTATGTGTGTCTGTGTTTGTGTGTATGTGTGTGTATGCACATACACACACGTATATAAGTATCAGGTCTTTCTAGATACCAGAAACCTTAGGTTCCCTGATCCTAGAGTTTTAGACACTTGTGAGCACTTGTGAGTTGCCTAGTGTGGACTATGGGAACTGGACACAGTTTCATTGCAAAAGCAGCATGTTATCTTAACTGTTTAGCCATCTCTCTAGCAAAAAAATAATTTTGGTACTATATGTAAGTAGGATTTCTTATAAATGATACTAACAAATGTTAATGTGGAAACAATGGCATGCTATTGTAATAAATTTTCTATAGCACTGAATATTTCCAGGTGCTGGAATGAGTTAAACTTTGAATTATACTATAGATCAAAGCAAAAGGTCCTCTCATATATAGCACACACTTTATGCCCCATTCTGGTTTTTGTTTTTTGGGGTTTTTTTTGGATATTTTATTTATTTACATTTCAGATGCCACTCCCTTTTCCCATTTCCCCTCCCTAGAAAACTCCATCTTATCCCCCCTCCTCTGTTTTGCTTTTATACCATTTTAATTACATGCAAGTATTAAGGTCAGTTCTAGGTTGAGGAACTAGTAATACAATAGATGCAAATAGTCAAGGAACAAGCTAGACAATAAACACAAATAGTCAAAGAAAAATCAGGGCAAAAAACAAAATTCTGTGAACACTCCGAGCACTCTGGTGATCACTGTTTCTAGGGACTTATCAGGATGACCAAAGTATCTGAGCCAACTTTCCTGTCCTAGCTCAAAGTCATTTTCATGTCTGAAGCCTACTTCCTTGTCTAGCCTAAAATTTAGATTCCTGCCTCAATTTACTTGTTTGTTCTAGCCTAAGATTTGTATCCTCACTGAATTATTTGTTTGTTCTAGCCTAATGTCAGATTCCTGCCAAGCAGCCCATTTCTTTGTCCTTGGCCCGTGTCAGATTCTTGCCAAGCAGCCCCAAAAGCTCTCTGCCTCTCCTCATATTTTATTTCATAAACAAGACTGAGCCTGTCTTAGCTACAAATTGATTCTCTTTATCCTATTCCAATTTTTGGAAGGAGGTTCAGAGCTTAAGAGTAAGGAGCCATCTCAAGTGTCATGCCAATTAACACTGGATTCATGTTCATTCTAAAATTTACAATGCTAGTCATTCGTTTTTTTTTTTTAAACCCTGTGTATCATGTCATTATCTATCACTAAAGAACAGCTGACGTTAATAATATGTGGAGTGTTTGGATTTTCATTTTGTTCCCATAACTAATGAAGTAGTCATTTTGCAAAGAAAAATAGTATTAAAGTCAAAATACTTAATTTTGAAAAAAATCTGCTAATTTACAATTTTTGGGAACATTTTGGTGGGTCCTTTGCAAGGAGTTTGAGGGAAACAGTGAAAGTACAGGGTCTTGAATTGTGCCAATGGTCCCTTCATGTCAGAAACTAATAAGGCTTCTGCAACTTTGGCAAGAACAATTTTTGGGTGTCTACTAAAAATTCTGATTGGTTGCAGAGTTTCCACCCCTGGGAACCTAGAAAATTTGTCAAGATTAATGAGACAACCTCAATTCAACTTTGTACATGAATATGAAAATTCACCCTACAATAGTTTATATTACTATCAGTTACTTACCTAATGTATCTTATTGGAAGTGAGCCAGAAGTAAAATTTCCTAAACTTCAAATATCAGTTACACTGTCTCATGCTTAAAAACAGGACGTCAAAGAATCTAAATAAAATATGTGATCCTTTCCTGTTACTGACTTTCCTGTGTCTCACTCCAGCCATATTTTGGTTGTTTAGTCAGAAATCAGCCTCTTCTAAGTGTCTGCAGGTTTGCTTCCATATCGCTGACAAGGAAATGGTTCACTCATGGAAGAGAGGATTCTGAAGAATGAAAGCATGGTTTCTTAAAAGTTCACCTTAAAGAAATCATAACACTGAAAGGACACATGATGCTATTCACTACATTACATAAAGCACTTTTAGAATATGAATTGTTTCTTTGTTTTTAGAAAGAAGTATCTTGAAAAAAAATATGTTCTTACAACTCAATACTGACATCAGCCCAATATGGGGGAAACATTCAGTCATAGATCAGCAGAGGTAGATGAATTTTACAAATTGATTTCAGCTTAAGTAGATACCTAACACAGCAATCACCCAAAAGCCACTTTTTGTACTCTGTAATAGAATTGCTCATTAAGAACATTTTGTATTGCCTACATATTGTTCACCAGGATCTTTATTATAACATTATTGTGTTCTTTAAGATTCTCAAAAGATAATTTGCTTCTATTGTTTAAGCATCATCTCTTAAATGTTTTAGATATGGTTACATAAATAGCTTCTACATCATCTTTCACTTGCCTGTATTGCCTCTGGAATCAAATCTCCTATCTATGGACTAATCGCCTAACCTCAGTGTGATTGAATACGACTGGATATGGAGCCCTTAAGAAGATCTATGGAGTTAAATCAACTCATAAGGGCACAATGGAATCAATGATTGTGTCATTTTAAAGGGATTAAGAGACCATGTATAGAAACAGTGACAAGTGGCTATCCACAAGCCAAGTAAAGCCCTTAAATAAACCAAAACTGTTAGCAAATTTACTTTCAACTTTCAGCTTACAGCTAAGACACATGACCTCTCACAGTTCTCTACATCAGCTGGAAGACTAGGTAGGTTAAGGCCTAGGATTTTGTCAAAGATCATATGTTGCAAACTGAGAGCATGTGTTGTCAAGCTCGAAGTATTTTATTTTGCCTGCCAGGCTGAACATATTATTAATTTTTACACAGTGGAGGGAAGAAATGGTAATATTTCAATTGAAAACATCAACATACTTAAAATTTAAACTAAGTTTGAGTAAAGTAAGCATTTTGGCACTCCTTTATTTTTTTAAGTTTCTTTCTTTATTTACATTTCAAATGTTATCTCCCCTTCCTGTTTCCTCTCCACAAACCCCCATCCATCTGGCTTCTCCCTGCTTCTATGAGGGTGCTCACTTGCCCACCCACAGACTCCCATCACCCTGCCTTGGCATTTCCCTACACTGGGGCATTGAGCCTTCACAGGACCAAGGGGCTCCTCTTCCATTGATGCTCAACAAGGCCATCCTCTGCTACATATGCAGCTGGAGCCATGGGTCCTTCCATGTGTACTTTCATAGATCTATCATATATATGTTAAATATTCTTTCATAAGCTTTTTTGTCTTTAGAAAGACAATATGTACTGTGGCTATGCATAGAGTTAAAGTCATCTTTTTATTATAGCTCTGCATGTATCTATATCTATATCTATATCTATATCTATATCTATATCTATATCTATATCTGAATCTCTGAATCTCTGTATCTCTGTATCTCTGTATCTCTGTATCTCTATATCTGTATATCTGTATATCTGTATATATGTATATCTGTATATCTGTATATCTATATATCTATATATCTATATATAATCTATATATCTATATCTATATATCTATCTATATATCTGTATATCTATATATCTATGTATCTATGTATCTATATATCTATATATCTATATATCTACATATCTATATATCTATATATCTATATCTGTATATCTGTATATCTGTATATCTGTATATCTGTATATCT